>OZ038490.1:7429951-7439951 GCA_964036315.1 Acanthosepion esculentum | reverse complement strand
TATATATATATATATATATATATAATAGGAGTAGATAGGCTCTCCTATCGCCCGGTCCATACTCTTCCCCTTTTTCTTAAACAGAAGTAGAGACTCATCCCTTGTTTCCGCTTTAGGAATGAGTTTCCAATTCCTTTCCTTTTCTCGGGACTTAATAGTGGTGCTGTCATGAATTTCTTGTGATATGTGTGGATAGTGGCAATGTCTCTTCATACTGAGGGTACCTGGTTGGCACTTTTTCTGGTTTCTGTTCCCGACCGATAGTCAGGAGCCCGAACTCTTGCGTAGGGTCTTGAGAGGCTGCTCTGATCAACCAGGTGAAAACCAGCATCCGGCAAGAAAATACCAAGTTAAACCGCGTTCATCTCCTTGGATCTCGCCTACATACCCGGCCGCTATAGCTCAAAGGAATCACTCCTTCCGGTTGTACCAGAGCGACATGTCTGATTACAAAAGATGTCTCTTTGTCTTTGCTCACAACGAGTGCAAGCGTGTCCTCAATAAAGAAAAGTTACTGTTTGCTGATAGAATGAAACAACGGAATGTCGTTCTAAACGGGCTAGCTTTCAGATCCTTTCACACGAATGCAGGTGTACCTCAAGGCTCTAGCCTGAGTTCTAAGATGTTTCTGATCTTCATCTATGATTCTCTAGATGTCATCAGTTCCCAAGTAGACATTTCTGCAGATGACACTAACAATCCTGTCTCAATAGCAAATCCGTTAGAGCTGACAAAGTTAACCTGGCCGCTGCTCTTGAAAAGGACCTCAAATCAGTGATTAACTGGGGCAGGAAATATATTGTAAATTTTAATGCCTCCAAAACTAAACTGCTTTCATGTAACCACCATAGAGAAACTTCCCTGTCCACCATCAGCATGGCTGATGCTCGACTCCAGGAGCGCGCCTTACTGCGCTTTCTTGGCCTAACGTTTTTAACTTGCTTGAAGTGGAACACTACATTGAATCAATAGCTGCATCTACTGCAAGGAAAGTTGGTTCATTGTGTCGTGCCAGAAGGTTTTTTTTCTCGTCATAATTCACCTTGCACATTTACCAATCTACCATTCGTCCGTGCATTGAATACTTTTGCCATATCTGGTCTGGTGTCCCTGCTGCTCATCTAGAAGGATCTGCAATGTAATCGGTCCTGATTTTTCATCTCGACTTCAGTCACTTTCTCACAGACATGATGTGGCTTCCCTCTGTCTTTTCTACAAATATTTTCATGGCAACTGCTCTGACGAATTCTTTTCCCTGGTGCCCCGATTACATGAATACAAGCGTGCTACTAGATTGGCATCTAGGTTTCATCCTTTTACTAAAGAAATAGTTAAATGTAACCGCCACTTCTACTCCAACAGTTTCTTTTTTTGCACTTCCCTACAGTGGAACTCCCTTCCTCCTACATGCTTCCCTGATAACTACAATCTTCAAAAATTTAAATGCAACGTCAATCGATATCTTCTGTTGTCTTGAACCGTGGTCATCATTTTTCCTTTCCCCAATCCTCCCTATACCCAGTCTTTTCTCTCTGTAACCCCCTGCGTACTAGTGGCACTCTCGCCTCGTTTGGAGTGAAATGATTAAAAAAAATAATTAAATGATTAAAAAAATAATTAAATGATTAAAAAAATCATATATATATATATGTATGTGCGTGTATGTATGTCTGAGTGTGTGTGTGTGTGTGTGCGTGTGTGTGTGTGTGTGTGTGTGTGTGTGTGTGTGTGTGTGTGTGTGTGTGTGTGTTGCAAATATTACGGTTTTTTCATCTTATTACAAACGTGACAAGTATAGACGTAACTAAAATGTTTCACGGTGCTAGAATCGATCATCAGACGTTGAAAATTAAGTCAATTCCATTTTCCCTCTACATTTGTACTCGCAAGCGGTCTCACGTCAGGAATAGACACACGTTCTTAATCAGATCTAAAAAAAAACATATACCATTTACACTATCGTATGTGGCTCTGTCCTCATAATATTGAGCAACTTATTCAAGAAATGAACCTCTCCGTTTAATTGTATTTTTTTTATTTCACCTCAAGCAAGGCGGGAATGCCACTAGTACGCAAGGGGTTAAAGAGAGTGAAAGTGAAAGAGAAGACTGAGTATAGGAAGGGTTGAGAAAAGGGCAAAAGATGAACGGGCTTCAAGAAGAGAGAATATGGCGATAGTCGTTGCATTTAAATTTTTGAAAGGAAGACGTTAAGTATCGAAAAAACATTAGTAGTCACAGGTAGAAAAATTAGTGGATTTAGCCAAGAATAGGTCAGGTCAAGAATTAATCCTTCCTGCTGGTATCAAGTCGCATTAGTTGAAGAGGAGAGGGTCACTACCAAGTAATTCCTATTGCCTAAAGAAATGTCATAAAAGGCAATTACACAGTATGCCACCCCAAGGTTAAACAGGAACTAGAAATGCAAATGGTTAAACTCGCAGTGTCTTATTTTCAACAAACAACATGGCTTTCGCTTCTTAAGGGTCAACCGCCGACGTATTAATGATCATTGCTGAAAGAGTCATCCAAGTTTTATGATAAGGAGTCTCTCTTTTTCACACAAATGGACTCAACCGAGGTATACATATACTACTACCAGTGAATAACCGAAGTAGTATCAGAGTAGTATTAGACGAGGGTAGCACAAGAGTCACCGTCACGAGCACCTAGACTCAGTAAGGAGTCATACCGCGATACTTCAATACCAAGATTGTATATATATTATTGCTACTAACCCGCATTCCTGGATCTACTAACCCGTATTACCAGTTTGTATTATTACGTTAATACATTTATTTTCCTTATCTATTCCTGGCGTTTGTTATTTATTGATATCGGATTTCATCCCGGAATCCACAACATTTTAGATAAGAATGGCGAAGCTCGGGCCATTGATTTAGATAATTCGAAGGCGTTTGACAGGGTTTAGCATGCTGATCTTCTTCACATTATATTATTGGGCCGCTTCAATCCTTTTTCTTTTTTTTTTATCAAACCGTGTAGTTAAATTTGTCTTGAATGGCCACTCTTGTAGATCTTTTTCCATTCATGTGGGTGTCTCCTAGGGCGCTTTTCGCGGACCATTCTGTTCCTGATTTTCATCATCAACTTTCATGATGCCATCAGTTTCCGACTTGGTATCTATGCTGATGACATATCTATTGACTCCGGTTTTAATAATATGTAAAATTTGATAAAAATTGCGTGCTATTCTCGAAAATGACTTTAAGCTTGTTGTTAACTGGGGCAATAATTGGCTTGTTAATTTTAATTGCCTCTAAAACGAAACTGCTCTCTATTAATCAACGCAAAGAATCAGTTTTGTCTTCCATCAGCATGGCTGATGTTAATCCCCAGGAGAGCAACTCATTGCGCCTTCTTGGTCTCACGTCTTCCATTGACATGAAGTGGAATGATTATATTAAATCAATTGCTAAGCCTGTTGCTAAGAAAAGTCGGTTTACTGTATCTTGCTACAAATTTTTTTCTCGACAGAATTCATTTTGCCTATTTATATGTCTACCATTCGTCCGTGCATCGAATATCGTTGCCACCTCTGGTCTAGTGCTTCTTCTATGTATGAAGAGATTCTTTACAGATTGTAAAGTTTAATCCGCAATGTCATCTGTTCTGACATGGCATCTCAGCTTCAATGCTATAATGTAGTTTCCCTGTACCTTTTCTAGAAATATAATCATGATAATTGTTATGATGAGATTTCCTCGTTGGTGCGTCGACTTCACAAATTTAAGTGCAGTACTAGATTGGCAGCTAGGTCTCATAAGTTCACTGTTGAAATTGCTAGTGGCTATAAGTTCTATATATCCTCATAATATGCACCTATTCCTACTTCTTCTCTTTACACCCTTACAACAATCTTATTCGGTAACGCTCTACCTTGAGTGGCTCTTTGGATTTGTATTGAGTGAACAACAGTAACAAAAACCTTCTTCAGATGCGTTACTATCGGACAATAATTTGATTCTCTCATACTCTGGCGAGCGTTTCTTAATTCAAGAAATCGAAAAATTACTCATAGGATTCATGGCAGTAGAATTGGGTCATCCACATAGGAATGGTTTATGATTTTATCCCAGTCTGAAGTGTTTCCTGTTTTATGACCAGCGAAAAGGTCTGTGAAATGGGGTTTTCAAAGCGACCAAATACTTGACCAAATGAGGATAAATAAATAAATAGATAAATAAAAACTTTGGGGGTCAAGTGACAACAAACCGGACGTTGAAGATTTACAGTTCTAGGTCTATATTAACGATCACAATTGGGATTGAGAAGACACTGGACCGCCCTTGGCGGAGGACTGCACAAAATTTCGCGAACTACTTTTAACAGGTTAGATTATTCATAAACAGCATAAATCTTTCTTTTTTTTTCTGTATTTGAGTAGAATTTTTACATTTCTTATAATTAAATAAAATATTTTCTTATATAATATTTTCTTATATAATTAAATAAAATATAAACCGTACTGCAACCGTACTGTTTATTTTCTTCGATTTTCGATGTTAAAATCAGTAAACGCCGATTTTGATAATTCCTTTATAAAAATGACAATTACAGCTGTCACAGTACAACCAGTAACGATCATTTTTTCATAAAGTTAAAATTAAACGCACTTAATGCTAGTTTTAAGTAACTGACGAAATCTCTAAGAACCTGAAATCCTATCTCACAGACCGTTTAAATGCGATCGGATCTCTCAATTCTTTTGACAGTGCTTTGTTTCTTTGACATTGAATTGTAATTTTAACACATTTTAACAATATTTTCAATTTTCCATTTTTTTTTTCTTGTCACAAATAAAAATTAAACCGAACAAATCTAATAAGAAGCGTGTTTGATTAGAATTTTCGACACTTGCTCTAAGCGAAAAGAAAAACATATTCTTAAAGTGAAGATCGAAAACATAAAACCTGCTAGCATTTTTTATAAAGTAAAATGTGCTACCAGGTTTTGGTACTCTTTCCTTCTTTTAACTTCTCTTTCATTTCATTATTCATCGTTCTTTCTTTTCATTATTCATCTTCCATACTTTCATTTCATTAGGCATCTTTCTTTCTTTCTTCTCATTGTTCATCTACCTCTCTTTCATTTCATCAAGCATCTTTCTTTCTTCTCATTATTCATCTTCCTCTCTTTCAATTCATTAGGCATCTTTATTTATTTATTTATTTATTTCATTTCTGTATTCATCTTTCTTTCTTTTCATTATCTTCCTCCCTTTCATTTCATCAGGCATCATTTCTTTCTTTCTTTTCATTATTCATCTATCTTTCTTTCATTTTATTTGATATCGTTCTTTCTTTTCATTATTCAACTTTCTTTCTCTCTTTCTTTCATTTCATTTGGCATCTTACTTATTCATCCTTCTTTCTTTCATTTCAATAAGCATTTTTCTTTTCATTATTCATCTTCTTTCATTTTCATTAAGTATCATTCTTT
The DNA here is from genome assembly GCA_964036315.1 of Acanthosepion esculentum. NCBI lineage: Eukaryota > Metazoa > Mollusca > Cephalopoda > Sepiida > Sepiidae > Acanthosepion > Acanthosepion esculentum. The sequence goes on along the minus strand of OZ038490.1, from coordinate 7,434,489 downwards.
CTTTCTTTTATTCATTCATTTTTCTTTCTCTCTTTGTTTTTATTATTTATCTTTCTTTCATTTCATTAAGCATCTTTCTTACCTTTTTTATTCATCTTTTTTCTTTCTTTTTATTATTCATCTTTCTTTCTCTCGTTTCATTTAGCATTTTTCTTTTCACTATTCATCTTCATGTCTTTTATTTCATTAGGCATCTCTCTTTCTTTCTTTCAGTTTTTTATTCATCTTTGTTTCTTTTCATAATTCATTTTTCTTACTTTCATTTCGTTATATATCTTTCTTTCATTTCATTAAGCATCCTTCTTTCTTTCTTTTCATTATTCGCCTTACTCCCTTCCATTTCATTAGGTAATATTCTTTCTTCTTTTATTTCATTTTTCATCTTTCTTTCATATGATTATTCATCCCTGTTTCTTTCATTTCATTCGGCATCTTTCTTCCTTTTCATAATTCATCTTCTTGTCTTTCATTTTATTAGACGACTTTCTTTCTTTTCATTATTCAACTTTCTTTCTCTCTTTCTTTCATTTCATTGGGCATCTTACTTATTTATCCTTCTTTCTTTCATTTCATTAAGCATTTTTCTTTTCATTATTCACCTTCTTTCATTTTCATTAGGTATCTTTCTTTCTTTTATTCATTCATTTTTCTTTCTCTCTTTCTTTTCATTATTCATTTTTCTTTCATTTCATTACGCATCTTTCCTTAATTTTTATTCATCTTTTTTCTTTCTTTTTATTATTCATCTTTCTTTCTCTCATTTCATTAAGCATGTTTCTTTCACTTTTATTAGGCATCTGTCTTTCTTTCTTTTCATTCTTGTTCTTCCTGTCTTTCATTTCATTACGAATCTTTCTTTCTTTCATTTCTTTATTCACAATTCTGTCTTTCTTTCCATTATTCATCTTTCTTTCATTTCATTAAGCATCCTCCTTTCTTTTATTATCATTTGTCATATTTTTATTTTCTTTATCTCTCTCTCTCCTCTCTCTCTGTCTCTCTCTTTATCTCTCTCTCTCACTTGCTTTTTCGTGAATTATTTGTTCTTTCTTTTACTCATCCTTTTCTTTCATACTATGATCTCCCCGTTCTTCATCCACTCTTTCTTTCATTCTGTTACATATTCTTATTCTTTCTTTTCTTTATTTACATTTTTTCTTTGTTTTATTCGTTTTTACCTCTTTCTTCTCTTTACTGATCATTCTTTTTTATTTCTCATGTACCTTCATTTGTATTCTTTTTTCCGCTTTCTTTCTTTCTATTAATCATATTTATTTATTTTCATAACTTATGCTTCTTTGTATTTCATTTCTTTCTTTCTTTCTTTATAATATTCCTCTTTTTCATTTCTTTTTATTCTTCCTTTTTTTTCTTTATTCATCGTTCTTTCCTTTTTTTCTTTCCTTTCGTTAGACATCTTTCTTTTTTCTTTATATTATTCGTATATTTCTCCTTTTTTATTCATTTCTCTTTCTTTTTATTATTCATATTTTTTTTCTTTTTATCATTGTTTTAATTTATATTTTTCCCTCTTTTTTATTACTCAACTTTCTTTTTCAATATCCATCTCCACTTTTTTTTCTTTTCAATTCTTGTCTTCTTTCTTTTCTTTATTCTCTTTCTTTCGTTTTGTTACTCACTTATTTTGTTCTTATCTTTCTTTTCATTACTAATCTTTATTTTAATTTTTCCTAAAAACTATCATTTTTCTTCCTTTTTCATTATGCCTCTTCTTTCGTTTCTCTTTCTTTTCATTACTCATCTTTGTTTTCCTTTTTTCTTTTCTGATTTCTTTATTCGCTTTTCTTTCTTTTTCTTTCATCTTTCTTATCTTCTTTCTTTCTTTTTATTGTTCGTCTTTCTTTCCTTTGTTCATTTCTCTTTCTTACTTTTAATTACTAATCTTTTTCATTTTTTTCATTAGTCTTATTTATTTATTTTTATTTCCGTTGTCCTTCCTTTCCTTTACGCTTTCTTTCTTTTCTTTACTCGTTTTTCTTATTCATTTCATTATCCGATTCATTCATTCCTCATTCACTTAGTCATTCGATCGTTTTCGTTTCGTTTTTCATTCATTCTCTCTTTCATCCCCACCAACACCGCATGATTTCCTTTTCCTTTCTTCTAAGGAAAAAAGAAGCTAGAAATATATTTTTTCACTCGAAAAATCGAGTGAAAAAATATATTTCTAGCTTCTTTTTTCCTTATAATCGCCAAGTTACTTTATCTCTTTTTTTTCCTCTCTTTTCTCTTTTTTCCTAACTCACGTTATTCTTTTTCCTCTTCTTTTCGTCTTTTGTCTTCTTTTTCGCTTATTCCTTTTTATTTTCATTACTGTATATCTTCTTCTTTTTCACGAATCTTTCCTTTTCTCCTCCTCCTTTCAATGACTTCTCTTCCTACACGACTCTGTCTTTCCTTCATCGCCTTCCATCGTATCCTCTCCTCCTACTTCTTATTTGCCATCTTCTTTTTATCCTCTCCCTCTCCTCTTTTAACACCTCTGCTATGCTGTTATGTAATAACTCCCATTTGGAACAACTCTTTTTCTTAAACCGCCCACTACCTCATCTTCGAATCTGCCCCTCACTGTTTGAAGCCAGCCAGTCAAGTGACGCTAGCGGCAGGGTAGGAAGCCGTTCTTTCACCAAAAACAGCCCCTCCATCCCATATTTATTTAGTAATGGCACTTTTAAGGTAACACCTCTCTTTAGAAGTCTGTTGGGTAAGCCCGATCGCTTCCATCTGTCCGATGTGGACAAAACTCTACAATCTTTGATTGACACTCTTTTTTTTTAATCACTATGTCTGATCTCGGCAGCTGGAACAGTTACAAAAAAACAAGTGTTTTCAAGGGAGTTAACCGGGGCTTCCTTATCGTATCACCCAATTTCAAATATGGAAGCAAAGTGAGAAAGGATTTTTCAACGCTCTTTGTTTGTAAGTTATAAGACGCTCAAACAGTTTTATTTAGGAAAAGCAGGTGAGGAGAGAAATAATAATAATAATAATAATAATAATAATAATAATAATAATAATAGCAACAACAACAACAATAATAATAATAATAATAATAATAATAATAATAATAATAATAATAATAATAATAATAAATTGTCTTGATAAGTGCAGCCCACACATTAAAAAGAACTTTCTTCATGTAATGCTAATGATGGGAGTTAGAAAAACAAATCATGAAATGTAGCCGTAGCAACACACCACTACCTGCCTTAGGTCTTCCCGCAGACTTGGTAGGTAGTGTGACCATAGCAGAAATCAAAATATGATAATAATAATAATAATAATAATAATAATAATAATAATAATAATAATAATAATAATAATAATAACTCACTTTTTTCAAATTTATAAAGAAAATAAATATATCATATTATTATTGTTGTTGTTGTTTTTGTTATTATTGTTGTTGTTCAATTGTCATTTTCTCCGGTTACTGTCCTGTTTCCGCTCTATGAATATTCATGAATAATATAAAAAAAAAATCTGCTTGCAAATCAATATTGTACACAGGGGGAAATAAATTAACCGGAGTCGTAAAAATACATTTTTCTTCACAATGAAGCATGAACAATTAAAGACGGAGTAACACAATCTTATTTCGGACAAATGTCTCTTTCTGTAAATGTTCTTTCCGCCGTAACTGATCGAATTAGTCGGATAACTTTCCTTTCTTCACAAATTATTTCCCAACCATCCTTTTCCTTTATTTCTTCTCATTTCTCTTATTTTTCTAATTTTTTAAAATTTTTTTACATTCTCTCCCATGTCCATTTCTTCTTCTTCTTCTTCTTCTTCTTCTTCTTCTTCTTATTATTATTATTATTATTATTATTATTATTATTATTATTATTATTATTTATTTATTTTTCATGCTTTCTTTTCAATGATCATTTACCTTCTTTATAATTCTTAATCTTTCTCCTCATCCTCACATATTTCTTTTTTGTCTTCTTCGTCCTTTTTTTCATTTTCATTATCATTAACATGATCATCATAATTTTTTTCTTTTTCTTTTTCTTCTTCTTCTTAACACTCTTCTTAATTTTCCTCTCCTTTTTCTCCATCCTATCTTGCGCATTTCTTCTTCTTCTTCTTCTTCTTCTTCTTCTTCTTCTTCTTCTTCTTCTTCTTCTTCTTCTTCTTCTTCTTCTTCTTCTTCTTCTTAACAACCTTCTTAATTTTCCTCCTCCTTTCTCTGCTTTCTATTTTACTCACTTCTCTTTTTTGTCTTCTTTTTCACAACACACTTCTTAATTTTCCTCCTTCCTATCTTATTAATTTCTTCTTCTTCTCCTCCGCCTTCTTTTTCTTCTTCTTCTTCTTTTTCTTCACCTTCTTACTTAACACCATTCTTAATTTTCCTCCTCCTTTTTCTCTTTCCTCTTCTCCTTCTTCTTTTTCTTCTTCACCTTAATTTTCCTCCTCCTTTTTTCTTCCTATCTTACTCATTTCTTCTTCTTCTTCTTCTTCTTCTTCTTCTTCTTCTTCTTCTTCTTCTTCTTCTTCTTCTTCTTCTT
>OZ038490.1:7404951-7424951 GCA_964036315.1 Acanthosepion esculentum | reverse complement strand
CTATCCTCTATTACTATTCAGATCACTATTTCTATTCTATCCTCTATTACTATTCAGATCCCTATTTCTATTCTATCCTATATTATTATTCAGATCCCTATTTCTATTCTATCCTCTATTACTATTCAGATCCCTATTTCTGTTCTATCCTCTATTACTATTCAGATCCCTAATTTCTATTCTATCCTATATTATTATTCTTTTCCCTATTTCTATACTATCCTCTATTACTATTCAGATCCCTATTTCTATTCTATCCTATATTATTATTCAGATCCCTATTTCTATTCTATCCTCTATTACTATTCAGATCCCTATTTCTATTCTATCCTATATTATTATTCAGATCCCTATTTCTATTCTATCCTTTATTACTATTCAGATCCCTATTTCTATTCTATCCTATATTATTATTCAGATCGCTATTTCTATTCTATCCTATATTACTATTCAGATCACTATTTCTATTCTATCCTCTATTACTATTCAGATCACTATTTCTATTCTATCCTCTATTACTATTCAGATCCCTATTTCTATTCTATCCTCTATTACTATTCAGATCCCTATTTCTATTCTATCCTCTATTACTATTCAGATCCCTATTTCTATTCTATCCTATATTATTATTCAGATCCCTATTTCTATTCTATCCTCTATTACTATTCAGATCGCTATTTCTATTCTATCCTATATTACTATTCAGATCACTATTTCTATTCTATCTTCTATTACTATTCAGATCCCTATTTCTATTCTATCCTCTATTACTATTCAGATCTCTATTTCTAGTCTATGCTCTATTACTATTCAGATCCCTATTTCTGTTCTATCCTCTATTAATATTCAGATCACTATTTCTATTCTATCCTCTATTACTATTCAGATCCCTATTTCTATTCTATCCTCTATTACTATTCAGATCACTATTTCTATTCTATCCTCTATTACTATTCAGATCCCTATTTCTATTCTATCCTCTATTAATATTCAGATCCCTATTTCTAATCTATCCTCTATTACTATTCAGATCCCTATTTCTATTCTATCCTCTATTACTATTCAGATCCCTAATTTCTATTCTATACTCTATTACTATTCAGATCCCTATTTCTATTCTATCCTCTATTACTATTCAGATCCCTATTTCTATTCTATCCTCTATTACTATTCAGATCCCTAATTTCTATTCTATCCTCTATTACTATTCAGATCACTATTTCTATTCTATCCTCTATTACTATTCAGATCCCTATTTCTATTCTATCCTCTATTACTATTCATATCCCTATTTCTATTCTATCCTCTATTACTATTCAGATCCCTAATTTCTATTCTATCCTCTATTACTATTCAGATCCCTATTTCTATTCCATCCTATATTAATATTCAGATCCCTATTTCTATTCTATCCTCTATTAATATTCAGATCGCTATTTCTATTCTATCCTATATTACTATTCAGATCACTATTTCTATTCTATCCTCTATTACTATTCAGATCACTATTCCTATTCTATCCTATATTACTATTCAGATCACTATTTCTATTCTATCTTCTATTACTATTCAGATCACTATTTCTATTCTATCCTATATTACTATTCAGATCGCTATTTCTAGTCTATCCTCTATTACTATACGGACGGCCATTCTCTATACTATTCACTATATTATTTCTCTATTCGGATTGCTATACGTATTACTTTACGAGCGAGTATTATCGAGCAAGTACTATTAGTGCGAGTATTATCCGAAGACGTCTGACACCAGTATTATTCAACTGCGTACTATAGTTGTATCTGCGATTACAAAGCCTCTACTACAACGAGCATTACGAAAGTGACAACGAGTATTCGTTGGCATCACAAAAGTGGCAACGAGTGTTCGTTGACATTACACAACGCATCTAAGCTTCGCTTATTCAATTTGGATCGGTAATATTCCATTTACATGTCATATCTTGAGAAATATTTAATGAATGCTATTCTACAAAACGTATAACGAATCCCCTCACCCAATTCCCTATTTTTCCGAGCGGACCAGTCTGTTTAAGTAGAATGGAACAATTTTAAACGAAAAAAAACAACTTTTTTTTTAATCTGTCAAAAAATCAACTAATCATAAGAATTTAATTAAATTATAGTTCCTAGATTCAACTCGCATACATATACCATAAAAGAATATTTGACGGTCGTTACTTCGGGGGCACGGTGGAGTAATGGCTCGGATTGAGGAATCGGAGAGCCGAGTTCGAATTCCAGTGAATCCATTACATTCACTTAAGTGCTAATACCCTTGGGAAAGGTATGAATCCTCCTCTTTTCCCCTAACATGACAGACTGGGTTCTATAGCCGTGGATGGCAACTGGTTTACCGCAGAAATAAATGTCAACCTACTGCGGGAAAAAATCTGCCTCGTCGAAAGATATATGATCGCCGAAGAGTGTATCACGCAATGCACATAACTGACTGACTGACTGACTATATAAAAGATTGATTCTAATAGTCCTTGCAATACAAAAAATACACTCTCCAAAACTTTGAACACTAAGCATATATATCATGATTTAAACATGTATGAACAAGAGATGATCAGCATAAAGAAACTGATCCAAGGTGGTAGTTGGTTGGAGTAATGAAACAAATTAGACATCGGTTTGGAGAAATGACTAAAGATTTATTGTTATTTACACGATATGAAAATGTCTCTGCTAAGTCGTATAGTGTAGCATTTGATTGTACTGTGTACGCGGTGTGAAATGATAGCGTGAAAAAGGAGTATGCTTAAACCGGCTGAATGCTTGTTGACTATCAGTTTAGGCCTGTCGCGTCGATAGTAGAGTCCGTTCTCTTTCTGTGTTCACAAGAGGTCGTTTTTACAGCCTAATAATCGGACGGACAGTCAGCCATGTTCTTGGGTAGCCTCTATGGTTAGCGTGTGTGTGTAAAGTCTCTCTCTCTCTCTCTCTCTCTCTCTCTCTCTCTGTGCGTGTGTGTGTGTATGTGTGTGTGCCCCTCTCTCTCTCTCTGTGCGTGTGTGTGTGTGTGTATGTGTGTGTATGTGTGTGCCCCACTCTCTCTCTCCCTCTCTCTCTCTCTCTCTCTGTGCGTGTGTGTGTGTATGTGTGTGTGCCCCTCTCTCTCTCTCTCTGTGCGTGTGTGTGTGTGTATGTGTGTGTATGTGTGTGCCCCACTCTCTCTCTCTCTCTCTCTCTGTGTGTGTGTGTGTGTATTTGTGTGTATGTGTGTGTGTGTGTCTCTCTCTCTCTCTCTCTCTCTCTCTCTCTCTCTCTCTCTCTCTCTCTCTCTCTGCTCTCTTTGTCTTACTTGTCCGGCTTCTCTTATAGCTTATATAAGGAAAAACGGACGGACGTATTTGTAGAGATCTACAGCAAGCGAGAGCCGCGTCGATAATGGCCAGCACTCTGGTATATTTGTGTTTGTTTTAAAATTTGTTTTAAGTAGAGTGTGACGTGTGCGTGACTTAACTAGAAGAAAATTGATATGCAGTTAGAGATATATGCTTTCTAATAATTGTATAAATTTGGCTTTAATTTCTTATCTCTATATTATGGGAACTTACCCATAATAATAATGGACTATTCCGGACATCATAAATACTGCGCCTCAAGAAGCAGCAGTCAGAGTTCAGAGTTCAGAGTCGTTCAGAGTTCAAAGTCAGTCAGAGTTCAGAGTCAGTCAGAGACAGAGTCAGACGATTACTGTAAGACATTGGAATAGTGATACTTGTCGAGACAACATAGTTCACTCTAACCAAATCTGATATTCATTACTAATACTTCTACTTCTTTGTACATATTTCTGTTTGTAATATATCTGTGTTATTCCATACCTGTGTTCGAGTTATTCTTCATTGGTTCTACCTTGGACCATCACCGGGGTACGAGGAACTTGGACCGTAGCACTCGAACTATGTGTAAATTGTGTTTTTTCAGCTACAAAACAACTACTCTGAATACCAGAAAAAATTATCAGTAAACGCATCGGCTTTGGTTAGAAAAAGAAAAAGCAAGTTTACCAAAACCAGGGTGAAAATTTAAAGAATATGAAGCTCGTTCAACATGGTAGTCAAATATGAACTCTCTCCCCACTCCCCAAATAAACCTCACCAAACATGACCAACAATACAGTTGTGATAGTGAGTACAAAAAGTCAGATTAGCAAATAAGAACAAGGAACATTGGAAAGCTGTAATCCGTTCAGAGACATTCAAATCATGAATAATTCATCATGTGTGATGTTGTTTGGGAGTCAGCCTTTGAGGCTGAGAAAGTTTCGTTTGTTGACCAAGAAAAATGACACGTGTTGAAAGAAATAGACCAACAGATGAATGAACCGGGAACTTTTAGAATAGGGTGTGTTCAATGTTAGTTCCTGAAAGAATGTGTAAACTAAAGGAATGTTATCAGTTATTGATGAATTATTAATCTTACGACAACATCCATTCCAACCACACATCGATATAAATAATTTGGCTGTATATGTATAATGATTAAAAGATAATGCCTGAAGTGTTGAAAAATGCAAAATAAATCTTTATATATCACAATATAACAATAAAGAAGGAAAAGGTTAAGCTTCAAGCTTTCAAGTGAAAAGTCCTGGCGCGCATTCGAGAGATAAAGCGGAGTCGGGAGGAGTATATATATATATATATATATATATATATATATATATATATATATATATATATATATATATATATACACACAATCGATTCTGATTTGGGTTGATTTTCCATTTGATTATATACACATCTATAGATCCGTCTCGAATAGGCGCTGTGTTTCTCATTGGCTCGCGGTCTTTATCCTAAATGTGAACATTTTCTGATTGGTTGGTTGAGCTACTTATTCGAAATGCTGAAATTTTGGTCGCTTTGTTATTGTTTGTTTATTTCTTTTCTTACATCCTGGTTACGAAAGCTTTCTGAGTGGTTGGTCGATCTATGGCTTTGTTTGATTGGCTATCTTTATTATCAGTCTGTTTCTAGAGATCGCGGAATTTCGTCGTCTTGTTATTATTTATTTATTTCTCTATCACCACGGAACTTAATCCGTTGTTGGGTGAAGGAGTGAAAGTGTATAGAGTCTATGTCATGCTAAATCGAAGGTCAGAAGCACACGGAAGTAATAGAGAGAAAAAAGCGTTAGAGAATACGTAAACACTGATCAGAAAAGAGAAAATGATTAAACTGAAGTTATAAAACATGATCCTAAGAATACGAGTGCTAGTAAAATTCATCTAGTTCACAAGAAGGTTGTAGATTAAACACATGATCCAGAGACGGAGAATTTCAAGTGCGAACATATGAGAAATTTAGCAACTCCCTAAATGAGTCGTGGCAGATGAACAAAAGATGAGACAATTGAACAGTTTAAAAAGCATACTTTATATAAGTAATACATTATACAACGAGAATGTGAAGAGAGAGTTGCTAAACATATTCCTTTAGCAGTTAATGACATGGCATCGGAGACGAAGTCTAAATACATGATTCTGTTTGAAATTGATTGAAGCACTTATCTGATACTGAACATATTCTTCTTGCGTTCGTTGCTTGTCTTTGCATTATTTAGGTTTGATCGTGGCCAGCATCGCCTGTTTTTGGAGTAGACTAAAACATATGCAATCAGTTCGCTGGTCTTGAAGCCTCTCTTCCTTGGCACCTAAAAAATATCTTAGGCGCCTAAGTTTGGGTCTCACCCATTACTATCAGATTATCGTCTCTCTATCAGGGGTATCTTATCAATCAAGGGGAGATAACCTGTATTTTTCATAAACACACAGGGAGAGAGATACCGGATATGAAGTGTACAGGAAGAGAATCGCGTGTTTCTTCAGAATAACGGAAAATATAATAATGACTAAACTGAAACTTTTTATTAAAATTTTAAAAAACAATAAAAAATTACGTAGTATGAATAAACCATTATAATAAATATCACTGTAAATTATTGCATAATAATACCGATTGATTTTACTCGTAAAAGAATCAATAGTTTTTTTTTTCTTTTTTAATTATGATGGGGATAAATATAGGGTTATAGCAACACCATCATTTTCATGTGGAATCATCTGGTAATGGTCATAATATTGGAAAATTAGCAAGAATGCTTGTTTGGAGCTCTTCAAATGTTCTTTTGAATAATTTTTATGCTAGGGAAAATAATAATATTGCCAGAAACAAGTTAACCAACAACAACAACAAAAAGTTCAAACCTTTAGCTAAATGTCCCATATGTAACATTTTTTCTACACTTATATAAAATTTGTCTTTTATTTTCTACACAACAAAAATGTCAATATTGTAACTTTACTACTACAGAATAATTAAAATAAAATAAAACATGCAAATTAAAACCATGTTGATTTTTTATTGTAACGAAAATAGTTTTCAAATAATTTTATACAATCAAAATAAAGAGAACAAATTTTACAATCTTTAAACTCAATAATGAAATGTACACTATTTACTTTAACATAGAAACAGACGTAAAACTTTAAATAATTTTCCTTTAGAAAATAAAGTTTATTCTAAAGTAAAAATAGAAGCTTTCTTTCTTTCTTTTCTAATATAATCGTTATATAAAAATATTCCGTTATTATAGTAACTTTATGTAATAAATATTGTAATGACAAATGTACGCAGATGTAGGCTTTAAGAAAGGTTTTTAAACTGAGAATACAAGGTTCGCGTATAGTGTCCTTTTATAGTCCCAGTAAACAGAAATAGTTCTCTCAAAGAGAAGAGTAACAAAACAAGGGTAGACCACTCATGATTATTCATAACAATCATTAAAATAAAAAATAAAAATTAATATCTTTATTGTTTGTTTGTTTGTTCTTTATTTAGTTAAAGATATAAGGTAGAAATCGAACACTTATTTACTTTTCTTCGTCTAATATGAAAAATGATTCTGTCAATTTCAATTGTTAGTACCGTAACTTTTTACGGAATAAAAAGTTTTTATAATAATATTGCTTGCTTGTTTCCTTTTTTTTACTTTATTTTTATAAATTAATATTGAATAAAGTTCTAAGATGAAATCCTAACCATGATTTCTTTTGTTAATTGTAATTTAAAAAGTATTCTCTACTTTAAAAAAAAATGTCATTTTCAACAGCGTCACTTCGGCTTATACTACATGTGGTGACGTCACGTTTAATCAAACAGACCTTCTATCCAAGTGGTGACGGCTATAGAATAAACGGGGAGACAACTACGTATTTATTTTTTGAAGTTAATGTTCTTAACCCTAGAACACTAACCATCAATTAAAGTTACACCACTACTAACCATGGGTATATCATACCCGATTTTGAAAATATCAAAAAGAAAAAAAAATATTAAATATAAATCTTTATTTGAAATATTTTACATGCAGGCACTTCAAACTTTGTACTTTGAGTTAACATTAATAGGAACTGAAAAACATATTCTTTAGGTAAGAAAATAAGGTACTGAAAATTGTAATTAAAAATAGGAAAATTTGCGCTGGGTACTATATACCCATGGTTAGTGTTCTAGGGTTACGGAATATATACTTGTAAGTCATAATTATGCACAGAGAGTTAACGCTGGGGATGTGGGGAAGCTAAATTTTAAATGCTTGAGTTATTTCATGCCTGATGTGTATGTCTAATCGATCTCATCCAGTTCCCCTACACTTTGGGGTTTTTCGTTTTTGTTTTTATCGTTGTTGCTTTTAATTTTAAATAACTCATATCGTGACAGCAGAAGATCTGCCAAGAAAGGTGAAATGTTGTAAGAACCTGGACGCAAAATTGACAAAGATAAAATTATAATAAGGCGAAAATGTATAGAAAGTGCTCTGATTTTAACAATCAGAGCACTTTCTATACATTATACATACATAATCCACGGTAAATTTGTGTCCAGGTTCTTACAACATTTCACCTCACTTGGCAGATCTTTTTATTATGACAATGATGAATATTTTAAAACAATCCCCCCCACACACACACACATATATATTGTGAGTAGCGGTGCTATATCGAGTCTATTCAGCTACTTCTTTGTCACCGAGGCCCGTTGGTACAGTTTGTATGACGCTTGCGTTGTATCGAAAAGGTACGGGTTCGAATCTCGGCAGTGAATGCGCACTGCTGAAGAGTCCCAAAAATCGGACGAAACGGCCGTCTAGTGCTTTCTGCATTCTGTTGAGAATTCTTCTAGACTCAATGAATTACTATAATGATTTACCTAAATCCCAAAAATTCATTTATATATATATTAGTTTCCTAATCTACTTGTTAAATCTTTGTGTTTCAGTAATTGATTTCTGTTCGTTTATTTATCGGATGTGTCGGTATTGTTGAGTAGTGAATTAATTTTTTCAACGTATGATCACATTTCCACCTCCCTTGTCAGATGGGATGATGTGGATTTTCTTATTTTGGGGGCTTGATTCCTTAGTACATGTAGGTGTCTCAGTGGTAATGCATTTTCGTTGTTGATTTCTATAGTAGCAGTCATTATGTGCCTTGGATGAAACCAAATTAAAAATGAAAACGAAACATGGAATAGACTCATAGAATATCACCATAGACCCCCCTTATATATATATATATATATATATATATATATATATATATATATATATATATATATGGGGGTGTATAATTGAAAAAAATATAAAAATATATATATAATTGAAAATATAGAAATAGGAAAAATAAGTTTAGAAAATTCTAGAGGAACATGAAGACAAATGGATTTTGCTCCTCAAAACACTTCGTCCAGATGGGCTTAACCACAAATTTAACAACATAGATAGAATTAATATATAACCCCATAAATCAAGCCCTACCCACATTTCTCACCCACACGTGACAGGCATGCTTGCAAAGGTGTTGAGGACTCACACTTATACACACACTCATACCAATATATAGACTTACACACGTCATACACATTCACAAATAATTAAAAGATAGCATACACTTAACACACACATATTCCCCTCCCCAGCAACCAATAAAATTTTCAAAATTACCAAAAAGGGAATTTGCGACTCATGAATCACCCCAGTCTCTATTGCGATGATAATATATTTTTTTTTTAAATTATAAAATTATATATATATATATATATATATATATATATATATATATATATATATATATATATATATATATGCAGGTTTCATTAAAGATATCTGACAAGGCATTGCGATTAAGCTTTTTATTTAATGTTTTCTTGTGTTCATATAAGTATTTTCATTTCTGGACATGAAGTGTGTAAAAATTGCCCAAATTTTCTGTATAACCGAGCGCTTTAAGCTATTCCATTAGCTGACCATGTTCTGACCATGTTCTGACCGCTAAGGTTAAGAGGGCGGATGGAAATACCCAGAAGCATTATTTGAGGCATCTTTTTCCGATAGAATTGTCTATCACCCATTCTCATCAGACTGCTGTACCCTCCAGGGAAGTATCCGATTTAGAGGTTGAAGTTTCTCCTGTAAGAGATAATATCAGAAGTCAGGTTGCCTTTGCTAGACCTCGTAGGTAAGTTAGAAGTGTAAATAGTATGGATGACAACTTTTTAGTGTGTTACATGCACTTAGATGTTTTTTAATTTTATGTGGATCATGCTAAGAAAAGAATTTTTTTTTTGTTTGTTTGTCGGGAGAGTTTGAAAATTAAATCAGGGAGAACAAGAGACACTCACTGTGTTATTGGCCCTAAGAACCTGCTGATATATTTTTTAATGAACTGTGATTGGACGGTTAAAAGGTGAACTGTCCCCTTTGAAAGGGAAGGGAGAACTGGGACTGGACCTTAGCAGCAGTTGGAAACGAAACCGCTTGGAGACAGGAGATTGTTTCTCTCTCTCTGCTGAAAAGGCAGGCAGCGTTTGCTCATAAGTGAAGGATGCATGGGTAACAAAGTTGCTGAGAGCAAGTTTCCCCCATCAGAGAAAGTTTTGAGAAGTCCTCTCGAAGAATTCCCAGAAAAGAAAGTTTGAAAAGAAGTTCATAAGTGGAGTTTGGAGCTAAAGCCGTTTGAGAAGAAGAAAAAGGAGCAAACACGTGCTTTTTCAAAAAGTGTTTTACAACGTGTTTAAGTAAATTTTCACCTTCTAGCAGCCGTAAAAGAAAGGCGTAATATCCAGGCGAACGGAAGGAAAATGAGTGAAGACAGAAGGGAGTTTGGTCACCAAGAAGAGAACTTTGTCTACACAAGAAAAAAAAGAAAAAAGATAAAAACTTTTGAACCTTGAAAGGACTGAAAGTGTACTGAAGATCTAAGGCTTTCCCCCCTTTTTTTATTGTTATCATTGACAGAGCAGGTGGGGCGCAATTCTTTTTTCTTTTTTTTTTGGTTTTTGGTGCATTGTAATTTTTAAGTTTGTTTTCCGCTATGCTTTTTTACATTTTGTTACTCAAAGAATAGGTTATCTTATTCTCAGCAAAAAGGGACGAGTTTTTGCAAGAACCCTTATTTAACTGGTAAGAAATAAATATTTTTTCTTTGTAATTATTAATTTGGGCAATAGTGAACATGCAGCAGGTTTTATTTTCTGAAAGAAAAGAAAATTTCCGAAAATGTTATCTAGAATCTCTAAATACATAACAGAAGTACCAGACCAGATGTGACAGCAATATTCAAGGCATGAACAAATGATAGATTTATAAATAGGTAAGATAAATTCTGGCGAGAAAAATTGTCTAGTATGACTCGGTGAACCAACTTTCTTAGTAGGAGGCCTAGCAATTGATTCATTGTAATCTTTCCACTTTGTGTCAGCTGAAATATAATGAAAGGAAGAGAAACGGCGTGAGAAACAGTACGTAATCTATTTTACGAGTCTAAGTAAATGGATAGCAGAACAAGGGCCAAATAAAGTGAGGTGGTAAAGTAGTAAGAGTTGGAAAACAAAGATCAATTAACAAACACGTTGCGAAATTACATGTGATGAAAATAATAGAAGTAACAGGGGAGATTACTCTAAATTTTCCCGAAAGGGGAAATTACTCTAATTTCTTTCACTTTGGACATGCGCTTCATGTACTTCCTTTTTGGAGTGATGTGAATTCTTTTGCACGTGTGTATTTTCGTCTCGGAAATAAAATTAACAAAAGGAAAGAAGTCCTAAAGTTTTTCTTTTTGGTTTAATATTTCCGACATGAATGCTGTGTCGTGTTTAACTTGGATAAAGCGAGGGGTCGCTAAATCTAATCCTGACAAGGTAAATTTTTTTTTTTTTCAAACTTTTTGATACGTCCAAAGTCCTGTGGATTTTCGACACGTGAAAAAAACCCGATACCCCACGTTTTAAAAACATTTCCAAAAAATCATTTAACTATCGGTTTTCATGGAAATTTGTCGGACTATTTCATTAGTGAATGAACTTTATATTTGTTTTATATATATAACTTTTATATATTTTTTGTTTTTGTTTTGTGGAAATATTTTTTTTCTGGTCAGTTACGATACCCCTTATTTACTTATTTAGTGGCTAATATGTACTAACTAGTGAATTTTAGATGTTTCTAATTCTAATATTTTACATTTTTATAAAAAGCTAAATCCACGAAGATCAATGTTATGGAGTGTGACCACATTGGAAATATGGTCCGAAATTTTAGAAGAATTCAAGAAAACTCAAGATTCAAGAATTACTTTTGTTTGACTGAGAGTTACTGACCATTTTTTTTTCTTTTCATTGTATATATTTTTTACATTATTCGGATTATTGTCCTCATCTTTGTCGCCATATTTAACGTTTCGGCCGTTGTACGCTCCAGCCTTCTTCGGGTGTTTGGAATGTCCTCAAGGACACATGGCACAGTGGATAAAGGCGTTAGATCCAGTGACAGGGCCCAAAGAGTGTGAGTTCAATACCCGACAGTGGAGAACTTTCAGAGGGAAACTAACAGGAGATAACTGATATCCATTTAAACATGGCATGTGGAACTAGAACAGTCTACCCCAGTGAGTGAAATAAAGCCTTTAAAGGGTTCAGTTCGACATTCCAACCACCTGAAGAAGGCCGGAGCGTACAACGGCCGAAACGTTGTGATAAATATGGCGACAAAGATGAGGACAGTAGTCCGAATAATGTACATAATAACTCATCTCAGAAATATAGACAGATATATATTTTTTCTTCTGACGGGAAAAATAACCCTGAACCTCAGCCTGATGTATATTTGTGAAAAATTGACATGTATTTTTTTTACACTGTGAGGTTTTTTATTAAATGGCTTAAGTCCGACAATTATATTTTCTATTTAGATGTTATTTTTAATTTATTTAAGTAAAAACAAATTCTGTGTTTCAATTAAACAGTATTTGTTACATTTCCGACCGGCCTGAATGTCCGAGAAATTTCGTAGAAAATATACGTTCTCCAACAGGAATAGAACGTGCATTCGGTATTCCTATATGAAAACCGTCATTTTGCCTGACGTACTGTACCATTCAGCTATAGAAAAAGATGTTTAACGAAGTCTGAATTACTGTTTATAAACTCACAATCTTCAATTATTTTTCTCGATCGATCGTTTCTGCTCACAAAACATTTCTTAATGTAAAGAAACAATGACAACATATGAAAATTGAAATGGATTAAGTCCAAAAATTATTTAATATATTTTCTGTTTAGACGTTATTTTGATGATCTAACTAAATGCTCCTTTTTTTTAATTATACAGTATTTATTACATTTACTGGCCTCAATGTTTGAGAAATAAATTAAAAATAACGTAAACATAATTAAATTTAGGTACCTTCATGAGATAAAGAGCATAATCTGATGAAAAAGACGCCAAACTTGACGAAAACTAAATTTTATCGTCTAAATGTTTGTGTTATTATTAAGAGGAAAGACTGAAGTATTTTTATTATTATTTTTTTTTTAAATTTCCTTTTTAGAACATTCTAAATTTTGATTTAAAAAAAAACCTTTGTTTCTCAGTGGAACTAGTAAATAACATTTTTAGCACTGTTTTTTTTTTTTTGTATGACATTAATTTGGAAAATCTTGCAAAAATAAAAATAATCGTCGGATGTTAATGGAACTTTCAGAAAATATTCACAAATGATGGAAATTATTACAAATATGTTTTCTTTTTTTGAAGTCATGGAAAAAATTTTTTTTTTTTATATTTATTACCCCACCCCCAACTAATTTTATGAAAACTCTAGAAATTCAATCGCATTCAGTTTAGTGATTATATTAGTTAAAAGCACAAGGCTTTGAGGAAAGCAAATCATGTTTTTTTTTAATTGGACCCCTCCCCCACATGAAAATCAGCTCTGAATTGTAACATACAAAACTCAATAAAACAAAGATATTATTTAATTTCAAATGCTTTTATGAATATGGACAATATTTTCTGAAAGCAAAAAACTTTTTCGATAAAAAATTAATTTTTAATACAATTAGTTGTTATTTCTTTTATTTTAGATTTTTACATTTAGGTTGTTAAAATATTATAAAATTAGTTAAACTCTGCATTCGGTTTCATAAATGTCCTTATGAGATAAATCTTTTTTTAGCACATTGGTCAAAATTATACAATTTACAATCAGAAGCAATTAAGAAATGTAATTTTGTCTTTATAATACGGCTGTAATTATAAAGTACGGAAGACCAGCAAGAATACAATTAAGTTGCGTTATTTGAGTTAAGTATTGTCCTCCGCTGTTAAGGACTTTATCTTTGCAAAACATGTGGAGAAGTTAATTTGATCTTTCAATTTCAACTGATCTTATTTTTATATTAATCTCAGTTATGGCATTTTTCCATAAATGAAATATCAAAATTAATAATAAAATGAATGGAAATACAAATAACACAGTAAAATGTAATAAATGTACATAAAATTATAGTATTTTATGTACACTTCCGATAAAATTTCATAAGAAAGGTACCTATAAATTAATTAGATACCATTATTATGAAATTTAATCTCACTCTCAACAGTCTTATTTTAATTCCTTTATAATATATTTTCCATGAAGCATCGTAAATGTAAAGGTGAAAGCTAAGTACAAAAAGAAAATTAGATCGCTGAAAGTTTTCCTTAAAAATAACAAGGTAAATAATTTGTTCACTTAAATCTAAATAATTTCACTTCTCTCCTTCTGTAGAGTAATTTATCCTCATGTAAGCTGTCAACACATGACGAAATTGTCATTCATCACCTATCAAGTGACATGAAATGTTATGACCTACTTTGTTTTATTTTCAAACTACATCTTTTTGGCACAGAAATTAAGTAATGCTTGTTTCAAAATATTTTAAATAAACATAATTTCTCATTTTCTTAAAATAAGTTTTGAAAAGATTATAATTGATTTTTAAAAGAATTTCAAACAGATTTTTCATTTTTTTTATAAAATGGAAAAAAGTAGTTGACATGATTGATTATCTGTCAATTTTGCTGACTCAAAAAAATACAAGATTTTTAACGAAAATTTTGGATGTGTTAGAAACGATTAAAAAATGTAAAAAAATACCCCAAAAATACTTTGATCTTTCCTCTTAATAATAACAAACATTTAGATGATAAAGTTTTGTTTTCATCAAGTTTGGTGTCTTTTGTGTCATGCTAAGCTCTTTTTTAGTGATCTCATGGAGGTACCTAATTAAATTTAAATAACTGCAAGATTTAGAAACAATTTCATATCTTGGTCATTGCTGACAAAGTCAATAAAATAAAGAGGTGTTTGAAGAATCAAAAAACGTAAGGATTTATTTTATTTTCGAGTGCAAACATTATTTATATATTTTGCAATGGTTTGATTTGTTTTTATTCTACGGATGATCAAAAAATAAATAAAATTCTGAATTATGTCCCCAGACATTAAAAAAAATTTCCTTTTCAGGACCATCAAATATTCTCATACTGATAGTATTTTTGTCTAATAAAGCTTTTTAATTTATGAGCCCCCATATATTTTTTATTTATGGCATGATTTTTTTTTTTAAGTATTTCCCATATGCTAAGACACTACAAGTGGTAAAACATTCTGTATAATTAGCCAGATATTCTTTGGAAAAAGAAAATATTTGCAGATTTAATAGCTTATGGTATTCGCTAGCAAGTCCAAGTCACTGACAGTGTCATTTTTCTTTTTCTTCCCTCCCACCTAATGATCTTTAAAAGGCTTCTGATGTCATTATATTAATGTCAGAAATGCAGTAAAGACAATGGAATCACTTGATTGAGGAGATGTAACTGAACTGAAAAATATTTCCACAAAGTATTTTTATTTATAGTTTCACGTATATTTTTAATTTATGGTGTGAATTTTTGGAAGTAGGAGCCGGGGCTGTGGAGTCGGAGTCGCAAGCAAATAAGGGATCCCTGGTGTTGGTAAAACTCTACCAACTCCGACGGATTCGATAAATGTATAACATCCCTCTAATTTAACACATTTACAGAATCCATTTATCACGCTAACATGGACTTTTCTTTATCAGGGACAAATTCATGTAACACCGTTTCTTTCTTTATTTTTATCTCTCATTCTCGCTGCGACGTCTTTTTTTTTTATTTCTTGTTACCTGTTTTTTTTTTTTTTCCTTCTTTGTTTATTATAGCATAGATTATTCATAGCATTCCTAGTTGATTTTTTATTTTATTTTATTACTAATAATACAGGTTACTCAAGTTAGGAGTGCATGCATAGGCTTTGAGATATGTAACCCATAATTACTTAATTGCAAAGAGAGGTGTCAGAGCCAGAGGTGCAAAAAATAGAGGAGTAAGAGATTTTGTGTTCCGACTCTGTGGTCCTGGTAGGAGCAGGATTGTAACTTGTAAGATTACAACTGTTTGACCTTTGAACTTGTTACAAAACCAAATTAATTACACTGCACTCCATTTGAATACACATCTGTTGTGAACTAAATGACGTTTCCACACAAAATCCAGTTTTAAAGCACATACTTTAATAATAATAAAAAAAATCAATGAAAAATTCTAGAAGGATGAAAAATATAAACGGTTTGAATACATTTTTATTTTTTCTTCTAACTATTAAAATCCACAAGTTTAACCCATTTGACACAGGTACACATTTTCTTTTCTTTTTTCAGTAACCTGAGGGTGAGGTCTAAGCAAAAAAAATATTTTTATTAAAGTAAATTAAAATTTTGATAATTTTCCTTCTTTTTTACAGGTAGAGCTTGACAAGGAAATACTGCGTCGAATTATTGAAGAGACAAAAGAGTTTGTATTCGATTTAATTTTTTATGTTGATGTAAATTTTAAAATCTTCTTGACATTGTTAGTATAATTTATTATTAAGTATAAAACATAAGCCATAATTTCAGCTGTGGTATTGCATGAGAAGCCCTAGTTATTGCGATACTTTTAACTAGGTGGCTTACAGCCATATCACGTTGAAACACCAGTTCCTGTGCTATCACTGAAGTTAAGCAATGTCTAGCCTGGTCTATATCTAGATGGTGGACCACTTGGTGGGTACCACGTGCTGTAAGCCTGGATGCTGTAATGGATAATGGCTCAATTGTTAATCAGAGTCAAGTTCCAATTCCAGTTGGGTTTGTTATATTCACTTACATGCAAATATCCTTAGGAAAGGTATGAATCCACCACTTCTCTCCCCAGCTATGTGTTAATTGGTAGGACTTATAATAACTATGTCATTATTCTCTCTCAAAAAAAATTCTTACAAACTAAAAATTTTCTGGCTTTAAAGGGTTGATAAGCTGTAGAAAACAAATCAATTTTAGCCAGGAAACCCATTGGTACCACATTGTTTTGGCTTTGGTTTCAGTAGACTCTGAGCCTCACCTTGCCAGCAGTGTTGATATGGAATCTCTATGCTTCCATTTTTTGAACTGTATTTTGGTTTGATTTTGAGGTCAAAGTGGTGAACCCATGATTCATCTTGCAGAAGTAGGCAAAAAACATTCTTGGTTTTTATGAAATATGACCAGAATCTACTGAGAGCAATTGGCTACAATTCCATCTGGAAAAGTTTGTGTAGATCAGCTTACTTGTATTGGCATCTCTGGGTGATGTTTTTCTTTTTTCACCCAAAGGCACCCCCTCCCCGATAATTATGATCTTGTCCATCCTCATTGGTGTTGTGGTGATCTAAGATGTCAGTTTCCACTTGCTGAATGATCCCATCATCAATGGTTCACAGCCAAACAGCAAGAGAGGTTGTTTCCACTGGAATCTAACTACATTTGAAATGCCAAGTTTTCTTGGCTTGATTTTGCAATGACAGATCTGAGAAGTCTTGGTCTGATGCAGGTTCACTGGAGGCTGATCAGTCAGATCCATCTACAACAGCTGTAGGGAAGGGTTTGGTCCGGTGTTGTTGCTTTGGTGACACCGTGATCATGCACCACCCACAACCACTTTTTATCATATTGCCTATTGTGACAACCCTACACTCACTCTCAGAGGAAGCGATAGCTGAATCAACAATGAATCACCAGGTCTGTTGGTTTGCTTCTAGGTCAGACTACAGGTAATGGTTAATGTGACAAGAGCTGGGTTTGTCTTGCTGTTTTTTTTTCTTTACATCAATGCTCTCTTGTCATCATTTCTAGTGGAGAGCTAACCAAATAGCACCTGGTATTTAATAACAAAATAGGATATTTTCTGTCTAAATTTCTGGGATGAGAAGTTATCAATATTTACATTCAGGCTAATGTTCTCATCTTTGTGGTTATTATCACAACATTTTGGCAGTTTTACCCTACATCCTTCTTAAGGTGTCTGGGTAGCCTTAATAGAATCGGCTGCAACATACATAGTTTTGCCCAACATCTCAAATGGCTACAAAACGAAAGCATGAAACTGAAAACTTGAGTTGCGTTCTTCAATAACCTTGTCAGATGAAGGCTTTTATATGGATCTCATACATGGCACCAATTCTTAACTAGCCATGACTGGAGAAAATTACAAAAACTAATGACTACAAATATCTAGTTTGAAATGCAGTGACGAGAAGCCCAGTCTTAATTTTGTAAGTCAAAATTAATTCGTAAGTGAAAACAAATTTACAGACAAACTTTTGTTCATATGGCAAGTTTTTCATAAGTGGAGATTCCATTGTATATGTATAAGCTCTGGAACAATATTTGGAGGAAAAAACGTATAACAAAATAGTAAAAATTTTCTTGTAAAGCACTTTGTCCTTTAGGATTTCATCAGACCAAATTTGTTATGTTGGTACGACTATACTTGCCGGTGAACGAGGGATGCTGGGAATTTTTTTATTTTTTTTTTTTTTATTCTAACTGATTTCATTTAGATTCATTTTCTTTCCATCACTTTTGTTAGTAGATATCCCTAACTGTCATAATGGTTATTTATTAACAAAATTATGGAAAGAAAATAATCTAAATGAAATTGTCTTGATATAAACAAAATTTAAAATTCTTAGTGTTGCTCATTTGTGTGCATATGTAGTTGCACCAACATTAGAAATTTAGTCTGAAGTCTTAAAGGATGAAATGTGTCACAAGAAAAATTTTTATACTTGGTCATACATTTTGTGTGTGTGTGTGTATATATATATATATGTATATATATATATATATATACATACATAGAGAGAGAAGTTTTGTCTATTTATTTTAAGTTCCTTTCATATTGTCTGATAAGCTTAATCACATTATCGTTGAAAGACGAAAGGAAAACACCATATTGGTACATGTTCAAATTCAATCTAAGCTTTCTTTTTTGAAAATTGAAACAAATAGATTTCACTTTCAGACATGTATTTCCTTTTTTTCTTCATTTCTTTTGTAAACAAATATTTTTGTTCAATCTTTTTCTCTTACAATAATTGTATAAATGTTGATGAAATTTAATTTTATTAATATCTGAAAGTCTTTTTCAATAGTGTTTGTTTAGATATGGTTATTCAGTAGTGATAGCACTTAAAAAAAAACCTATGATTTTGGCTTTGTAAAAGATTTTGATGCAGTTTCGTGTTGTGAAGGTGAAACCTTAAAAAGTTGTTTTTTTGGTTAAACTGCCCATCTCTAATATATATATATATATAATAATGGACTCTGCCATCGTTTTCGGCATATCAGTGTCTAGGAACCTACAGCCAGACTCCCCACATATGATTTGATTACAGTGGTGCAAGCTTTGTGTAGAACTAACTACACTTCTTGAAGGGCCGAATACACAGACCTGGTGCACCATGTGCCACAAGGTCCCCAGACAACCCTCCACAAGTTTTGACTTCCGAGTTGTCCTTCTCCTAGACCAGTTGCCATCCAAGGCTATAGTACTCAGTTTGTACTGCTATTTACCCATAGCTGCAGGGAGAAGAGGAGGATTCATACCTTTCCCAAGGGTATTAGCATGTAAGTGAACATAATGGATTCGACTTGAATTCAAACTTGGCTCTCTGATTCCTCAATCCAAGCTGCTATCTATTACTCCATCGTGTGCATGTGTATATATATATATATATATATATATATATATATATATATAAAAAGCTGTCTGCGTTCAATCTGTGGAGTTAACCTTCAAGATAGGACATCTAACGTAAACCTGTTTAACAGGTGTAATACTGGAGGAATCGAGACTTTTCTCATACAGCCTCATTTACGGTGGACTGATCATGTCTTGAGAATGTCTGATGACAGGATACCCAAGATCCTAATGTGCAGCCATTTAGATAAGGGCTACAGGAATGTAGGATGCCCATGGCTAAGATACAAAGACAAGCTGAAAAGCATCTTGTCAGCAGTCAATATACCACATAACACCCTTGAGCGCTTAACCTTGGAGCAGGTAGAATGGAGATTAACATGTTTTAGTGGACTCGGCAGTTTTCAATCTACTTGTCTGAATCATCTTCAAGAAGTGAGAGCAAGATCTAAAAGGTCAGCCAATCTAACTGATCTCACAATCCTCACACTTGCTCTATATGTGGCCTCCTTTGTAAATCACTAGTGGGTCTTAAATACCACTTAAGATTATCGC
>OZ038490.1:7352451-7399951 GCA_964036315.1 Acanthosepion esculentum | reverse complement strand
TGTTATTATTTCTAGTAAGTAGTATGTCTAGAAAAGGTAGAGAATTATTAGATTCAAGTTCGTGGGTAAATTTTATAGTAGGTTCTACTCTATTTAATCTATCAGTGATTTTGTTTAAATCATGTTTCTGTGGGTAAATGAATAAAATGTCATCGATGTAACAAAAATAATGTGTATCATCAGGGATTATATATTTGAAAGGTCCAGACTCGAGAAATTCTAGAAATATGCATGCTAGGAATCCAGAGAGAGGACTACCCATTGGTAAGCCAAATTTTTGTTTGTAGTAGATGTCGTTATGCTGGAAGTAACAGTGAGATGTGCATAGGGTGCATAATTTGATGCATATTGAGATAGGGATAGGTAGCTTAAACTCAGTTTTCTTAAGATGGTTCTCTAACCGTTTAATGCATTTATCCACAGGTACATTGGTGAATAGAGATTTAACGTCTAAGCTGGCTAGGGATTTGTTTCCTATGTCGATATTGCTTAACTTATTGAGAAGAGCGCCTGAATTCTTTATATGCGCGTGACTTATGGTGCCCAGAATTGGGGTAAGAAATTTAGTTAGAAACCTAGTTTTAAATAGTTCCCCCCCCCCACCTTCCACTTAGGATACAATCTCTTCCCTGTGATCAGGTTTTCGTAGCACCGCCAACGCGACGCCAGCGTATCCGACTCCAAGAAAGAATACTCTGACTTTAGAATTTCAGTTTTTCTGTTTCTGACCAGTCCTGTATATATCGTCTCTTCATCTAACTTAAATCTAATATAAATATGTCTCCATTAACCATGTCCTGAAGAAGGTCTATTTGACCGAAACGTCTGACGTCGACACAACAAAAACAAAATAAAAACAGTAAACTCACATATTCGGATTTTGCTTTGTCTTTTCCACATTTTCATCATACCGTCGGATCTACATCCACACATTTGCTTACATATACCTATATATATATACATATATATATATACATACATACATACATATATACATATATATATATGCAGGTGTGCAGTGAAATAGGAAAGAACACGTTAGGTAGATAATCCGGTGTTCCTTAATATTTAGCTTTATTTTCAAAAGGACAGTGCTCCATACAGAAGTAGAGCTTATATTATAATAATATTTTTAGTTTTTAAAAATATGATTCCTCCGCTACATAAGAGTTCTCATGTTTCAAAAGCGAGAGCCGAGACCCCTAACATAATTTTTTAAGTTACGTAGAGTTAAGGTGTCTGGACCCGCATTCCCAAATTCTCGCTTGACAAGGAAGCGGGTCCAGACACCTTAACTCTACATAACTTAAAAAATTATGTTAGGGGTCTCGGCTCTCGCTTTTGAAACATGAGAACTCTTATGTAGCGGAGGAATCATATTTTTAAAAAACTAAAAATATTATTATAATATATATATATATATATATATATAAAGGAAAGATTATATAAAGATTATAATTTATGATATAAATTAATTTAATATATTAATAAAATAAAATATTAATATAAATTAATTAATATAGCAATAAACTCGACATGAAAGGTGGGGTGATCTTCAGCCGTCATTGACATTGATGGAGCCAAATATAAAAAAAGCTTGCAGAACAGCATCAGCCGCAGCGAATCTCATTGAATAAATCTGCACATTTTAATTTATTAATTACTCGTATATTTCAAAATGGTTTATTATGAGTTATTTTACGAGTGCACATAAATATTCCATAGAATTTAGTTGTTGAATACAAGTTATTTTCATTAAATTAGTTTTACTTCAAAATAAAGCATATACATTTACTATTTCTATAATACTATTCCTAAATTTATCTATTAATAAAAAATAAGTTTTTTTTTTTTTTTTTGTCAAATGGGGAGCTACTAAAAAAAAACATAAGAGTAAAAAAGGGAGTCCATGGGTAAAAAAGGTTGGGCACCACTCTTCTAAGCTTTTTTTTTCCTTAAATAGGAGTAGATATGTTTGCCTATTGTCTGGTTCACACTCCTCCCCAATCTTTTGAACAGGAGTAGAGGTTGGTAGCATGTGCAAGACACTATTGAAGGTGGACATAGGAGAGGACACCAATGCAAAAACTGGTTGGGCAAAATGTCTAACAATGGATAAGTATGACTATAACAGAATTGCTGATGGCTGCCATTGATAAACGGTGTGGAGGAGATTCAATATGGCTTCTGCAATTGATTGCAAAAGTCAAGGAGATGATGAGTGGTTTATTCCTTGTTTCCTGTTTAGGATTGGGTTTCCGGTTACTTCTAAATTCTAGCTTTATACTTGTTAAGTTTCCACCTCAAGATTAGGCGACATTATGCAAATGGCGCTTTCCGTGACTAATTTATAGATGAATTATTCATTATAGTAAATAAATAAATAACAATTGAATTAACTGGTGTCAGTTTTAAATGATGCATAACTTTTCTATCTGAACTGTTCTTTTGATAATTATCTTCCGTAACTTTCTACGTTTTGATTTTTTACACAAACAGTCAGGAATATATCCTCTATAGATAAAGAGAGACAACTCTAATTTTACAATTTCCAAGTTATCTACCTTTGTAAACATTTTAAATTAATATGGTTACGTTTTACTGTTTTATTTAAGCACCTCCGCTTTTTCGGCATAAATTTTCGATACGTAAGATTTAAAATTAAATTTTAAAAATGAAAAATCTTTCTTGATTCCATTTTAACTTTAATTGAAAGCTTAATGATTAAATTTATTATTTCCATTAAGTAAAATATTCTGGTGTATTTCAGATAGAAATTATATAGATTGGAATGTCAAATTTAATTTCAATTTTTTTTAATTTTCTTAAAAGCAGCCATTTTCTTAATTTTAAGAAATTTGTAAACAAAAAAGTTTAAAATTCTTTCAAAAAATACATATATATATTTCTGACACGTTATTTGAGTAAAATTAGAATATTTAAAGTTAAATTAATCTGATTTGAAATAAATATTACTAACTTATAGCATAAAAATGTAATATACAACCAATTATTAATGATTGGTCCTGTTCATCTGATCCAAGGTTTGATGGACTGCTGATTGACAAAGCGATGACAGCTACTATGGATGACTCTAATTGACATAATTTTCAGAAATCTAAGTGAACTCATTTTTTTGGTTTTTAACTACCTACTAATTTTCACGAATGAACATATTTTCTGCAATTATTTAATATTTTATTGACTTTTATTTACCTTTCGAAGATGCAAAAATAAAAAAAATTAAAATACTATAAAATTTTCTTCAATTAATTTTATAATTTAATAACAAATGAAATACCATGATTGAAGTATGTTCCACACTAATGTAAATACATAAAATAAAAATATTTAGCAAAATAGTAATTGAAAAAAGTAAAACTTAATTTAAGCTTTAAACTTTTAAAGCTGAATCGAAATTTTGAAAACCTGTTGAAACATAACTGAAGCGACCTGATAAAGGGACAAAACTTTATAATAATAATAATGGCAATTTCAGTCTACCATACATGAAAATAAGGAACATATGAAGTAAAAAAAAATACAAAATAAAAAAATTATTTTAAAAATAGAATAGTTCAATTGGTTAATTATTTTCAATTTTGGATTTGTAAATTCTGTTTCTACTTAATTACTATATCACATCCAGAAAATAGCCCAATACAGAATTTTACACAAATTAAAACTATCATAAATTATTATTATTAAAATTTTTAAAAAAATGAAAATTCTTGTAAAAATTCATTATTCATCAGGAAAATTTTATTTCTTCAGACAATAATGTCCTTAATATAACTTATTTACAAAAGCAATTAAAAGCTTTTCTAATTAAGTAATCTCATAGTTTTATTGGAGTCATTAGTTTTCAATTTAGAGCAGATTTTCAGTTAGCTCAGATTTAAAAAAAAAAAATGTAGGTGATTTACAATCTCCAAGGACTCCTACTTTTAACAAAATAAAAAAAAAATCAGGAAATAGAAAGGTTTTGTGCAAAATTTCATGAAATCCATTAAGTGGGGGGTAACATATTTGGAAAAAAAATATTTTTTTACTAAAAAAAAAGAAAAAATTTAAAAAATCATTTCATTCATTTGTGAATAAGTCCTGAAAATTTCATTAAAATCGGACAATTATTTGATTTTTGAAAGAATTTCCAAATCAATGTATTTTCAATGGAAAAAAAAATGCGTAAAAACGTCCATGTTATTATATAATCACTGTGATGACGTAAACAAAAGAAGATTTTAACAAAAATTTCGAACGTGTTAGAAAGGATTAAAAAATTTCAAAAAATAATTAAAAAATACTTTGGTCTTTCATCTTAATACTAACATAAACATTTTGACAATAAAACTTTAATTTTATTAAGTTTGTGGCCTTTTTCATTACACTATGCTGTTTTCCGCGAAAAAGTGGAGATATCTAGTCTTATTGCTATTATATACTATTGATGTATTGCTTTCTTTTTTCCTCACTCCTACAGATGTCTATTTCCAACAAGGAATTGGTAACTTAGTTTATTATGCTGATAATGACGAGGACCCATATTTGTCGAAAGACGATCCTGTAAGTAGATTGTTTTTGTTTTGGTGTTTCTTTGTTGTTTTTTTTTGCTACTACTTGGGAACAGAAAACTTTTTTGTGGTGTCTCTTTGTCCACTTAGTGCTTTTATCACTATAAATTTATCACTGACATCCATTAAAATATGGCACATGAAACTAGAACAATCTACCCCAGTGAGCAAAATAAAGGGTTTAATTCGACATTCCAACCACCAGCTGAAACGTTGTAATAAATATGGTGACAAAGATGAGGACAATAGTCCGAATAATGTAAATATGTAATAAATAGTATTTATTATTTTTGTTGTCATTTTTCAGGAACAAAGTAAAAGTATAAATTCTCTTTCATATATTTAGGTTTTATTAAAGTTCTAATTGCTTTGTTTGTAATTTGTCATCTAGAGTACTTTTTTCTTATATCACTATAAAGCCCTCCAGATTGCAAATTTTAAAAAAAATTATCTTTTTAGATTTTAAGAAATCATGTGTTATGGGCATATGTTTTGTTTTTCAGTTGCAGGGGGGGGGGGTAATTTATATCACAAACTAGATCCCACCCCTAACTTTTATAAAATAATTTTTTGGGTTTTTATGCCTCAATGAAAACATTTAGATTAAATAATAATTTTTAAGGTTTATTTTATAGGGTGCTGTAGATTGTTTTTTTTTGTTTTTTTTGCAAGTGTAATGTGCCAAATTCAGTAGACATTTCCAAAAATCAGTTTGTTCACATGAATTTAGTCTTTGAGGAGTCTTTATTTATCTCTTCTTGGCTTATCCATGCCAGTAATCAAATAAAGGCAATGGTGATGGAAGCAGTGATTGTCTTAGGGGATGTTGATGGGATATTTTATCAATATGACCCCTGACAAAATATTTGAATTACCAGCAATTAATAAATCCTACCTATGATTTGCATAAACAGCTTGTGATAAAATGTTATGTACAAGATTTAAGAAAAAAATCATTTTCTTTTCTCTTGACAGGAAGACAGTGATGAAGAAGACTCTGAAATTCAAGCCACTGACAATTTACTTGCTGTTGGGTGTTCACAAAAGGATTCTTGTCTCTTGGAATTTTATGGTAAGCATTTAGTCTTCTTGGCATTTGGAAGTTTGTAGTAGGTACTTCTTGCTTTTTCATTCATTCTTGTTTGTTTTGGTTTCAGGTACTTTAAATATTTCATATGGGATGAAGTAATTTGAGTATCATAAAAAATGAATTTGAAGTTTTTTTTCTTTTAATACAGTTTTCTTTCCTCTGTCATGATTATTTTTTCTCCTTATTTTTCTTTGATTTTCTTTTCCTCTCTCTTTTTTTTTTTCTCCACCTTATTTATTTTTTCCCCCCCACCTTATTTTTTTTCATACCTTATTTATTTTTCCCCACCTTTTTTTCCCCCACCTTATTTTTTTTCATACCTTATTTATTTTTCCCCACCTTATTTTTTTTCATACCTTATTTATTTTTCCCCCACCTTATTTTTTTTCATACCTTATTTATTTTTCCCCACCTTTTTTTTTCCCCCACCTTATTTTTTTTCATACCTTATTTATTTTTCCCCACCTTTTTTTACCCCACCTTATTTTTTTTCATACCTTATTTATTTTTCCCCACCTTATTTTTTTTCATACCTTATTTATTTTTCCCCCACCTTATTTTTTTTCATACCTTATTTATTTTTCCCCACCTTTTTTTACCCCACCTTATTTTTTTTTCATACCTTATTTATTTTTCCCCCACCTTATTTTTTTTCATACCTTATTTATTTTTCCCCACCTTTTTTTTTCCCCCACCTTATTTTTTTTCATACCTTATTTATTTTTCCCCACCTTTTTTTCCCCCACCTTATTTTTTTTCATACCTTATTTATTTTTCCCCACCTTATTTTTTTTCATACCTTATTTATTTTTCCCCCACCTTATTTTTTTTCATACCTTATTTATTTTTCCCCACCTTTTTTTTTCCCCCACCTTATTTTTTTTCATACCTTATTTATTTTTCCCCACCTTTTTTTACCCCACCTTATTTTTTTTCATACCTTATTTATTTTTCCCCACCTTATTTTTTTTCATACCTTATTTATTTTTCCCCCACCTTATTTTTTTTCATACCTTATTTATTTTTCCCCACCTTTTTTTACCCCACCTTATTTTTTTTCATACCTTATTTATTTTTCCCCCACCTTATTTTTTTTCATACCTTATTTATTTTTCCCCCACCTTATTTTTTTTCATACCTTATTTATTTTTCCCCACCTTATTTTTTTTCATACCTTATTTATTTTTCCCCACCTTTTTTTCACCCACCTTATTTTTTTTCATACCTTATTTATTTTTCCCCACCTTTTTTTCCCCCACCTTATTTTTTTTCATACCTTATTTATTTTTCCCCACCTTATTTTTTTTCATACCTTATTTATTTTTCCCCCACCTTATTTTTTTTCATACCTTATTTATTTTTCCCCACCTTTTTTTTTCCCCCACCTTATTTTTTTTCATACCTTATTTATTTTTCCCCACCTTTTTTTACCCCACCTTATTTTTTTTCATACCTTATTTATTTTTCCCCACCTTATTTTTTTTCATACCTTATTTATTTTTCCCCCACCTTATTTTTTTTCATACCTTATTTATTTTTCCCCACCTTATTTTTTTTCATACCTTATTTATTTTTCCCCACCTTATTTTTTTTCATACCTTATTTATTTTCCCCCACCTTTTTTTACCCCACCTTATTTTTTTTCATACCTTATTTATTTTTCCACACCTTATTTTTTTTCATACCTTATTTATTTTTCCCCCACCTTATTTTTTTTCATACCTTATTTATTTTTCCCCACCTTTTTTTACCCCACCTTATTTTTTTTCATACCTTATTTATTTTTCCCCCACCTTATTTTTTTCATACCTTATTTATTTTTCCCCACCTTTTTTTTTCCCCCACCTTATTTTTTTTCATACCTTATTTATTTTTCCCCACCTTTTTTTCCCCCACCTTATTTTTTTTCATACCTTATTTATTTTTCCCCACCTTATTTTTTTTCATACCTTATTTATTTTTCCCCCACCTTATTTTTTTTCATACCTTATTTATTTTTCCCCACCTTTTTTTTTCCCCCACCTTATTTTTTTTCATACCTTATTTATTTTTCCCCACCTTTTTTTACCCCACCTTATTTTTTTTCATACCTTATTTATTTTTCCCCACCTTATTTTTTTTCATACCTTATTTATTTTTCCCCCACCTTATTTTTTTTCATACCTTATTTATTTTTCCCCACCTTTTTTTACCCCACCTTATTTTTTTTCATACCTTATTTATTTTTCCCCCACCTTATTTTTTTTCATACCTTATTTATTTTTCCCCACCTTTTTTTTTCCCCCACCTTATTTTTTTTCATACCTTATTTATTTTTCCCCACCTTTTTTTCCCCCACCTTATTTTTTTTCATACCTTATTTATTTTTCCCCACCTTATTTTTTTTCATACCTTATTTATTTTTCCCCCACCTTATTTTTTTTCATACCTTATTTATTTTTCCCCACCTTTTTTTTTCCCCCACCTTATTTTTTTTCATACCTTATTTATTTTTCCCCACCTTTTTTTACCCCACCTTATTTTTTTTCATACCTTATTTATTTTTCCCCACCTTATTTTTTTTCATACCTTATTTATTTTTCCCCCACCTTATTTTTTTTCATACCTTATTTATTTTTCCCCACCTTTTTTTTTCCCCCACCTTATTTTTTTTCATACCTTATTTATTTTTTACCCCACCTTATTTTTTTTCATACCTTATTTATTTTTCCCCACCTTATTTTTTTTCATACCTTATTTATTTTTCCCCCACCTTATTTTTTTTCATACCTTATTTATTTTTCCCCACCTTTTTTTTTCCCCCACCTTATTTTTTTTCATACCTTATTTATTTTTCCCCACCTTTTTTTACCCCACCTTATTTTTTTTCATACCTTATTTATTTTTCCCCACCTTTTTTTTCCCCCACCTTATTTTTTTCATACCTTATTTATTTTTCCCCACCTTTTTTTTTCCCCCACCTTATTTTTTTTCATACCTTATTTTTTTTTCCCCCACCTTATTTTTTTTTCTAACTCAAGCCACAAAAAAAACACAAAACTTCCCTAGATTTATAATATTGCTCAAGAGAAAGACTTCCTCTAACTAAACTGCTTCTGTCTATCATCCAAAGACTCACCTCTTTGATGATCACCCCTCCACCCCCCACCCCAAATGGTCAGAAACTTCAACAGTGGTACCATCCTCATAAAGGTGGCAACAAAAAAAAATACTTTGACACACTTCTGAGGATGAAAACACTTCACAATAACAACATTAACTCTTTTTTTTATTCAGGGTCGGGTCAAAGAGGGTGTGATGAGGGCCCTGGACACCTTCTCTTGGGGAACTACAAGGGGGAGCTTTCAAGAATTAACTGGGGTGCTACAATCAAAATACAGAAGTCAGAGGGTCCTACTTTGAAGGCGATTAGAGTTTTGTATTGTTTTGAAATAAATGTGTCTCGCCTGAAAAATTCTCCAAACTTCTTCAGTGTATCTTTGTGTGTGTTTGTGGCTAGCTAATCTATTCAAACACATTTTTCTTTCTTTAACACCCACAGAGTTTATATTGCAATTTAGTGACAGTTTCTGGGAAAGAGCGCACAATCGAGTGGGATCATTTGTTGAACAAGGCTGGTATGCTCCAACCCTCAGTCACAATGACTTGTGGCTTCATGCCAACACAACCATCAACACCTTCTGAGCTGCATGGCTACAAAAAAAAGAATTACATATCATTCTCACTGGGATTTTCTTCTATGTGCTATTTGCCTTCTAGACGTTGGCAATCGTGGCTCTCCACAGTTTCCTGTAGCTCTTAATAAATTTAGTCTTTTTGTTATCTCTTCTAAACCTTGTTCCACCATTCATTTACTCAAACTCACCAGATAGGTTATGCATTATTTTCTTCTGTTCTTCTTGCCTTCAATCTGTCTTGTGAGTATCAAATTTTCCAAGCCTTCCTTCCTTATTATGTTCCCTAGAAATTTCAGCTACCTCATTATTATTTTTTTCCAGATGTCTGCTTTTATCGCTCTGATAAAGTAATATTCCTAAAGATTTATTGCACTACTACTTCTAAGTGTCGTGTCCCTTCAGGGCATTGGTGATCATGGCTCTCCACAATTTCCTGTCCTTTATTGCTCTAAGTAAATTTAGTATTTTTGTAATCTCTCCTAAACCTTATTCCACCATCCATTTACTCAAACTTACCAAGTAGGTTATGCATTGATTTCTTCTGTCCCTCTTGCATTCAATCTGTCTTGTGAGTATTAAATTTTCCAAGCCCTCATTTTTTCTCATTATGTGTGCTAAAAATTTCAGTTATCTCTTTCTGATGTTATGTCAAAGTATCTTTTTTGTTTCCATTTTCCCTAATACTACATCATTGCTCACATGTTTGGTCCATGGTATTCTCAGCATCCTCCTTTATGACTACATTTCTGTTGCTTCAAGTCTCCTCAGGATGTAGGCAATCATGGCTTTCTGCAGCTTCCTGTCCTTTGTAATGCATAATAATGTTAAAATGACTTGTGTAGCAGTTCAGTACCCTAGTTTTCTTGTTTTTTTTTTTTAATTTTCCTGCTTCTTAATACTTTGCTTAGCTTTTAGAAGGCATCTTTTGCTATTCCAATGCATCTTCGAATTTCAGTATTGCACTCTCCCTCATGTTTATTACCATGTTTTATATTTTTTCTTTTCTTATTTTCAGTTTATGATGAACCTGGAAATTGTTTGTTTGTTCACCATGATATCATTCTGCCTTCATTTCCTTTGGCTGTCGAATGGCTGGATTTTGATCCCTCTGATGACAAACCAGGTAAAATACCTGTCCTTTTGTCTTCAAGACTATTTTCCATAATTGCCTTTTGTATAAATATACGTAGTTCGGAACTAGTTATTCCCCTTGAATTGTAACTCTTCCAGATAAAAATAGATGACATCCTGATTATCAAGCCTAGCAACATGTATACACATTTTAAGTCGAATAAAGTGTTGTAATGGATTATTGCTGACATATCATTACTCTTTCTTTGAGTGAGGAAAATATATTTCTCAAGTGTCTTATTTCTGCATTTTCCTATTCTAGACTTTGGCATTCATAACTCTACAATAGTTTATTTTAAAATGCAATACCTAACATTTTAAAATTAATTTTTAATCATGAAAATTTTTTCCTTGAAGCTTTTAAAAATATTCAGGGGCTTCAGATTGTAATAAGCTTTACAATATATAATTTAAACATAGTTTTACTTAATAACACTATTTCCTAAGAGTTACACTATTGAAACTGAATTTTAAAAGATTTAAAAATATTATAAATTATTCTAATTAAAATTGTAAAAAAAAATTAAAACAAATTTTGTAAAAATTCATTTTCCATAGAAAAAAATTTTTTGAAATAAAATATTGTCTTTAGTATATCTAATTTTTAAAAGCAATTAAAAGCTTTTCTAATTAAATAATGTCTTAGTTTTATTGCATTTTTTATTTTATGATTCCGAGCAGAATTTCAGTAAGATCCAATTTTACAAAAATTGATTTAAATTCTCTGAAGTTTTGCTTTGGATTCTAAATAGGATTAAAATATTTAAATATTAAAAAAATACTTTGATCTTTCCTCTTAATAACAAAGGTTTTGACAATAAAACTGTTTTCATTACAGTATACTAATATTTTAGCAAATTTGTGGTGGTACCGCATTTATTTGTATATTTAGTAATATCACCACGATGTCAAAATATAAATTGTGTTGAAGTCATTTTGTTTTCTCACTTTCTCTCTGCTTTTGTTTTTCCTCTTTCAAACTAGAATTGTATTCTTTGTTTGTAAAAGAAAACAAAAAAGACATTAAGGAATCTGAAATTTTTAATATCCACAGATGTATACAAAAAATGTTTTACAATAAAAACAAAAATAGTTTCAATTTAATTTCTGATGTCGCTTGTTTTCAGGCAATTTTGTGGCTGTTGGTTCAATGGCGCCAACAATCGACATTTGGGATGTGGATTTAATGAATTCCCTTGAGCCTGTCATGGTTCTGGGGAACAAAAAGAGTCAAAAAAAGAATAAAAAGGTGAATATAATTTCTGCTTTCTTGATTGCATCACAGATAAATTCAAAGCTGGTTCGGATCAAATTCATGAAAAAAGTTAGTGAGACCAGGTTTCAAATCATTGATATTTGATAAGGCGGCCTTTTTAACTTATTGTGAAGATTGAGCTCATCAGCATAGGCAGGCATTGAAGATTGAGCCCAATTGTAATGGTCCTGGATATCATTTTGCTAAACCATTGATGAGGCACCATTTTCAGCTTCATATGACACAATGCTACAAACGTGCTACTCTGAAATATTCCACACTGGGTAGATAGCACCAGTCATAGTTACGTCCAATATCTCAAGATGCTACAAAATCATCAAACCTAGACTCTCATATGGATGTAATGTATGGCATCCAACTCATGAAATATCTAAACCAGCAGCTACATACAACCATTTTCTCAGATCAATGATAGGTTTAACACCAATTAAAGCAACATTGGGCCT
This sequence comes from Acanthosepion esculentum, assembly GCA_964036315.1. NCBI lineage: Eukaryota > Metazoa > Mollusca > Cephalopoda > Sepiida > Sepiidae > Acanthosepion > Acanthosepion esculentum. The sequence continues at coordinate 7,387,757 of OZ038490.1, read as the reverse complement.
GGTCAGTAACTAGATGAGTTACCACTTGAGAATTCTAGGTGCTGTCAGATTGGATGTGCAGGTGATGTATGGAGATAATGGCTTGGAATTGTTAAGCGGAGAGCCAAGTTTCAATTCTAGTTGGGTTCATTATATACATTTGCATGTAAATACCCTTGGGAAAGATATGAATCCACCCCTTCTCCCCAACTATGGATTAAATTCTTACAATCTAAAAATATTTTCTGACTTTAAATAACCTACAGGGGAGGTGTTAAGCCATAGAAAATGAATCCATCCATCAATCAATCAGGTCAATGATTTAAAAATGGCTTCAAGCAAATGAATCCTGCAAATTTTAAAGAAATATCCTTCATTAGATGTCCTGGGTAAGACGTTAAACTACATCTACATCCTGGCTAAGACGATAAACTACATCCAGCAGCAAGGCCTCTGATCAAGAGGTTTTGAGGAGCGTGGAACCACCTCTTAATTGCTGGTGTTCCCAGGTCCACCTTGACCCGGAGTGGTAGCACCTGTTAGGGTCCCAGCTATGGGCAAATAGTTAACTATTACCAGCGATACTTTTTTGAAAAAAATTATTACCAGAAATACAATTTTGAAGGAAAAATATTACAAGAAACAGATTTTTGACAAAACATTACCAGCAATAAAAAATGTTGATGGCATTAAATAACCCATTGAGGTTGATATGCCGTAAAATAAACCAAACCAATCTAAACTAAAGAATTCATATTCTATTCATACGAATCTATCCTAAAAATGTTGTCAGCATTAAATAACCCATTGAGGTTGATATGCTGTAAAAAAAAAAATAAACCAAACCTTCATTAGATCTTATAGACTTTTTGCTACAGAATCAGAAAGAATAACAAAAACCATAACACTTGAAGATTTCCAACAGCAGCAACAATTAATATGGATAGCACATGTAACTAGAAGGGGGGGGAATGTTGACTTCTACACAACCTTAAACAAAAGGTTAGAAAGAAAACTGCCATCAGAATGATAACAGTGAGCTTGAGAAGCCTGTTTTCTGGAAAAAACTTTAATAAGAGAAAAAATTTCTAAATTACAGCCAACATTAACTTTATTTGGTCAATGGATGCTGACTATTTCCTGTCTAGAAACACCTAATTTCCCATGACCATTAACCAGTTATTTTCTAAATTCTTTATTTCATTTGATAGTAATTTGAATTAATTTTTCTTTCCTTTTTAGAAAGGATCCATTCTTGGCCACACAGATTCTGTGATTGATTTGTCCTGGAACCAAAATGCAAGGTTTGTATAAATAATCCCCCAAAAAATCCCCGCTTTCCTTTTATATGCAAATATTAATCGATACGTTAACTCTCCTTCCATTTTTTTTTTTCTTTCTTTTTTTTCATTTTTAGAAATGTATTGTCCAGTGCTTCTGCTGACTGTACAGTAGGTTTGTGGGATTTGTCAGAAGCGAAAGCTGTTGCCTCAATCAGGAAGCATGAAGACAAAGTAAGACATTTGCTTTTACCTATTTCCCTACCCACTGAAAAAGAGAAATATTTCAACACAAATTTTATCCATTGTCATTCTACAATAAAAAAGCAAGTGAAATAACATAGAAGAAATACTAGTCAAAAATTAATAATTCACAATGTTTCATCTAAGAAACTTGGACAGTTTATACCACCATCTACCAACATTTCTCATCCTTGGTCACAATCACCAATTTAATATACCCCCCTTTTGACCGCCGCCTACACCCAGTGGTGTAACCATATCTTGTGGTTTGGTCCTCAGGTTCGATGACGTTTTAAATATGGGGCTAACTCTGTGCTGGTTTTTGGTCGTTGGCTGCTTTGATCTACACCAACTCTGCCCACGTTGTGTTCCTTGATCTCAGAGCAAGGTCAGATCAAGAACGTTGTGTTCTTGATCTCAGAGCAAGGTCAGATCAAGAACGTTGTGTTCTTGATCTCAGAGCAAGGTCAGATCAAGAACGTTGTGTTCTTGATCTCAGAGCAAGGTCAGATCAAGAACGTTGTGTTCTTGATCTCAGAGCAAGGTCAGATCAAATGCCATTGTAATGGCAGCACTGGTTCAAGCAATGGTGGGTGCTACATTAAGGAAGAAAAATGTCTTCATGACAAAAAATAAAACTAGATTCTTCTATTTGTTTATATAGCTCTTGATACAACAAAACTTAACCCTTCCCACATCAATCTCTATCGTGACACTGTGCCTTGTCTAAACTTCTGAAGCTGGGTTCAAAGTTCTTGGAATCAGGAAATCTAGTTGGCAGCTGATACGAATTACAGAGGCACTCAATGTGGGATCTCAGCCCAATGTCTCTGAGCTCCCCAAATCATCTGCTTATATGCATCTCGGCCAAAAACTGGTATGGGGTGAAAGGTTTCTGGGGATTCAGTGATTCCCCAATTCATTAATTCTAATAAGCATTTTCTTTGTTCCCTTTTTCTGCTTTCTTAATCAACTTTCCAAATTTGGAGAATTATCCATCTTCTTTGAGAATAGTCACAGAGATTGCTCTTCCCTTAACTCTCACCTTCTTCACTTCACATCTCTCATTGCTACTCTGTGCAGGCACAGCTAAATTCTATTCATTCCTTCTCAGTATTCTAACTATGCCTACTTCTCAGAGCTGGCATAACTGTCTTTGTGACAAATCTAATTTTTAAATGGCATGGTTTATTTTCCTCATTAATTCCAATTTCTCTGACTCCTTTCCTGGGCTCTCTTGTCCAATGAAAAAACACAAACTAGATCACCTTCTCATTTTAACGTTCTGAGTGATAAATAAAAATTATTTTCCAATTTGTTTTCATCAATGAAAATATATTTGTTTATCTAAATTCTCGACAGAGACACACTGTTTTCTATCCTTGGGTCGGTCGCCATCTTAGCGAAAACATAAGCCAGATCACCTGCCTATTATGATGGATCGATTTTTATAATCATAACCCACACAGCAAGTTCATTCTGTTTTCATTTCTCAATTAATTTTTGCTAACAAAAATATAATTCCCATCTACTTCTGTTTACTAATGACATGTGTTTTTCTAATTTTCCAAAAAAAGAGATAAAGCCATTTCCCAATTTATTTTACCTGCATGCCAGATTTTTGATAGATTGAAAAAAAAAAAAGGTAAACTCTTGGTGCATCGTTTCAATTCATAGGGGTGAGGCAACCCAGATTGCCGTTTCTTCACTTCCACATTACCAGGGAAAATGTCTTCCATTCCTTCTTTCCATCTATCTTCCAGTTTATATTTCATTTTGGAATTTACCCTTTCTCTGCTTAGAATTAATGTTTAACTACCTCACAGCTTCAGTATCACAAATTTAAGACTGGTTAAACACAGGAGAAATAAGATGAAAGAAATATGAGGTAAAAAATAATAATTGACAGTGCTTCATGTAGAGTAAGTGGCCATGCAAATGGCAGAATTGCCAAACAAACAGAACTGACAAAGTTTGTAATGGAAAAAGAACAGGACAAAAAATAATATGGAGCAAGTAAACAATATATACAAGACAAAGCAACAATAATAAGGCGGAAAGTTCACAAGCTAAGAATTGGTGTTGACATGCAAAAGCGAATTCAGATAAACACATAGCATTCTGACTTCAAGACAAGTCAGACTGAAACCATCTTATTGGCTAGGAAGAAATCTCAGCCTGCATTTGTGTGTTTCATCTATAAATTGGAGAGGGTGAAGTATTTTTATAGTCCTTCCTTATGGATTGGAACCAGCACTTTAAATACTATTGTACCTGATACTAATATTAACTTAAATTAAGAAATTTAAATACTATTGTACCTGATACTAATATTGATTTTGTTAATATGTCACATTCACAAAACATAACATTCAGATGATGATGAAAATAAACATTGAATATTAACAAAATTAACCATATGTATGCATTAGCTGCATGTTTGTTTAGGGGTTAACTTTATTCTTTATTTTTTGAAGCTGTCTAATATTTCCTTCCCCCCCCCTTTCTCTGAATTATATAATTATTGTGTAAACACTAATAAATACATTTTTTTACTTTCTTGTGCAAAGGAAATTCCAATGGGATAGAATTAAGTGCTACATAACCCATATTAATGTTACTATGTATGTGAGTGGGTGCTGAAAAGTCCCTTCTCCAGAAAAAAGATAAAATTCTGATAATTGGTCGGGCCAAGGTTTTTTCATTTTTAAACAAAGCCACCCCCACCCTCTTCCCGGACCTGTAATTAAAAAAAATAAAAAACTTAAATTCTTTCTTTCTCTTCCCCACAACCAGGTTCAGTGTGTGAATTGGCACCCTGCAGAATCACAGACCCTCCTGACTGGTGGTTTTGACAAGTAAGTCTTCATGCCTCGATTAGTTTGTCTTTCACAGGAGCTAGTGACCTCTAACTTTGCTTCGTCTGTAAACATGCACTAGTGTTTTTTACACTACATACATATACAAGAAAGAAAGAAAAAAAAGAAGCATTTATTTTATATTAAATTTTTTTTTTTTTTTTTCAACATAATCCCCTTCCTTTTAAATGAACTTAATTCAGTGTTGGATTATTTAATCTCATAAATTAGCTACATCAGTTAGTCTGCAACCTAATGATAAAAACAAAGCATTTATTTTATTTGGCAAATATTTATTGATACACTTTTTCCTTGTCAATGCACTTATTCTAAGTTTTTGGGTTTTTTTTTTCTCCATTAGTTGTTTAGTTTAACTAAGGACAGAGTTTGTACAGATCCTTGAAACCTTTAAAACCGCTGGAAAAACAGTAGTAGCCCAAAAGTTCCTTGAAAAGTCCTGGAACTTTCTAACCTGAGCTGCCGACACATCCTTTTTTCTCAATTCATGAAAGTCAAGATGCCAGATCCCGGAAATCTGGCTTTTATACAAGCTGAAATTGTCCTTTAAGAAAAATGTTTATTTGGAAACTATTGCAAATGGTGGTTCCTTTCCTTGATTAGAATGAGTTCATGACCTCTTAGTTACTTCTGTATTTTCTCATCTAGATGACAATGGACAAAGAATATGAAGGTGTGTCTTTTCCTAGCTGCTACCCTCACTCAACAAGAAAAGAGGAAAAGCAAAGATAAAAGGCATCAGACACATAAACATCTGTCAAAGATAAATTTAATTTACAGAATACATTCATTTAATTTGTAGCTGAAAGGAAAATAAATTATTTTACAGTAATAAAACACATTTTAGTAGAATCTTGAACAATTTATCAGTGTTTTTTAAAACTTGAATAATTAAAGAAATTTTCTTCACGTGTCAATTTTAAAAGTAAAAAGTCTTTGATCTCTAGTCAGCTGTGGGCGAGTTCATGGTGGAAAAAAATAGATACCTTATGCATCCTGTGTCAATGTGTATCTGTGTAAACTACGTTTGTCTAAATTGTTGCCAAAATTAACAAGTTTAAGAATCAAATTTGACTCGTAGAAAATTTAGGTGGGAAGGATGATAGAAAACATGACTTTGATGTGTCAGGATAGAAAATGCTTCTTTGAGAAAATAAGAAGAATGTTATTTTTAAAATTTGCAGGCTGATAATGACTTGTATCTCAAGCTTTTGTTGCAAGTGTGAAAAATGATGAAATATATTAAAACTTATTTGGCTTTTTATTAAAGGTTCTATCTGACAACCCTGTCTCTTTTACTTTTGTATTTCTGCCATAAATAGCTAGAAACTGTACAAACTCTTAGACATTTGGCCAGATGTCATCAATGTGGATTTCTGGCAGATAGGGGTATGCACAATTTATCCAAAAAAAAGGAAATGTTTCAACAGAAGATCTGTTTGCATGCAGAATTGCAACAAAATGTTCATCACCATCATTGAGAAATTTCTAGCAAAGTCTCCTCTTAGATATGTTCTTGTATCTGGATCTATTTGTGAAAAAAAAAAAAGAGTTTGAGGAGGAGGCTGCTAGAAATACTGCTTTCAAGAATTTCAGCAAGCATGAAGAATGTCTGGACACTTTGTTTTACTCTTCTTTGTCTAGCAACAAATAATATCAAAAATTGTGCCAAGTTTTTTGCAGATTGCTCATGGACAAGCCTTAGTAGACAGAAGTTTCTCAGTCAATTAGGAAATTTCCACTGACAATATGAAATGGCAAACTCTGGTCACATTAACACAGACTATTAGGCCATAGCTGGAGGTACTGGGAATGTTTCCATAACTAAGGCTCTTCTCTACAGTGCTTTCAATGACAGATCAGCATACAACCAATACCTTGAGGCTGAAAAGAAAAAAAAGGCAAGAAGAAGCAGGTGGACAAAATGCCTATCAAAATTGAAGACGAAAAAAACACAAGCTTGAAAGTGGCACCCAAAATTTGCTCAAGTCAGCTGACAGCTATACAGAGAAAGCTAAGCAGACTCAGAACTTCACACTTATCACAAAGTCTAATGCCATACAAAGATCTGCAAAGAACAAATCCATAAAGATATCCAAATTGGAAGAGGAGCTGAATGGTTAACTAGATGAACTGAGAAAATGCTAACATTATTGTATTCTGTGCCATGTTCAAAAGCCATGGATTGTAGGGATAGCTAAAATGTGTAGCCTTTTTGCGAATATTTCTATTTGTAGTTCTGTTCATTAAAAGCATTATACTTCACAGGTAAATGTGTAGCAGGCAAGAATTTTTGTGGCATTCACAAACCATGAGTCGTCTAGGTAGCTGAAATGGGTGCTGTAAGAATTAAAGTCAACATTTTCAAAAGTAGTAGAACTCTTGTCCGTTCGTTCGGCATCCGTCCATCTCGGGAGACAATGGAGTAGCACTTGCAACGTCGCTGGAGTGTCCTCTCCAGTGCGCTACGAGCCTGGGCGGGATATATGGAGAACTAGTGCTGCCCGGATGTCTAGTTCCCCTCTCTGCCTTCCTAGCAGAGTCCAAAGGAGAGGATGAACCAATACAGTTTGGTACCAGCGCGACTGCAAGAGTTGCCGGAAGGTAGCACAGAGTGCCGTCCATCCGCCTTAGGGTCTCCACTCTGGATTTGTGTAGGGTTTACTCCTTAGCCTTTTCTTCTCCCGAAGATTTCCACAAGGCAGTGGAGCTATTTAACCCATAGCTGAGGTTTGGTTCATGGGCACCTGGGTGTGTCCACACACCGATGGACCTTCATGCCGCATGTTAAGGGAGTCAAACTTCTCCCCTGTAGTTTAGCCCAAGTCCGCAAGGTGCTCGGTTGCCATGTGTCGCCACGAGGAGGCACTACATAGGGCTTTCCTGATGGAGAGGCTATATACTTACAGGGGAAGACTTATGCAGTCGGCTCCCCTTTTCGCATTGCTGCTAGCCAGCGGCGGTAACTGAAAGCAAGAAGCTACAAGCACCACCACTACAGACTACCAGACTAGACGCATCACAACAGTCATTGTGAGACACGTTGGGACAGAACTCTAAACTGTGTAGAATGCTACATAAAATGTGTAACATAACCAGGTCTGCATTCAGTTGTGTTTTAGTCTTCAATACTTGGATTTCTTTGCTGCCCTCAACTGGTCCATGTGATATGAATTATTGGAACCAACTGTAGCTTTTTTTGAACATCTAATCTGTCATACTATTAGAAGATAAATCACAAAGTTTGCATTTTTGAAATTGATGACCATTCACTTTGTATGTGTTTGTGCACCCCAGTTTCAGTCCTGGAAATCTCCTTGAAAAGTCCAGGAATTTTACTTTTTTTTTACACTGATCTGTGGGAACCCTGTAAGGAGGGCTATGAAAATGTATACTTAACACTTCTGCTACTGATCACATACATATTCATGAAACTGACATTGCCTGCTGTTGACATATGTTTCAAAGAAATGGTTAGCTGTACAAAACTGACACTGCCTGCTGTCAATATATATATATATATATATATATATATATATATATATATACATACACACAGGGTGTCCATAAAGCTTGTGTGCACTTTAAAAATTTTAAACTTTATTTGTATTTACAATAGAAATACTTTGTAAAAAGGATTAGAAAGAAGTAAATTTATATTTTTTAAGGTTTTATTGAAATTTTATTTAAGTTTCCACATGTCCTCCATCATTAGCAATACAAAGGGTAATACGATTCTGCAGTTCACGGAAAACATTTGCCAACTGATTTGCAGTAATGCCTAAAATCACACATTAGTTATTTTAGCTATACTTAAAACTAGGTACATTAAACTTTATAACATTTTTACAGATTATTTCTATTGCAAATACAAATAAAGTTATAAATTTTTTAAAGTGCACACGAACTTTATAGACACCCTGTATATATATATATATATATATATATATATATATATATATATATATATATATATATATATATATATATATATATATATATATATATATATATATATAGAGAGAGATATATATAGAGATATATATAGATATATATATATATGCAAGTTTCATTAAAAACAACAGACAAGGTACTATGGTTAAGTTTTTTATTTAATTTTTCTTGTGTACGAACAAGAGCTTTCTTTGCTGGACAAAGTGTGTGTAGACAGTTCTTACACACCCTTTGTCCAGCAAAGAAAGCTCTTGTTCGTACACAAGAAAAATTAAATAAAAAACTTAACCGTAGTACCTTGTCTGTTGTTTTTAATGAAACTTGCATAAAAGATGGATTGCTGCCTAAATATACAGCTATAAATATATATATATATATATATATATTATGAAACAGACAGAGTTCAACAATTATTTTAAGACATTTTTATGTTTATACCTTCTTTTTATGGATATAAATATTTACGTAAATGCTCTGTTTTATAATAAACAGTATTTACATTTACCGGCCTGAATGTCCGAGAAATTTTCATAGAAAATATTCATCCTCCAACAGGACTCGAACCTGTATCCTATACGGGACCATCATTTAGCCTGACGTGCCTTAACCGATTGAGCCACAGAGAAGATCGTTCGATTAGCAAGGTCGAATTTACTGCCTTTAAACTTCAATCTTCCATGAATCTCTCATGTACATTCATATCTGCTCAATAAAAGAAAAGAAAATAAGAAGAATGTATAAACATAAAAATGTCTTAAAATATATATATATATATATATATATATATATATATATATAATAAAAATATAATTTTATGGTATGCTATATTTATTACTTAAAGTGCTCAATATCAGGGATAGAGCATATGTAAATATGAAAGTAGACAATTGTCAGGCCATGTCCTGACAATTGTGTTTAAGCTGGATGCAGACTGTCACTGCTGAGTTTTGACCTCGCATATATATATATATATGTGTGTGTGTGTGTGTGACTGTATTATGGAGGCTATAGTCTTTACAAAACAGCTTATGGCCATATAGAGTTGAAACAGTGGTCCCCATATGATCACCAAAGTTGAGCAACAGTGGGATAGTCACTACCTAGATGGGTAACCACTTGGATATGCAAGTGGTGTAATGGGTAATGACTCAGAATTGTTAATTGGAGAGCTGAGTTCCAATTCCAGTCGAGTTCGTTATATTCACTTATGCACAAATACCTTTGAAAAGATGCATCCACCTCTTCAAAGCAGCTATGGGTCAGTTAGTAAAATTTGTACCACTAAAACTATTATCCAAAAAAAATATATATATTTCCTGGTTTTAAATAACCTGCAAAGAGTTGATAAACCATGAAAAAATGAATCAATAACAATAAAACTTTAAGTTGGGAAGATAAGGAGAGCCATAAATTGTTTGGATTATAACTGATGCTACTTGTTTTTTTTATACATGAGGCATATTTACCTATATTCTCATTGACACAAATCTATATTTATAAATATAAATGACAATAGGAAAACTGTAATAGTTGCCGATGCATTGTCATTCATATTTATAAATATTGTCTTTTCTACATGTTAACTCTGAGAAATTTTCACAAATCTATATCTAATCATCCATTATGCAAATTACATTTCTATCTGATTATACCTTTGATAAATGATTGTGTTTGTCATGCTAAATGCTCTGATATTTTCTTTTAGCACAGTACGATTATTTGATTGCCGTGATGCAAGCTACAATCACAAAACCTGGAACTTTGGGGGTGAAATTGAAGCAACTGTTTGGAACCATTTTAATCCTTTTTATTTTTATGTAAGTAAATGTTTTCAGATTTCTTTTACTAAAGATCTATTCTGGATTACATTTTCAGTATATTATATGAAGTATTTCATGTAGATTTCTTATTTATTTGATATATTCTTTAGATTATAGATTTTTTTAATAATTTTACTAAAAGCAAGGCAATAAAGCCACTAAGATGGAAGAGGTGACTGAGCGAGAGAGAATATGAGAAAAAGAAAAACATTAAGGAGAGAGAAAAATAAAAGAACATGAATTGTATACTCTATAGCAGAAGTCGGCAACCCCCGGCCCATATTCTGCCCTAATGCATTTTTGTCCGACCTGCCAATTTAACACATGGGCACTAATTAATTTGTTTAGCAAGTGGTAAAAAATCATTAGTTGGAGTTAATCAATTAGATAGCAATGAAGTTTTTAATTCAAAATTTAATTCCGAATCCATTGCTGACTTCTACAAGAAATATGTTTTGCCAAGTGAAAAATATAAAAACTTAATGAATAATGCGAAAATGATGATAACCTTATTTAGAAGTGCATATGCTTATGAACTTTTTGTGAAAATGAAATAAACTAAAAGACATTTAAGAACAAGATTGGGTGATGACCACCTGGATGATGTTTTTGCTCCTGGTGTTAACCAATATTTCACCTGATGTGGAGAAGATATCAAACAATAAGTAAAAACAAGTGTCTCATTAAATAATTTGCCACTTTTAACTGTATTTTGTTTGTAGTAAGGAATTAACTTTTTTTTTTTTTTTTTTTTTTTTGGTTGATTGTTTATCCTGTTGCTGCAGTAAAATAAGTAACTTTGTTTAACCAATATAACAGTAACTTCATTGTTTTTTCTTTAAACCTCCAGACCAAAGCTGCCTTCTGGACTGAGCGGTCAAAGGTCGAAACAATTTATTATAGTATATTTGATACCATGGCCCTCCTCCGAGACACTGCATAGATGTCTGGCCCACTCTCTTGAAAAGGTTGCCGACTCCTGCTCTATAGCAATTATGAAGAAACTTTTTATATATATATATATATATATATATATATATATATATAATCATTTCACCCCAAGCAAGGCAGTAAAGCCACTAAGATACAAGGGGGTTATGAGTGTGAGAGAATATGAGACAAAAAAAAACATTAAGGAGAGAGAACAATTAAAAAGACAGAAGATAATGATTGACATTGCATTTAAACTTTTGAAGATCAAAGTTAACTGGAAAGCGAGAAGTCGGAAGAGAGTTTCACAAGCGAGAAGTGGGAGAAAAGAAACTGTTAGCATAGAACTTAGTTACATCTAGCTTTTTCAACTGTAAAATGATGAGACCTTGCTGGAAGCAACTTTCCAACTGTGGGAAAGTGACTGAAGCCAAGATGCCAGGTCAGGACCAATAATATTGCAGATTCTTTTTATTTCATCAAGAATCTCTAAATGCATAGCAGAAGCACCAGAACAGATGTGGCAGCAATATTCAATGCACGAATGAATGGGAGAGTTCTAAATGTGTAATATAGATTTTGGCGATAGAAATTGTCTTGCAACTAACAGAGCATTTACTTAAATATTTGTATCTATAAAAATAACATAAACAGAAAATATATTCAAATAACTGTCAGACTTGGTCCATTTCATTTTATATATATATATATATATATATATAAAATGTGTGTGCAGGTATGCAGAAAAATAGGAAAGAACACGTTAGGTAAATAATCCGGAGTTCCTTAGTATTTTTGCTTTTATTTTTAAAAAGACAGTGCTCCATACAGAAGTAGAGCTTATATTATAATATTTTTTTTAAAAATATGATTCCTTCGCTACATAAGAGTTCTCATGTTTCAAAAGCGAGAGCCGAGACCCTTAATATAATTTTTGAAATTAAGTTGAATTAAGGTGTCTGGTCTCGCTTCATCGTCAAGCGAGAATTTGGGAATAAGCTATCTTGTTGTTTGCACGTGTTTATAAGTATGGTCTCTTGCAACATTAGTTACTATGGAAACGGCTAGGGTCGGCCATATTGGTTAGGTGGTCGAAGAGTTAAGAATTCATTTTTATCTACAGGCCAGTCCCCTTCAAAAAGTTTATGTCAGGTTATATTGGGGCGCCTATTTCAAGTCTGATAGTAGGAGTGGACGTCTAGTTGGTCAAAAAGTCATTTTTATGGCCTTACGGCAGGTCGTTAAGTATCGAGAGGATTCTGTTTCATTATTATCTGTCTATTAATCTGTTTATTTGTTTATTCAAATGGCTATTTTTTTTCTACAAACGTGTTGAAATGGATTAGAATTTGTTGTTTTTTTTTTTTTTGCGACTTTACAAAGGGTTTTTCTATTTAATGATTGGGCTGAGCTTTTAAGGCTTTTATTAAACTATAGAATTTATTTGTTTATTTTTTTTTTTTATTAATTATTTAATGCAAAAATTTGTTGATGTCAGCAAAAAAATGTTAACTCCTGTCTATGGTTTAATAACTTTTCATTATTTAGAAACTTAATGATGTGTAGTTTTTCATGTAGGCATAAAGGGCATGGATCGTCCCAGGTTTTACAAGTTCTTGTTCTATTTATTATTTTCCATTTTACTTTCGGTGTTTTATTCGTTTCTTTTAAATGCCAATAGTATTGGGAAAGAGATGTCTGATTTCTATTTTGGATATTGTTGAAGGAGCTCTTGTGTTGTCTCCATCTAATTTTAAATTTATTCTTCGTTCACCCAATGTATATCCTGTCAGTGTTAGGACTCTCAATGGATGAGATGGTGCATTGGTATACCACGGATTTAGTGAGGCATTTATTTTCTATCGGGCAGTCATTAGGGTTTCTGCAATCACATAATTTTTCATTATTTTTGTCTAATTGCAGTTTAGGAGTTTTATTGACACTGTTTTGGCATGCGTGTTTTTCTAGGATTTTATTATTATGCTTTTTTATGATTCTTTCTAGGTTTTCAGTGCAGCTGTAACTTAACTTTAAGGTGTTTTTTATTAAAGATTTCGCTCAGTTTTTCCAATTAAAGCTAGGAACTTATGCCCTAGTTTAGTACTGACCATTTGGTTGAACGGAGGGGTATACCATATGATCTTTCTTTTCCTGTTTTTCTTACTATTGGTACTATTTGTATAGCTTATGTCAGCGCTTTTGTATCCACTATTTTTCAGGGCTGTGTTATAAAAATTACTGTGTTTTTGGAATATTTCCTTATTTTCGGAGTTCATGCTTATTTTTTTCTCTATTGATGTGGGTATATGCTTAATTATAGATGGAGGGTGGTTTGACTTAGGGTGCACATACAAGGGGTTAATGTTAGGTTTTCTGTAGGGTGTGTAATTTTTGTTTATTAAGTCTAGAGTTACGTCGAGGAAGTTTACCCTTTTTAATTTAGTGTTTACTATAGTTTTTAGATCTAGTTTTCCGAATTCACTATAAATTATCTTTCTAATCTTATCTGTTTTAAAATTTGTGGAGCTCCTCACTACCATGAGCCCGTCATCTCGGTATAGCCCGATGTCCTTAATGTCTAATTCACTGTGCACGGTTAGGTTGTACAGTATAAATAGACCGACAAGGTCCGAAGATTCTGCAGAGTGCAGAGATCCCATGGTGATGTCAAAATTGTCAGTGTTTTTAATCCACTGATCCCCATTATGGATGAGGACAGATTTCTTGGCACTAAGGATTATGTTTGTTTCTTCCTTAGTTAAGTCAGAATATACTGTAGCAAACTCCAGGGCAGTTGTGAAGAGGTCCTTCGATATAGACTGGTAGTAATCCACAATATCGAACTGAATTAGGGTGCAATCAGGCTTATTGTCGATGTTGGTAAACCAGTTGATGACTTCTTTGGTATTCATCCAGAGTGTTAATCCGAGTCATTTTTTAATTTGGCTGGTGATCCTTTCTAGGATTTTTTTGCTGATCTTTCCTATGTCCGGTCTAGTTGGGTTAATCATTCTGGTTTTCCTCAAAATCTTGTTTATGGTCCTTAAGCGTGACGTAGCATTCCTTTTCAGCCAGTTTTCCAACTCTATCACTTATTTTTAATTTCTCAGTAATTATCTTACTTGTTCTATTGATACTGTCAACCATATTGATATTGTTATTATGGGCTTTTTTATAAGTCTTAGTTAAATTCTTTTAATTAATTTGTTGTAGTCGTAAGCCGTCACCTTGTAGAAGTTGCCCGTTTTGTCGGACTTAACTAATATTTTATCGCTGCTATTTATGCTTTTGACTATTTGGTCTAGATATATATATAATATAATATAATATAATATATATATATATAATATAATATAATATTATATATATATATTAAAGTGGACATGGAAGTCAGCACTGTTTCATGCTAGTGCAATCGTCAGGCGACTAGTGCTGTTATTTTTCTCGGCTATTTATATAAGGGTCAGTGGTGCACTAGTCGCCTGACAATTGCACTAGCATGAAACAGACTGTCGCCTCTAAGTGCTGACTTCCATGTCCACTTTTATATTTACACACACTCTATCTCTGATATTGAGCACTTTATCCCATAAATATAGCACACTTTAAGACTATATTTCTTCATATATATATATATATATATATATATATATTCATTCTATGGTTGCATAAAGTTCATCAACGCAAAAGAAATTATCAGTAGATTGTGTTTGAATTACAACTGATGCTACTTGTTTTTACTTTGGAAAGGCATGAATCTACTTTCCCTGTATTCCTTCTCATTATCAGAAATGTTAACAAAAGTTTATCACTGGTACATTTGACAGAAAAATGTAGGTGAACATGCTCCTCGGCTAACCCACTTTCTTATTGATTCATGCTTTTCCCAAGGCTATTAGTGTGAATGCTGGTTCCATTCTACATGTTATTAACCGCTACACTATCTGCATTTCCTGTATCTTTTCATCTATACATTTTTTTTTTATTTATTAGGCAAGCACCAACACTGGTCATGTTTACTACACTGATGTTCGACAAGCCAAACCTGTTTATTCTCTGTCTGCTCACAATACATCTACTTCCTGTAAGTCCAAGATTTTGCTTAACCATTCCACAAGTTGATTTCTATGTAGCATTGCTTGAAGAGAAAAAAACGCTTTTCTTCCCAAATGAGTAAAAAAGTAGTTTTCTTTTTTTTTTTCTTTTTTTTTTTTTTCTAAGTGGGTGGTGGCAAACATTCACTTTATGGATAAGTTTTGAAAATGGCTAAATGTATAGCTGTAAGCACTCAGACAAAAACAATAATTGGATAGTTTTTATATAATTTATCTACTGAAAAGAAAAATTATAAGATCACATGAGAAATTATATAAAAACACTTAATCAAAGCACCTTGTCCGTCATATTTAATGGAACTTGCATGAAAGAAGGATTGCTGCCTAAATACACACACACACACACACACACACACACACATATATATATGTATAGTAGAACTCCCCAACTCCGAACATAGCATAATCTAGACTTCCTCGAATTTGGACTCATCTTCAAATACAAACTTTTATATTGACATAAATATGGAACCTTTTCTTCCTCGATTCTGAACAGTACCCTCAATACCAAACATCATGGATGCTCGCTTCAAAGGAGTTGGACTGTATATTCTTGTTTTTATCTTCCTTTACAGATTGTGATTATTTTTTAATAACATATTTCATAAATTGTGTTAGTTTTTCACAAATTATAATATTTGTACATTATTTACATTATTCGGACTATTGTCCTCATCTTTGTCGCCATATTTATTACGTTTCAGCCGTTGTATGCTCCAGCCTTCTTCAGGTGGTTGGAATGTCGAACTGAACCCTTTATTTTGCTCACTGGGCGTAGACTGCTCTAGTTCTACGTGCCATGTTTAATTGATGTCAGTTATCTGTTAATTTCCCTCTGAAAGTTCTGCACTGCCTTAACCGGGTATTGAACTCACAGTCTTTGGGTCATGTCACTGGATCTAACCAACGCCTTTATCCACTGTGCCGTGTGTCCTTGAAGGCTGGAGTGTACAACGGCCGAAACGTAATGAATATGGCAACAAGGATGAGGACAATAGTCCAAATCATGTAAATAATGTACATAATACCTCATCTCAGAAATATAGACAGATACTAAAGGATCAGTATGGACCTGATATACCAAAAATATAATATTTGTTTAGCAAAAACTTTTTCATTACTATAGGTTGTCAGTTATTTTTTGGACATTTATGCATTCAGGCTACACTTTGAATAAAAACAAATCAATGTTACAAACTACATCTTGTATCATAAACTCTAAAACTTAATAAAAATTTTAAGCTTGCCACAGCAGCCTTTTCTTCCTCGAATCCGAACAGTACCCGCAATACTGAACATCTCAGATGTTCAGTTTAGAGTAGTTGTACTATATATATATATATATATATATATATATATATATATATATATATATATATATATTAATCAATCAATCAATCAATCAAGACACTCATTAGACAACTGTAAATGTTTATTGATAGATTCCGATTTTAGTTCCAAATACACACGCAGAAAAAAAGAGAAATACTGAATTTTAAAATTAGACACATATAAACTAGGGTTAAACAAAGACTTGAGAATTTTAAATCTGTATAAATATTTCAATAGTTAAAAAATTTCTTTAGATATAGTTAAAAAAAAAAAAAAAACTTTAAACAACATCTAAAATATTATCGTTAGATTTACGTTAGAAATATTCAAACGCAGTTGCATTCCACATCACGTGACGTCCGCGTCTCACAACGGGCGCTACTTGAAAACAAACTTCTGAATACAGTTATTTAATTAATTTCTGACAAAAGATTGGGGCGATCTGAAATATCAGAGATATATATATATATATATATATATATATATTAAATATATATAAATACTTTCACAAAAAAACATTCAATTTTTTTTCTTTTAATTTGCAACTTTTCAGTTGTTTTCTCCATATTTTTTATATATATATATATATATATATATATATATATATATATATATATATATATATATATATATATGTGTGTGTGTGTATGAGGTAAAAGTCATGCACCATAGGGGTAATCATTATTAAAAGTACAACTAGAGATGAAAATTTTATTTAATAGTAATTTTTTTATATGTGCTGTTCAGTGTGTCTGTCTTTTTCAAAACGCATTTCATTTCTATGCATGTATGATCTATTAGCACATCAGGAGAGTTTCTTGTCATCTTTCTGCATTCATATTTAATTCTTTAAGTTCCTCAATATTTCTCGGGAGTATCTGATAACTGATTTTCACAGGAAAAAAGTGGCAGGTTTGATGATCTTGATGGCCACTCAACAAGACCTATCAAAACAACTTACATTTAAAACATGATTAATTAATTAACCCCTAGGGTGTGCAACTTTTGCCTCATCCTGTATATAAAAGCAGTAATATGTGCATGTGTGTACATTACATATTTGCATATATAATTTGAAAAAATACTTCCCGCTGAAACATCACTTTAATAAAATATTCTCGGGAGTGTTGCTTTCTCATTCTCCAAATTCAATATGTCCAGAAAAACATGAAGAAAATATGAAAATTATTTTTTGTTTGAGGTTTTTGAACTGCATTATTTTGTTTCAGGCCTGGCCTTGTGTCCCACGGTACCAGAACTCCTCTTAACTGCTTCCGAAGATAAAACGGTTAAAATCTGGAATGTCAAAGAGAACCAACCAAAACTTGTGGTTACTAAAGACATGGGACTGGTGAGATTTTTTTTTGTTTTTTATTATCATCTGCTACGGAAACCTATTTGGTGTCCTACAATAGTTTTTAAACCTCCTGAACCAGCGTTAACATGTGTCATACTGAGCTCAGGTAATATTAAGGGTGCAGGAAGAAGAACAGTAGTTATAAATCTTTGGAAGGGCTTCTTGGTTTGGTCAAGAGAGATAATGTCAACCACAATTTCAATCTCAAGAATCCCATCTTTATTAAATCAATAAAAAAACTCACAAAACTTTTCACCCTACACATATCAAAATAGTCAAATCATTCATCAAAGGAAAAAAGGATTTTTGGCAATTTGGTGAACATAAGGAGATGTAATGCCAATGACTTGGCTAATGTAGAAATTGAAAACATCGTATATGGCAACCCATTGGCTTTGTCTCTCATATCTGAAGATCGCTTGATATGGTTCTTCATCACAACTACCAGAATTAGTCACTGGGTCTTCAAGTTACTGTGATGTAAATTCAATGGTCGTGAGTTCATTAGCTACAAAAAGCATCATGGGAAGGATCTAAAAAGGCTCTTAGGTCATCTTCTCCTTTAATGGTTAAAATTTTCTTTACTGTGTTAAATGTTTGTTGAATTTGCTTCATCATTCTTGACTGTTCCATCCTTTTATTAGGATAGTTTGCAGAACCATGCAAGAACCTGCAAGTAAAAATGTACAATTTTTGTATCACGAAAGAAATAAGTAAAAAAAAGAAGAGTGCTCCTTAAAGATTTTGCGAAAATATTTATTTTTAAATCGTTCTCTAAACCTGAGAGCTTTTCCCCTATTTAAGTGCTTTCCTCATGGTCCTTAAAACTATAAACATTACACAAGTTGGGCTATAAAATAGACGAGACCTCACTAGAACTGTGCTCTGGTTACTGGGTATTACTGCGATTTCCTCGTTCTTTTCATCACATAGTGTTTTTAATGCTTAAGCAACCTTTTTGTACATTTCCAGGACTTTAGGGTCTTCTTTAGCCTGCTTCTTTTTTCACTTACAAGAAAACAATCTCTTGGATGTTTAGCTGACCATCCACTGAACAAGATTTTTAAATATTCATCATGTAAATTTAAAAACCTAAAGTAATCTCCAGGCATGGAAAGCACTAAAAAAATTAAAAACAGACATGTGATAGGAAAATCAGAAATAAAAAAAAAAATTTTATTTTACAAAAAAAAAACAAATGTCTTAAATTTTATAAGTTCAGACTTTCGCTTTATAAAGATTTTTCTTTATAAAGCGAAAGTCTGAACTTATAAAATTTAAGACATTTGTTTTTTGTTTTTTTTTTTTTGTAAAATAAAATTTTTTTATTTCTGCTTTTCTCGATATCACGTCTACTTTTTTTTTTTTATTAGTGCTTTCCATCATTTCACTTGGACAACAGTCGAAAATTTACATAAAAGTAAATGAACTGAAAATTTTAAAGTTGCATTCTTTTTTCAAATGGCAACTTTTGCTCTTGAGGAGTTAATGTACTGTTAATTAAAATTTAAAAATATGCTTACAGGTAAAAAAAAATTACCATAAAATAAAACCTTTACTAATTATCAAAAATTAATTATCCGAAATAAATTTGGTTGAAAAGTAAAAAATAAAAATGTTTAATTTTAGAAATTATATATTAATTTTTACAGACCCGCAATAGTAGTTCAACCAAAAAATATACCCTTTTATTTAATTTTTTTATAAAATGTATCAAGTCTAATTAAAAATAACTTAAATAAATGTTCAATTTAATCCATGAAATTAGGAGCTAATCCCCAAAATTAGTAAATATAAAATTTTACGTTTTTAAATTTACAATATTTTACATACGCAAATGCAAGATTTATAAAAATAAATTAGATATATACATACATATATTTTAGAACTACAATACTTTATTTCACAAATTTACATACAGTTTTTTTTTTTTTGTTTTTCCTATAGACAAATTCGAGTGTAAAATTTAATTAAAATATGTATTTATAGTTTATTTTTAATGCCTATGTATTTACACAATAAGTAATTTACTTTATACAACTTTTGAATAAATATTTAAAAAAAAACCTAAAACTCACCTAGAAACCGAAATGTCAGTCAGGGTTGCTGGTGAATTCAAATTTCAAAAACACCTTTTCTATATGCTCACACTTTACAT
Source organism: Acanthosepion esculentum (assembly GCA_964036315.1). Taxonomy (NCBI): domain Eukaryota; kingdom Metazoa; phylum Mollusca; class Cephalopoda; order Sepiida; family Sepiidae; genus Acanthosepion; species Acanthosepion esculentum. Next base: position 7,367,713 of record OZ038490.1, on the reverse strand, counting down.
GAATATAGTGATATGGAACCAACTGATTATTAAAGACGAAACATTGCTCTATAAGATGTAATTTTTGTTTTTTAAGAAGTGAATTTCTCTGGTATTTCATCCATTGAAGTTTTAAACTTAGAAATTTTTTGTGAAAAATAACCTCAAATTTTATCTTAAACCCACCAAATGGATTCGACTGGGGTTCAAACTCAGCTCTCCAATTCCTCAATCTGAGCCATTATCCATTACTCCACCATGCTTCCTCCTAGGATAGCAGCTTGGATTGAGGAATCGGAGAGCCAAGTTTGAATTTCAATCGAATCCATTACATTCACTTACATGCTAATATCATTGGGAAAGGTATGAATCCTTTTCTTCTCTCCCCAGCTATGGGTAAACAGTAGTACAGACTGGGTTCTATAGCCTTGGATGGCAACTGGTCTGCCACAGAAAGAAATAGCAACCTACTGTGGGGAAAAAATCTGACTTGTCAGTCATATATTGAAAGATACATGATCATCTAAGTGTGTATCCTGCATGGCACATAACTTAATCATAATACCTCATCTCAGAGATATAGACAGATGTTGCCAGTTTTATGAATGATTTTGAGTTTAACTGTAAAACTTTTTTTTTTTTTTGTTGACTCATTCAATCCTAATCCAATGAAAATATCTCTTGAAAGTAATAATAATAATCTTCATCTATCCTATACCCATGTGTGGTCATAGGGCTGCTTGAAACCTGATCCACTCCCTCTATATTTCAGTTGCGTGCCAATGTCTAAGTTTCAATGATCTTGCGGTCCAATTAGTGATGTCCACCTATTTTTTTTGCCTCAGGTAGTAATTTGTATGATAGAAGTAGAAAGATTGTTACTGGTACCATTTCGGCTTTCTCTTCTTGACACCAAATATGATGTCTTCCAACAAACATGTCTATTGTCTGATGGTGTCTTGCACAGAAGATGCCTAAGATGATTCTGTAGCATTTTCATCTTTTAATGCTTGAATTCTTTGCTGCGATTCTGTTGTTCAGAAATCTGGAAAAAATTTTTAGAAACATTCGGTATTAGAAAAACAAAAGAAGAAAAAAAAACATGCTAACAACCAAACATCAATAAAATTATATCAAATTTAAGATCAAAAGTACTGAGTATATTGTCCTTGGTAAGAGGATAAACGACATCTGACAGCGTGGTTTTGAGGAGTGTAGAACCACCTCTTAATTGCTGGTGTTCCCAGGTCCACTCTGACTTGGGGTAGTAGCACCTGTTAGGGTCCCAGCTATAGGCAAATAGTTAACCCCCCAAAGTGGGGTCAAAACACTATGAAATTGTAAAAATAGGTTTTAATACCAGGAATACATTATTACCAGCAATACTTTTTTAGGAAAAAAAAATATTGGCAGTTATACATTTTTTGAAAAAAAATATTAGCAGTAATACATTTTTTGAAAAAAAATATTAGCAGCAATAAAAATCTTGTTGGTATTAAAGGGGACAGGTCCAGTAACCGCAACAACTATTTATCAGAAAACTGTCTTCATCTCCACCACGCCCATTCCATCTCTCTGGCAGATTCTCATTGAGACAAAAAAAAAAATAAAACATTAAATATAAAATCGTGATCTGTTTCTTTCTTTCAACAAGAATTGCCAAAATTATTGGCCTGCAATTGATACATTATTTACATTATTCGAACTATTGTCCTCATCTTTGTCACCATATTTATTACAACGTTTCGGCCATTGTACACCCCAGCCTTCTTCAGATGGTTGGAATGTCGAACTGTACCCTTTATTTCTCACTGGGGTAGACTGTTCCAGTTCCACTTGCCATGTTTAATGGATGTCAGTTATCACCTGTTAATTTCCCTCTGAAAGTTCTCCACTGCCTTAACCAGGTATTGAACTCACACTCTTTAGGTCCTGTCACTGGATCTAACTAACGCCTTTATCCACTGTGCCATGTGTCCTTAAGATGAGGACAATAGTCAGAATAATATAAGTAATGTACATAATACCTCATCTCAGAAATGTAGACAGATACTGCAAAATGATGTTAAATTTTTTGGGACACCGTGTATATTGGCTGTAAAGAGCATTATTTATTGAAGGCCTCATTCATCATAAAACATTGTTTGTGCATAAGTGATCAAAGAGGTTAATAAAGCTGATAACCTCTACTGCCCATTTGGTTTTGTGGAAAATTTGCAACTTTGTGAACAGCATTTTCTGAATTAGTTCCATTTGTTTTTCAGGGTGGAATAATGTGTGTTCTTCCCTGTCCAGATTCTCCTTTTGTGTTTGCTATTGGAGGTGAAAAGAACATGAAAGTTTTGGATATTCGCCAATCTTCTGAAGGTAAGTGCTGCTTACGATTGCTTCTCATAATATTGATGGGTTCAGAAAAATGTGTCTGGGAATGCTTCAAAATTCTGGTCTTTTAAGAAAGACTTAATCTTAAGCTAACTTATCCAATATTACTACTTTTGGTACTTATATAATAATTATATAGGCCACACTACATATCCGACATGCAGATTAGCTCTGCACCTTTAGATCTCATTTAAATATTGATGGAGACCTGCCGGACACTATTCAGAACATACTTGTCGACAACACTAATATAATAGCATCATCTACATGCAAAAAAAGGCTAAAAATAATGGAAGCCTTATTAATAACAAAAAAACAACACTTAATAATATTAACTTTGAACATGGATATAATATTTTGACCATTTTTTGAAAAATGAAAACATTTTATAAAACATATATACAACAAACTATTTCTTATTTTAACAGTTAAATCATAATCCTTGAAAATGGCTAAATGTATAGCCGAAAGCGCTTGGATAAAAAGAACATTCGGACAGTTTTTATATAATTTATCACCCGAAAAGAAAAGAAATTGTTAGATCGCATGAGAAATTGTATAAAACAACTAAATAAAAGCACCTTGTCTGTCGTTTTCAATGAAATGTTCATGAAAGAAGGATTGCTGCCTAAGTACACACACACACACACACATATATATATATATATATATATATATATATATATAATCATCATCCCCTTGACTTATAATCATAGGGGAGATCTGAATGCATAAGCCACACTGAATCTCCTCCATAACAATCTATCAATGGCAGCCATAAACAATTCTGATATAATCATACTTGTCCATTGTTTAACCAGTTTCAGTTTTTGTGTTGATGTCCTCTCCTACATCCACCTTCAACTGTGCCTTGCATTGGCTGTTGTCCAAACCACACCATTTTTATCCATTTGACAGTAGTGGGAAGAGGTTCCTAATGGCCCATAAAACTTTCACCCCTTTTTTACACAAACTCAAAAAACTTTTTTCCCCTTTTTCTTTTCCCTTCCCCTTTTTTCTTTTTCCTCTTTTTTCCTTTTCCCCTTCCCCTTTTTTCTTTTTCCTCTTTTTTCCTTTTCCCTTCCCCTTTTTTCTTTTTCCTCTTTTTTCCTTTTCCCCTTCCCCTTTTTTCTTTTTCCTCTTTTTTCCTTTTCCCTTCCCCTTTTTTCTTTTTCCTCTTTTTTCCTTTTCCCTTCCCCTTTTTTCTTTTTCCTCTTTTTTCCTTTTCCCCTTCCCCTTTTTTCTTTTTCCTCTTTTCCCCTTTTACTTTTCCCCTTTCCCTTTTCCCTTTTTCTCCTTTCTCCTTTTTTCCTGTCCCCCTTTTCTCTTTCCTCTTTTTCCCTTTTTTACCTTTTCCTCCTTTTTCACCTTTTTTCTTTTTTTAAGAAGAATTATTTTCACATGAATTCATTAAACTTCCTATAGAAGATCAAAATTGTTTTTTATTTTTATTTTATTTTTCTGCCCCAGTGAGAGAATATTTCAACACCGGAGAAAGCTCGGGAATTTGTCTTGATGGCACAAAGATTGACGAGAAAGAAGATGAAGAAGAAATGCTTGTGAAAAGAACGAGTAACTTAAAAATCCGAAAACCAAGGGTGAAATCAAAATTAGACACAAAACAAAAGAAAATAAAAAAGAAGAAAAAACCAAATTCAGAATAATGATTTTATTACAGAAATAAAAATATTATACAGATATTGTTTCTTTGTTATTTTTTTTTTTTTTTTTCTGGTTTTGTTTGTTGCAGAAATTGTAGGGATTGACCTAAAGCAATGGTTCTTAAACATTCCAAAATACCATCAACTTATATCCCCCATACCACTGATTATCAAGAATACAAAAAAATCCATCCTTCTTTGTAACCATACAATACTACCCCTACACAAGCTTTCTACTGATCAGCTGGGAAAGAGCCCATTGCACGCTCACAAGGTAACAAGATTAAAAACAAATTCCATGTCAAGAAATAACATGAACCCTGTTTACCATGTAGTTTTATTCAGGACCTTCACCTGCTCATCTGGCTGAGGAGGTAGGTGATATTTCTGCCAGTTCAACTCTTCCCCCTACCAACTCCTTGCCCATCTACACATCCCAACATTTGGCTGGCAATACGAATGAACTTTGCAGGAACCACGCAACAGATAAGTCCATCTGTTACCATGGGCAAGCCAGAACAGACTCCAGTCCCAAGTGTGACCCGGATATACCCTATTTCCAGTCTTGTTGCCACTTGATCTCCAAAACCCCTCATCCACTCCTTTACGTCCTATTCCTCTTCAATCACTTAGAAAAATTAGCCTTCAAAAAGAACTACCTACTGGTTATTGAATGGAAACCTCAAGACAAAGCCACGTCTACCTGCATGTCCATAGTATCAAATTCTTAATGAAATAAAGTTTGTAAACTAAATTCACTAATGTATTATATTGTGTATAGTCTCTAATGACATATCTGCTAGCATAGGCTTATAGACACTTTTCACAGAGACCACTGCCCCTAGGGGTCCTCTGTTTACTTTTGAATACTAATCAAGTGTTGGTGTCTCCTCCAGCAGCAACTTGAAGGGACTGGGATTCTCTCCTTACTAATTAAGTCTCTCCAACTTAAGGAATGAGACCACCATCTTAGCTCACCAACAGACACAAGTAGAATCTGCCTATTTGTATTTTATTCTGAATTATTGTGTCTTTGCGTTTTGTAGTCGTCTCTTTATGTATTCTGTGTGTGTACTTGTTTTAATTTCTATGGTGTTGAAATGGAAAACTTTGTCAATTTTTAATCTTTTCATTTGTACCTTCTTTCTTCTTTAATTAATGACCTGCTTTCATGTGACACTATTTGGGACTGGCAAATAGAAAATTTTTAACTCAAAAACATAGCTCGGAATGAGATGAGAGGGGTAAATGAATAGAAGGATGGACATACAGAAAAAAGGAAGATTTCTCTTTTCCAAGAGAGAAAAACTTAATTCTCTAAAACCAGAAAAATTACTTAAGGAAAGGCAATATTGCCACAAGAAGTCATGTGGCGATCTTTAAGCTGACAGCTTGATAATGTCCCAGCTCAAAAGTATCGGTTACGAAAACACAATGTAAGTAGTACGGATAAGATTTGATCTGTAAATAAGGTTTCTTTGTGTAACCTAAGGTATTTAGAGTGCAATGACCGAAGAACCACCTGGTAAATTTCTTATTTTTAAACAAATCCAGGCTTAGAAAAGAACCTGACATATAGACTTAGCTAAACCAACCGAAGTGTCGCGTTTAACTTACAAAGCAGGAAGGGTTGATATTGTGCTGCATGAAAAACTAATAATTTTTATACCAAGAATTAACCAACTGTACAAAGTTTGTATATATAAAGATATTTTCTTTTACTCAAATTATTTTTTTTGTGACTTCACTCTGCCTGGACCAACCCAATATGACAATTCCTGTCGGCGATTCAATCTTTACCAGCCTTATGATCAAAACCAAATGTGTGACAGAGAGAGTCTGGGAAACAGACACACACACATATATATATTTTTTTATTGAAATTGGATGAATCTGAGTAGCGAAATATTAGAGCAATTTTGTTTACTGATGGGAAATCTGATCTAGTCCATTTGGAATTGGGTCATTAAAAAGACAATAGAAAATGGTCGAAATAATTTTTTCGGTTAAAATTATAAATAAAGCTGACTAAGCAAGAAGGATATTTAGAATTCACATTATTTTAGTTGAAGTGGCCAGTACCCGTGATAATAGTGTGCGGGACAAGGGTCGATTATGACCAGCCAGATTTATCTATATAAACGCGTAGTTATGCTGGAAAAGTGGCAGACAGAAGAGGCGAAAGGTTGCTTTTGGCTCGTCTGTCGTCGAGCTGGGTGGAGAGATGTCGGAGATTGAAAGTGAGCAAAGTGAATTGAAGGCTCAAGAAGTAAGAAAGTGACGTCAGTGCTGTTGATATAAGTACGAAGAAGTGAATTACTCCTACAACATCTAAGACTGCTACTGCTACTATTATTACTACCACTGGAAACGTTGAACAAGCTATCAAAACCAAAGAGTTGCGTTTGGCTCGTCTGTCGTCGAGTGCAATCGAGCTGGGTGGAGAGATATCGGAGATTGAAAGTGAGGGCTCGAAGAAGTAGGAAGGTGACGTCAGGATTGGAACAAAACCCCCGCTAACATGTACTGTTGATATAAGTACCGCTGCTCCGGCTACCACAAAGATTACTACTATTGCCAAGGAGGAACGCAACTATAAACTTTAAGCCGCGCACAGAAATCTTTATCTCCGCCATCGCGAGTCGTATATCGTTCTGAGACGATTTCACAACTAGCTAATCACAACCCCCCCCCACTCACACTCTCTCTCTCTCTCTCTCTCTCTCTCATTGTACGAGTTTTTACGTCAATTACCATTTTTGGAAATCTAAGTTGACTAATGCAGAGTTAAGGATATTTTTAAAATTATTTTTTCTACATTTGGATCAGTTTTCTTTTTCTTTTTTAATTCAGGCACATATTTGATTATAAATTGTATATGGGAAGGGGTCCGGCCAGTACTTTGTTTCAGGGCCCAAGAACTAGCAAAGGCTCCACACCAACCATGTACCACCTATTCCCCAACAAGAGAAAAGGCACTTTCTACTCTCTCCCGACATACTTAATTTGCATACTCAAATATCACTATATTTATCACACCACACTGACTTCTTTTTATTAGTATTTCTTAACCGTATAAACATATAACACCAAGAGTATCTACCTACAGCCCAAAGTAGATGCATAAATTACTGTAATGATGTGATTTGCGCATTCGAGGATTTTCATGTCATCATGTGTCTGTATATATTTTGTTTTGCAAGCAGTTTATGTATGTTATATCTGTTAATGGAAATAAAGCATTTATGAGTTTACACCTACATTTACTGGGCATCAAATCCTCAATTTTGGAGCCTCAAAGTGGGTCTTGTACCACTTTGTATGATTTCTCTTGGGTGCCCTGATTGTATATTTCGGCTGATGTTAGCCATTATCAAAATTTTCCTCCTTTTCTCTCTTGTTTCTTTTTCTTTTCTTTTCCTTTCTTTCATTTTTCTTCTTTCTTTCTTTTTTCTTCTTTCTTTCTTTTTTCTTTCTTTCTTTCTCTTTTCTTCTGTTTTTCTTTTTTTTTCTTTTTTAAATATATTTAGTACATTTGTTTCTAAATTTGGTATTGGGTTGTTTGATATTCTTATGTTTCTTGTAGTTGTTTTTTTTTTTTTTTAGTTCATGCAATATTAGTAAGGATTTTCCAGATTTCTGAAAAACAGAATTACAGCAAAGAATTCAAGCTTTAGAAATGAGATGCTGCAGAATCATCTTAGGCATTTCCCATGATGCTGTGCAAGACACAATCAGACAAGAAACCGGCTTGTTGGAAGGCATCATATCCGACGCCCAAAAGAGGAAGCCAAAATGGTATCAGCAACATTCTTCCTATTTCTATTTTACAAATTACCACCCGAAGCAAAAAATGAAGAAGACAGAAGAAAAAATTGGTGGACGTCACTAAGTAGATTGTAAGATCATTCATTGAGACTCAATAAACTACGTCCAGCAGTAAGGCCTCTGATCAGGAGGTTCTGAGGAGCGTGAAACAACATCTTAATTGCTGGTGTTTCCATGTCCACCCTTACCTGGGTGGTAGCACCTGTTAGGGTCCCAGCTATAGATAAATAGTTAACCCCCAAACCGGGGTCAAAACACTATAAAAGTGTAAAAAGAGGTTTTAATACCAGCAATAAATTTTTGAGGAAAAATTATTACCAGGAATACATTATTACCAGAAATAATTTTTTTAAAGAAAAATATTACCAGCAATACATTTTTGGAAAAATATTACCAGCAATAAAAATCTTGTCAGCATTAAATGACCCATTGAGGTTGATATGTTGTAAAACGAACCAAACCAAACCATATGATGTGTATGTGTCGTTTTGGGCTTTGACTGGTCGGTAGTTGATACTTGGGATAACTTCTGATATGACAGCTCGTCTCCGTACCAACTTCTCGCCCATCTATTCTTCCCGACGTGGTAGCTGTCAAATATGAAACGGATGCTTTGGAACCGCGACGCAGGCCCGTCCAACTCCCAACTGTAATTAGAGACCAACATCCGGATATATCCGATTTCCGGTTTTGTTGCCACTTGATCACCAAAAATCCCTTTATTTTCTATTCCCCTTTGGTCAAAGTGAATGTCGCTTAGTTCTTTTTCGATCTGCTAGCTCATCAAACAAAAACACTTGAGATCGAGATAAAACTACATTTCTCTTCTATGTTGGTGACCATAGTGTCACATTCCAATCTTTATCGAAAATGTTGCATATGGGCACTTAACTTCATATAGGAATAAGGGTATATAAATATTTTCTACTGTACCCTTTCTTTTCTCTTTCCTTTGCTCTATATCTCCAGAAAGAATATTAATTGATTCGTTTTCTACGGTTTATCAACCTATTGCAGGTTATTTATAGCCAAAAAATAGTTTTATATTGTAAGAATTTTTCGGAGATAATAATGTTAAAGTTATACTAGTCTTACTAATTAACTCATAGCTGGGAAAAGAAGATGTGGATCCATACCTTTTCCCAACGAAACCAAGCCAGAACGCTGAATACATTTCAGCCGAGGCAATTTAGGTTAATTTGCAGTGTAACACCCGCTATCAGTTCGCGTTAAAAATTTCCAGAAATATTTACATTTATGCGTAATTGTACGTGTTCCATTCGAATTTGGCTTGATAAATCTGATAAAATCTACTGTTTTGGAGTTATCGACAGTGAAATTTTGGATTCATTCGCGTCGCGGGCAGCCATTTCTGGTGGTGTTAGCTATTCTGCAGCGAATGTATGCAATCAGTATAGGTATCAATGCGCAAACTGGGCGTGTCTGCGTAAATAGTTCTCGTGCGTAGTAATTGAGACAAATTTAGACAAGAAAGATCAGTTCCGCGTTTAGCTTTCCGCATCGAATGTATATCGCCAATGACGCGAATGAATCCGAACTTTCACTGTCGATAACTCCAAAACGGTAGATTCTATCAAATGTTTTAAGCCAGATTCGAATGGAGCATGTATTATTATACATTAATGTAAGTATTCTGGAAATTCTTAATGCGAACTAAGCGCGGGTGTTACACTGCAAATTAACCACAATATAATCATGTAGTAACAATACAGTAACTAATGCAGTGGTCTCACTGAAAATATTCCGACAAAAAGTATGTCGCCCAATTCTAACTTTAGTCACAAAAATGTGAATATTAAAAAAGAAAGAAAGCCAAGGAGAAAGATTTGTGTATTTCATGCTGTACAAAGAATTTGGTTTGTTGCCGAGAAGGGGGCAGTTACGTATTGAGGAATCCTTGAAAGACAAGAGAAAGAAGCTTTTAACAAATGAAAAAAAAAACATCAGGTTGACGCTGAATATTTACTTTCAGTTCAATTACGTTCCTTCGTTTTTTCTCTTTTTTTCGGCAATGCAAAATGAATTTTTAACCTTCACGCCCGAACACACCCACAAAAACGGTATTTCAAAAGGACATTTTTTCTGTTTACACCTCTATTACTTCCTCGGCAATGTTTATTTACAAGATTATAAAAACGAAGAATGAACACTGAACATTTTGACTAAAGCTATTGGCGAAACTGGCTAATTGTATTCTTTGAAATGATTGGTAAAACATCGACAAATTGCTATTCCATTCGAACTTTATAAAATGGTAAATAATGAAGATTCCATTCTAATTGGTTCACATATTTTTATGATTTAGTAAATATTTATAAATCTATGAATAAAAATTGTTTTCATATTTATTTATTTACAAATTGGTGAATGATAAACATTGCATTGTATTAGGTGATTCAGTTTTTTAAAATGTTGTAAATCTAAAATTATTGTTGTAAATAAATAATCTAATAAATAAATAGTGTTTAATATTTTTGTTGCAAATTCTCAAAGAACAAAGAAAATGTATCCATGTTCATATGATTGGATTTTATTAAAATTCTAATCGTCTCTTTTTTAAATATAGACATTGGCGAAGGAGCGAGAGTCGTAAAAATAAGGAAAGAGAACGTCATTTTGAGACACCGCTTTATTGAGGGCACGCCATTTAAACTTTAACAGGCAATTTTTAAATCACAAATCTGGGATTATCATATCCTAATTAGGATTTCTCCTCTGCATGAAGGTGCACGATACGATCCACAATATCCGGGTTAACATCGAACGAAACCAGAAAGAGGCTTTCATTTTATTTGACACGCATCAAAGCGAATCTCTTGAAATTCGTATCTGCACCATTCACTGGTGAGGAACTGATCGTTGAGCAACATAATCGTTCTTTTATTGTTTTCATTATTTTTGGTGATGTTGTCTACAATTGTCAACTGCAATGGCAAAGTCTCTAAAATAGACATACAACTTATAGGCTGGTTTGGTACTTTTTGCTTACAACAAATTCTTGCGAAAAGTGATACGATACAAAAGCATCGGAATTCTTGTCCTTTTCATACAATCTGTTTTTCATATATAAACATTCTACATCCGAAACGAATAAACAGGCGTAGTTGATCTTCAGACTAAGTACCTCTCCCCATTTAACGGGCTGAATACATAACTAGATCGGTATATAGGTCACTTGGGTATTAAGGGGATGGGATAAATTTTATATATTTCTTCTTTCGTGTATTCTCCTTTCTATGTTACCATGATTTGGTACGAAGAATAGCATTTCTTAGAATTAGGTTATAGGATTTTATTAGATATTTTTTATCATGATGTAGTTGTTGGTAGCGCAAATTGAATTTGTTTTCGTGACTGCACTAGGAAATTATTTCTGATCTCTGTAGGAGTTTAAATAATACGTGTTATAAAAAACAATTTCAATCAGTGTCAGACAAAGTGATAAACAATATACAGGTTTTGTAACATGCGCCCGCAGCATTTCAGTACTTGAATTTAAGAATTTTTTCCGACAGAAAGTAATATTGTATTGGAGGACTGGTATTTGGCTCTGGATACAGAGAATGGATCCGGAATCAATTTCAGATGATCGAGTGATTAAAAGTTCCTGAAGAGAATTCAAATCCTCACATCTACACGACCAAGGATTATCGAAAAGAGCAATTGTTTTCAGACTGTTTGCATTGAATGTTTGACTTTCGATTCTTACAAGATTATTATGGCTCAAGTCTAGAACTTCCAAATTCGGTGTCATGTTGAAAGTTGCTGGCAATATTCTCTCGATTTCGTTATGATTGAGAATCAGTTCTTTCAAGTTCCACAAACCTAAAAAGCTGTCTGAGTCTAACATCCTGATCACATTATATTCTAAATGCAATATTTTGAGAAGGTTAAAAGTAATAAAAGTTCTTTGGCCGATTCCAGTAATTTTGGAATGGTTTAGATACAAAACCTCCGCCCTGGTTTGTGTGATAAAAGTTCCATTTCTCAAATATCCCAGATCGTTACCGCTTAGGTCAATCAATGTCGCATTAGGATGTATCCCTTTTGCATCAGTTAAATTTCCATTTTTACAATCGACTCGAAAGTCGGTGAGATCGTATCGAAATCTACAAAGACAGTTTTTACTACACTTCTGTTGACAAAGGCAATTTTCTGTCAAACAACATTGACAATTTAAGTAACATGAGAAAGATAATTTGAAAAGGGAATTTCTTTTGTAACCGCATACAAACTGCTTTTCATCAGTCGATTCGGAGTGATTTCCCTTTAAGTAATATATGTCATGTTCATGACATTCACCAGATGGCGCTAGATCCGTAAATGTTGGATATTTATTGACTGAAGTATTTTTCAAGAATGCCAGATGACAATCACATTTTAATGGATTCCCAAAAATTGAGAAATGACTGACTGCAATGATATTGGGGTTTAATTTAACGCTTGATGAGTCTAGTGAAACTATTTCGTTCCATCTTAGATCGACCACTTCCAAATATTTCAGGTTTTCAAATGTTCCTTCTTCGATGGTTTTGATTTTGTTTTTCGATAAATTTATTCTGCGCAATGTTATGGGGAAAGTATTTCGTTTAAGAGTCGATAGAAGATTGTGTTCCGCCTGCAGTTCCATCAGTGTATATATCGGTTTTAAAGCAGAGTGGAAATCATCCAAGTAATTGTATGAAAGGTTTAATTTGGTTAAAAATATCAGAGCTAAAAAGGCAAATTCTTCCAAGTTTCTTAAGCCGTTTTCATTCAACTGCAGATCTCTAAGATACATACAATTAAAAAATGTTTTGTCTTTTATAGTTTGAATTTGATTCTTGCTTATAACTAAACGCTGAACGTAACAGTTTTTAGTTTCATAAAAATTAATATTTCTTAATTGATTTCTAGTCAAATTAAGTAGGAGCGTCGAGGGTGGAAATAAAGGTAATTTTGTCAGGAAATTCGAGCTTAAATCCAGAATATTCAATTTGCTTAATGTAGAAAAAGTCCCATTGTCAATATGTGATATTTTGTTCTCAGATAAATATAATTCTTTTAAAGATGGAAGTCCATTAAATGATTCATCAGACAATGATTCGATGTTGTTGGAAGATAAATCCAGTTCTTCTAAAGAATTACAATTTTCAAAAGCGTTCGCAGGAATCTTGACCATTTGATTTCCTCCAAGATATAAATCCTTTAGAATAGAATTATTTCTGCAAAAAGGAGGCGGAATTGTATTCAAACTGCTGTTAATAACATTCAGATATAATAAAGATAATTCTTGAACGATAGAAATGTCACTTAATAATGTGTTCTTTGCATTGAACTTTCTCAAATTATACATTTTACTAACCGACGCCGGGATGTCAGTGATTGGGTTGTCGGAAATATCAAGTTCCATTAATTCAGTGCAACCATCGCAGAAATCGTCTGGCAGCTTTTGAAGATCATTTTGGGAAACATCCAAATATTTGAGATGCGTAAGATTTACAAGTGAACCTTTCTGGATTTCTTTAATGTTGTTTCTTCGGAATGTTAGAAACTGGAGATTTTGAAATCTTTCTGCGAATCCTGTCCTCAAAATTTGGATTTCATTATAACTAAGTATGAGTTGTTTGAGTTGAAAGAAAGAATTTTGATTCCCAGAGCAAAATGTAGAATTTTCTAAAATATTACTGATCGAATTTTGCATAAAAACCAATAATGTTATTTTTTTCAGGACACACAGATTATCAAATGATAATTCATGCCAGTGACTTCTTAAAATAATTAACTTCTTGAGATTTCCAAAGGAATTAAAAAAATGTTGTGGGATTGTAAAATTAATAGGATTAAAAAGGATTAGATTCTGCAGGAATTCAAGGCCTTTAAATGCTTCTTTGTCTAAATTACCGAAAGAACAATTCACGAAAGCTAGTTCATTTAAACGATAGAATTTCTTAAACATTTGAGCTTTTAATGAACTCGGATGCAAATTGCTTTTATTGCATCTCAAGTGCAAAGCAACTATGACTTCCGGTTGTAAATCGATGGAACTCACTGAGTTTATATTATCCACGTTGCATATGACACGCGTCGTTTTCCCTTGATGCTTACATTCACATTCCTTTGGACATTTTTGGCAGATGACCAACGGAAAAATGATAAAGACAATCAAAGCACCGCACATCAACCGTATCAACTGGGAATGTACCATTATTCAACTCTGGAATCTGTAATAGAAAAACGGTAAGAATTCTGTTGTTAAAACCAGAATCAGAAGAATCAGTAATTGAGATAATACATTTCTCTTGCAATTCAACTGGGCATTACCAATTACTGGCATCAAATAGCAAATAAAAAAAATCTCTTGTGAAAATAAACTTTTTATCATTTTTTTAATCAACTCACCCCAAACAAGGCGATAATATCATTAAGACGCAAAGAGCTACTGTGAGTGAAAGAGAATGAAAAGACTTTAGAAGGAAGTGGAAACCTAATCCTAAACAGGAAATAAGGGATGAACCCCCAATCCTGTTCAAAAGACGGAGGTGAAGTATAGACCGAACGACAGGTAAGCCTATCTACTCCTCTTAGAAAAAGAAAGGTTAGTAGATTGAATCACGGTACGTTAGCTGACACGTTTGGTGTATACGATGAAGAGGTTATCCAGTTCTTTCGCTGGTCATGTCAAAATTTATTTTACATAAATGATCTGCCTAAGGGTATACAGGAAACAAGGGATGAACCCCCAATCTTGTTCAAAAGACGGAGGTGGAGTATAGACCGGACGATAGGTAAGCCTATCGACTCCTATTAGAAAACGTCTATAAGATTGAATCATGTGCATCAGCTGACACGTTTGGTGTATACGATGAAGAGGTTATCCAGTTCTTTCGCTGGTCTTGTCAAAACCTATTTTACATAAATGATCTGCCTAAGGGTATACAGGAAACAAGGGATGAACCCCCAATCTTGTTCAAAAGACGGAGGTGGAGTATAGACCGGACGATAGGTAAGCCTATCGACTCCTATTAGAAAACGTCTATAAGATTGAATCATGTGCATCAGCTGACACGTTTGGTGTATACGATGAAGAGGTTATCCAGTTCTTTCGCTGGTCTTGTCAAAACCTATTTTACATAAATGATCTGCCTAAGAGTATACACCGATCATTTGTGAATATCTATGCTGATGATACAACGGTTTATGGGTGCACCGCCAAAACGTTTGATGGCCAAAGGTTGGCAGCTAATCTCTCATCTAACCTAGCTCTTAATAGCTCAGTGAGGGAAAACTAGTTGGTCACATTCAATGCCTTAAAAACCAATCTAGTCACTTTCCACCATCGCCGATCGGAACCCGAATTTTCACCAATCGCGATGAACGGATATTCCCTCAGGGTGGACTCATGTATTGAT
>OZ038490.1:7297451-7347451 GCA_964036315.1 Acanthosepion esculentum | reverse complement strand
TCTGTAGCGCCAGTACACGAGGTTAAAAGAAAGATGGTCCTCGCCAAGACCCACATACTTCATTCATTCACATGAATACATTTTAAACCATTAATCGGAAAAAGTGGCTGTATTCAGCTGACAGTGTAGATGTTTGCATGGCACCCACATTAAAGTCTCAATCTGACAAAGTTAATTAAGAACATGACTATATATATATATATGATGAAAATGTGGAAAAGACAAAGCAAAATCCGAATATATGAGTTTACTGTTTTTATTATGTTTTTGTTTTTGTTATTCTGTCGACGTCAGACGTTTCGGTCAAATAGACCTTCTTCGGGACATGGTTAATGGAGACATAATTATATTAGATTTAAGTTTGATGGAGAGACGATATATACAGGACTGGTCAGAAACAGAAAAACTGAAATTCTAAAGTCAAGTATTCTTTCTTAGAGTCGGATATGCTGGCGTCGCGTGGGCGGCAACTACGAAGACCTGCGCACAGGGAAGAAGATTGTGTCCTAAGTGGAGGGTGAGGGGGACTATTTAAAACTATAGCTTATCGGTACGTTTGTCACGCATTAATCTCGCCACCGAGGTCGCGATCTGAAAGAAACCAGGTCTATTATTTACTGTATGTGAGGTGGCTATCATGCCAGCCTCATAAATCTGTCTAAGGTTCTTATTGTGGATATATTTTAAGATCTTCACAGAGTCGAAATCAAAATTGTGATCAGATTTGGCTATGTGTATAACTAAAGCACTGCTTAGATTACCGAGGCGAATGTCACGTTTATGTTCGGAAACGCCAGCATATCCGACTCTAAGAAAGAATACTTGACTTTAGAATTTCAGTTTTTCTGTTTCTGACCAGTCCTGTATATATCGTCTCTCCATCAAACTTAAATCTAATATAATTATGTCTCCATTAACCATGTCCCGAAGAAGGTCTATTTGACCGAAACGTCTGACGTCGACAGAATAACAAAAACAAAAACATAATAAAAACAGTAAACTCATATATTCGGATTTTGCTTTGTCTTTTCCACATTTTCATCATACCGTCGGATCTACATCCACACATTTGCTTACATATATATATATATATATATATATATATATATATATATATATATATATATATATATATATATAATGTTAGTATTTATGTTTTGTAGCAATTTGCTGTGTTGGGTGCAAGTCTATTCTACAGAAATGCCCCACAAAAATCCCAGGAAATTTGGTACAGTTTATTTGTTGGAATTTTTATTACAGTTATAAGAAACAAAGGCGATGGATATGAATTTAGTAGCTTAAAACAGAACAAAAACACAAATGTTAGATCCGTGATTCAAATTAAAAAAGTTAATTTTTTTATATGTTAGTATTGTAATGGAATGTCCCACATTCCCTATCGCTTATGGAACTGACTATATTAGTAGCTATATATATAGTGAGCATTGGATATACCTGGCTTGTTTCGGGAACGACTAGCCTGCTACACGTTGCCCTGTCTTTCAGTAGTGTATTTTCTTTTTCAATAAACGTCTCTTTCTTTCATCTACGCGCGTGTTGCTGTTCCTTCGCGCGGATATCAATTTTGTTTGCTTGTAACCTTCTTTAAAGATACAACAGTTAGTTAATTTTTTCTCATCATACTGTAAATACAACTGACAGTTTAGATATTTCTTATAAGCCTATTTAATACACGAGGTTTTTAGATTAATGATTAGGTTTTGTACCAATTTGCGGTGGTGGACGAAACTACCCCTAGAGCAGCCTATTCTATATTCAGTTTCCTTATCTCATATAGTAAATTTGTTATAAGAACTAATCAAAACACCGACGTATTTTGAAATATCTTACTATTTTGAATACAGCCTCATTGTCTCTTCATGATCTCAGATGAAAGAAAGGTTATATATACAGGGTGTCTATAAAGTTCGTGTGCACTTTAAAAAAATTATAACTTTATTTGTATTTGCGATAGAAATAATTTGTAAAAAGGATTAGAAAGAAGTAAATCTATATTTTTTAAGGTTTTATTGAAATTTTATTTAAGTTTCCACATGTCCTCCATCATTAGCAATACAAAAGGAAATACGATTTTGAAGTTCACGGAAAACATTTGCCAACTGATTTACAGTAATGCCTGAAATCACATTAGTTATTTTAGCTATACTTAAAACTAAGTACATTAAACTTTATAACATTTTTTACAGATTATTTCTATCGCAAATACAAATAAAGTTATAAATTGATTAAAATGCACACGAACTTTATGGACACCCTGTATATATATATATTATCGTTTTATTTATTTTCTATATTTATATATTAACAACTTTTACTTGCATTTCACCCAGTTGTTCATGCGTTAAAGATAAAGTTATATAGTTTTCAACAAAATAAACAGATATGTTAAATCACAAGTTTTCCTAGCGAATTCTTTTCGAAAACTAAACTAAAATAACGCAAAATGAATACTCACAGATTTTGTTTAACCGCCAGCCTTTTGACTTGAGTCTTCAATTGGTTTGTGTAAGTAGCGACATAAAATGAAATTATATGAATTCATGCTGAGAAATCCATAGACTCTCTCCCTCTCTCTTTCTCTCTTTCGTTCTCTTTGTTTCGTGGCCTCCTTCATTGGCACACACACACACACACACACACACTCTCTCTCTCTCTCTCTCTATCTATCTATCTATCTATCTATCTATCTATCTATCTCTCTCTCTTTCTTTACACCCTCACCCCACTGGTTTCCTTTCTCTGGGACACCGACGCAACACTCGCCCAACGATGCCGACGGATTCATTAAGTACAACCTTTGCCAGAGTTGAGATAAACACTTATTTCGATGGTCATCTTCCGTCGAAACATTTCCCCCTCATACAATGGACATTTATACGCGTTCCATGTCTCCAAATCCTGGATAATTCAAAACTCTGACGAAAAGAGATTCAAGGGAATTGTAAAGTACTTAAACCATTTACAAAACATTAATTAATTAATTAATCACAAAAAAAATAAAACAAAATAAAAGAGATGTGGAGAGATGATGAGGTCAGGTACTACACTTTGATACCAGCTGAAAGACCGAGAAGTAATGACGACCGCGATAAAAACTCCATTTTTTCGGACTCACAGTATCGAGTAACGGAAACCGAAATAAGGTAATTTACCATAAATAAAACTACATTGTCTGCTGAACCATTTTAAGTAAGTGAATATAATGGGCTCGATTGGAATTCGAACTCGGCTCTCAGATTCTTCTGACTGGGACGCAATCCATTACTCTACTGTGCCTTCACTAAAGACACCACTTGGTTCCAGTGAGAAAAATGAACTACTACTAATAATAATAATAATAACTTGTTAACTGTGTTAACCTGCATATGTTTTGTTTTGAATTATGATGGGCAGCAGTAAATATCTCATTCAGTCCAATAGATTTGCTTGTCAGTTGCCTAACCATAACAAGTTAAATATGTGGCCTGGGGGGTAACGCATTATGCATCTCTTTCTTTCTTTCCCTCCTTCTTTCTCTCTCTCTTTTTCACGTTCTCTTTCTCTCGAGAATACACACTTATTCACACACCCAAAAATGCCGACCGATTACTCAAGAACATCCTCCACCAAACTTATTTCGCTGGTCATCTTCCCGTCGAAATACAAAGGACTTTATGAGTGTTCCACATCTCCAGATGTTGATAATTCAAAACTGGAACAAAAAGAGATCCCGAGAATGTGTCGGCTAATTTCATCGGCAAACACACACACTCTCGCTCTGTCACACACACAAACACACACACGCATGCGAATATGTGGAGAATGACTATATCGGCGGAGAAGACATTTTGGACAATTACAGGGCTAGGGAGCCACTGTTGGAACAGTTGTTTAGACTGTTCTTTGCTGTCGAACTCTCTGCCTCGGCGGAGAGGAACTCGGACGAGGCTTTGCCGCAGGGCAAAGTTACGTCCGGGGAGGTAGACAGTCCCTGAACCGGTTTATACGGGTTCTAAATGGGCATATTTTTGGCCGAGCCTACGGACTCGGGGAGCCCACATTAAACAGGCCTTATGCCACATTCGACCCACGTGGGAGGGTTGTTAAATATCGACATTTTGGACAATTGAAGTAGTTTTCGCAATCCCTGTATCTCATCCTTACCCCCCCTCCCTCTCTCTCTCTCTCTCTCTCTTTACACCCTCACCCCCACCGTTTTCCTTTCTCTGGGACACCGACGCAACACTCGCCCAACGATGCCGACGGATTCATTAAGTACAACCTTTGCCAGAGTTGAGATAAACACTTATTTCGATGGTCATCTTCCGTCAAAACATTTCCCCTGATACAATGGACATTTATACGTGTTTCATGTCTCCAAATCCCGGATAATTCAAAACTCGGACAAAAAGAGATTCAAGGGAATTGTAAAGTACTTAAATCATTTACAAAACATTAATTAATTAATTAATAACAAAAAAATAAAACAAAAAAAACAAAAAAGATGTGGAGAGATGATGACCTCCCGAGGTCAGATACTACACTTTGATCCCAGTTAAAAGACCGAGAAGAAAACAAAGCAAAACAAAAACACATATGTGGAGTCGTTGTGAATTGAACCAATCCTTGTCATTGTAGAGATATAGAGAAATGTAATGTAATTTTGAAAAACATAATAGTAGAACACGAACTCCAGTAATGTATAGTAGTAGTAGTAGTCGTTGTCGTCGTCGTCGTCGTCGTAGTAGTAGTAGTAGTAGTAGTAGTAGTGTTAATTCCGTTAGTAAGTGATCAAACGCCTTACACCCTGATATTACCTCAGATCAATAATAGGACATTTCATTTTGATTGCGGGGGAAAATAGGAGAAAATCATATATGAGAGGAACCATTATGTTTTAGTGGGGGAAACTTAAAAGAAAGAAAGAAAGAAAGAAAGAAAGAAAGAAAGAAAGGGAAGATAATGGAGATGATAACGCCGTTAGGCGTTTAACGTCTACTTCATTGAAATGGAAATATTTGTCAGTTTTTAATCTTTTCGTCTCTCCTTCTCACTTCTTTTTATCTTTTCATTTGTACCCTCTTACTTCTTTAAATAGTGACCCGCATTCTTACTTATGATTCTTATTGCAATATTTTGTTAAAGTTGTTAAGCTCAAATACTTAACGACGCAATGGAGGAATTTCTAAGGGTACTTTATAATCCCAGGCTTTAGCTATGCAAATATCTTTGAATGAAATGGATGTAATCTGGAAATCTGATCTACCAGACAACCTTAAATGGAGATTCTTTCGTGCCACTGTAGAGGTGGTGCTAATGTGTGGTGCCACTGCTTGGATATTAACTGCAATTCTAGAGTCTACACTTGATGGGACCTACACTCGGAGGCTACTATGCTTAACATGTCTTGGAAACAACATCCAACTAAATCACAGCTCTATGGACCCATCCCTGATATTTTTACAATCTTGCGTGAACGCAAAATGCGCTTTGCGGGACACTGCTGTCGAGCAAGACCAGAATTCGTGAGGGATCTACTGCTCTGCACACCCAGCCATGGAACAAGACGAGTTGGTCGTCCAGCAACTACCTACATTGACCAGCTACGTTATGACACAAAATGTCATTCTAATGACATTCCGACCTTGATGCTTGGTGTGATAGGCTCGGTTAAATCATTAAGGTCTAGGAAGAAAGAAAGAATTGCTAAACCATATCCTAAACAGGAAACAAAGGATAAACCTCTACACCTGTTCAATAATCAGGGAAGAAGTGCTGATCGTGCGATAGGCGAACGTATCTATTCCTATAAACTTGTTCACAGCACAGGAGGCTGGACATTTTTATAGAGGCACCAACTCTAGGAAGGTTGCCGAATAAGACTTTCGACCCCGCCCAGGCCAAGGGTAAAGTGCTAGATAATTATAACCTCTCCAAGGGTTATCGCAGAGGTTGAAATCAAAAGTATATTAACATAAAAGTAAAATAAAATTAACTTAAACAAATAAAAATTTAAATTTTAAATATACATATACACGAACAACACACAACGTTTGCAAATATATTTTACACCGAGACTCATACAAACTTGAAAGGTGTGCGACAAATGTAAAAATGGATAAATTAGAGGCCTATGCAGTCATAAAATATTTGCAAAAGAAAGGTATGACCCAAGGACATCCATGAGAACATGGTAGAGACACTTGCTGAGGACACCCCTTCCTATGCAATTGTGAAGAAGCGGCCTACTGAATTCAAGCGGGGCTGGGACAGCACTGAAGATGACCCTCGGTGAGGTCGTCCAAAAAGGTCAATCACTCAATTTGATACCATTCACCGTGTGGTTTTTGATGTCAGACGTCTTACTGTCCAGCAGATAGCTAACTCCATAGGCATTAGTTCTGGTTCGGTCCATGAGATCTTGGGGATGAGCAAGCTGTCTGTAAGATAGGTCCCAAGAATGCTGACACCAGAAGCTGAAAAGAGTTGACATTTCCAGGACACTTTTGACTCGCTTCCAGGCTGACCCTGAGAATTTCCACTGCAGATTAGGAACCCAAGATGAAACCTGTGTTAACCACTTCGTACCTGAATGTTTCAAACCAAACAGTGGGAACACTCTGGTTCTCCACCCACGAAGAAGTTCAAGCAGCCAGCATTTGTTGGCAAGGTGACGGCTTCTTTTTTTACTTTTTTTCTGGGGCGTAATAATGATAGACTACCTGGAAAAGGAAAAAAAACTATTAATGAACAGTACTATACATCAGAATTAAGACAACTGAATGAAGCAATCAAGCAAGAGGGAAGGCGTGCTCTTGCTCCAGGCTAATGTGCTTGTTCACACTGCTCAGGTTGCAGTAGGTGTGGCTTTGAATTGCTACCTCATCCCCCTTATTCACCAAACTTAATTCTATCTGACTTCTTTCTGTTTCCTAAACTCAAATCCCACCTGCTTGGCCACCATTTTGTAAACAATGGTGAGATCTTATGTGCTGTGGAAGAGTTTTTGGAGAGCCAAGATACCAATTTCTTTCGTTATGGGATTGCAATGCTTAAGCATCATTGGATCAAATGCAGATGAGGAGAAAACTGGAAGCAGCAGAGATGTGGTTCTACAGAAAGATGCTGAGAATGCCATGTGCGTAGTTTTGAGGAAAGTGGGACCAAAAACGTATACTTATTGTGAGAATAAGAATGAGAAAGTTCAAATTTCAAGGACACAGAACATAGAAGAAGAAGAAGAAGAAGAAGAAGAAGAAGAAGAAGAAGAAGAAGAAGAAGAAGAAGAAGAAGAAGAAGAAGAAGAAGAAGAAGAGGAGGGGGAGGAGGAGGAGGCGGAAGAGAATGGGGAAGAGGAAGAGAAGAAGAGGAGGAGGAGAATGAGAAAGAGGATGGGAAGAAGAAGAAGAAGAAGAAGAAGAAGAAGAAGAAGAAGAAGAAGAAGAAGAAGAAGAAGAAGAAGAAGAAGAAGAAGAAGAAGAAACTTTTAATTTTTCAAAAAAAAAACTGATGAAAATTTATTGTACTAAAGCTACGCACCCTAGTAAAACCGACTTTACTTTGTACCCACTTAACTGTTTGCACTTCTCCCCCAAATTTGGTTTGGATCAGTCAATGAATGATTACGGTGGAGTAATGGGTAGCGGCTCGGATTGAGGGATCGGAGAGCCGAGTTCGAATTCCAGTTCATTACATTCACTTGGGAAAGGTATAAATCCTCTTCTCCCACCAGCTAAATAGCAGGATAGCGGGTTTTATTGCGTTGGATGGCTATAGAACCGCAGAAAGAAATGGCAACCTACTGCGGGAAAAAAATCTACCTCGTCAGTCATGTATAATTTGATACATAATCGCTTAAGGATGGTACATGACTAATTCTCTTGATTGAATATTGTGAGTCTATCGTCTTCCCCTTTGTATAAGTGTTTGGGAGTGTATCATTCGTGGTTTTGGTTTGTTTGTTTGTCTGGACTGTGGGCGTGAGAGAGAGAGACCACATAAGTCAGACGAGGGAAAATAACTTTCCTGTCAAATCTGAAACTAATGCATATATATATATATATATATATATATATATATATATATATGTATGTATGTATGTATGTATGTATATATGTTAATCTCGGATAAAGAACGAACGATTATCATTAGTGAGTGATGTGACATATACAGTGAAAGCATTTGAGTGAAATATTTTGTAAGTATTTGATGTTTTTTCTTTGAAAATTCTTTTCGGGTGGAATGATTGACAAAATCTTTTATAATTGAATTCAAAATATTTCGATTGTCACATATTTCGCTACTTCACTGACCACGAATATGTTTTTTTGATCTTTTTTGTATCCGATAGTTTATATCTATACCTTTTTATTTCCTTTATCATTGTCTTTCTCAATATATATATATATATATACATATATATATATATGTCTGTATGTGTGTGTGTGTGTGTGTGTGTGTGTGTGTGTGTGTGTGTGTGTAAATATGTAGAAAAATAGGAAAAAACACGTTAGGTAAATAATCCATAGTTCTTTAGGATTTTTGTTTTTATTTAAAAAAAAACAGTGCTCCATACAGAAGCAGAGCTTAAATATATATATATATATATATATATATATATATATATATGTGTGTGTGTGTGTGTGTGTGTGTGCGTGTGTGTGTGTGTGTGTGTGTGCAGGTATGCAGAAAAATAGGAAAGAACACGTTAGGTAAATAATCCGGAGTTCTTTAGTATTTTTGCTTTTATTTTTAAAAAAACAGTGCCCCATACAGAAGTAGAGCTTATATTATAATATCTAAAAAAAAAAATATGATTCCTTCGCTACATAAGAGTTCTCATGTTTCAAAAGCGAGAGCCGAGGCCCCTAATATAATTTTTTAAAATTATGTTGAATTATATTAGGGGTTTCGGCTCTCGCTTTTGAAACATGAGAACTCTTATGTAGCGAAGGAATCATAGTTAAAAAAATATTATAATATATATATATATATATATATATATATATATATATATATATATATATATATATATATATATATATATAAATAAAAGTAAACTCACATATTCGGATTTTGCTTTGTCTTTTTCACATTTTCATCATACCGTCGGATCTACATCCACATATTTGCTTACATATATATATATATATATAAATATATATATATATATATATATATATATATATACATATATATATATATATATATATATATATATATACATATATATATATATATATATATATATATATATATATATATATATACATATAGATAGATAGATAGATAGTGCGATGGATAAATTGTCGTCTAAATTACACAAAAATGAGAATGACACTGATATCTCATTTTTTAACAGATACACAGGGTGTCCTAAAGAATTTGACATCATTTCGCAGGCTAATAATTTTAGCAATTCTTGTCGAAATAATCTCAATTTTTTCACAGAATTTATAGAAAGAGATCAAGATTTTATATTTCATGTTTTATTATTGTTATCTCTGTTTTTGTGTGTAATCAACTACTACAGACACTTAAGGTTGCTTTGAACTTTACACATTTCATTTTATTTCTCATTTTTTCTTTTGTAAAATGTCCCGTCAATGTATTTGTTAATATTTCTTTGTTCAAATTCTATGTCTTGTTTTTCCTTTGGATTTAAACGATTCCACCAAAATTGTTAGCGGGTGAAATGTACCAGGAGCTTATAAATTCTCATAGAAATGTATATATCCCGACACAATATATATACACACACACACACACACACACACGCACACACACACACACACACACATATATATATATATATATATATATATATATATATATATATAGTGGTTAGGGTTAAGGATAGTTGTTAGGGTTAAAGGCAATGAACAGTGAACTGGTTATGTATATAAAAAACAATTTATATAATTTTTTTTTAAAATCATCAAATAATGTGTTTAATGTTTGTAAACTGGTTTGATGTAATTGAAAAAAAAAAACAGTCCAGATCATTGTTTTTCCTGAGCATTTTCCACCAATGATGAGTGAATCTAGGGTAGGATGCAAATGCCTCGGTAGGTATCATTCTACAGTTCACCAAAAGTTGTAAAATCATATAAAAAGAATAAAAATTCGCAGCGTCTCTCGTTCGTGCGCATGTGTAGTCGCACCAACGCAAACAAACCCAGTTTGATGAAGTCCGAAAGGACGATACGCGTCACACGAAAAGTTTTTACACTTTGTTATCCATCTTTCTCACCAAATTGTTCTTGATATGTGAAAATGCATGTATCAATATTCCATTTAGGTACCTCCACAAGATCGCTAAAAATGAGCGTAGCATGATAAAAAGGACGCCAAACTTGACGAAAACAAAATTTTATCGTCTGAATAAAATTAAAGAGGAAAGAACAGATTATTTTTCTTTAAATTTTCCTTCTTTTTAGAATATTCTAACTTTTGACTAAAAAAAATCTTCTTTCTCTTTATATCAGCGGAACTACGAAATAACATACAACATTTTAGCACTCTTGTTTTTTGTATGACAAACATCAATTTGAAAATCTTGCAAAAATAAAAATAATTGTCGGATGTTAATGAAACTTCCAGAAACTATTCACAGATGATGGAAATTATTGTTTTCTGTTTTTAAAGTCATAGCAAATTTTTTTTTTTATATTTATTAAAACCAGATTTATGAAAACTAGAAATTCAGTACTGTTCAGTTTAGTGATTACAATAGTTAAAAGCACAAGGCTTTGAGGAAGCAAATCATGTTTTTTTTTTATTATTTGGACCCACATACCTCAAAATCAGCTCTGAATTGTAACATACAAAACTCAATAAAACAAACATATTATTTAATTTCAAGTGCTTTTAGTTACTTTTAGTTGTTTTTATGAATATGGAAAATATTGTCTGAAAGCAAAAAAACTTTTTCGGTGAAAAAAGAATTTTATAATAATTATTTATTTCTTAAATTATTTTATTATTTTTACATTAAAGTTGTTAAAATATTCTAAAATTAGTGGAGACGGCCTTCAGTTTAGTCAATGCCGTTATTAAATAGATCTGTTTTTACAGCATTATAAACTGCATAGCTTCTGACAATCAGAAGACCCGAACTAATTAAGAAATGTACAGTGCTGTTCGATAAAAGTGACTCACCTGATTTTTTTACTTAAAAATTTTTTCGCCTATTCTTTTTGGGGTCAAACTAATTTTTAATCTTACTAATATAAAGACCCTTTCCCGACCACCTAGTAAAAAAGTTTACTCACCCTAAGGTATTCTATTGATAATTATAATTTTGGATATAAATGAGATTTAGGGAAAAACTCTATGCAAAAAAAGTGACTCACTTATTTCCTGCAACTAGTAATCAATAGAAACATAACCAAACAGCTTTAAATAAAGAATAATAGAGGTAGAATTTATTTATAATAGGTAATATAGTTCGAAATATTTAATAATCTATGAGGTCCTCCTTTATTTTGAATAACCTTTTCAACCCTTTTAGGCATTCACTTGATTAGGTTCTGGCAAATCTCATCTCCAAGCATTGAATTCCATTCGGATATGAAATTCACAATCAAATCAGCTTTGTTTCTCAACTGCTTTGTCGAGAACCTGTACTTTATAATGCTCCATAAGTTTTCTATGGGGTTGAGGTCAGGAGATTGGGGCGGCCATGTCATAACACTCACCTGCTTCTCATCAAAGTATTCCTTCATCAATTTTGGTTTGTGACAGGGAGCATTATCCTGCATAAAAATGTGCTTGGTGGGGTCGATTTGCACCCTTTCAGCAGAAGGGAGCAGACAAGACTCTAAAATTCTCTTGTACTGCTCGCTCCTGAGGGTCTTTTCAATAGGTTTTAAGAAACCAGTTCCATGAAAAGAAAAGCATCCCCAGAACATTATACTGAACGGATGCTTGACAGTACTTACTGCTAAATTCAAAGAGCTTTCAAAGCTTCTTCTTCAGATTTTAGATCGCTTATCCTTTGAATTTAGCTCAACTTTCGTTTCATCGGAGAAGAGAACATTTAGTAAAAAAATCAGGTGAGTCACTTTTATCGAACAACACAGTACTTTGAAAAAGAATACAGTAGAAAGGGTAGTAATATTAATAATGAAGTGTTCTAAAGGTTAATTGAAAAATCTTCAAAAATTAAACGTACTTTTCTAAAACATTATTTGAGAAAAAATAGCTGATTTAAAGTTCAATTAAACTGAATTTAAACGAATATTACTTACTTTTAGTTTAAAATATCACCGAAGAGCATTTTTAACATAGAGGTGGGTATTTTATGATGTGTTGGCACATTTATCAACAACCTGATGTTTGTGAAATTTACGTAAGAAGCATGTAATTGTAATAAAGTTACATGACGAATACAGTGTAAACGCCTTTTCTGTGTAACTAGACAGTGATATTAAAAAATTTAAACAATTTAATCATTCTTATATTTTATTGGATTTTAAAATTCTCAAATTTGAATGTCGAAAGGCTGAGAAAGTAAAGCCTACTTTAGGCGATGCTGGTTTTCTCGGGCCTTTAGACAAAATATTCTGATATAAATCAGGCAAATGAGATAACTTCTCAGGTTTAGATAAACATTTGAATAAAATGAAAGATCTCTAGTTTAAAAAAAAGACATTCTTTGGAAAGATAATTTTCGTAGGTTTTTGAGGTTTTTTTTTTTTCGTTTTCTTTTCTTTCTTTCTTTTCTACTTCTTTGTCGTGAGTTTTTCAAAAGAGTGTTCGAAAGATTTTCTATTTCCAGGTAGCAGCTTTTATTGTGAGTGGGCATATTGGCCCGGAAACAGATATCGAATGAAAGAAGGCAACAACAAACAAAACGAAAATCTGAGTAAAAATATATATATATATATATATATATATATATATATATATATATATATATATATATATATATATATATATATATATATATTGCTAATTTTATTTTTGTTAAAGGAAAATACATAAACAAAAATAATGTTAGTGTGGACTAGGAAAAAGATAACTCTAGAGGGTGAGAAATAGCGTTGAGAGAGCGTTGTCCTGAGAAGGACAGTCTCGTGGTCGCTGGAGAATGTTATGCGGTTTATTGCATATCGTCGGCAAGGTTAGCTGGAGCGGCGAGAACTGGAGGCCTGCTGGATATGGCTGGAGCTGCAGGAACTGGAGGCCTGCTGGAGATCACTGGAGCGGCGGGAACTGGAGGCCTGCTGGAGATGGCTGGAGCGACGGGAACTGGAGGCCTGACTATGAAGACATTCTGTCTAGGGGTTTTTACCTCTATTCAGCATGTTTTGATGGTCGTTCGACAGGTGTATCTTGGCTAGTGAGCAAGTCTTTGAAGGCTGCGTGTACTCTTGCCTTCGCAGATCCGGCGGGCAGGCCTTGCGTGCCTGATGTTACCATAAAGGATAAGGCGCTTCGTCTCATTGGGGTTTATGCGCTCAGTGTCCATTCTGAGCGGCCTGCTTTGTTTCGGCAGATCGAGCCGTTTTTGATGACATCTCGTCGGGTAGTTTTAACGGGGGGGTGGAATGCCGTCCTTGACCCCGATATAGATCGTATAGGGCGAAATTTGAGTACTTACAATCGAGACGTGAAACCATTTCGGGACTTTATCTACAGGTTTGATCTTGTCCATAAGTACCGCAATGAGCACCCTCGGGAGGTAATTTTCGCCCTTTAACTATGTTAAATACAGATTTAAAGATTTTGGCAAAGATCTTAGCCAACCGTTTATAGGCTGTCCTGTCTAGTCTGACTGGCTCCGAATAGACTTGTGCTGTGAAGGGTATGAGTATTCAGGACAACCTTCATATGGTACGCTTGATCATTGAGAAAGTCGACAGTGAAGCCGCGCTGATCAATTTAGATCAGTCCAAGGCCTTCGATAGGGTTGACCATCGATTCCTGAAGGCTGTTCTTTCGGCGGCCGGTTTCGGGCCGTACTTTCGCGGCTGGATTCGACTTCTGTATGCGACTCCCGGTGCGTTGGTAGAGGTGAATGGGGTACGATCGGGGCCTTTCGTATTGTCTCGCTCCATTCGTCAAGGTTGTCTGCTTTCACCTTTGCTTTACGTTCTTGCGTTGGAACCTTTCCTTCGCTAGTTAAAGGCAAATCCGGTCATGCGCGGAATTTCCCTACCTGGTGCTACCACCTCGGCCTGGTATTCTGCCTATGCTGATGACGTTTCAGTTCTTGTGTCGATCAGAGCCGGGATTGACGAAGTCAGCAAAGAAATCAGTGGTTATGAGATGGTGACAGGGGCGAAGATCAACCGTGATAAGTTTGTTGGCTTGCAGATGGGTGCGTGGAAGGGAGTTTCTCTTCCCGGACATTTCCTCTGGATGGATGGGCCGGTCAAGATACTCGGCGTCTGGTTCGGTCCTGATGTCCAGTTGGAAATGAATTGGTCGGAGGTACGAGGGAAGGCCGAAATCGCAATTAATTTGTGGTCTCGGAGGAATCTTTCTTTGAAGGGGAGGGCGGAAGTATGTGTTTTACACATCTACCCGATTCTTTTTTACCGACTCTCTGTATTTCCACTTCCGTATACCAAACTAATGTCATTAGTAAGGCTCTTGTTCTCTTTCTTGTGTAGATATAGTATCTCGGGAGATCTGTTGCCTTCATCCATCTGAAGACGGTCTGGGTATGCTTTGCATTGAGATTCGTCAGTATATGCTTCGCATAGGCTTCCTAGATCGAATGTGTTGTGAATCAGATGAGGAGGACGCCTTCTGGAAGGAAGACACCCGTAAAACTTTCCCATCCCTGAGAAGTGTGCACTCGAGCGAGGAAGAGGCCCACCGTTTGTCCCTAGCCGAATGCTCCTTCTATCGTGAATGTCGTATTGCTCTGAAACGCCTCTTATGGGCGTCGGATGGCTTCTCCAACGTCTAGGCTTTGTCTCGTGAGGTATTATATCAAGTGTTAGTCAAGGATGGGGCAGTGCGTAATGAGCTGATTGACGAGCTCGGTCTTACGAAGCAGAAGGCTCGCTCAATATGGCCTTTGGCGCCCGGGTTGAAATGCCTCAATAACGATGAGACATCACTCACCTGGCTGACGATTCGTAGAGCCGTCTGCGTCGCCAAAAGACTTTGTTCAGCGGGCTTGGAGAAATCTCCAAACTGCCGTCGCTGTAGTGGGAAAGTCGAGACCATTGGTCGCGCCTTCTTTCATTGCAGTGTGGTAGCGCCGTTGTGCAGGTTTGTTGAAGGTCTCATGGTCAGCATGCTTCAAGGAAAGTTCTTCGTCATTGAAACCAGTTCTGTTTGTAGCAATGTGGTGCCACAGATGATGAAGGCTGAACAATATGTGTTCTTTTGCTTACTAGGAGTTATGACAGTCGTGATTTGGACGACGCATAAGAAGGAATTCTATGAGGGCGAGAAGTTCACTTTTTCCCAACTGATCTTGTTCTTTAAGCATCATCTTAAAGTCAAGATTAGGACGGAAAAGCGGCGGATCACCTCATCAGAATTTGGCAAAAGGTGGGTGACTCTTTCGCGGTTGTGCCGAGTAAAAGGGGCTGATCTAGAGTGGCATTTTGATGCCGGTTAGGCATCCGGATATTGTTCTTCCTCGGTTGAACTTGGGCAACCCATCCCGAATTTAGGTTATTGTAGGTTTTGTTTTTGAATCTTTAGTTTTTTTCCTTTTTCCAGTAAACTTAGCTAGGGTGTGTTTGCTCACTGACACCTTTTATTTTTGTCCCTATTTTTTCTTTAGTTTAATTCCCCATCCTCTCCCTCGATTGGTGGTCAGTGATGTCAGTTCTCTGGTGGATGCGGGGCGCTTTTGTTTTCTTTGTTTTTGTTGTTGTGTCTGGATGAGTGCGTGTCTGTGTGAGTGCTAAGGATGAATGAATGTTTTTTATATTCTTATAGGCCCGCATTGAGTTCCTCCAGTGAACTGATATTTCTGCCACATTTAAGTATTGTGGGGGGTTCTATTACTAATAATGATTTTGTTTAGTTTCTTGTAATTAGATTAAATCATATTGTATATACTCATTGGGGATCTTTTTAATTAGTTGTTTTATCCTCCCACCCACATACGACGATTTGTACATATGGGAACTATTTCGGATTTTCATTGAGACAATGAGGTATTATGGTGGATGTAGTAAGAAAGGTTAGTAAGAATTGTTGTTTTGGTGTTAGGAATATTGTTTGTATGCTTGGGTTAGTGCTTGTGGATAGCTAAGTTTAAAATTAAGACAGATGAAGACCGTCCTTTTCCCCATCCCCTTTTTTAGGCCTTGTGCCACATTTTATGTAATTTCACAGAAATAAATATTGTAATATGCTGTCTCAGTAGTCCTCCACTAGCAGTGGTTTACCTATGTCACGCCGCTGGCGAGTATTGTATTTTGTTGATGTTATAAAGATTACCATTTCATTTCAAACCTCCGTTTTTGTTATTCCTCATTCAGTAACCTTTTCTAGGTTACAACAATTTGAAATTGACAAAATTTTATTTTCCCTTCTTTCTTTTCTCGACTTTTCTCCATTTCTAAGGCAGATGCTTATGCGCATGCTCATTTGCAGGGAAAATAGCTACGGTATTTTTAATGAATAAATTACCTTGATTTTTCTTTTTTAGCAGTGCGGTCCACGTTATGGTCTACTGTACTACATACGGCCCACTGTTTGAAAAGGTCTACCCATATTTGATATAAACTATTAACACGCACGGTCCCCAAAAATGGGGAGTGGACATTCATGAATAAATTAAGAACTGCGTTTTAGAAAACCTTTGATCCAATTTGAAATTTTCCTTTTTTGCCCGCCATGTCCCTCCAGGACGTGGGCGATCATGGCTCTAAGAAAAAATTCCTGTCCTTTTTTACTCTTTTGTAAATTTTGTCTTTTTGCAATCACCCCCAATCCCCGATCTGCAAACCAATTACACAAGCTCAGTAAGTAGGTTAATCACTGCTTTCCTCTATCCCACTTGTCTTCAATGCCATGTGAGTGTCCAATTCTTCAAGCTCTCTTTCCTCATTTCTTTCCCAGAAATTTAAACCGCTTCTTTCTGATTTTAAGTA
Organism: Acanthosepion esculentum; assembly: GCA_964036315.1. Lineage (NCBI taxonomy): Eukaryota > Metazoa > Mollusca > Cephalopoda > Sepiida > Sepiidae > Acanthosepion > Acanthosepion esculentum. The sequence continues at coordinate 7,330,376 of OZ038490.1, read as the reverse complement.
TGTGTCCTTTTGTTTCCATTTTCCTTAAGATTTTTTGTTACTCTCATGTTCAATCCATGGTATTCTCAGCATCCTTCTGTAGAACCACTTTTCAGCTGCTTCATTATTCTCTTTAATGATTGTTCAAAATTCACTGCCATATATGAGGTTAAATATTGGACATGATTTCAGAACTCTTTTTGTTTATAAGGAGATTTTCCTATTTCTTAATACTTTGCTTAGCTTTTGGAAAACACCTTTCGCTATTTCAATGCGCATTCGGGTTACATTTTCTGTCCTTTTCTCGCACATTTCCAAGATATTTAAACTTTCGTACTTGTTTGATTTTGAAGTTTTAATCTCACGCTTCTACACTTTTACATTTCAGGTTAGAGAATGGCACCATGAAGTGTGTTTACTTTATGCTAACATCTCACATATTGGTCGTTTTGTTCCTATGTTCCATGACCACCAGTGACAATTGCCCAGAGAGATGTCATTGTTCTTACATTTTTGAAGAGTATCAACAAACTGACCAACTGAATATATTTTGCAACTCGAATATTATAGAGTCGGATACAATCCTTCCAGAAAACACGACCGTTTTATATTTGCTTTGCAGGCAGAATATTCTGAACCTAAGTTCATTACAACCACGAATGTTTCAGAAATTATTCCATTTAGCGTCTATAATATTTGCAGAATGTCGTTTCCGTTATGCTGATCGAGAAATGCTTACGAGTTTCAATTATTCCAAAGAACTTTATATTTATAAGGCTATTAATTTCACGCTAAATCCCAAAATGTTTTACACTTTTCGATATGTAATTTCTTTGAAGATTGTCGACACTGTTTTGCAAGGATTATCTCGTGATAGTTTATGCATCTTAAATAACATTATTAATTTGGTTTTTGTAAAAACTGGAATCGAGACTTTTTCGCACCTCTTAAACCTCTGCTCAAAGAACCAATCCTTCTTCAGTCAGTTAAAAGGTTTGGTACTAAATTTTAATAAATTTCAAATCTTACGAGCATTATTTCGCCAAATTGTTTTTAAATATTTTGCATTTATCATTCCTTGGTAATAGAATTAAAGAAATCCAAAATGGATCCCTTGTGAATCTTCCAAGACTGAAATATTTGGATATTTCAGAAAATTATCTTCAAACGCTCCCAGATGATTTTTTGGTTGGTTGTCAAGAAATTTACCATTTGAACATTTCAAACAACCCAATCAGGAAAATTCCGTCATCAGTTAGCAGACTGCATAAACTAAGACAGTTTATTGCGGAGAACACTTTATTAAAGGATATATCTTCAGTTACAAAGGCGCGTTTAACGGTCCTAAGTGTGCGCAACAGCAGTTTAAACTGTATTCCGTTGCATCTTTGCGGAAATCATTCTATTCTGAATAAATTGATTCTACGACAAAACAAAATCCCTGGAATTCCACCAAGTGCTTTTGATCACTGTAATTCTTTAGAATATCTGGATTTATCACATAACGATATTGAGTATTTGCAAATGAAACCATTTCTCAGACTTAAAGCTTTGAAAGTTTTATCACTATCCAACAATCAAATATCATTTATACCCAAGAAAATATTTTCCTCATTAACCAACTTACAAAAGATCAACATGAGCTTTAATTTGCTGAAAATAATGCCCTCATTACCAAATAAAGTCTTTATAATTGATTTTAGTGGAAATAAGATAAATGATGTATATTTCTTACACAGTACTTCGCTACGATTTGTTCGGGACTTATATTTACAAAACAATGGTATAGAAAGAATTCGTAATTATGCATTGTGGAATTGTCCATTTATTTATGAATTGAATCTAAAAAATAATCTGTTGAACACCTTGGACATAAATGCCTTTTATAAACAGTCACATCTAAATAAACTTAATATTGCTTACAACAAACTGAAACATTTGCATTCTGCTTTAAGACCGTTAATAAAATTGAGGGAACTGCAGGCGGAACACAATCTTCTATCGACTCTTAAACGAAATACTTTCCCCATATCATTGCGCAGAATAAACTTATCGAGAAACAAAATCAAAACCATCAAAGAGGGAACATTTGAAAACCTGAAATATTTGGAAATGGTCGATCTAAGATGGAACGAAATAGTTTCATTAGACTCATCAAGCGTAAAATTAAACCCCAATATCATTGCAGTCAGTAATTTCTCAATTTTTGGGAATCCATTAAAATGCGATTGTCATTTGGCATCATTAAAAAATACTTCAGTCAATAAATATCCAATATTTACTGATCTTGCGCCATCTGGTAAATGTCGTCAACATGACATATATTACTTAAAGGGAAATCACTCCGAAAGGACTGGTGAAAAGCAGTTTGTATGCGGTTACAAAAGAAATTCCCTTTTCAAATTATCTTTCTCATGTTACTTAAATTGTCAATGTTGTTTGACAGAAAATTGCCTTTGTCAACAGAAGTGTAGTAAAAACTGTCTTTGTAGATTTCGATACGATCTCACAGACTTTCGAGTCGATTGTAAAAATGGAAATTTAACTGATGCAAATGGCTTACCTACCAATGCGATATTGATCGATCTAAGCGGTAACGATCTGGGATATTTGAGAAATGGAACTTTTATCACACAAACCAGGGCTGAGATTTTGTATCTAAACCATTCCAAAATTACTGGAATCGGCCAAAGAACTTTTATTACTTTTAAACTTCTTAAAATATTGCATTTAGAATATAATGTGATCAGGATATTAGACTCAGACAGCTTGTTAGGTTTGTGGAACTTGAAAGAACTGATTCTCAATCATAACGAAATCGAGAGAATATTGCCAGCAACTTTCAACGTGACACCGAATTTGGAAGTTCTAGACTTGAGCCATAATAATCTTGTAAGAATCGAAAATCAAACATTCAATGCAAACAGTCTGAAAAAAATCACTCTTTTCGATAATCCTTGGTCGTGCGTTTGTAAAGATGTAAATGTTTTAAGTACATTTTTAATCAATGGATTTTTACCAGACGATTCTCAACTGATTTCCTGTAATCTTAGCAGTATGCCAATCGTTCAATACGACATAACTTTCTGTCGGAACAAAACCTCAGTTACTAACCGTCAAAAGTTACTGGTGAAGGATACAACTACCTATAGCTCGTCGATTGGTATTTCAACTGTTGTTATAATCTTTATCGGGAGCGCATTCATTTACATTTATCGTGTCGAGATCCAAATCCTACTTTTTGTTCGTTTCGGTTGTAGATTTTTGTCGAAGAAAAACCGTTTAGATGAAGAAGACAAGAAGTACGACGCTTTTGTATCGTACCACAATACACAAGTCGATTTTGTGGTGAACGAAATGCTTCCTAATCTGGAAGAGACAAACCCAGCCTATAAACTGTGTGTCCATTTCAGAGACTTTGCTGTCGGAGCTCCAATTGCAGAAAACATCACTGAAAGTATTGAAAACAGTAAAAGAACGATTCTGTTACTCACTGATCAGTTCCTCACCAGCGAATGGTGCAAATACGAGTTCCAAGCGGCCCATCTCGATGCATTGTCAAATAAAATGAACAGACTCATTCTGGTTTTGCTCGAAGACATCAATCCAGATTTGGTAGATAGTGAACTGAAGCTTTATATGAAAACGAAAACCTATTTGAAATATGATGACTCTAAATTCTGGGATAAATTACGTTTCGCTTTGCCGGAGAAAAAAAAAGAAACTGAAACGAAGGCAAATATTCAGTGTCAACCTCAGATCCTTTCTTAATTCTTTAAATCCAGAAGATGGAAGAATATGATGTATACATTTCTATATATCATTAGGCATATGAATGACAAAGTGGAAAAGAAGGACTTCATCGAACTATAGTAATGTTTTTGTTGACAGAATTATATATGTGTAGATTTAATTAAAAGAGACATAATTAACACAAAACAGAATAATAATAAGTCAAAACTTGAAGGAAGAATTTGTTGGGATTGCTATGAATTTAGTGTGTAATCAGAAGGGTTTTAGGTTTGTGATAATAAACGTGAAAAGCATGTTCTTCATATTAATCACAACAATTTTATGGTAGACATACAAATGGAATAAATCTCAAAGGCAATATTGAACGAAGAAATAAAGGTAGTCGTGAATTCAATTAGAAACAAACATTGAATATTTATGTACAAATAAATTACAATACAATTTTGGAAAAAGTTGTGTTTCAGTTGAAATAACTGAATTGTTGAACAAAAGTTGAATTGAGTATTTTATGAACTCAAAGTTCACGAATGTTCCTTTGTTTAGGAAAAGTGTTCACATAAAAATTTGAGGAAAATTTATCGAGAGATAAATTTTAAAGTATTGTAGTTGCGAGATTTTTTGCTGAATTTTGTATGTTTTTGTTTTTGGCAGAGTTATTCACCTTGGACCGTATTTTTTATATATATTTGCTTTAGTAATAATTTCTGTTTGGTAGTGTAGAATAACACTTTTTTAGAAACGTACAAAGATTTCAGAGAGAGAGAGAGAGAGAAAGAGGTTGAAGGTTGAGTCAGGTGTTGACGCGCGAAAAGTCCTTTAAGTCAAGATGTAGACACGCGTGGATCTCTGTAGAAATCTCTCTGAGTGAATTGCTGACTAGTGAATCGGACTAAGATTCGTCCTTTTATTTACTCTGCGAAGATCAGATCGGCTCCCAGCGCATTCGCGCCAAAATTTATCCTGGGGCGTCTCGACCAATAATAAGCCGAGTTTCGCAATGTGTGGTGTTGATTGGTCGAAACTAGCTCTTATGGAAAATTCCGCCTTTAAACGGGTTGAGTGGAAAAATACGGACGATTCTACAAATTCACTGACCTGTAATGATTACCACAATGAATATATAGAAGAAACCTCTAAGAATTTAAATAAAAGATTATACGACCACAAAAGAGGATTTCTTTTACAAAACAACACACTCAGTGCATTAGTCGTTCACCATAATGAGTCTGACCCTAATTTCGCTAAATTTAATTGTAAGCTTTCAAGCAACGACGCGCAAATATTTCTTTTCAATCATTTCTCCCGAAGCAAGACAACAAAGCCACTAAGACGAAAAAATGGAAACAAAAGACAAAAAGTAACAATTGACATTGCATTTAAGTTTTTGATGACCAAACGTGACTAGAAAGCAAAAGGCTGGAAGAGGGCTCCGCAAGCGAGAACTGCAAGAGAAGAAACTATTAGCATAGAACTTACGGCTGCATCAAACCATTTCAACAGTAAACTGATGAAACCTTGCCACTTAATGCTGTTTTAATTAAAAGCGAAAACAACTTCTGTGTATATAAAGTGCCTTGATCTCGAGATCATCCATGGAAAATTTGCATCCGGGTTCTTACAGCATTTCTTCTTTTTTTGGTAAATCTTCTAATTTTTTTAAAACTAATGATAACCCAATACAAGGCCCAAGAGTCACTGAAGGTAGCGTAAGAATAAAGAGGAAGTGAAGTTCATGATGTTATACAGGAAAGATAACGGTTAACCCTAAACTTGAAGAGTTCAAGATTGTAGTAATTCGGAAAACACCATACCGAGAGTCTGTTCCACAAAGCAAAAGTTACCCGCTCTAATCACAATGTGGGATACTTTATAATAAAAATACTGAAAACAAGAGCATATTGAAACTGAATGTAACCGGCTGGACTACATTCCAAAATACATGTTAAGAAAAAAAAATTAAATAAATTAAAATTTATGTATTTTTGTAAAAAATAAATAAATAAATAATATTTGTACATATTCAGAAATTTTTAAGAATCAGGGGTGTTTATGAGGTTCCCTGCGAAAATGTGATATGTTAGGGTTGAATGGAGAGGATGGGTTCTTGTGGGGCAGGGCGCCAATTGTTAGAGTGAATGGTTCGCGAGTTGGATTAGCTAGGAGGAGAACAGGCACTGTTGACCAGCCTTTCCTCACTTCCCTTTCAGCCTTGTTCCACAAAAACATGTATTCATATTTTAAATAAACATTTCTCTGCAGATTGAAACCAACAGAGTCCGACGAAGAGGACGAAACATGTTACACATAATTTTTTCCACTTTGTTATTCATTTGCCTAACAAGTCCGAAAATATCACCGTATATTTATGATGTGGACCCGAAGTAGGGGCCACGGAAGGAAAACACGGAACACGGGTTAGAGGTAAGAAAGATAAATTAAACAGAAAAGTTACAAAGAATAGTGTAAGCAGAGCTTACTATCCAGTGGTGTCCGATATTGGTATCGTACGCGGCTGCGCATTACTGGTACTACTCCCATGATAATATAGTACTGGGAGAGTCCATGATGTAGGGAAGCATCGGTCTCACAACACCCCCCCTTCCAAGAGTTTTCCTCTTTTTTTTTCTTGAAGGAAAAAAAAAGTAAAACTGTTAATACCTCTTCCTCTTGGGATTCACGTCGAGGGGTTGAGTAAATTTTCTCTTTCTCCCCGAGCGTCGTATTTCCGGAGAGACTTGGGGCGTGTCAAGATCGAAATGTTCGAATATTACGTCGATCGGCTCTTCGCAGATATTTTGTGGTGATTCCTCAGATTCCTTCAAACGGCATTTCCGGAGCTGGTTCATATGGAATTTGAGGGTATTTTTCGGTCCCTGGACAATATAGACCAGTTCGCCAATTCTCTGTTTGATGTTGCCTACTTCCCAGAATGTTATGTTGTTTTTGTAAGCATTAAAAAGGACTTTGTCGCCAGGATTTAAATATTTCTTAGGGAGCGAGACGGTTTTCTTGAAGTTCACTTGCCGTGGAATGAGTTTATCAAAGACGGACTTGATTTTTCTTGCGAACATTGTTTCTGCAGGCGAGCGTCCCATAGGCGTGTTAGGATTAGGGGTTATCCTATACACCTGCAGAAACTGTTGTAATGCTCTATCCGTCGGTGTGCCTAGTGCCTTTTTTAAAGCTCATTTTAGAGTGTCCACGAACCTCTCGGCCTGACCGTTCGACCTGGGGTGACACTGAGGCGTCGTAATGTGGTCCACTTGATACGACTTGCAAAAGTCTCTGAATTCACTTGATGTGAATTGAGTGCCGTTATCAGTCACTACACAATCTACCACGCCAAAACGCGCGAATAGCTCATGTAAAAATCAGATCGTGCAGTTGGTGGCTGGTTTTTTACATTGCAGGACCTCAAGCTAATTTGAGTGGCTATCCACAACAATAAGGTAGTACATGTTGTCTAGGGGCCCTGCAAAATCCACATGAATTCTCTTCCATGGATGGTCTGTGTTTGGCCATCGTTTGCACGTCGTGGTCGGAGATTTTGCTGCAAGCACGCATCCCTTACAAGATTCTATCATGTCTACTATGTCTTTGTCCATACTTGGCCAATATACATAGCAGCGCATGAGGCTTTTTGTACGGCTCTTCCCCGGATGTCCCATGTGAAAATCCTTAAGGATTTTTCTTTGTAGGCTATTTGGAATCACTACTCGGTCATTATACAGTAGAACATCCTCACAGAGGGAGAAAACTTCAGGCACATTTAGGTCTTTGTTGCGAATTTTGTTTTTGATACTTTGGATGAATTCATCCTCTCGAGACTCCCTTTTTATGTCGGCCAAAGTAACTGGGAGTTCTCTAATTGTATTCACAATCATATTTTTGATTTCATAATTTGTCCTTAGTGTAGCAATGATGTAGTCTTCAAAAACTTCCGTATTTTTAGGAATGAGTCGCGATAAACTGTCCGCATGACAAAAATTGTAATTCAAAAGAATCATTCCCCAACGAAGTAATCTATTCGCCGTATAGACCGGTAGGCCTTTCTTGGAACCAAAAATTATTATTAGAGGTTTATGGTCCGTTTGCAGTATGAACCGTCTTCCATCTATGGAACTTAGTGACGGCGAATATTATCCCTAGAACTTCTTTATCTATTTAGGAATATTGTTTCTCTGATGGTAGTAAAGATCTAGATGCGTGTGCTATGGCTTTTCGCGAACCATCTGGCAGTTTGTGGAGAATGCAAGCACCGATGCCGTATGGGCTTGCATCACTTGCGACTATGATGTCGAGATTAGGGTCGTAGTGGGTGAGAGAGAGATCCGAAGTAAGTGTTTTCTTGATCTTCGCGAATGCGTATTGGCATTCAGGGGTCCATACCCATGCTTTATACTTTTTAAAAGTTCGTTGAGAGTGTGACGTTGCACTGAGTTTACTAAGCGGGGAGGGCTTCTTGCAAATCAGTGAAGTGGCAGGGAGGACCATTACGTTGGTTCATATACCACCAAACTCTTTTCCGTCTCCCGTTTTTTTGTCTGTCCGGATGTGAGTTTATAGGTTGGTAATTATCCAAAGTTGGATGACGGGATTTTCTCGATTAGGCTGGTAATTATCCAAAGCTGGATGACGGGATTTTCTCGATCCTAGTTGGCTCGGGGGTGGGGGACAAGGCAACAACACTGATGGACATCAAATAATCAAAGCAAAACAATGCATGTACATATTCATACATATATTTACATAATGACAAATATTTATCAACACAACATACAACATGAATAAAAGAGCAACACATTCGTAACTATAATAAAAAAAATGTCTTTCTCTTTCGGTCATAAAGTTTATAGAGCCTGGCCAAGGCTAACGTCTCTTATCCCTTTTCTTCTTTTTTTATATATATATATATCTATAGGATCCTTTCTTTTGTTTTCTTCTTTAACACATGTGCATTTACAGATCTTTTCTTTTTCTTTTCTTTTTCTGGGAAAATAAATTGAGTCACTAGGGTTTCATTTGTTCTATTTTTCCTTCTCTTTTTCTTTTCTAAGGCCCGTTAACCTTTGCATAGGATATAATTTCGGAAATGGCAGTACTTATCTTATTCCCTTTTCTGAAGGGGATTTGTCTTCTTTTCGGTGAGTCTTCTTACGGGGCACTGGATGTGCCTCGGAGTTATGATATCTTCGACCCTGCCTCAGCGAACATCAGCTCATAACTAACTTTTAACTTTCACGATTTGCCCACGTGGGTCGTTTTTGGCGCCAACATTCTTCCTCTTCTCGGCTGACCACCATACACACTAATCCAACTGCTTGCACACTATTCGCGCAGAGCGAGTGGGGATTTGTTTCTCTCTCCTCGTTCGCCCTGAGTTTGTATGGAGAGGACATGATAACTTTTACCGCTTCCTTTCCCCTCCCTCAACGACCGCTACAAAACTGACCTCTCCTGTCAGTGGCCGATGGGTTGCAAAGAGACGGTGGGGGTCTCCCCCTCTTGCCTTCTACGACACCTCGTCACAAGAGATCCTCTCAAATTCTGCATGTTCTTAATGAAACCTTGGTAGAAGTTAGCAAGCCCAAGGAAGGTTTGTAACGATTGAACGTTAACTGGGGCCGGCATGTTTCTGATTGCATTGGCTCTTTCTGGATCCGGCCGACGACCGTCTCTATTTATAATGTGACCTAGGCATTTGATCTCTGGTAAGAAAAAATCACACTTTGCTTCCTTAACCTTAAACCCGTATTCTTGTAACTTCTTGAATACGTTTATTATATGATTCCGATGCTCTGCCGACGTTTTACTGGTCACCAATATATCATCCAAATAGGCTGTTGCGTAGTCAAGGTCGCCCAGCATGGCGTCCATGACCTGCTGAAAGATTGCAGGCGCAACCTTGACCCCAAAAGCCAGTCTGTTATATTTGTACAGACTTTTATGGGTGTTTATGCAGAGCAATTTAGAACTCTCTTCATCCACCTCTATCTGAAGGTATGCGTCTGAGAGGTCTATATTGGAAAAGATTTTTCCGCCATTCAATTTGTTGAAGATTTCTTCAGGGCTTGGGAGGGGATAATGATGATCCTGCAAAGCATCGTTTAGCCCTGTGGAAAAATCTGCGCATACTCGTATTTGGTTGGACTTTTTTTTGACATATATCGTAGGTGCTGCCCATTCGCTAAAATCTGTTTCTGATAGAATACCCGCCTGTTCGAGTCTGTCTAATTCTTTGTTGATCTGCTCTAGAGCAGCCAAAGGGACATTCCGTTTCTTTTTGAAAACTGGTCTTGCACCGTCCTTCACCCTGAAGTTAGCTTTAAATTTAGAACATTTCCCAAGGCCGCCAGAAAAAACCTGGGGAGATTGTTGTTTGAGTTCCTTTTTGAGATTTTCCGAAGTGGACCTTGTACTTTTTATTTTTCGGCAAAAATGCTCATTGGGCAATCCCATAGATTGAATTTTTCTATCCAATCTGTTCCGAATAGGTTATCTGAATTTTCTAGTACGTAGGCTTTCAGCTTTTTGGTAACTCCATCTAGTGTTACGGTACGGATCACCTGGCCTAAGATGTTAATATTCTCGCCAGTTACGGATTTTGCTGTTTTATCCGTCTTTAATAGGGTCGGCTTGTTTAACTTTTGCCAAGTACGCCAGTTGATAATCGAGAGGTCAGAACCCGAATCAAGCTGGAATTTTATAGAGTTATTGAAAATATCAACAGTCACATATTTTCTTAAATTCCTATCGACTATGCTGTCTGATTGGGCTTGCCTAATTTTACTTTTGTGTTTCCTCGTCTTGTTGGCGTACCAGCACTGAGTTAAGTTATGACCATTTTTATTGCAATTTTTGCAATATGTTTTCTTCTTGAATGGACAGAATTTCATCCAATGCCATTTTCCACAATGGTAACATGGTCCGGGAAGTTTCTTTAGCCTATTCGTATTTTGTTTATTGCGGGATTTAGAACATGAGATTTGCCTTTTGTCTTTTTGCGGAGAATAAAAGGTTGGGTTGCTTCTGATTTTTCTAATCTGAGCCACACCTGATTCCTCGATCGTTTTTGATTCACACTTGACAGAAATTACTCTTTGACAATCCTCTGCTAATTTTTGGAGAGTCAAACCCAGTTCGTTTTCGAGTTTAGTAAGTACCCGACGTCTGACCTCGGCGTCTTCTACTGATACTAGACCTTGTGCGAATATTAAGCACTTAAAATCGTCGGTCGTCAGCTCGGTTAGTTTGAAATCATTACAAAGCTTATTTACCGACGCTGCAAACGTTAGAAAATCTTGCTGATTGTCCTTGACTGTGTTCAGGCATTTCCAACGTTTGTGGAACAAGGTTATGTTAGGCCCGAATAGTTCCGTTAGGAGCTTAATAGTCTCTGAGAAATGCAGGTCCGTAATTTTCTTGGGTAATATATAGTCTATGAACCTAACATGTTCGATAGCTCCCAGTTTCCTTAATAACAGACGTAGCTTTTTTCACTAGGCCATTGTTCACAGTTTACATTGAAAATATCTCCATAACGCCTGTAAAAAGACTCGAATGTTTTGTCTTCCTCTGGTAGGTATTCGAATGTATCAATCCAGTTGTAGATTGTACTCTGGGAAAATGTATCTTTTTCAGAGTTTTTAGAGCCGTTACATGAATTTATAGTAATTCTTCAAATTATTTTTGCTGTAGTTCTGTTTTCTGAAGTGTAAATTGTTGGAATTCTATTTGTTGTTTATGTAACTCCATAAACAATTGTTTCTGTCTTTCGTCTGATTTTTGTTGGTGGAGTTGCTGTCTTTCTTCGCTTTTTTGTTGTTGAAGTTTCTGTTCTGTTTGTTGGTCCGACTGTAATTTGAGGAATCTTTCTTCCAATTTCTGCTGTCTTTCATCTGATTTTTGGTGGTGGTCCAGCTGGACCTTTAACATTTGGATAATTATTTTTTGGAATTCTTCCATATTTACATAATATGTAGAAAAGTAATGAAAGAACACACAAAACAGAAATAAATAAATAACAGCAATTACTGTTGTTTTGAAAACCCGTGTACCAAATCTAGTCGATTAATAAAATTAATAAGAACTACTTACTGGTTTAGATCTTTCGAGATACCGTTGTTCCGTTAATTTCAATGTGACCATTTAAATTTTCTCCACACTTATTATATTTTTTTATTTAGAAGTGTGGACAGAAAAATATCACTTAGACAGCAAAAAATAAATACACTGGATTTTTTTCCTTCTTTTGGGAGAATTTGATTTGCTTTTTTTTATGCACGAGATTTGTAGGAATTCAAATCAATTTCATAAAAAATGTTTAACACTTTGCTAAATGCGCGACTTGGGGAATAGTTTTTTCGAACTTGAGTCAACTGTAGAACTTCGAGCTCTTGAGTTTGTCCGTTTGTTTTGTGCACAAGCTGGGTTTTTTGTAAGCAGTCTTTCTCGATACTTGGTTGCTCGTTTATTGCGTTTCGTTCATCTCAAATACTAGTTCAACACTGATGTGGGAACGAGAGGGGTTAAACGAGTCATCTGTCGCCACTGATGTGGGATTGGGGCTTTGGGGTTTCGGTGTGGGTGCGTGTCTCGAATCCTCTGTCGCCACTGATGTGGACCCGAAGTAGGGGCCACGGAAGGAAAACACGGAACACGGGTTAGAGGTAAGAAAGATATATTAAACAGAAAAGTTACAAAGAATAGTGTAAGAGTAAGCAGAGCTTACTATCCAGTGGTGTCCGATATTGGTATTACGCATTTCTGGTGCTACTCCCATGATACTACCATTCACATAATAATATAGTACTGGGAGAGTCCATGATGTAGGAAAGTATCGGTCTCACAACAGGTACCCAAGAACTAACCATAAAGCATACACACATACACCCACGCAAAAGAAACATGAAAACTTTGCATGAAAAATAAGAGGAAGAAGGAAAGACATTGACAAACTTCGCATGAAGAGAAAGAAGAAGAAAATTAATAGAAACGATGCAGGATGAATAAAAACGTTGCGTGACCAGCAGAAACATCGCAGGTAAATTATTTCTTTCTTTTTTTATTACTACTGCTTGACTCAGTATGTAAATAGTATATTAGTAGAGAGTATGAATAAAGACTAAAGGAAAACTTGTCTTTACTGACGTTTTTCACCCACTGAGGGACTTTATTTACATTTATTATCAAATAATATTTATTTTGGAATAATTTTATTTATTATTTCATTTATTATGAAATAAAATCATTGCATTTACTTGTTAAAGTGTAGTGAGTTGATAGGGGTGTGGTTTACACAATAGAGAAATACATTTACCTACATCTTTTTTTTCAACAAATTAGGTAATGCTCTTTTATTGATGCTAAATATTTGATTTCAGTTTTTAGTTTTCTCTGTTTTTGTCCGGCAAAGCAAACCGCAGTTTGTCCCAAAATCTCGGATCACCATATCTTAAGTAGGTTTTCGTCTTCATATATATCTTCAGTCCACCATCCACTAAATCTGGATTGATGTCTTCAAACAAAACCAGAATGAGGCTGTTCATTTTATTTGACAATGCATCAAGGTGGGCTGCTTGAAACTCGTACCTGCACCATTCACTGGTGAGGAACTGATCACTGAGTAACAGAATCGTTCTGTTACTGTTTTCAATACTTTCAGTAATGTTATCTACAATGTCAACTGCAACGGCAAAATCTTTAAAATGGACGCACAATTTATAGGCTGGTTTGGTACCTTCCAAACGAGGAAGCATTTCGTTCACCACAAACTCTTCTTGCGAATGGTGATACGACACAAAAGCATCAAAATTCTTGTCCTCTTCATCTAATCTGTTTTTCTTATACAAAATTCTCCAACCGAAAGAAGTGAACAAGAGTATTTGTAACTCTATACGATACACATAAAAAAGAATCATTGCTCCAAACAAAAATACAATTGTTGGGAGACCAATTGATAAAATATAGACATAAATTGTATTTCGCACTGATGACTTTGTATTGAAATATTTACTTCGACAAAAATTAATGTCGTATTGAATGACTGGAGTTTCAGTTCGACTGCAGAAAACATTTTCAAAATCTTTTGGTGAAAATCGATTAATTAAAACTGTACTTAAAATATTTACATCTTCACAAACGCACGACCAGGGATTATCGAAAATAGCGATTGTTTTCAGACTGTTTGCATTGAATGTTTGACTTTCGATTCTTACAAGATTATTATGGCTCAAGTCTAGAACTTCCAAATTCGGTGTCATGTTGAAAGTTGCTGGCAATATTCTCTCGATTTCGTTATGATTTAGAATCAGTTCTTTCAAGTTCCACAAACCTAACAAGCTGTCTGAGTCTAATATCCTGATCACATTATATTCTAAATGCAATATTTTGAGAAGGTTAAAAGTAATAAAAGTTCTTTGGCCGATTCCAGTAATTTTTGAATGGTTTAGATACAAAATCTCAGCCCTGGTTTGTGTGATAAAAGTTCCATTTCTCAAATATCCCAGATCGTTACCGCTTAGGTCAATCAATGTCGCATTAGGATGTATCCCTTTTGCATCAGTTAAATTTCCATTTTTACAATCGACTCGAAAGTCTGTGAGATCGTATCGAAATCTACAAAGACAGGTTTTACTACACTTCTGTTGACAAAGGCAATTTTCTGTCAAACAACATTGACAATTTAAGTAACATGAGAAAGATAATTTGAAAAGCGAATTTCTTTTGTAACCGCATACAAACTGTTTTTCACCAGTCGATTCGGAGTGATTTCCCTTTAAGTAATATATGTCATGTTGACGACATTCACCAGATGGCGCAAGATCAGTAAATATTGGATATTTATTGACTGAAGTATTTTTCAATGATGCCAAATGACAATCGCATTTTAATGGATTTCCAAAAGTTGAGAAATTACTGACTGCAATGATATTGGTGTTTAATTTAACGCTTGATGAGTCTAATGAAACTATTTCGTTCCATCTTAGATCGACCATTTCCAAATATTTCAAGTTTTCAAATGTTTCGTCTTTGATATTTTGTTTTTCGATAAATTTATTCTGCGCAATGTTATGGGGAAAGTATTTCGTTTAAGAGTCGATTGAAGATTGTGTTCCGCCTGCAGTTCCATCAGTGTATTTATCGGTATTAGAGCAGAGTGGAAATCATCCAAGTAATTGTATGAAAGGTTCAAAAGTTGTACATAGATCAAACCAGAAAAGGCAAATTCTTCCAGGTGTTTTAAATTATTTTCATTTAGATAAAGTTCAGTTAGAAACTTACAATTAGCAAATGTGTTGTTTTTAATATTTTGAATTTGATTTTTGCCTAACCTCAAAATTTGAAGTGTAAAATAACTATATTCAGGAAATGTAATATGCCTTAACAGATTTCCAGTCAAGTCAATTGCAGTAATTGCCATTGGAAATACGAGTATTTTGCTCAGGAAATTAAAACTTATATCTAGAACTTTCAACCTGTTTAACTTGTAAAATGTCCAGTCATGTATCTGTGATAAATTGTTCGAAGATAAAAACAAAGACTTCAAAGATGTCAGTCCGTTAAATGATTCGTAAGACAAAGATTCAATGTGATTGGAAGATAAATCCAGATAATCTAAAAGATAACAATTTTCGAAAACCTTGTCAGGAATCGTGTTGATTTTGTTCTCATTAATTTTAACAATAATTAGAGTAGAATTCTTTCCACAAAAAGGAAAAGGAATTTTCTTCAAACTGCAGTTCTGCACATTGAGAGCATGTAAGTTCAATTTTGTAACGAAGGAAATGTCACGTAATAATGTATTGTTTGCTTGGAACGTCATCAAATGATGCATTTTACTAACCGACGCCGGGATGTCTGTGATTGGGTTGTCGGAAATATCAAGTTCCTGTAATTCAGTGCAACCATCGCAGAAATCATCTGGCAGATTTTGAAGATCATTTTGAGAAACATCCAAATATTTTAGATGTGGAAGATTTACAAGTGAACCATTCTGGATTTCTTTAATCTTATTTCCCTGGAATGCGAGATAGCGGAGACTTTGAAAATTTCCAGCGAATCCTGTCCTCAAAATTTGGATTTCATTAAATCCAAGGAAGAGATACTCGAGTTGAGAGAAAGAATGTTGATTCTCAGAGCAAAGTGTAGAATTTTCTAAAATATTACTAATCGGATTGTACATGAATGCTAGAGTGACAATGTTGTTCAGCGCACAGAAATTATCAAATGATAATTCATGCCAGTCACTTCCCGAAATAACAAATGTTTTCAGGCTTCGAATGTGATGAAACATTTTTTCTGGCAATGTAAAATTAACAGGATTATATATATGTAGATTTCTCAGGAGATTAAGGCCTTTAAACGCGTCATTGTCTATATAATCGAAATAACAATATTGAAACACAATTGCACTCAAACGATAGAATTTCTGAAACATTTGAGCCTTTAACGAACTCGGATTCAAATTGCTTCTATTGCATATCAAGTGCAAAACAACTATGAATTCCGGCTGTAAGTCGATGGAACTGACCGAGTTTATATTATCCACGTTGCAGGCGGCACGCGTCGTGTTACTTTTATGATTACATACACATTCCTTTGGGCATTTTTGGCAAATGACTAGCGGGAAAATAATAAAGATAATCAAAGCGCCACACATCGACGGTATCAACTGGGAATGTACCATTATTCAACTTTGGAATCTGTAATAGAAAAACGGTAAGAATTCTCTAGTTACAAACGGAATCAGAAAAATTAATGTAATTCATATAACATGTTAGCATTAACCCACAAAAACAGAAAATAAAAGACAATTTCTTAAAATCAAATTGGTCTTTTCAATGACCCATTAGATTGTCGGAGTGTCGTGCTGAGTAAATCTTCTTCATTTCCTATCTCATAGCAATATTTATTACTTGGTTGTGCCCATCTCCATTCCAAGTAGCATGTGATAGATTCTAATATGTTATATGCTACCAGCAGCAAGGAGGATCTCTGTCCTACTAAATTATCAAACGCCCTGTTAGTCTCCTCAAGTCTTTGTCGTTGGATCTATTGTCAAATAATTCATATATTTTTACATACGTTGTTCCTGCTTTTCTTCAATGACCTTCCTGATGTCATGAGTTCTCAACTCGTTATTTATAAAACAAACTATTTACGCCTCCATTAACGCTAAGTTTAATCGATTTTGTAAGATCACAGTGGCAGCTGATGTGAAAAATGATCTACAATCTGTTGTTAGTTGGGGCAAGAATGGCTTGTTAATTTTAACACCTCCAAAAAGGAAGTTTCATTCGAACAATTTCTTCTCAAGAATCGTTACTTTTACGCACGGCTATGACGTGGCTTCCCTCTGTCTTTTCTATAAATATTTTCATGTCAGCTGTTCTAATGAATTCCCCTCCTTGATACCACGAACGCATGAATTCAAGCGAACTACTAGATTGGCTATTAGGTTTCATCGTTTTAACGTTGAAATAGAAAGATGTAACCCTAAGTTCTATTCGAGTAGATTCTTTTCTTTAACCTCTCACCTGTGGAATTCTCTTCTGATTTTTTACTTCCCTGCCACCTACAATCTTCTAAAATGTAAATATAATGTCAATCACCAACCTCTCTTTTCGTGAACCCTGTTCTTTTATTGTCCTTTTTCCTCAATATGGTCTTCTTATTGTCTTCCACTCCCAGTAACCCCTTGAGTCTAAGTTCTATTATCGCCCTGTAGCTTAATGATTATATAAAAATTATTGTCCCCGAGTAGATACTTCTGAGTTCTCTAGAATCTTAACCTGTTCGAGCTTAAAATCATCTGTTATTTTTCTAACATATCACCATAATTTGTACTTCTTATATAGAGGAATAATCGTGCGAAAATCGAAGAAAGAAATAATTTTCAAACAGAGCTCTACCAATTTTATATAAGTTTTATGATTAAATATATGTTTACTTTCAAGTTGAATGAGGCGGATCACAAATGTCCTCGCGAAACAAAGTCCCACAAAATAATTTGTTTTTGTTCTTTACAACGTAACAGAATCATTTGCGTCAATATGATTTGAAAATCTGCACGCGTTTACTTAACGAAGGAATCACGTATTTACGTTGTTTTATGTATGCGTGCATTTTTCCTTCAGGCAGCAGTGAGTGAATGAGTGCTGTGTTTCTTCTACTAATATTTTTGTTGGCATACGTGTTTCTTATTTTATTTTCAAATCGCGAGGTTATTGCAAGTACTTACTTCATAAATTATGTGGAAGATTAAGTAATTAATTATACGAAAGGTGTGAGTAATCAACTTGTGCACAACAACAACCCTTGGTCAGAGGTTTACCGAAAAACTGATAACTTTTGAAATTATGCGATTGTATCTGTAGAAAATAGATGGACCAAAGCAGTTAAAAGTTAGATTTGCAGAAGTCAGAAGCTTATTGGTTAATAAATATTTTTCCTAATTTTTAAAATGTCTTTTTTTAGGAAGGAAATTTTTTTGATCGCTTTCTGGAGTGATCTTTCTAGCAGGCAATAAATATGGTCGGCTGAAATTTCAAACCCTTAAGTGCGTTTGATATAATATCGCTGATTGGTTAATAAACGCGAATATGGAAATTCAAATTGGAGCCTACATTTTTGTTCAAGTTTGTTTTGTAAATTTTATATTCTATTTGCGATTAAACATGACACCCCCTCCCACAAACACACATATGGTAAATGAGTGAAAAGTAAGAGAAGAAAACGAAATAAAGGAGAAAATTCGACAAATTGACGGAGATATACGATTATCTTTCTGTAGTTGTTTGTGAAGGTTTGTCACAACATTAAAAATATTAACGTTGATTTTGAATTTTTTATGAAAGTATAAGGTCTATGCGGTCTCAGTTTGTAAAATTGAACAATTGTTTAAACAACCCACAAACCCAGCGACGCCTGTGGAACTCCAATCTCCTCAACTCCTTTCGACAGTCGATTGATTCGAAATAAGCGAAATTATACCTATTTCTTATGAGTCCAACAGAATTGTAATTAAAACTTGTTATCTTGCCTAAGTGGTAGGCGCACAAAGAAAAGTTTTGTTGAAGCTTGTTTTGTAAATTTTAGATTCTGTTTGCGATTCCACATTACCCCCCCCCCCACACACACACACACACACACACCCACACCCACACACAAACAAATGTTCAATGAGTAAAAAAAATTTTTTCATCCAAATCTGTATTAGTGTGGCAGAAAATGATTCACGGATCATATAAATGACTCACTCACACATACAGATATATATATATATATATATATATATATATATATATATATATATATATATATATATATATATATATATATGTAAGCAAATATGTGGATGTAGATCCGACGGTATGATGAAAAATGTGGAAAAGACAATGCAAATTCCGAATGTGTAAGTGTAAATAAAACAAAAACAGTAAACTTACACATTCGGATTTTGCTTTGTCTTTTCCACATTTTTCATCATATACATATATATATGTATGTATATATATATATATGTGTGTGTGTGTGTGTGTGTGTGTGTGTGTGTGTGCGTGTATGTGTGTGAGTGAGAGGGAGAGTGTATAACATTCAGATATAAATAAAATGTATCTGTCAAGAGACATTATGAATAAAGACAAAAGGAAAACTTGTCTTTACTGACGTTTTTCACCCACTGAGGGACTTTATGAAGGTAAATGTTATGATTTACATTTATTATCAAATAATATTTATTGTGGAATAATGTCATTTATTTTTTCATTTATTATTAAATAAAATCCTTATATTTACTTGTTAAACTTTCTCTGTTGAGTCGTAGAAACGTGTCGGTAAAGTAGTATTCCTTTACATATATATATATATATATATATATATATATATATATATATATATATATATATATATATATATATATATATATATACTCTCATTAATAATGATTTTCCTAATCATATGTTTGATGAGCAATTTAGACGAGCTATTAGAAATATAAACATCAATCAAAAAGACATAATAACACCTCTAAACTTATCAACATACGATGCCGTAATCAAATGCATTTTAATGAATGCATTTGAATGCAATTTTTCATCTAAAGACAAGATGAAAAAGTCTTAAAACTTTTAAGTATTAATATATTCCTCACTGATTGCAGTAAAAATAAAATTATATATTATTCTAAATGTAACTTAATCATACGCAATAACCCTTCTCCGTCCTCTGTCAGAACACGTCTCAGATATTTAAATTTTCGCACCTGCTTGATTTTAGTGTCCCCGACCTGTAAATCGCATTTCGAGCTCATCTTTTTGCTGATGACCATGCATTCTATCTTGTAGTTTATGTTTAGTCCCCTCTTCTCGCTTTCCTTCACTACCTTCTGTAGGAGGTTTTGTAATTTCCTTTCTGTGTCTGCTATCATCACTCTGCCATATCTTATGTTGTTAAGATTGCAGCCTCCAATGATGAATCCTGGTTCCAATTCTTCCAGAATTGCCTCTCTGTATCAGTTGAATATGTCCGGTGAGAAGACACATCCTTGCCTTATGCTCTTTTTCCATTTTTGTATATCTGCTGAACTGTTTTTTTTATCTTTATGCAGGCGGTTTCCTGCAAGTAGAAGTTTTTGATTATTCTAATGTCTTTCCCGAATATGGCAAGATTGCTCTAGTCGTATTTCCTGTGGCCAGAGGGAAAACAATCACACAGAGACGGAGACAGATCCAGGCAAGAAAAGTCGGACTTGCCCGTAAGACAGTCATCGCTAAAGAACACACCAACAATTCCCGTGGCCTAAGCGAAAATACAAACGCACGCAGGACTGAAGAATTGAGGAAGAGTTGATTGACTGGTAATTCGTCGTTTGCGATTAGATTTCCCAAATCAACATCCTGCAGTAGAGAACTTAATATTGTAGGAGACAATACAGACATTTTATTCAACCAGTTTTTCTTTTTATTTATGTTATGGGAACCTACTCATAATAGTAGTGGACTAGTCCGTACCTCATAAATACTGCGCCTCAAGAGGAAGCAGAGAGACAGTCAGTCAGAGACAGTGAGTGAGTCAGACAGACAGAGACAGTGAGTCGGACAGTCGGTTAGACGATTACTGTAAGACAGTGGAATAGTGATACTTCGAGACAACATAGTTCTCTCTAACCTAACCTGATTGTATTACTAACACTTCTACTTCTTTTGTACATATATTCTATTTGTAATATTTATCTGTGTTATTCCATACCTGTGATCGAGTTATTCTTCATTGGTTCTACCTTGAACCATCACACAGTGGGCTTAAATGGGGGTCAAGTGGACATATGACAATAACATACGGTAAGCACCTGCTTCAGGTGCTTAAGTACATTTTAGACAAATTCTAGGGTGTGGTATGCAAAAAAATTGATTTTCAAGAACTGAGATATGATCTTTTATGAGTTTTTGGCTTAAAAATCCAAGTTGGGGCCAAAAGATAGAAGGGTAGAAATTTTGCGGAAATCCGACATTTACGAACGAACTTCAAACAGGCATATCTTGAGAAACATTTGGAGTTAGGAGACAAATTAGACCATTTTTTTGACACTACAGACAATGAGCGTTTCAAATATTCAAGTTTAAAAATGAACAATAAATCATATACAGCTACAACTTATCACAAAGATTACTGAAAAAAGTTAATAGTTATTCATCTGTGAGGAAGCACAACAAAGATTCATAATGACTGTTACAACCATACATAGCAGCCTTCAACTCCTCACAGCTGCGAATGGTGTGCCCTGTCCCTTTGCAAGACAAGCGTTCCATGGTCTTAAAAGGGCTTAAAAAAGGGTACAAATCACTTATACCAAGAGCATGGTGCAGTTTTATGGTGTTCTGATGCCAGATTTGGATTCAGCACCCCAAAAAACATGGGAAAAGTTGGCTGGATCATGAAATTTGAGTGAGAATTACATAAATTATCCGGATTTGGGATTCAAAGGGAATTGAAGGTTGTCCCAAAGTTTTTCAATATAAAAGAATTAAAATGGTTCCCCAGAGTGAATTTTTTCACCCAAATGGATTATGATAGCCCTACATGTCTAGATTCTTATATGTGAAGCATGAAAAATTTCATCTCGGGGCTTTTCTGCAATTTTTCATCACAATTTATCAGCGGGGGCCAATTTTGGGTCTTTTTTTATGGAAAAAATGCCCATTTTTACAGTAAATTTTGTGGAAAACTCATAAAAATATGTCAAAAACCTGTCCATATACCCAATTTTTTATATTGAATCAAATTTTGTGCATTTGGCCTTATCTTAGGTGCTTATGGGACATATTTAGAAAAAAAACTTATGTTTCCAGGATGTATCGAAAACTTGAAATTCACGAGCTTCAAATGGGCATATCTTGAGAAATAATTGGAGTTAGAAGACAAATAAGACCATTTTTTGATACTACAGAAACTGAACCTTTCATTTTTCCATGTCCTAAAGTCATTTGAGGAAGTTGTCAAAATTCGATATGTTCACTTGGGAACCCACTGTGCATCACCGTGGTAAAAGGAACCTGGACCATAACAGTGGCGATGAGGTGACCCATAAAAGGACATACGAACTCTATTCGCGGAGGACATACTTTTTTGCTATACGTCGCACATAATAGTGGCGATGAAGTAACCCCAAGGACAAACGAACTCTACGCGGAGAACATACTTTTTTGCTATACGTCGCCCATAACAAGTGGCGACTTGGAAAACCCCAAAAGAAAAACAAATTTTCTACGTAGGAGGACATACCTTTTTTTGCTATCCGTCGCAAATAACAGTGGTCGACGAGTAAACTCTAAAAAAAAGTTCTACGCGAGACTCAAGAAAAAAAAAAGATTTTCTTTTTGAATATCAAATTTCACTTTTTTCTTTGCGTACACAGGTTACAAAATATCAGGTTACACAAAAATACGTCAACATGGAAGATTTGAAGTCAACCATTCTGGAGCTTTTCAAAACCCAATTTCAACAGAAGCAAAAAAATGAACAGAAATATTTGGAATTGCAAGAATTATTACTACGTGTAATGTCAAATTAAGAGCAAAAATCCGTGAACGAAACAGTTCTCTCACAAGACGCTATTTGGAGTACTATCGAAGATTTCAAGCACGCACCCGACGAAGATAAAACTTTTGCAAACTACTTCCGAAGGTACGAAGATCTATATGAATTTGACTGCAAAGATTGGTTAGACGCACGTAAAGTACGCCTATTGCTAAGGAAATTAGGCACATGCGAATATACCAAATTCGTAGATTATATCCTTCCAAGAAAAACAAGCGAGTTAACGTTCAAAGAATCCATAAAACTGGTAACAGAACTTTTCAGACATAATACTTCCCTATTCCACAAAAGATGGAAATGCGTGACCCTTACAACAAAGGACAACGAAGATTTCATAACTTTCGCGTCCATCGTCAACAAATATTGTGACGACTTCAAATTATCAGAACTCAGCGCGGACAATTTCAAATGCTTAATTTACGTCCAAGGTCTGGTCTCAACCAAAGACGCGGAAATGAGACGCAGAATCCTTACTAAATTGGAGAGTGAAACTGATTTGACACTGCAAAAGCTAGCCGAAGACTACCAAAGATGCATCAGTGTGAAGAAAGACTCAAAAGACATAGAAGAAGCTGGCATAGCACACATACATAAAGTACGAAGACAAACCAACTTACCCTCCTCACAAACATACCAAACCGACTTCCCCCCCCCCAATCAAGAACAGGTAAAACTAAATTTTCTAACTTTAAAAATAAAAATAAAAAACTGCCACCCAGTCCATGCTATCGCTGTGGGGCCTGGCATTGGTTTAAATACTGTACATATCGTTTCAAAACCTGCCTAACATGTAAAAAAATTGGCCAGAAAAGTTCTCACTGCTGGTATAAAAAAGAAAACAAAGGCAGAATAAGAGCTACGAGGACTGACCAAGCAGATGAAACGAACATAAGAAAATCTGTACAAGTTGAAATGCAAAATAGAAAAGTTAGGCTGCAGCTGGATTCTGGCTCAGACTTAACTATCATAAATCTACATACATGGAGAAGGCTGAATAAACCTGCCTTGTTAAAAAACGGACAAAATTGCTAGATCAGTTACGGGAAGAAAGATAAAATTCGAGGGTGAAGTAATTACAAACGTAACATTTAATGGTATGACGAAAAAACTAAAAATGTACGTCTTAAGAAATACCGAAAACCTTTTCGGAACGGACTGGATGCAAAAATTCGAATTGTGGGATCTACCTATAAGTACGTACTGCCAAAATGTAAAAAGCTTACCAACCGAGGCAGACAAATTAAAAGAAAAACTAAAAACGAGTTTCCCCGAAGTATTTTCAGCAGGCCTAGGAAGATGTAAGAAAATGGCAGCTAATATCGAAGTAATGGATAACGTTCAACATATTTTAAGAAAAAAAAGAGTATACCGTTTGCGTCAATTGAAAAAATTGATCAAGAATTAACCAGACTCGAAAACACTAGCATATTAACAAAAA
This sequence comes from Acanthosepion esculentum, assembly GCA_964036315.1. Taxonomy (NCBI): domain Eukaryota; kingdom Metazoa; phylum Mollusca; class Cephalopoda; order Sepiida; family Sepiidae; genus Acanthosepion; species Acanthosepion esculentum. The sequence goes on along the minus strand of OZ038490.1, from coordinate 7,306,108 downwards.
TAGAATACAGTAAATGGGCCGCACCGACGGTCTACGTCAAAAAGAAATCAGTCTAAATTCGAGTTTGTGCTGATTTTTCTACAGGTTTGAACGCAGCAATAAAGGACTACCACTATCCTCTACCCAGTCCAGAAGAAGTATTCACTAAATTAAATGACGAAAAATATTTTTCAAAAATTGATTTAAGTGAGGCATACCTGCAAATTCCAGTCGATGAAGAAAGTTCAAAACTATTATGCATAAATACACACAAGGGACTGTACAGATACCAAAGACTACCTTTTGGAATTAAGGTCGCGTCGGCTATATTCCAACAGACAATGGATACGATGCTTGCCGGACTAGAGTACACAATTGCTTACCTGGGTGACATATTGATTAATAGCGAAAGCGTTGAACAACACAAAAAACATGTCCAGGAAGTATTTAAAAGAATACAAAGCTATGGATTTAAAGTAAAAGAAAATAAGTGCGATTTTTTCATGAAGGAAATCAAATACCTTGGCCATATAATAGATCAAGAAGGTAGACGACCAGACCCTGAAAGGGCAACAGCAATAAAAAAAAAATGCCTGTTGCTAAAAACAGCAGAACTACAAAGTTTCCTAGGATTAGTAAGTTACTACCAGGAATTCATACCGCAAAGGCATAAACTACGCGCACTACTGAACGAGCTGCTAAAGAAAGAAAAAAATTGGCAGTGGTCAAAAGCATTTGACGAAATAGTCAAAATACTAACTTCAGATTTATTTTTGTCACATTACGATCCCAAACTAGAAATTATTGTAGCAAGCGACGCTAGCGCCTACGGAGTCGGAGAGTGTATATTACACAAAATGCCAGATGGGACAATAAAACCCATCGCACATGCTTCTCGAACCCTGGTACCAGCGGAGAAGAATTATTCACAAATAGAGAAGGAAGCTCTATGAATTATCTTCGCGGTCACGAGGTTTCATAGGTACATCTATGGTAGACAATTTACTCTGCAGACGGATCACAAACCGTTACTTACAATTTTTGGTTCAAAAAATGGTCTACCGGTTTACACCGCAAATAGGTTACTTAGATGGAGAACAATTTTCCTGAATTATAATTTCAGATTAGAATATTTACCAACGAAAAAGATCGGGCATGTGGATGGTCTGTCAAGACTTATACCAACAAAGACAGAACCATTGGAAGATACGGTAATCGCAGCCTTAAGAAACGAAGAAGACATCAGGACAGTACTATGTTGCACAGTTAGAAACCTCCCAGTCACATTGCAGGATATAAAAAATGTAGCCAAAAATAACGAATTTATTAATGAAACAAAAGAAAAAATAGCAGGAAAAAATGAGCAAATTTCGGACAGCTTTGCTCTATGCGACGATGTCTTACTTTACAACGAAAGGGTTGTAATTCCCAAGACATTACAAAAGCGAATCTTAAAGGATTTCCATAGGGGACATCTTGGTAAAAATAGAATGAAGTCGCTAATGCGAAGCTATGTATATTGGAAGAATATGGACCAGGATATTACTCAGATGGTAGAAATGTGCAAGAGTTGTAATTTAGCAGCCAAAGGACCGCCAATCATACATAAGCCATGGCCAAAAACTGATCGTCCGTGGTCAAGAATACACGCAAATTATGCAGGACCAATTAACGGTTTTTACTACTTAATCATACTTGATAGCTATAATAAATGGCCGGAGGTTTTCGCTGCAAATATGCCACTTCAGAAACGACAATAAATTGTCTCCACGAGCTATTCGCTCGGTTTGGTGTAATGGATTGCCTAGCCACAGATAATGGAACGCAATTTAAGTCAGCAGATTTCCAAGAGTTTTGTGAAATCTATCAAGTAAAACATATAAATCCCCGCCTTATCACCCAAGATCAAATGGACAGGCGGAGAGATTCGTTGACACTCTCAAAAGAGCGCTACGAAAAGCCTACGATGTGCCTACCGAAAAGGCACTGCAGCAATTTCTTCAGGTATATCGAATAACGCCAAATAATGCTACACCATCAACACTATTACCAGCAGAAGTGATGTTTGCTAGAAAGATCAGATCTGCATTTGATAAATTGCTACCAAGTAAAACAAAACCAGTAACACATTCCTACACACCAAAAAGAAAATTTCTCCCAGGAGAAAAAGTTTTTTTTAAAGCCTACAAAAATAACACATCTTACGGGGAGCAAGGCACAATTGAGAAAAGAATTGGCAAGATGCTTTACATAGTTCAGGGACAAAAATTCTCACACAGGAGACACGTAAACCAAATAAGGAAAAGACTGTTACAGGACGCTGACGGTCCACCTCAGGAAGAGGTAATGGACACGATTCTTGATACGTTTCATATAAAAAGACCACAAACAATGCCAGAACTAAGAAAATCGTCTCGAAAAAGAAAATTTACGGAACCGTTGGAAATAAATCCAAAGAAAAAGAAATATGAAAACCCCCTGCTACGCAAAAGCTTCGGAATGGGCGTGTTATGGGAACCTACCCATAATAGTAGTGGTCTAGTCCGTACCTCATAAATACTGCGCCTCAAGAGGAAGCAGAGAGACAGTCAGTCAGAGACAGTGAGTGAGTCAGACAGACAGAGACAGTGAGTCGGACAGTCGGCTAAACGATTACTGTAAAGACATTGGAATAGTGATACTTCGAGACAACATAGTTCTCTCTAACCTAACCTGATTGTATTACTAACACTTCTACTTCTTTTGTACATATATTCTATTTGTAATATATATCAGAGTTATTCAGTACCTGTGTTCGAGTTATTCTTCATTGGTTCTACCTTGAACCATCACCGTGATACAAGGAACCTGGACCATAACAATTTAATAAACTTGTTGTTAGAGTTATCAACAGTACGGTGAATTTTATTCAAGGAGATCTTATTCCATACTGATTCCGAAACTTGGTCCTTGGACGCAAAGTGATAAAAGTTACTATGGCCAGAGACAGGAATTATGCAATTTTATCAGTGGCACACAATGTAAACACAGGGTTCCACATTATACTTCGCGGTCAATCTTAATATCGTAAGATTTCGGAAACCTAAACCAACCCTGTCGAGGTGGCATACCGGCCTCGAGCGAAGAGGGAGAAGAAAGCAGGATGACCTGTTAGGTCGGGATTACTGAACAAAACCAACGGAGCTAGCAACTGAGAGGAAGAGGAGAGACAGGGACAAGACGGGAGAGCGTGATATGTGTGTGTAGTGAGTTGATAGGGGTGTAATTTACACAGTGGAGAAATATATTTACCTACGTCTTTTGGTTTCAACAAATTAGGTAATGCTCTTTTATTGATGCTAAATATTTGATTTCAGTTTTTAGTTTTCTCTGTTTTTGTCCGGCAAAGCAAACCGCAGTTTGTCCCAAAATCTCGGATCATCATATCTTAAGTAGGTTTTCGTCTTCATATATATCTTCAGTCCACCATCCACTAAATCTGGATTGATGTCTTCAAACAAAACCAGAATAAGGCTGTTCATTTTATTTGACAATGCATCAAGGTGGGCTGCTTGAAACTCGTACCTGCACCATTCACTGGTGAGGAACTGATCACTGAGTAACAGAATCGTTCTTTTACTGTTTTCAATACTTTCATTTATGTTATCTACAATGTCAACTGCAACGGCAAAATCTCTAAAATGGACGCACAATTTATAGGCTGGTTTGGTACCTTCCAAACGAGGAAGCATTTCGTTCACCACAAACTCTTCTTGCGAATGGTGATATGACACAAAAGCATCAAAATTCTTGTCCTCTTCATCTAATCTGTTTTTTTTATACAAAATTCTCCAACCGAAAGAAGTGAACAAGAGTATTTGTAACTCTATACGATACACATAAAAAAGAATCATTGCTCCAAACAAAAATACAATTGTTGGGAGACCAATTGATAAAATATAGACATAAATTGTATTTCGCACTGGTGACTTTGTATTGAAATATTTATTTCGACAAAAATTAATGTCGTATTGAATGACTGGAGTTTCAGTTCGACTGCAGAAAACATTTTCAAAATCTTTTGGTGAAAATCGATTAATTAAAACTGTACTTAAAATATTTACATCTTCACAAACGCACGACCAGGGATTATCGAAAATAGCGATTGTTTTCAGACTGTTTGCATTGAATGTTTGACTTTCGATTCTTACAAGATTATTATGGCTCAAGTCTAGAACTTCCAAATTCAGTGTCATGTTGAAAGTTGCTGGCAATATTCTCTCGATTTCGTTATGATTGAGAATCAGTTCTTTCAAGTTCCACAAACCTAACAAGCTGTTTGAGTCTAACATCCTGATCACATTATATTCTAAATGCAATATTTTGAGAAGGTTAAAAGTAATAAAAGTTCTTTGGCCGATTCCAGTAATTTTTGAATGGTTTAGATACAAAACCTCCGCCCTGGTTTGTGTGATAAAAGTTCCATTTCTCAAATATCCCAGATCGTTACCGCTTAGGTCAATCAATGTCGCATTAGGATGTATCCCTTTTGCATCAGTTAAATTTCCATTTTTACAATCGACTCGAAAGTCGGTGAGATCGTATCGAAATCTACAAAGACAGTTTTTACTACACTTCTGTTGACAAAGGCAATTTTCTGTCAAACAACATTGACAATTTAAGTAACATGAGAAAGATAATTTGAAAAGGGAATTTCTTTTGTAACCGCATACAAACTGCTTTTCACCAGTCCTTTCGGAGTGATTTCCCTTTAAGTAATATATGTCATGTTGACGACATTCACCAGATGGCGCAAGATCCGTAAATGTTGGATATTTATTGACTGAAGTATTTTTCAAGAATGCCAAATGACAATCACATTTTAATGGATTCCCAAAAATTGAGAAATTACTGACTGCAATGATATTGGTGTTTAATTTAACGCTTGATGAGTCTAAAGAAACTATTTCGTTCCATCTTAGATCGACCATTTCCAAATATTTCAGGTTTTCAAATGTTCCTTCTTCGATGGTTTTGATTTTGTTTCTCGATAAGTTTATCCTACGCAATGATATCGGGAAAGTATTTCGTTTAAGAGTCGATAGAAGATTGTGTTCCGCCTGCAGTTCGATCAGTGTAGTTATCGGTTTTAGAGCAGAGTGGAAATCATCCAAGTAATTGTATGAAAGGTTCAAAAGTTGTACATAGATCAAACCAGAAAAGGCAAATTCTTCCAGGTTTTTTAAACTATTTTCATTTAGATAAAGTTCAGTTAGAGACTTACAATTAGCAAATGTGTTGTTTTTAATATTTTGAATTTGATTTTTGCCTAACCTCAAAATTTGAAGTGTAAAATAACTATATTCAGGAAATGTAATATGCCTTAACAGATTTCCAGTCAAGTCAATTGCTGTAATTGCCGTTGGAAATACGAGTATTTTTCTCAGGAAATTAAAACTTATATCTAGAACTTTCAAGCTGTTTAACTTGTAAAATGTCCAGTCATCTATCTGTGATAAATTGTTCGAAGATAAAAACAAAGACTTTAAAGATGTCAGTCCGTTAAATGATTCGTAAGACAAAGATTCAATGTGATTGGAAGATAAATCCAGATAATCTAAAAGATAACAATTTTCGAAAACCTTGTCAGGAATCGTGTTGATTTTGTTCTCATTAATTTTAACAATCATTAGAGTAGAATTCTTTCCACAAAAAGGAAAAGGAATTTTCTTCAAACTGCAGTTCTGCCCATTGAGAGCACGTAAGTTCAATTTTGTAACGAAGGAAATGTCACGTAATAATGTATTGTTTGCTTGGAACGTCATCAAATGATGCATTTTACTAACCGACGCCGGGATGTCTGTGATTGGGTTGTCGGAAATATCAAGTTCCTGTAATTCAGTGCAACCATCGCAGAAATCATCTGGTAGCTTTTGAAGATCATTTTGAGAAACATCCAAATATTTTAGATGTGGAAGATTTACAAGTGAGCCATTCTGGATTTCTTTAATCTTATTTCCCTGGAATGCGAGATAGCGGAGACTTTGAAAATTTCCAGCGAATCCTGTCCTCAAAATTTGGATTTCATTAAATCCAAGGAAGAGATACTCGAGTTGAAAGAAAGAATGATGATTCTCAGAGCAAAATGTAGAATTTTCTAAAATATTACTAATTGGATTGTACATGAATGCTAGAGTGACAATGTTGTTCAGCGCACAGAGATTATTAAATGATAATTCATGCCAGTCACTTCCCGAAATAATAAATGTTTTCAGGCTTCGAATGTGATGAAACATTTTTTCTGGCAATGTAAAATTAACAGGATTATATAGGTTTAGTCGCTGTAGAAGATTAAGGCCTTTAAATGCGTCATTATCTATATAATCGAAAGAACAATATTTGAACACTATTGCACTCAAACGATAAAATCTCTGAAACATTTGGGCCTTTAATGAACCCGGATGCAAATTGCTTCTGTTGCATCTCAACTGCAAAACAACTATGAATTCCGGCTGTAAGTCGATGGAACTCACTGAGTTTATATTATCCACGTTGCAGGCGGCACGCGTCGTGTTACTTTTATGATTACATACACATTCCTTTGGACATTTTTGGCAAATGACTAGCGGAAAAATAATAAAGACAATCAAAGCGCCACACATCGACGGTATCAACTGGGAATGTACCATTATTCAACTCTGGAATCTGTAATAGAAAAATGGTAAGAATTCTCTAGTTACAAACGGAATCAGAAAAATTAATGTAATTCATATAACGTGTTGGCATCAACCCACAAAAACAGAAAATAACAGAAATTTCTTAAAATCACGTTGGTCTTTTCAATGACCCATTAGATTGTCGGAGTGTCGTGCTGAGTAAATCTTCTTCATTTCCTATCTCATAGCAATATTTATTACTTGGTTGTGCCCATCTCCATTCCAAGTAGCATGTGATAGATTCTAATATGTTATATGCTACCAGCAGCAAGGAGGATCTCTGTCCAACTAAATTATCGAACGCCCTGTTAGTCTCCTCAAATCTTTGTCGTTGGGAAACATCTATTGTCAAATAATTCATATATTTGTACTTACGTTGTTCCTAATTTTCATCAACTATTTAGGACTGATCGATTTGATAAGGTCAAACTGGCAGCTGATGTGAAAAATGATCTACAATCTGTTGTTAGTTGGGGCAAGAATGGCTTGTTAATTTTAAGACCTCCAAAACGAAACAGCTGTTCAGAGATTCACAGCTAAGAACCGACATGCTACGTACACTGGGACGAATTATTTCAATTCCCGTATTTTATTATTATGAAGAAAGTTTCATTCGAACAATTTCTTCTCAAGAATCGTTACATTTTCTTAGCACTATGACGTGGCTTCCCTCTGTCTTTTCTATAAATATTTTCATTTCAGTTGTTCTAATGAGTTCTCCTCCTTGGTACCCGACCGAATGAATTCAAGCGTACGACTAGATTGGCTGTTAGGTCTCATCGTTTTAACGTTGAAATAGCAAGATGTAACCTTAAGTTCTATTCTAGTAGATTCTTTTCTTGCACCTGTCACCTGTGAAATTCTCTTCCGATTTTTTACTTCCCTGCCACTTACAATCTTCAAAGATTTAAATGTAATATCAATCTCCATCTTCTGTATTCCTGAAATCTGTTCGTTTATTGTCCTTTTTCCTCCATAATGTCTTCTTATACTCTTCCACTCCCAGTAATCCCTTGCGTCTTAGTGCCATTATCGCCCTGCAGATAGATGATTACATATATATATATATATATAAACAGTTCCTAGAGTAGATACATTTGCTGTCACTATAATCTGAACCTGTCCAAGTTTAAAATCAACTGTTATCTTTCTGACATATCATCATAATCTGTACTTCTTATTATAAGAATAACCGCGCGGAAATCGAAGAAAGGAATAATTTTCAAACGCAAATTTTTATATACATTTTATCATTGAGCTTTTTTCAAGTTGAAAGAGGCGAATTACAAATGTCCTTGTGAAACAAAGTCCGACAAAATATTTTGTTTTTGTTCTTTACAACGTAATAAAATCATTTTCATTAATATGATTTGAAAATCTGAATGTGTGTTCTTAACAAGAGAATCATGTATTTACGTTTTATGTATGCGTGTATTTTTCCAGCTGGTAGCAGTGAGTGAATGAGCGCTGTGTTGCTTCTACTAATATTTTTGTTGACATAACACTATTCGTATGTTTTTACGTGTTGCTTATTTTACTATATTTAATCGCGTGATTATTGAAAGAACTTACTTGATAAACGGAAAACTGACTTTTGAAATTATGCGATTGTATCTATGGAAAAATAGATGTATCAAGGCAGTTAAAAGCTAGATTTCAGAAGCTTATTGGCTAATAAATGTTTCTCATAATTTTTAAATATCTATTTTTAGGAGGGAAAATATTTTTGATCATTTTCTAGAGGGATCTAACTAGCAGGCAACAAACATGGTCGTCTGAAATTTCAAACCCTTAAGCGCGTTTGCTATAACGTCGCTGATTGGTTAATAAATGCGAATATAGAAATTCAAATTGGAGCATTTTGCACAATTGAATTGTTCTTGTGCCTTTCATTGGATTATCAGTTAGTAAAGAAATCATTATTGTAATAGGCAGAGTCGCCAAAAGAGCATGTGAATTAGTATTCAATAGTGAATTAGTATT
>OZ038490.1:6994951-7292451 GCA_964036315.1 Acanthosepion esculentum | reverse complement strand
TTTATTATTAATTAATATATATATATATATATATATATATATATATATATATATATATATATATATAAAACAGTAAAAAAAATTCTCATTAATAATGATTTTCCTAATTACATCTTTGATAACCAAATTAGACGAGCTATTTAATTGTTAAAATTTTTCTGTTGAGTCGTTGAAACGTGTCGGTAAAGTAGTATTCCTTTACATATATATATATATATATATATATATATATATATATATATATATATATATATATATATATATATATATATATAGTTTACGAAAAACTAGGTAATCCGTATGGGTAGACCCAAGGAGGATAAAATCCAGAGAGCTCAATGTAAATCAGATCTAATAATTTAAATAAAAATAAGAAACAGACCACTTTAAGGTTCCATCTAATAAATTATTTCACCACAGCCCTTTTAAAGGACCGCGGATCATCAGACTTTACTTCCAAAGGTTGAAACGAAAAATGAAAAGAAATTTACACATTTTTGACGGGCAGTACTAAGTATATGTAAATTAACGAAGTGAGGGGGGAGAGACATGATTGAGTTAGATGTAAAATTTCTATTCTCTCAAATTTAAATTTATCGAGTAAGTCCAGACATTGACACATTAAATCAGTTAACTTAACGAAAGTTATATATTGATATAGAGGGGGGGAGAGAAAAAAGACAAAGAGAAAAAGAGAGAAAGAAATCATGAGAGAAAGTGTCACTAACTTTCTTTGGAATGAAAGACCCGAAATAGATGCTGTTGTTTTGCTTTACTTTGGGAGTTCATAAATATAATGTTTGATATAAATTTGAATGTTTAAACAATCTATAAGGAATTTAATTATATGTTTGATAGCGATTTAAGTTTTTTTTTAAAACTTTATTACAAAAATTTTGGGTATTTAATATGAAATAGTCGATTAGAAAAATATTCATAGAATTTACATTAAAATACTAAAATTTTATTTTAAAATATAAGTTTACTTCTAGTTGTAATTGATTATTAAGGTGATATCTCTATCAGTTTGAATTTTATTCATGAATTTAATTTGCGACTATTTTTAGATTGGTAATTTCTCTAACTTAAAGTTTTTAAGTTAATATGGAGTGATATTTGAAGGTAATATTAGAGATCTTGCTCTGTCATATATTGTAAACACATCCATGCAAGTTTCACATATACATACGTTCTTTTACATGTGCAGTCACTCATACAGGTACACATGTACCGATATACACGGGTAATTTCATGTATTAATACCTACATATATCTTTTTAAATGTTTACGCATACTTATACATATATGTATATTGGTGTGTACTTAGAATTCCCTAACAAAAAAAGTTTTTTTAAATAATATTAGGTGATGACTTTAGTATTCAATTATCAAAAATCTAAATATTTTATCATCAATAATGATTATTAAAGGGTAATACATTTAAATTCAAAATTAAATTATCAATTTAAAATTTTTTCCTCCATATTGTAAAGAGTTTTAAACTCACAATTGCAATTGGAGAATATTAAGGGAGAAAATGGGGAAAACATTAATAAAAGACCTGTACGTCCTTTTTTAAAAAATTCTATATACCCATATAAATACACACCCATATACATACATCCGTACACATGCACACACATATATGCACATATATATCCATATATATACACACCCATACACATACACACACACACACATCCAAGTATTTGGGGGAATTAAAAGACAAAGATAAAACACCCAAAGTTAAATGGAAAATCGTAAAATAAGCTAGAATTTCGAGGTCGTTAAACGAATCGTGTTTTCTCTGCCTGCAGGAGAAAATACAAATAATTAAATATTTGAACAAGGAAAATCAGCTGAATCGGTGATCTGAAACGGCAATAAATTGTAAACATACAAAAGAATTAATCCTACAATCTTGCTAAAGAAATTTCTAATCTACGAATGAATAAACATAGCACCGTAACTACCATCAATATACCCTAGTCGTACATGTAATACATAATTCATTTTAATTTTACTTGGAAATTTAACTCTAGGCCTAAAGTATTTTAATTTATTCTTACTTTTGTAAATTAACTGTAATATTGTAATCTTAATTTAATTGAGGTTACTTTTATTGTTTATTCATTATTTGGTTTAAACGGGGTTACTTAACACCTTAAATAATACTTTATAATTAATATTAATAAATTAATAATATAGAAATTTAAAAATTTAAAATTCAAAATGTTCGTTCACATTCGTAAAAACAATACACATAAAATTAACACATGATCTTAACAGAGCCCAAGGGTAACAACTCTGAATAGCACCGAAAGTGTCGGGTTTCGATACAAGCTCATTTATATCTCTCATTCTTCCTTTCTATATGCAATAGCATCAATTCTCCTTTCCAATTTAGTATATTGAGATTTGAATGTTAATACTAATTTGAATGTTATTTTACCTTTATTTCTATCTCGGTTTCACCACTTGTTTATCTTTTAAAAATATAATCGCTATATTACTTGAATTATTTCCCCTTTAATAACGCTCTATGCCAAAAAATAATGCGAAAGTTAAAAATGTATGTAGTTGTTGGGGACGAGTAGAATGTAATAAGTTTCTTTAACTAGAGTGTTGGAAATTATCAGAAGGATTTGGTTGTTAGGCTGGTGTGTTCTTGATATTCATCCTCAACAATAAAAATCTTTAAAATATGAAACACAACAAGGCAATAATTCAATTCAAATAATACGCACATTTATATACAATTTATTAAACAATATTTACAATGATGTTTCGTGTTATCAAAAGTTGGTGTGTTTAATGATGTTTTGTATTATAATATCCGGATTGTTCTAGTGTTTCAATATATTCGTGTAATATTACAAAGTCATGTTAGATTGAGTTTTCGGTAAATTAAACGTTCATTTAAGGTTCAACATGAATGTGTAAGCAATTATTTACGTACTGTTTTTTGGTTAAGTCAACTGAAGTTGCGTACCCTTAACTGTAGTTAAGGTTTTAGTTCGATCGTAATTTTTTACTTAAATAGTGAATATTTTCTTGTTCACTTTAGGTAAGCAAAGTTTGTTTAAAGTTCGAAAATCTTTCTTGGTCACAGAGGATTATTCGGGCCAGTTGTCGTTGAGTCAGTGATGTTCTTTTTGCGCGGGAAAGTTATTGTTTCGAGTAGCGTTGTTTTGTCTGGCATCTCTCTGTGTTCGATCCGCTGACAATATTTATTGCTGTGAATTACAACAAATGTGGCACAAGTCCAAAACAGGGGGTGGGAAAAAGGACGGTCATCAATTGTCTTAATTTTAAACTTAGCTAGCCACAACCACTGACCCAATCATACCAAACAATATTCCTACCACCAAAACAACACATTCATACTTACCTTTCTTACTACACCCACCAAAATACCTCACTGTCTCAATGAAAATCCTAATTAACCCCATATCTACAAATAATGTCTGTGGAGGGAGGGGAATAAAAATAACAAGTTAAAAGAACCCCAATGAAAATATACAATATGACATAAAATTATTTACAAGAAAATAAACAAAATCATGTTAGTAATAAAAAAACCCACAAACCTTAAATGTGGCAGAAAAATCAGTTACCTAGACGAAATCGATGCGGGACTTTAAAAAATAGAGAAAACATTCATCCATCCCAAACATTCACACAGACATGCACTCATTCAGACACAACAACAAATACGAAAACACGCACGCGAAACGAAAGGCGCCCCGCATCCACCAGAGAACTGAAATCACTGACCACATAACGAGGGAGGGGATGGGGAATTAAACTAAAGGAAAAAAAGGGGGGACAGAAATAAAAGGGAGCCAATGAGCAAACACACCCTAGCTAAGTTTACTGGAAAAAAAAGAAAAACTAAACAAGCAAAAACCTACTCTAGCCTAAATCCAGGGATGGGTTGCCCAAGTTCAACCCAGGAAAACAATATCCTGATGCTTAACCGGCATCAAAATGCCACTCCAGGTCAGCCCCTTTTACTCGACACATACACGCAAGATTCACCCACCTTTTGCCACATTCTGATGAGGTGAGCCGCCGCCTTTCCGTCCTAATCTTGACTTTAAGCTGATGCTTAAAGAACAAGATCAGTTGGGAAGAAGTGAACTTCTCGCCCTCATAGAATTCCTTCTGACGCGTCGTCCAAATCACGACTCTCATAACACCTAGTAAGCAATAGAACACATAATGTTCAGCCTTCGTCATCTGCGGCACCACATTGCTACAAACAGAACTGGCCTCAAGGACAAAGAACTTTCCCTGCAACATGCGAACCATGAGGCCTTCAATAAACTTGCACAACGGCACTACCGCCTTGTAATGAAAGAAGGCGTGACTAATGGTCTCGACCTCACCAGTACAGCGACGGCAATTTGGATATTTCTCCAAGCCTGCAGAACAATGTCTCTTGGCGACCCAGAGGGCCCCACAAATCACCAGCCAGGTGAGTGATGCCTCATCATTATTGATGCATTTCAACCCAGGCTCCCAACACCATATCGAGCGAGCAACCCTCCTGCTTCGTAAGACCGAGCTCGTCAATCAGATCATCCTAAACGGCCCCCCTGACTGATACTTGATACAATGCCCTACGAGACAACGCCTGGACGTTGGAGAGGCCATCCGACGCTCGTGAGAGGCGTTTCAGAGCATGACGACATTCGCGGAAGAAGGAGCATTCGGCTCGGGGTGTCCGGCCGGCCTCCTCCCGGCACGAGTACACACTTCTCAAGGATGGGAAATGTTTACGGACGTCTTCCTTCCAGAAGGCGCCCTCCTCATCCAATCCACGACACATTCGGTCTAGAAAGTTGATGCGAAGCATATATTGACGAATGTCAATGCTAGGCATACCCAGACCGCCCTCAGAGGGATGAAGGCAACATATCTCGCGAGATACCATAGCGGCTTTGTCTCTCCACAAGAAAGAGAACAAGAGCCTTACTAATAATATTAGTCTGCTAGACGGGAGTGGAAGTACAGAGAGTCGGTAAAGGAGAATCGGGTAGATGTGTGAAACACATACTTCCGCCCTCCCCTTCAAGGTTGATCTTGGCCCCTGTCACCATTTTATACCCACTGATTTCTTTGCTGACTTCGTCAATCTCGGCTCTGCTCGACACAAGAACCGAAACGTCGTCAGCATAGGCAGAATACCTGGCTGAGGTGGTAGCCCCAGGCAAGGAAATTCCGCGCAGGACCGGATTCGCCTTTAACTTGCGGAGGAATGGTTCCAACGCAAGAACGTAAAGCAAAGGCGAAAGCGGACAACCTTGACGAATAGAGCGAGACAATACGAAAGGCTTCGATCTTACCCCATTCACCTCCACCAGCGCACCGGGGGTCGCATACAAAAGTCGGATCCAGGAGCGAAAGTCGTCTCCGAAACCGGCCGCCGAAAGGACAGCCTCCAGAAACCGATGGTCAACCCTATTGAAGGCCTTGCACTGATCTAAATTGATCAGCGCGGCTTCACTGTCGACTTGTTCTAAGATCAAGCGTACCATATGCAGGTTATCCTGAATAGTCCTGCCCTTCACAGCACAAGTCTGTTCAGAGTCAATCAGACAGGACAGGACAAGCTGCAAACGGTTGGCTAAGATCTTCGCCAACATCTTTAACTCTGTGTTTAACATAGTCAAAAGGTGAAAGTTATTTATCCCATCCCCACCGTTCTTGTCCTTGCATAGCAACTTGATCACACCCCTGGTGAAGCGTTGGGGTATAGACCCCTGCTTCATCCAGTTGTTGAAGATCAGCTCCAGCAAAGGAACAAAAACGGGCGACTGCCTCAAGTAAACTTCGTAGGGAAGACCATCTAGTCCCGAAGATTTATCCAGGCCAACCTGCTTCAACGCTTCCCAGATTTCCGACTCTGTGATGGGACCCTCGCGCGAAGCCGCTTCAGCTGCCTCGAGGCAGGGAAAGTCGGCTAAATAGGCGTCGAACCGAGCAGGGCTCAGACCGGGCTCCCTGGTGAAAAGATCCTGAAAATAATCTCGAAAAGCCTCGCATATGCCCGCGTTTGTAGTTACAGTCCGATTATCCGGCAATGTGACGTACGCGATATGTCGCCGAGCAGCGCTCCGATTTTCCTCTGCACGCAATTCAGCGGCCATATTCGTCGCCTCAGAGGACATTCTTTTTAACCTAGCCCTAACTACCAGAGCTTGATCCTTCTTGATAAGCAAGGAGGACAACTCTGCCTTAGCTAAGGCTATTTCCCCACTATTACGGGATTACGATCAACATTTCCTTCTAAAGCCGTTTGCGCCGCTAATCCATCTAGATTGAGTCGACAACTAAAATTGGCAGCAAACATTCTAATTTTGGATTTTAATTTATCCCACCAGGCATTCCCCAAAACCGCCCCGTCAATTCCATCTGTATCAGTAGCAGCTGGTCCCGGAAATCTTGCTCACCAAATAGTGAGCAGTTTAATTTCCAGTACCCAGCCAACCTAACCTTAGGCTTATCTAAGTTTACACGGACCAGGACAAGCCTATGGTCCGTATAAACTATATAATGGAAGCTTGGACACCCTAAGAGCCATACATCGACTCTCCTAACTAAGACTCGGTCGATGTAGCTCGCAAGCGTCCCAGGAGCCGAGTTGCCACTATTTGTCCAAGTCCATGCTACCTCCCGAGGGTGCTTATTCCAGTACCTATCAACAAGATCAAACCCGCCGATAAAGTCCCGAAATGGTTTCACATCAGGATAGTTAGTACCCGGTTTTTGCCCTATACGATCTATATCGGGGTCAAGGACAGCTAAAACTACCCGATGAGATATCGTCAAAAACGGCTCGATCTGCCGAAACAAAGCAGGTCGCTCAGAATGGTTATTGGGCGCATAAACCCCAATGAGTCGTAGAGCCTTATCCTTTATGGTAAAATCCAGCACGCAAAGCCTGCCCGCCGGATCTGCAAAGGCAAGAGTACATGCAGCCTTCAAAGACTTGCTCACTAGCCAAGAGATACCCCTCGAACGACCATCAAAACATGCTGAATAAAGGGAGAACCCCTTAGACAGTATGTCCTCACGGTTATGAGAAGAAAACCGGGTCTCTTGCACACAACAAACATCCACCCCGAGGCGCTGAAGGTCACGAGAGAACCTCGCCCTGCGAGACTCGGACCTCAGGCCCCGCACATTTAAACTTGCTAACCAGAGAGCCATAGTGAAGACCGGTTAGTGTTGAAGTACTGGTTTGAACATGGCCGGTGAAAGGATACCGACAGCCTCTCCCATAGACCCATGGCCCATCTCAGTCTTGATGGTACCGTCTTGGGAGATTCTGCCGATATCCCAGGGAAATGTCAGTTTTAGGGATCTATACAGGGATGGGTGAACTAAAACGGGGACCCTCCCTGCACAAAATTGTTTCAGGTGTTTCAGTTTTTGATTCTGGACAATGGCGATCGGCACGGTCATCTTATACGACATGATGGCCTCGTCCAGCATTGTCCAAATTTGTTTTGCACCAGAACCCGTTCTTATAACAGTTAGTACCCTTTGGGCAAACGGGAAGTTTTGCGGCACTTCAATGTCCTGGTCGGCAAACTGCCTTATAGAGAGCAGGTACTTGAGGTCTTTTATCCGGTTGCCATAATCCCGGTCTTTCTCCGCCTGGGCAGGGGAAATGCGACAAACATCCTCTCCCGTATTGAAAATGAGCTTCTGAGCCTTTTTCTTTTTATCTTTTAGCTCCTGTGTGGTGCTTCTTTGCCGTTTGGAAGAGGGGGGAGGCATTTCTGTTATTTTAACAGGGGAAGGACTGGGAGTATGCAGAGAGGTATGAGGGATCTTTGTTTAACAGGGGAAGGACTGGGAGTATGAAGGGGAGTGTGAAAGGTTCTATGTTTATAAGGGCTTGGATCTCTGCTGGGAGGACGAGATTTAGACGGTGTTGTCAGAGGGGAAGGTTTCTTTTTGGGTGAAGGTGCGGACCGGGCCGAGGACGTGGGAGGAACAGGATTTGAGTGTTGAGACTGCTTTTGTTTCTCTAATTTCAATTTTAGGGCCATTATTTTTTCTGTTTTTTTCGAACCCAGGATCATATTTCCTTTGTTGGTCTTTGAAGGATTGCTGAGAGGCCGGGGCATCACCCTTAACGTTGCTAGAGGGAGTGGGACTGTGTGTATCTTTCGTCCTTGGGGCTTCAGGGGACTGACGACCCGCTGTCTGGCGCTTCCCTCTGGCCTTACCAGCTACCAGCCATTCCCCCCTTCTCCGCAACTGCACTAGCAGCGGGCGAAGGCTCTTTGGGGAATGTGGCCTTAGATGCTTCGCCAACCGAAGGATTCACCGACCCGATCCCGAGCTGGCACGCCCATTGCAGGCGAGGCGGAAGGTAAAGACGCGGTCAGAGGGGGATTTTGGTCTACTGGAGCTTGACTTCCAGAGGCCTTCTTCTCTGTGCAGGAAGAGGAAAGGTGACCAGGATTTCCACACTTCCAACATACAGGTTTGCGACCGGTCACAATGACCGGAAGCTTCAATCGTCCAACATCCAGACAGTTGGGGATGGAGCGGAAGGCATTTTCGTCCAACATGATTTCAAAGCTCTACCCCCCGTTCAGGCTATCGCAGGAAGCGCCCAGAATTTCGCCATACTGGGACAAAACAGCAGCGAGATGTTCCCCGATAACATGAGTAGGGACCTCGAATATTGCTACTTGTCCTTCTTCGTCCTTCATAATCCGTGCGCAAGATAAAATCTTTGGTTATTAAGTCACAGGTCGATGCCGCAACGCAGTTTTCCGGCGTGGGTAGCAATACGTCCCACATGAAAAATCCGGCTCCCTTAACTATTCTGAGGGGGCTTGATCCCCAAGGACTCCAGTGCTTTCAACACTGTGTTTTTCGTCGTGCGACAAATTTTGCGCGTACGCTTGTCGACGACAAAAACTGACACTATCACTTTTATCATTTTTTCTCAATTCTATGGGGTCTTCTAAGAGTCCACCTTCTACGACAAGGTGAGCGTAACTCTTAGCACGCTCCAAGAACTCCGCTAAATTGAAAATACAGTTTGGAGGGGACTTCCAACAAGAGGGCGATTCCCCGGCCTCTGAATTTTCCATTTTCTTGTCAATCTTTGAGGCACTATTGGCCTTCATAATTTTCATTATTGTCATTTTGGGCATCCATACTTTTAGTGCTTTGGCCATTTTGGGCTTCCATACTTTTAGTATTTTTGCCATTATTGGCTTTAGTAGATTTACGGGGGGTATTTCCCATGACATTATCTGGAAGCACAGGGTACTCCTCTGTATCATCTTTATCGGGGGGGGCTTTTTCTTTATTGAAAAAAGATGTTTTTAACCGATCTTTTTATATCAGGGATGACCAGTTTTTTCTTTTTTATGAGAAAGGACGAAGAATTTTTTTCTTCTCCATTTAAAAAAAGGGGGGAGAGAAGGGGAGGGGAAGTGTGGTAAAAAACAAAGTACGCCTATAGGCGGTGTGTGCGAGGGGGGAAACCTAGATAAGTAAAGTTATCATAATAGTGAAAAAAAATTAATTAATTAATTACAAAAACAAAGAACAGATAAATACAAAAATCACATGACAAACGAGAAAAATAAAACACGGTTCACTTAAAGGCAAGAAAAAACATAAACACGTACAAAAATTAAAGAACTAAGTTTGCCTAATGGCGAAACAATAAATTTAAAAAACGAAAACGCTAGACAAGTAAACAGCAAAGAAATACGAAACTTACAAAAACAGACAGAGCTAGTTACAAAAACAAAATGGCTGACGCCCAAAGAAATAAACAAAAGAGAATAGACAATACAAAGGTTAGAACAGAATAAATGGACAAATAGACAGAACAAGGGTTATTACGGAATAAATAGACAATACAAAAATGGAAACGAAAACCACGAAAAACTTAAAGGATATTAAAAGGAAAGAAATACAGAATTAGCGGGTAGTCAAAAAATAAAGCGATAAACGGACAGGGGTTACAAACAAAAGAAAAACGAAGTTATAATTAAAAGAGAAATTAAGGAAAAAGAAAATTAAAAAGAAAAAACTGGAATAAAAAGAAAAAGGAGCAAAAAAAAGGGGGTTAAATTAAAAAAATGGGGAGGGAAAAAAAGGAAAGGAAAAAAGAAAAGATTTTCAAAACAGTCGTAAAGAACAAAAGACAGTAATAAAGTCACACTTAACAGAGATACAGTTCAAACACAATCAAGGTAATTTCCAAAAAATCGGATAGCAAAACAACGGAGTCAGTAAAGGTCAACAATGTTCGATCCGCTGACTGAGTTGGTTAGTCAAAAATCTTCCTTTTATAAGTTCTCGGATATCAAAATCGGCTCAGAGAATTTTGGCGCAATTTACTTATTTTCACGTGAGCTTTCGAATTTTCGAGCTGTAAGCCAATAGAATTCTCTGATCGGAAATATGAAGTTTTCATTGGATAAGCTTAATTTTACGTGGATGTAAAGAATAGATTGTTCCTACAGCAGGAGTGTTAAAATAACATGGACGATTCCACATAGTATTCTAATTCATATTAAAAACTAAAATTTGGTTAAGTATAATAAGTATGAAAATGTAAAGACTTTAAATCGGTTTAATATTCGAATCTATATTAGAAAGTCCGTTTCATAAAATACTGTAGTACTCTTTTACATTCCATGAATAATTGTCTCCGAGCTCAGAATGTTTTCATTTTAGAAACATTAACTTAACCAATCTAGTAGACCGTTACAGTTTAAATTCTACGATTCGACGGAATTATCCATGGATTTATTCCTTCTTATATCAACACCCTCTCTCCCCGTGTTTTTTAACTTTTTCCTCTTATTCCTTTTCTCCCCCTCTCTGTTACTAATCACTTAGATTCCTTTCTTTCTCCACATGTAAATTCTTTTATACTATTTATGGAAAACTTTCCAATGACGGAAGTGGAAGATATGCTTCGATAACTGCATTTCTGAATAAAATATTTAAGTAGCATCGTGATTCGCCACCTGATGAAACGTTAAAAAAAGACTTTTTTAACGTTGAAACGAGATGTACGGTTTTGTAGTGGGTGTGTGCATGTTCTAATGTAACAGTGCATAATAAATAAATATTTACAGCTCTACTTTTGTATTGAGCCCTGTTTTAAATTAATGTTTTGAACGCTGAAATCTTACTCTTTGTTCTTACACACACACACACACACACACACGCATATATATATATATATATATATATATATATATATATATATATATATATATATATATATATATATGTGTGTGTGTGTGTATGTATATTAAGACATTTTTATGTTTATACATTCTTTTTATAGATACAAATATTTAAGTAAATTCTCTGTTTATAATAAACAGTATTAAACAACATTTACCGGCCTGAATGTCCGAAAATTTTTCATAGAAAATATACGTCCTCCGGTAAATGTTGTTTAAAACTGTTTATTATAAACAGACCATTTACTTAAATATTTGTATCTATAAAAAGAATGTATAAACATAAAAATGTCTTAAAATAATTGTCGGACTTTGTCCATTTCAATATATATATATATATATATATATATATATATATATATATACACACACACAGTGGGTAGCAAAAGTATTTAACACATTGGTTTTTCTTACATATCTCAAAAAATAACCGATCAATTTCAACGAAACTTATAGGAAATATTTAAACGAACATTGTCGATCAAAACATAGAGGAAAATTTATTAACAATAAATAAAATAACCCATATGCAAAAGTATTTAACACACTTTACTAATATTTAGTACAGTAGCCTCTGTTCTGCTTCACAGTCTCCAGTCGTTTCCCGTAGTCTTCAACTAGTTTCTTGCAGGTACTTGTTGGTATTTTGACCCATTCTTTTTCACAATTTTTTTTCAATTTGTTGAAATTCGATGGATTTCTTTTATGAACTCGTAATTTCAATAGTTTCCACAAATTTTCGATTGGATTTAAATCCGGTGACTGGCTTGGCCATTCCAGAACATTAATGTCATTATTATTAAACCAATTCTTAGTTGTTTTAGCAGTATGCTTCGGGTTATTGTCTTGCTGAAATACAAAATCACGACCATGTCCCAAAGATGTGGCACTGTTCAAGAGTTGAATTGAGAAAATTTGAGTGTATTTTGCAGCATTCATTGTTCCTTCGATGATTTTCATTTTTCCTACTCCATTTGAGGAAAAACACCCCCACATCATAATATTCCCACCCCCATGTTTGACTGCAGGGATGGTATTTGCTGGCTCGTATTCTGCTCCTTTTTTCCTCCATACATGAGTGTGCATGTTTCGTCCGTAAAGCTCAATTTTCGTTTCGTCTGACCAAATTACTTTCTCCCCGAAATCATTAGATTCAATTTCATATTTCTTTACAAAATTCAAACGGGCTTGTACATGTCGGCGTTTCAGTAATGGAGTCTTTCTCGGTGATCTTGAAGTGACACCTGCACGATTCAGTGATCTTTTAATTGTATCTTTACTAACTTCAATTCAGGCATTTTTCAAATCATTCTGAATTTCTCGACGAGTTGAAAATGGATTTTTCTTCACAGTACGGGAAATGTATTGCTCATTAGCCTCATTTAAGATACGGGGACGACCACTCCTTTGAATGTTTTCAATAGTATCAATTTTTTTCCATTTTCGAACAACAGCACCAACTCACAAGCAAATTCAAATCTTGAGCGATTTTTCTATATCCCTTACCATCTTTGTGATTCTTTATGATCTTCTTGCTCATGTCGTTCGACAATTCTTTTGTTTTCACCATTTTCTTGCAGTAGTGGTAACAGAATATCTGCAGTGTCTCAGAGCTGTTATCTAATAGCCAGTTGAGTGTCGTGCAGTGCTGTCATTGGTCGACATATCACAATATGGGTAGGAATCATGACGACACGTCTCTTCTAGCATAATATTTGCATTGGTGTTAAATACTTTTGCATATGGGTTATTTTATTTATTGTTAATAAATGTTTCTCAAAACAGTGGTTTTAAATTTTCCTTCTATGTTTTGACCGACAATGTTCGTTTAAATATTTCCTATAACTTTCGTTGAAATTGATCTGTTATTTTTTGAGATATATAAGAAAAACCAATGTGTTAAATACTTTTGCTACCCACTGTATATATAAACGTGTGGATAAAAAACAAATAGTGGGAAATTAGTAATTGTATATGCGTGCGATAGCGTGCATATACAGGTAAGCAAATAAGTATTTATTTAATTTATGGTGTGAACAAAGCAGTGCCGTTATAAACTGACACTTACCAATAAGCAATATTCAGATACCACGGCACTCTCCAAATTTTACTGGGAAATTAAAACAATAAGTACACACCGGTAGTCAATTGGAATTTCATCGCTAAAACCACACCCTTTACCGGGCGCGGGAAGAAATATAACCTTTGTTTACTCGAGAAACGATCCATCCTGAAGCACATTAATAACCCTAACCTACTGAAAAACGAACTTCTGATAGCATGAATTCATAGGAAAAAACTTTCTCCTAAAATATTTTGATTCTGGTGAGATTATAGTGATCATCATAACACACATATATACATACCTATACAAATTTCAATAACAATCATTCATTGGATAGAAATCAACGCTACTGTCTTATGCGACATTTTGAAATCGCTCTATATTCGTATAGTAGATTCAGTGCACTTTTGGGAGAATCTGTTCCCAGAAATCTCCCCCAAAATCATTCACTGATTGGTCAGTGCCGACCAATCGGATTGTCAGCACGTGAAGTGTGATTCTTCTCGCGCAGCAATTCTGATCCAATGATCACCTATAAAAGCAAGAGAAAAGAGTAGACACTCCACTGGAGACTTCAGCTGCCACAGAAATCCACGACAGTTGAAGCTATGCGCCGATCTTCTCACTCAAAACTCACAAACTGCATATTCCTTACACTTACATAATTTTTCCTCTTGCACAGCAAAACTGTTAAAAACATTTATTACAAACAATTAAATCTTTCTTTTCAGAGAACTTTGATAGACAATGATAGTCAAAGGGAGACAACTCTCGTCTTACTCATTGCATGCTTTTTCTTACACATTCTTTATTGTATACAAACATTGTTGAATACAATTTTTATATATAATGATACCTTTGCCTTGTCCTTTCTTCACATCAGTTTGGTTTCCAAATCAAAATTAAATAAATGTGGTGGAAGTCCACCACAAGATCAATAAACCCATCATCTACTGTTTTTAATACTTTCACTTGCCTATAATATTTTTTATTAAACATTGGTTACTTCCATGACACCATTACAAAGTC
The DNA here is from genome assembly GCA_964036315.1 of Acanthosepion esculentum. Lineage (NCBI taxonomy): Eukaryota > Metazoa > Mollusca > Cephalopoda > Sepiida > Sepiidae > Acanthosepion > Acanthosepion esculentum. The sequence goes on along the minus strand of OZ038490.1, from coordinate 7,278,105 downwards.
TATTGATAACATAACGAAAAACAATGACGTTCTTTTTTCTTTGATTATCTTTTTCGTTATGTCCCTACCGACATTCTATATTTTGAATTTATACCCCAATAGTATATTTAGTTTATTTGAACTTTAAATCTAAATTCAATTTAGCGTTCCTCTCATGAGAGACATTATTAAAAAAAAAAGTATTATGTGGTTCATTTACTATTTGTGCCTGACGGAAATGAAACTGAGTTGCACGATAAACGTAGGTATATATATATATATATATATATATATATATATATATATATATATATATATACACACACATATATATATATGTAAAATACACATCGATATACATATATAAATATATATCTAAAAATATAAATATACATACATACACCCGCCCCAATATATTTACATACATAGGTACACATACATATACACAAACAAATATATGAGCTATGATACAGCGAAACAGTTTGTCTGTGGATGGCAATATATATATATATATATATATATATATATATATATATATATATATATATATATATTCTCATACCATAACAATCTAATCACAATTCAAACAATATTCATTTAAAAAAGAAATTCAGTATTATTCGTTCACTTTACTTTTTACCAGACATTGAATATGGACACTTTGTGCCCGCCGCATGTTTTGATTGACCTTTCAACCACGTGATGAACCTTCATGAACTTTCTCAAAGTTATAAGCCTTGATAAATCAATGACATCCATCGACTAGGTATAATTTTTCCTCTCGGATTTCATTGAAATTTTCACCATTTATTCTCTCTCTCTCTTTCTTTCTCTCTCTCTCTCTCTCTCTCTCTCTCTCTCTCTCTCTCTCTCTGCCACCTTTACACACAGACACAAATAAACAGCCATCTCATACCACATAACAATAATCACAATCCAGACAATATTCATTTAAAAAAAATCAAACAAAAAAAACGAACAAAAAAACAAACATAAAAAAAACGCATACACGCACACATACATCGAAATCTTAAGAAAATTTGATCGAAAATAAAGATGTGCTTGAAAAATAAAAAATTGTAAAATTTTATGACAATTTCGATTGTAAATATTTTCTAAAATAATTTAACTTTTTTTTTTTATTTTACAACCATTTAATGTTTTTATTCTACGGATGAAAAAAAATGTATGGTGTGCCTTGGTCAGTAAAACCGTCCAATAATTTAGGGTGGCATTCACCAAAATTATACAAAAAAAAATACAGCCTCTTTGTGTGTTCGGGATCCGAGACGAGAGAAAGGATATATATTTATTATAGGATAGATTAATTTAAAGGATTTATAATTTTATTTATTTTCTTGGCGAAATGTTAACAACAACTTCCTTTCAGACATTTCACACAGCAGTTCTATTGCTAAAGATAAAATTGTACAGTTTTCAACAAAATAAGCAGATATTTTCAATCAGAAGTTTTCTTAAATAATGCCATAAAATACTTACAAATTTTATCTTTTGAGTTCCAGACTTTTGACTTAATTCTTCAATTCGATAATTTTGTTTATCCGAATTACGATACTTGTCCTTGTTATTTTCTCTCTCTCTCTCTCTCTCTCTCTCTCTCTCTCTCCCTCCACCCTCACCCCACTGGTTTCCTTTCTCTGGGACACCGACACAACACTCGCCCAACGATGCCGACGGATTCATTAAGTACAACCTTTGCCAGAGTTGAGATAAACACTTATTTCGATGGTCATCTTCCGTTGAAACATTTCCCCTGATGTAACAATGGACATTTATACGCGTCCCATGTCTCCAAATCCCGGATAATTCAAAACTCGGACGAAAAGAGATTCAAGGGAATTGTAAAGTACTTAAACCATTTACAAAACATTAATTAATTAATTAATTAATAACAAAAAAAATAAAACAAAACAAAAGAGATGTGGAGAGATGATGACCTCCCGAGGTCAGATACTACACTTTGATCCCAGCTGAAAGACCGAGAAGTAATGACGACCGCGATAAAAACTCCATTTTTTCGGACTGTATGAAGTAACGGAAACCGAATAAGGTAATTTACCATAAATAAAACTACATTGTCTGCTGAACCATTTTAAAATTATTATTAAGAGAAATGTTCGTAAGATTTGTCTACAGAGAAAGAAAGAAAGGAAGTTGAAAGTGCTTAACGTCTCCTGCCAATACCTCATAAACAACGGGCTATTCCGTGCAAAGAGGGGAAAGACACAACTTGGTTTCAATAAGAAGTGAAAGAAAGAAGATAGAAGTGTTTAACGGCTGTTTCAGTGAAATGGGGAAAAAGTTGTCAATTTCAAATCTTTTCATTTGTATCGACTTCTTAAAATAACAACCAGCATTCATACTTATGATTGCTATTGCAATATTTTATTAAAGTTGTTAAGCTCAAATATTTAACGATGCAAAAGGGGAATTTCTATGGATATTTTATTGTGTCTTTGTCTGACGGAGAGAATAATTTTATTTATTTTATTATATAATTTACTCACCATGAGCTTATTCAATCATTAACTTAAGAATTAAGATTCATCCAAAAATTGAAAGAGGAAAACCGTGAAATTTTCACGGATCGTTGTAGTAAATATGGAGTTTCTTTCTTTTATTGGAAGGGGGTAACTGTCGTGCGAACTAACAGAGACAGGCACAAAAAGAATTATAATAAGATAATAATATTAATAATAATAATAATAACAATTATAATAATAATTATATGATAATTAATAATTATTATATTATCATATAATATTAATTATTATTATTATTATTATTCCTTTAGAGATGAGGTATTATGTACACTATTTACATTATTCGGACTATTGTCCTCATCTTTGTCGCCATATTTATTATAACGTTTCGGCCGTTGTACACTACGGTCTTCGTCAGGTAGTTGGAATGTCGAACTGAACCCTTTATTTTACTCACTGGGTTAGACTGTTCTAGTTCCACGTGCCATGTCTAATGGATGTCAGTTATCAGTTATGGTTAAGGCGGTGGAGAACTTGGTGAGGGGAATTAATATGAGATAACTGATAAATGACATCCATTAGACACGGCACGTGGAACTAGAACAGTCTACTCCAGTGAGCGAAATAAGGCGTTCAGTTCGACATTCCAACTACCCGAAGAAGGCCGGAGCGTACAACGGCCGAAACGTTGTGATAAATATCATAATAATCGACCATTTCATTTTGATTGCGACGAAAAGAGGGAGAAACGATGTTAAGTTTTAATGGGGGAAAAGTATGCAAAACAAAGAAAGAAAGAAAGAAACGGAAGTTAAAGGAGGCGATTACGCTGTTCGTGGTTTAACGCCTGTTTCATTAAAATGGAAAACCTTGTCAGTTTTGAATATTTTTATCTCTCCCTTCTCACTTATTTTATTTGTACCCTCTTACTTCTTTAAATAGTGACCTGCATGATTATGATTCTTATTGCAGTATTTTGTTGAAGTTGTTAAGCTCAAATATTTAACGGCGCAATGGAAGACTTTCCATGAGTATTTTAACATCCCAAGCTTTAGCTACGCGAAGTCCCTTGAATAAAATCTGTTCTACCAGACAACCTCAAACTGTGATTCTTTCGAGCCACTATAGAGCTGCTGTTACTGTATGGTGCCACTGCTTTGACATTAGCTAAAACCCTAGAGTCTAAACTTTATGGAAGCTACACTCGGACGCTGTGCGCTATGCTTAACATCTCTTGGCGACAACATCCATCTAAATTCTAAATCACAGCTCTATGGATTCATCCTTGATATTTCTACAATCTTACGCGAACTCAGAATAGGCTTTGCAGGACACTGCTGTCGATCAAATCAAGAACTTGCGAGTGATCTACTACTCTGGATACATAGCCATGGAGCAAGACGGGTTGGTCGCCCAGCCATCAGCTACATTGACCAATTATGCAGTGGTGGCAAGAGGGTGGGAAAGCCGACACAAATGTGCCGGGCCTCGAAACACGAGCGGCCTTAAGAAAAATATCTCAGAGAAACGTAATGAAGACTCCAGATGATAGAGAGCTATTTATCGAAAATAACGGGTCGATTCCAGCTGTCACACGTGGTATGATCAAAAGACTTTCGACTCGACATGGTAAATAGACGACAGTGGTGTGTGGCTGCGTACATAGATAGATGCATCTTTGTTATTTGAATAATTTCAATCTGAATTATGTTCCATTAAATATTTAAAATATGTATAAATATCTATGTAGAACTTAAATTTTAGAAATAGTGCCCCATTGCGAGTTTTTGCTCTTGCGTCAGACAAACAATAATTCTCTTGTTCATTTGTTGCAAGAAGCTAATGGGGATGCTTGACCTTCCCACACAAGAATTTACAACTGTATCCGTGAGTTCAAGGCTGGCAACAGTCGGCGCTTGTGCCGAAAGAGAGGGCAGACGTTACGAGGTATTGGAAATGTCAAGTGTCGTATTATTAGAATGATATGCATAAATATTTTTCAAAAGATATCTATCTATATATATATATATATAAAGACCTTAATAGAAAAATGATATTTAACATATCACAACCCTACCAGACAGACAGGTTTACAGACAGACTTGAAAGACACGCTAGATCGACTTTGTTTGTCCCAGCATCTCCTTTTCCGATCGGGTGGCCTCAAAATAATCTGAGTGCTGGACCTCGGAAGGTCTCTCCCCGGCACTGCATCTATGCCACCCTAATGACATTTCGACTGTGATGCAGGACTGATGATGGCTGGCCTGATAGACTCATGAATTCCCCAACTAATTCGACCGAATAAACTTTATCGTCGTGGAACTCACAAGAAACTTATTCAAACATTGCCTTATGATTCATCAGAAAATTAAAATAGGAAAACCATGAAATTTTTACGGGTACTGCTACTAATACTACTACTACTGACAATCACGAGTTCCATTAGAGCCATAGCGGTACCACATGTGCAGCTGCCGCAGTAGAAATGGCGTGTTTTGGGCAAGATAACCTGACGGAGCCCAACCCTCGCCAGACTGCTTTCAATTCAAATTTTTCCTTCTCCTAGACAGGTTACCACCCAAGGCTAGATAATCGTGTCTATCATGCTATTTACACATAGCTTGAGGAGGAGAGATGGATACATACCTTTCCCAAGGGTATTAGCACGTAAATGAATGTAATGGGCTCGACTGGAATTCGAACTCGGCTCTCCGATTCTTCAAACTGGGACGCAATCCATTACCCTACTGTGCCTTCACTAAAGACACCACTTGGTTCCAGTGAGAAAAATGAAAACTACTACTACTACCAATAATAATAATAATAATAACGTGAAGAAGAAGAAGAAGAAGAAGAAGAAGAAGAAGAAGAAGAAGAAGAAGAAGAAGAAGAAGAAGAAATAACTCCCCTGATTCTACAACAATTGCATCTCTCATGTATACTGATCTTAATCGATTGAAGGTGTTAACCTGCATATGTTTTGTTTTGAATTATGGTGGGCAGCAGTAAATATCTCATTCAGTCCAATAGATTTGCTTGTCAGTTGTCTAACCATAACAAGTTAAGTATGTGCCCTGGGGGGGTAAGGCATTATGCATCTCTTTCTTTCTTTCCCTCCTTCTTTCTCGCTCTCTTTTTCACGTTTTCATGATGGTCATCTTCCTGTCGAAATACAAAGGACTTTATGAGTGTTCCACGTCTCCAGATGTTGATAATTCAAAACTGGAACAAAGAGAGAGAGAGAGAGAGAGAGAGAGAGAGTTTTTGCCGATGAAATTAGCCGACACATTCTCTCAAAAAAATTTCCCATGGTGCAAGTTATAAAAAAAAAACGGGAAAGTACTTTTCGTCATATATTCGATTTTTATGGAGCAGCCCTACTCATGAAGTAGACATTCGGTCATCCGAACTCAACGCGAGGCTGGCTTGAACTCAACCATCTTTACCCGTTCTTATCCTTATTTCCCATAAACTATTTCTGAACCGAAAAGGACAACGGGCATACTCAAGAGACGTTCAACTTTGTTTCAATTCAGTCAACATAAAAGAAATTAACGTCCTTAGCAGAAACTCAAATTATTTGGTACGCTTCTTCTATCTTCTTTGTTTATACATTGAACGCGCACCTTCATCTAAAAATAGACACAAAACCCACAACCTTGTTAACCAAAAGAGATCCTAAGAAAATTGAGGTTTCTTTCATCGGTGAGAAAAAAAAACAATCTGGAGTCGCTGTGAATTGAAGTAATTTTTGTGATTTCAGTGATATTTTTTTAACCGCTTCCCACCCAGGCAAATCCATAATGCCACTAGAATCCAGAGAGTAACAGGGAATGAAAATGAAAGAGAAGACTGAGAATGAGGAGGATTGAGGTAAGGGCAAATAAGGAACGGGGTTCAAGAAGACAGAAGATGACGATTGACGATGCATTTAAATTTTTGAAGATTTTAGTTGTCGGGGAAGCAAGAAATCGGAAGGGGGTTTCACAGGTGGGAAGTTCGAGAAAAGAAACTGTTAGTGGATAAGTGGCGGTTGCATCTCGTTAGTTCAACGGTGAGATGGGAACGATGAGACCTAGTTGCCAATCTAGTAGCGATCTTAAATATATGTAGTAGACTGATTTGGTATTTTTTACAGCTTATCAGCCTTTAGCAGGTTATTTAAAGCCAGAAAATATTTTTAGATTTTAAAATTCCCAAGCGGTCACCCATCTAAGCACTCACATGGTTCGACATTGCTTAACTTCGGAACTCAAGAGATTTTACAGAGAAATTGGAAAACAGTTATAGAAGTCAAAAAGCCACAATCTATTGAAGAAGTGCAAAAATCTTGAGAGAATATTTGGAGCAACACAAGGGAATATAATTCGAATACAGAGTGGATCAAATGAGAACAAGAAAGAATAAAGGATAAACAAGAATGGAAAAATATAACCAAGAATAATGTTAGGCAAGCTCTAAAAAAAGCCCCAAAATTGAAATCCCCAAGAAATGAAAATGTACCTAACTTTTGGCTCTATCATCTGTCATCAATCCATAAAACTATTGCGTAAAATTTATCAACGCTAATTAATAATCCAAATGAAATTGCAGAATGGATCTCTGAAGGTATTATAAATCTCCTACAAAAACACGTGAAACATAATAATTATTATAAAAATTACAGGCCAATAACATGTCTGCCCACCACATGAATTAATCACATCTATCCTGACGAACATTACTTAGTATTTTCTCGATGAAAACAACATTATTCTTCTGAAACAGAGAGGATTTCGAATAGCTGCAAAGATCAACTACTAATAAATAAAATGATCCTCGAAAATTGCAGGAAAAAGGTAGAAATCTCAGCACAGCTTGAATAGATTACTGTAAAGTCAGTGGAGAACTTTCAGAGGGAAAATTACCAGGAGATAACTGATAACTGACATCCATCAAACATGGCTCGTGGAACTAGAACAGTCTACCCCAGCGATCGAAATAAAGGGTTCGGTTCGAAATTCCAACCACCTGAAGAAGGCCGGAGCGTACAACGGCCGAAACGTTGTGACAAATATGGCGACAAAGATGAGGACAATAGTCCGAATAATGTAAATACTGTGCAAAAGTAACATTCAAAAAAGGAGAATTACAGAAACACACTCAATAGATCTAGATTTTGTCACAAAGATGAGGGAACTGATACAAGAAGAAGCCTATAAATATCTAGGTCTCAGCGAAGGAGATGGAATACAGCATCCCCAAATGAAGGAGAAAATAAGAAAAGAATACCACAGGCGTGTGCGTCTTGTGCTAAATACCGAGTTGAATTCACAAAACGGGATATCAGCCATAAACCCTTCGGCTGTCCCTGAGATGCAACACATTTTCAACATCCTTAATCGAACCATAACTGACATTAAGCAAATGGGTGGCAAAACGAGAAAGCTTCTGACTTGCCTAAGGCTGATATTGATCGTCTGTATGATCCTAAGGGGGTAGAAGATTAGTTTAACTAACTTGGAGTTAGTAAATTTCCTTAAATATGACATGGATCTTAAAGATAACATCCACTGATTATAAAACTCAGCATGACAGAATGTGCCAATATCAGTACTGGAAAATATGCAACTTTTACAGGAAGGAAACTGCAAGAAGCAGGTATGAACATCATCCAGACCCAATTACTGTGGTAGAACTTGTAACAATTTTATGGGATTTTACAATACACACACACACAGAGAACAATCAAAGTTAAACACACTGACATCGTGATCAAAGGCAACAAAAACAGCATGTGCTTTCTGATTGACATAGCAGATCCTGCTGATTTTAATGTGTCTTTAAAGATCTTCAAAACACTATAAAACTACGATGATCTTGAAGTGGAAACCTAAAAAATGTGGCACATGAGGACATCAATAATTCCAGTTGTAGTTGGAGCCCTCGGATTGATTGGAAAATGTTCCGATAGTCTCGTTGAAGGAATTCCTGGTAGCCCATGCCTTAAAGAAATACAAAAAAAAATTGCACTCACAAGTACAACCCTCACATCACGAAGACTTTATCTATGTAAAACTAGTGTGATCTTAGATTATTTTTAACAGAAATGCTCGGTGGAAAATGCCATGAAGTCATTTCTGGCCTGAAGTCTTTGGTTGCGATACGGGATAAAATGTGTATACAACAGAAATGAAATGTGCAGCTTTTCGGATGCAATAGCCAGAAAACTATCAAGCGGATAGCTTTATAATGAAAAGTCGCAGCAACTGATCAGTCAGATCACCAAAAAGTTAAGATAATTAAATCATTATGGCCATGAAAGAAAGGAACCGGTAAACCATATCCTAAACAGGAAACAAACAAATGCTCCATCTGTGATAAATTAAGAAACTATTTCCAGTTTTTGGAATTAAAACTACATGCCAAAAATAATTTTCACTACAATTACCCTGATATTATTTGAATGTCTATCAGCGCAGCCTCGCTAAGCGTCACCAAAGATATTGGGCTCCTTAATATCAGCCGGATGCTAAAAACTGCCAACCCGTTACCTTCATAATTAAAATTTGCAGTCACTGATCTGTAAGATCATCAAAAAGTTAAGGCGGTTAAATCATTATGGTCAAGGAAGAAAGAAAGAATCGGTAATCTATATCTTAAACAGGAAACAAGGAATAAATCTCTACTCCTGTTCAATAAACATGGAAGGAGTACTGACCAGACTATAGGCGGACCTATCTACACCTATTGACCTGTTCACAGAACGGGAGGTTAGGCGTTTTATCGAGACACACAATCTCTAGGAAGTTTACCAAAAACAGATTCTCGACCCCTTCTAGGCTGTGGGGAAAGTACAAGATTATTAGAAGCTCTCTGATTGTTATTATAGAAGTTGAAATCAAAAGGATATTAAAATAAAATTAGATCACTTAAACAAGTTAAAACAAATTTTAAAAAATAGAAATTTTGGGGATGAGTAAGCTGCCTGCAAGATGGGTCCCAAGAATACTGACCCCAGTGCAGAAGCTGAAAAGGGTTGACATTTCCAGGACATTTCTGACTCGCTTCCAAGCTGACCCTGAGAATTTCCTCTGCAGATTAGTAATTAAAAATGAAACCTTGATTCACTACTTTGAACTTGAATCGAAGATTCAGAGTAAACAGTGAAAACACTCTAGTTTTCCACCCCGAATAAGTTCAAGCATGCAGCTCGTGTTGTCAATGTGATGGCTTCTTCCTTTTGAGGATTCTGAAGGTATAATCATGATAGACTACCTGAAAAAGGGAAAAACTATTAATGGGCAGTAATATGCATCAGAATGAAGACAACTGAAGGAAATAATCAAACCAAAATGCAGAGGGAAGCTGACGACAGATTTTCTTTGGCTCCTGTCACCATCTCATAACCACTGATTTCTTTGCTGACTTCATCAATCCCGGCTCTGATCGACACAAGAACTGAAACGTCATCAGCATAGGCAGAATACCAGGCCGAGGTGGTAGCACCAGGTAAGGAAATTCCGCGTAGGACCGGATTCGTCTTTAACTTGCGAAAGAAGGGTTCCAACGCAAGAACGTAAAGCAAAGGCGAAAGCGGACAACCTTGACAAATGGACCGAAACGTTACGAAAGTTTCCGATTGTACCGCATTCACTTCCACCAGCGCACCGGGAGTCGTATACAGAAGTCGGATCCAGGCGCGACAGAACGGCCCGAAATCAGCCGCCGAAAGGACTGCCTCCAGAAATCGATGGTCAACCCAATCGAAGGCCTTTGACCGATTTAAATTGATCAGCGCGTCTTCACTGTCGACTTGCTCGATGACCAAGCGTGCCATATAATAGCCCTGCCCTTCACAGCACAAGTCTGTTCACAGGACAGTATGCAAACGGTTCGCTAAGACCTTATCCAAACTCATTAACTCTGTATTTAACATAGTTAAAGGGCGAAAGTTACTTAAACCCATCCCCGCCGTTCTTGTCCTTGTGTAGCAGCTTGATCAAATCCTTGGTGAAGCGTTGATGTATAGACTACTCTTCATCCAGTTGTTGTAAATCAGTGCCAGTAAAGGGACAAAAACGGTCGACTACCTAAAGTACTCTTCGTAAGGTAGACCATCTAATCCCGGAGATTTGTCCAGGCCAACCGGCTTCAGCGCTTTCCAGATTTTCGTCTCTGTGATGAGATCCTCGCACCTAGTCGCTTCAGCTGCCTCAAGGCAAGGAAAGTCAGCTAAATAGACGTCAAACTGAGCAGGGCCCAGTCCGGGCTCCCCGTTGAAAAGTTCCTGAAAGTACTCACGAAAAGCCTCACATATGCCCGCGTTTGTAGCCACGATCCGCTTATCCGGCAATGTGAAGCACGCATACGTCGCTGAGCTAATTTTCGAGCTTCTTCTGCACGCAATTCAGCGGCCATATTCGCCACCACAGAAGACATTCTTTTTAACCGAGCCCTAACTACCAGAGCTAGATCCTTCTTGATAAGCAAAGAAACCAACTCTGACCTAGCTGAAGCCACGTCCCCACTATCACGGGATTTGATCGCCCGATCAACTTTTTGCTCAGAAGACGTTTGCGCCTCTAATCTATCTAGATTGAGCCGACGACTATAACCAGAACCAAACGTTCTAATTTTGCATTTTAAATTATCCCACCAGACATTCCCAACTACAGCCTCGTTAGTTTCCGCTGTATCATTAGTAGCAGCTGGCCTCGGAAATCTTGCTCACCAAATAATGAATAATAAAGACTTGCTCACTAGCCAAGAGACACCCCTCGAGCGTCCATCAAAGCATGCTGAATAGAGGGAAAAGCCTCTAGACAGAATACCTTCATAAACGCGAGAAGAAAAACGGGTCTCTTGCACACAAACATATATTCACTCCGAGGCGCTGCATTCACGACCTCAGGCCTCGGGCATTCACACTTTCTAATCAAAGAGCCATGATGAAATCAATTAGGGTTGCTCTCCTACATTGAACATGGCCGAGGTTAGGGCACTGACGACCTGTCCCATTGATGCAGTGCCCATCTCACTGTTGACAGTGTCATCAAGAGACAGGCCGCCAATGTCCCGGGGATACGTTAGTTTTAGGTCTCTCTACAGGGACGGGGGAGCCTCCCTCTACAATATTTCTTTAATTCAGTCATGTCCTGCATATATGCCGCTGGAAGCACTAATTTCAAAGACATGTTGTCCTCATCGATCATGCCCCAAATCTCCCGCGTACCCGGGCCGGATTGCATTATAGTCAGTACCCTTTTGGCTAGTACGAAATTTTGAAGTACTTCAACGTCTTTCCGTTAATATGACGGAAATTCCATAAACATTTCATATCCTTAGAGCTTCGCGTTTGTCCAAAAACCCTTTCCGCCTGTCTTCCCCAGGTAAGTATGGAGGTTTGACTTTTTTAATTTTCTTTTTTCTCCCCATGGCCGGAGCTTCTGGACTTCTGTTACGTTTAAAGCTATATATTTTCACGAGGGAATGAGAAGGAGTCAGTGTACGTGCAGTTCTGGGTTTTGTTTTCGGTGTAGATTTTTAAAGGGTGATGGTTTCGGTAAAGGTGTCTTGAACAGGAGTCTTAAGTTTTACAGGAGGATTTGTCAAAGATTTAGGCGGTGGTAAATGATGAGAAGATTTCTTAGTGTTTGGGGAAGACGGGACAGAGGATGGGGGGGCCCATACCCCCAGCGGCTTTGATTTTGTTCCCAGCTTAGTATCTTGCTTTTCTTTCAGCTGTTTCAACTGTTCAATCCTTTGCCAATCGGGCTCGTTTTTTTTCTGTATATCCGACGCAGTTGCTGCATACGATGCCGGAGCATCGCCCTTAGCGCTGATAGAGCGAATAGGGTTGTAGGTGCCATTGTCTTTGACGTTATGCTGGGACATAGGCCCCGCTGTTCGGCTCATCCCTCTGCCCCTATCAATGACAGGGCATTTCCCTTCTCTTTATCCGCACTAGCGGCAGGCGTCAGTTTTTTGAAGAATGTGGCCGAGGACCCAACCAAATGGTTCTCCGTATCGGCCCGTGTCGACAAGAAGCAAAAAAAAAATTAAACACGTAAAAATTCAAGAAACCGACAACAAAATTGATTTCTTTTTGGGAAAGTTTCACAAGTAAAAGCTAAATGCAGAAAATACTAAGATACAGAAATTTGGTTTAACTAAAGTCGAACCAGAAAAATAAAAATAAAATAATTGCGGCCGAAGACGACAGCAAAAAAAAAAAGCAAAAAAAAAAAAACTAAAGAAAAAAAAACTAGAAAAAGACTGAAAGGAAAAAAATCAAAATATAAGTTAAAATAAATCAAACAGAAAGAAATAAAAGAATGAAGAATAAATAAATTAAATCATAAAAAATAAGACCTAATAAAATTAGGTGTGAAGGAGAAAATAAAAAACAGGGGAGGGTAAAAAAACTGAAAAAGAATTATGCGAAAATTTTTTCCTTTTTTTTCTGTTCTTTTTTTTCCTTTCCTCATACTTTTCTTATTTTTTTCCAAATAACGGAAATAAAAAAACGTTAACTATAAATTAATTTCAAATGAAATAAAACAAAAAACTGTATTCCAGTAAGACTTTGTCAAACTAGATTAGAAAATAAAATAAAGATGGCAGCCAAAAAAAAATTACTGAAAAAAAAAGAAATCAAAAAAATTAAATCAAACAAAATTACGAAAAATGAAAGAAGGTAAATAAATAGAATAAGCTTAAAAAAAGTTTGTAGATCGAAGAAAGTTCATAATAAAAATCCAAACACAAATTGCGGCCAAAAATACTGACCTGAAAAGTTGTTCACTTCAGGTCAAAAATGAGACTCTACACTAACATGGCTAAAAGCAATATTTATTCTGTTAAATACACAGAAATGTGGCACAAGACCGAAGTGGGGATTGGGGAAAGGACGGTCTTCTTCTGTCTTAACTATAACTTAGCTAGCTGCAAACACTGACCCAATCGTACGAACAATATTCCTTTCACCAAAACAACACATTCATACGTACCTTTCTTACTACAACCACCATAATACCTCTCTGTCTCTATGTAAATACTAACTAGTCCCAATATTTACAATTCAGTGTCTGTGGGGGGAGGGGAATAAAATAACAATTCTAAAATCTAACCCCAATGAGTATTTACAATATGAATACAAAACTATTTACAAGAAACTAAAGAAAATAATATTAGTTATAAAAAAACCCACAATCACTAAATGTGGCAGAAATATCAGTTCACAGGCCAAAATTAATGCGAGACTATAATAGTATAAAACATTCATTCATTCCAAGCACACACACTGACATGCACTCATTCAAACACAACAAATACGAAAACACTCACGCGAAACGAAAGGCGCCCCGCATCCACCTGCGAACTGACATCACTAACCACCTAAAGAGGGAGGGGATGGGGAATTAAACTTAAAGAAAAATAGGGACAGAAATAAAAGGGGCCAAATGAGCATACATACCCTAGCTAAGTTAACTGGAAAAAGAAACTAAAACATCAAAAATAAAACCTAAATTAGTCTAGTTTTTGGGATGGGTTGAACTAGTGCAACCCAGGAAGAGCAATATCCTGATGCCTAACCGGCATCAAAGTGCTACTCAAGGTCAGCCCCTTTCACACGACACAAACGCGCAAGATGCTGAATTCTAATTTTGCTGAATTCTAATGAAGTGAACCGCCGCCTTTCCGTCCTAATCTTGACTTTAAGCTGATGCCTAAAGTACAAGATCAGTTGGGAAGAGGTGAACTTCTCGCCTCCATAGAATCCCTTCTGACGCGTCGTCCAAATCACGACTCTCATAACACCTAGCAAGCAGTGGAACACATATTGTTCAGCCTTCGTCAGCGGCGGTGCCACATTGCTACAAATGGAAGAGGCCTCAAGGACAAAGAACTTTCCCTGCAGCTTCCAGAAAGCGCCCACCTCATCCGGTTCCCGACACATTCGATCTAGAAAGCTGATGCGAAGCATATGTTGACGAATCTCAATGCTTGGCATGCCCAGACCGCCTTCAGAAGGATGAAAGCAACAGATCTCCCGAGTGACTCTGGCGGCCTTGCCTCCCCACAAGGAGAACAAGAGCCTCACGAACGTCAGCAAAGTGTCATACGGAAGTGGAAGCACCGAGAGTAGGTAAAGGAGAATCGGGTAGATGTGTGAAACACATACTTCCACCCTCCCATTTAAGGAAAGATTCCTCCGAGACCACAAATTAATTGCGATCTCGGCCTTCCCTCGCACCTTCAACCAATTCATTTCCAACCGGAGATCAGGACCGAACCAGACAAACATGGCGAAAAGCACATCTGAACAATTAGCATTAAAGTATTTATAGAAAAGTCACAGAGAGGCAACCTGTGGGAAAGTAACTGAGGCTGAGCTGCCAGATCACGACCAATAATATTGCTGATTCCTCTTTGAATCTTATCGAGGACATCAAGGTAAATAGCAGGGGGAACTGAACCATATGTAGCAGCAATATTCTAAGCATGGACAATGGGTAGACTGATAGATATATATGATAGATTCTGGAGAGAAAAATTGTCTCGTCCGACACAGTGAACTGATTTTTTTTAGCAGTTTACCTAGCAATAGATTCAATATTGTTTTTCCACTTCATGTTAGCTGAATCCGTTAGCCCGAGAAGGAGGTTAGCATCAGCCATGCTGATGGAAGGCAAAGTGGGGTCTCTCAGATGATAAATGCAGATGTGTTTTAATGAATATCTGTTTATATTTCTGAGATCAGGCATTGTAATTATTCACACTATTTACATTGTTCGGACTGTTGTCCTCATCTTCCTTGCCTTGCATCTTCAGGTGACTGGAATTTCGAACTGAACAGTTTACTTATTCCACCGGCGTAGACTGTTCTAGTTCCACGTGTCATGCCTATTCCTGATATCTCAGTTATCTCCCTTTAACTCAACTCTACAAGTTTTTGTTTAACATTGTACTAGCCAGGTATTGAGCTCACAACTCTTCGCGTCAAGTCATTGGATCTAACCACTTGGGTATGTATCTTTGAGGACACATGGCCAAGTACAGTGGCTACTGCAGTGCTGAAGAAATATTTGGAGAGTTGATTTAAAGAAAGATATAATAATAAAGATATGCAAAATTATATATAAATAATTAAGGGATAATAAATGGGCATTTATATAAAAGTAATTAATGGGTAATTATATAAAAATAATTAATGGGTAAATAAAAAAATAATACAATATACTACGTTGTTTATTACACTTTCTTTTGAGGGGAGCGTATTAAAAATGATTTAATAAAACATGTAAAATTATTTAAAAATAATTAAACGGTAAACAAAAAATACTACAATAGACTAGGTTTGTTTTTTACACGTTCTTTTAAGAGGAGAATATGAAAAAGTAAATAATAGAACATTAATATAAATTCATATAAAAATAATTAAAGAGTAAATAAAAAAATAATGCAATAGACTAGATTTGTTTATTACACTTTCTTTTGAGGGGAGCGTATAAAAAATTATATGATAAAACAGAAATATAAAATTATACAAAAAAGTTAAAGGGTAAATAAAAAAATATATATAATAGACCAGGTTTGTTTGTTACATTTTCTTTGAGCGGAACGTTTTGAAAACATTTATTAAATGAAGAAAGTTACAAACACGGATTCTTTAAATAATAATAATAATAAACCTGCTAAAATGAAGCCAGGCTGTTAGTAAAGAAATGGCTTGAATAAAATTTGGGGTGTAAAAGTTTGTATATTTGAGACTGGAATTGAAGTTGTAAAAGAACCTGGTGGCTAATGAAAAAAATACATGCATAAAATTTGGTTTTCAAAAATTAAAAAAATCTAATGTTCCCAAACCCCACCGAAATAAATTAGCAAACAAATGTTGTTGAAAGGGATATATTTTGTGATTTCTCAAGCAGTGTTATAAGTAAGTTACGTACACATGATATTAAATTTCTGATTCAGTTCGCAGCCGTTTGTGGCTATTTAAGAAGTCTGGCTTGTCAAACAAGTACCTTTCGGCATTCATTCACAAAGAAGACATCGATTAGTTCTAGGAGCTGAACTTAGACGAAGAATAAGAATAGGAAGAAGAACTGAAAGCTGAAAGAAAACGAATGCAGAATGGTTTCAGAAGACCTTGACTGGTTCTGGGATCTGAACAAAAGAAAAACTAAAAATTGCCACCGTCAATGGCTACGACGAGGACAAAAAGAAAGAAAATGAAAGAAAAAAGAAAAAAGTAAGAGAAGAAAAGGAAATAAAGGAGAGAATTCCACAAATTTAGAAAGATATACGAATATTTTTCTGTAGTTTTTTGTGAAGGTTTGTCAGAACATTAAAAGGTATTAAGGCTGGTTTTGTACTTTTTATGAACGTGTAAGATCTATCTGATCTCCGATTGTAAAACTGAACTATTGTTAAACAATCCAGAAACGCAGTGACTCCTGTGAATCTCACCCTTCTTATCCCCTATCGACAGTCGACTGATTCGAAATAAGCGAAATTTTTTTGCTAGTAATTTTAACTATTTCTTATGAGCCCAACAGAATTGTAATTAGAACTTGTTATCTTACCTAAGTGTTAGGCGCACAAAGACAAGTTTTGTTGAAGCTTGTTTTGTAAATTTTAGATTCTATTTGCAATTCTATATCACCCCCTACACACATACATATGGTAAATGTGAGAAATTTTTTTAAAAACTCATATCTTTTAATGAATTCTTTTTTCATCCAAATCTGTATTAGTGCGTCAGGAAAAGATTCACGGATCCTATGGATCACACACACACAAACAAAAAAAAACATACGCACACACACACGCACACACACACGCACACACATTTATATATGGAGACATCTGTGCGTGTGTGTAAAATACAGATATAAATTAAAAAAAATTTTCTTTACTGACGTTTTTCACCCACTGAGGGACTATATGAAGGTAAATGTAATGATTTACATTTATTATCAAATAATATTTATTGTGGAATAATGTTATTTATTATTTCATTTATTATTAAATAAAATCCTTATATTTAATTGTTAACATTTCTCTGCTTAATGTAAATGTGTGAATTATTTTTCCTTCGAGGTGATGTCTATAGATATTAAGATCTCGCTTTCTGTCAATCGGAAATTGTCACATATATTTTACCCACCGAATATATCCATACAATGGCCGAATACGTTCAATGTTCTCTTCAATAGCCAGCCATATTAAGTCACATGATTTCGAAGCAAGAACAATTATATTTCTCATCGGAGAATATTTTGTAAATGTATAATTTATCATAACATTGAATATATAGAAAATAATATATTTTTCCTAGCTACCGTCACACATATATACATACGCCTCTACCATCCAGATTTATCGAGGAAAACGTTCAAGCTTATAGATTGTAATTCATTTTGCGTTAAACGTTGGCGTTGATTTTTAGCGGAATATCGATAACATTATTTCAAAACTTTCCTCCAACGTTTCTATTTTCAAACAAAAAGATATACATTTTTCTACCTCCATACAAAAAAAAAAGATATAGTTTTCTAACGCATACAAAAAGCCACAAGTTTTCTTCATGATTATTTTTCAGAAAAATATATCTAACGAAAGGAAATACTTAGTTTTTTCTTTTCTAGTTCCGCCTTTCGATTTGAAACTTAATTTCGACACGTTTGTTTAATAGAATTTATAAAACTTCCCAATCTCTTTCTTTCTGTCCCTCCCACTTTTCTGTCGGACAGACACGCATAGAGACTCGTCAATGGATTCGTCAAGAACATCCTTTACCAATGTTTAGATCAACACTTGTTTCGATGGTCAGTTTCCGGTCGAAAATATTTCTCCAATACAAAGGACTTTTACAAAACATGTGGGACCGCTGTGAATTTCACTGGATTCCCAAAGATAAAATTAATTTGAAAAGGGAATTTCCTTTGTAACCGCATACAAACTGTTTTTCATCAGTCGATTCGGAGTGATTTCCCTTTAAGTAATATATGTCATGTTGACAACATTCAACAGATGGCGCTAGATCCGTAAATATTGGATATTTATTGACTGCAGTATTTTTCAACTAGTGAAGCTATTTCGTTCCATCTCAGATCGACCATTTCCGAATATTTCAAGTTTTCAAATGTTCCTTCTTCCATGGTTTTGATTTTGTTTTTCGATAAGTTTATTCTACGCAATGATATGGGGAAAGTATTTCGTTTAAGAGTCGAGAGAAGATTGTGATCCGCCAGCAGTTTCATCAGATTTGTTAACGGTTTTAGAGCGGAGTGGAAAACTCCCAATAACTATATGAAAAGTGTAAATTGAATTAAATTCCAGACCTGAAAATTTAATTAAAGTCACTCCTTTTAATATAAAAGAAAGAAAATTTGGAGTTTTTTTTTAACTTAATCATGGTCACAAAAGAGATGCAGAATTTAGATACGGAAATCTTAAAGTTGTTTTCAGCTTAAAAAAATATATAAATATCTTAAATTAAAACATCAGTTATGCTCAATAAAGTTGTTGTATATATATAAAGCATAATATTTTTTTAAATACCTCTCTTCTTTTTAATATACACACTTTTCTCTCGTTGGAACCACTATAATCTCTTCCTTTTATATATATATATATATATATATATATATATATATATATATATACTTTTCCCGACCAACACAAACTACTAAATAAACGATCAGAAATCATCTCATGATGCAGACATGAAAACAAATTTTTACTACCTTACTTAAAGCTAGTAAACTAAAAACGAACAAGAAAAAAAGAAAAGTGTATGAATAAAAAATAAAATCAAAATAATTGAACAAAAATAATTAAACTAAATTAATCCAAACCAATAAATAATTAAATAAGTTAATGGTAAACATGTTAGCTACTCACAAACGGTAAAAAAACATACATGTAAACGCAATAATACCAACCAACCCGCCAAAATGAGGCCTGACGGTTAAATAAGTCAGACAGTTTTTTGGTGTGTATGTGTGTGAGATTTCACAGGCGAAATACTGGGCTGTTTCTGGGATCTGAACAAAGAAAAACTAAAAGTCGTCGACGAAAAGAAAGAAATAAAAGATGAAAGAGACGAATCAGAATAAAAAAAAGTGAAAACATAGTAAGAAGAATATTCTAACAATTCAGAGAGATATACTATTATATTTCTATCATTATCATCATTCATTGATTCATTCATTGATTCATTTATTTTGTTAGCGCATTTTGCGCCGCTGTGCTCACCACTCCACCCTTTCTAATTGTGGTTCATGGGGACATACAAGGCAAAATAGTACAATGGCTTGCCGGTTTCTTTTGCACTGGGGATGATGAGGTTACCCAGAACCTCCTCTCAGAAGTTCCACCGCCCACTGGTGAAGCAGTTAACCTCTGCGATGCAGCACCAACGCTCTGGCTGGCGACTGGTTGATGTCCGCCTGGGTTGGGGAGAGGCATTCCCCTTCACCGGTCAAGTCTGGTCGTAAATCCTTTCCGACTACCGTTACACAATTTAGCCGACAGTTCGATGCCGTTAACAGTGCTGTGGCTGTCGTGTCATGTGTAAGATTTGGATGTAGGCCGTGGACCAGATTAGTTCCACATCTCAATCCACCCGATGTTAATTTCAAGTGTGCTTTTTCTTTCTATTTTCTAAAAAACTTCGGCATTACTTACATGTTCTGTCAAAGATATTCTCAGCATCCTTCTGTAGAGTAACATTTTTGTTGCTTCGAGTCCTTCATCTGTGAGGAGATTGTCCAACATTCACTGCCATCTCGGCGGACAGATATTATGTATCAGTTCAGTACATTTTTCTTTGTTTCTCACAAAGATTTTCTGTTTCTTAATACTTTGCTTAGCTTTTGAAAACGTCTTTCGCTATCGGAATGCACCTTCGTATTTCAGTGTCGCACCTTCCGTACTTTGCTAAAAAAAATTCCCAAATATTTAAATTGGTGTAATTTTTGATTTCGTTATCTCCAAATTGCATGTTGCTTTTTTCGGATATTTATGTAATGTATAAAATAATTTCATATTAAAAAAAAATAATTTTTTATGCGTATCGATATTTAAAATAAAATTACATGTGGCATTTTTTATATTGTGTGTGTGTGTTTAGGCTTGCGTTTGCACGTGTATATTTTAATTCCATAACAGAGTTAAAATATTTCTACAAAATTAAAGAACAAAAAATGTTTGAAAAATAATTCTATTACCGAATAATTTCCTAAAAGTTAATTATTTCTTATAATTATCTGATTTTTTAGAGTTTGAAAAAATTGACACTTCTTTTCTTGTCTCCAATTTTATGATGTTATCGCTCAGCTCAGGGTAAGGGAAGTCCGTACTGAGTAGGATGGTTTATCGATAATTTCAATGCCTTATTTTAAACACACGCGCACTCACGCAAACATATATGAACATATACATATATATACACTTTCTTACCGAACACAAAGCTATCCAAAGAGAATCAATTGTCCATTTTGTCTATCTACACACACAAATACATAAACTTACGATTTTCAAATGACTTATTTTCTTCGGCAACTGACTGTAATTTCTTCAATATCTGTCGATATCTGTGAGATAATGTATTATGATTACTTACATTATTTCAATTATTCGGACTGTTATCCTCATCTTCATTGCCATATTCAAAACGTTTCGGCCGTTGTATGCTCCGGCCTTCTTCAAGTGATTGGAATTTCAAAAGGATCCCTTTATTTCGTTCACCGATAAGGGCGTTGGTTAGGCTCAGTGACTAGACTCAAAGAGTTGTGAGTTCAATACCAGGCTACAGCAGTGGTGAACCGAAACTTGGAGAGTCGAGTTAAAAGGAAATAACTGAGACATCCGAAAGAGGCATGACACGTGGAACTAGAACAATCTAACAGGGTGGACGAAATAAATGGTTCAATTCGAAATTCCAATCACCTGAAGAAGGCCGTGGTGTACAACGGCCGAAGCGTTGTGTATATGGCAATGAAGATGGGGATATCAGTTTGAATAATGTAAATAATGTATGTAATTTGTTGTTTAATAAGAAATATGTTTCACTTTATACAGACCTCAAAGCTTACGATTTTGTATAATTTGTTAAAAATAATATTTTCAGCTGTTATTGAACCACAATATTTATCTTTTCCTTCTTTTGTTTAAACATTGTTTGAATATAATTTGGCCCTTTATTTTCATTCAGGCAATATTTTTGTCGGGTAAGTCAATTTACCCGAGGTCAGTATTAAATGATTGTCAACTCCGATACAAGTTACTTTTTTTTGTTTGTTTCCTTCTGTCTTTCACCCAGTACAAGGGTCCAAGGTAGATGTTGTTGCCGAGAAATCAAAACTTCATGAGTCGGAAAACATCATAACTGATTGGTCGACCCAAACACCGATACACCGTTTGGGAGGACTAAAGGATCCATTGAAAGAAGTGCGTAACAAAAGCGGCTCAGCCGAGGCTGACACCCTCTACACCGATTACCTTATAGGGTTACTGCAACATTATAACAAGAAGAAAATACATGCAGGGGGATTAGGTGTGACTGTATAACTAAGACTGGGGAAGCAGGCAGCAAACAAAATTTGTGCTATATTAAAGATTTAAATTAAAGTTTAATTCTTTTAATTTAAAAATAAATAATTTTTTTAAATTTAAATTGAATTAATTATTTTAAATTATATTAAATGAAATTTTTAATTTAAATTAAATTATATTTTTAATTTAAATTTAAAGTCACAATAGCTTCTCTTGAAGCGAGAAGAGAACTTTAAATTAGTAGAAGAAAAACCCCATAAAACTCACTAAGTTCACCTTTTAACCATGAGACTCGGGTTCGAATCTTACCATGGTCATTTGTCAAGAAAGCGATTTCTTGATATTATCGGTCTGGGGGGGTGATCCTAGTGTGCGGCACCTTTGGAAAGTGCCTGAAACCAGACCCCACGGGATGACCCAAGCCTTTCTCCCAGAAACTGTAATTAGGTCCCGCTCAGCATAGTTGCAGTATAAACCACAGACATTTTTTCATTTATACATGTATCTGTTTTTATTTTATTTTTCAAAATTTAATTTTAGCGGAGACCCGTATTTAATAAGATGTTCGGTTTATTATTAAACAGTATATTTATTTGTTTCAATCTACCAGTCTGAATATTCAAGAATTCTTATCAGAAATATAATGCATTCTCCGGTAGGATTCGAGCGTGCGTCTCCTAGGGAAAACTGTCATTAGATCTGTCTGCCTTTCTTTCTTTCATCTTTCTTTTTTTTCCTTTATTTCTTTCTTTCTTTCTTTCTATCTATCTATCTATCTATCTATCTATCTTATTGCGTTCCAAATTATCTATCTAAATTTATACATATCGACCTCGGCGCGTTCAAATCTATCAGTTACATCTGTTCATTAACTAGGTAAGTTCCAGTATCCGTAAATCTGTTCATATCTACCTCGGCTTGTTCTAGTATACCTAAATCTGTTTATATCTACTTCGGCATGTTACAATCTACCTATCTAAATCTATTAATATCTACCTCGGCTTGTTCCAGTATACCTAAATCTGTTTATATCTACTTCGGCATGTTACAATCTACCTATCTAAATCTATTAATATCTACCGCGCGTTCCAATCTATATACATCTGTTCATATCTATGTCGGCGTGCTCAAATCTCTCTATCTAAATCTGTTTATATCAAGCTCATTATGTTCCAATTTATCTAAACCTGATCATGTTTACATCGGCATGTTCCAGACTACCTCTCTAAATCTGTCCATGTCTACCACAGCGTGTTTGAATTTATCTATCACTAGCCGTATGGCCCGGCGTTGCCCGTGCTTGATTCAAAAATCGTACGACTCATACAGCAATCGCTATCACATGACTTAAAATATTTTTGCCCTTCCTTGCCTTTAAAGGAGTGCTCTTTGCCGTGCTGATGTTGCTACATGCCTTACTTCTTGCCTATCTCACACTGCGAATTTTTTCTAAGCTCTATACTAAACATTAAATCTGTTACGAAAAAAGAACTAAACAAAATGAACACAAAACGATCAGCTTTAAAAAAAGGACTCGTAACTGGAAAAACCGAATGAAATAGAATGTTAACAACAAATACTTTTTCACACCCAACACAGTTCTGCGGAATCAGAATCAACGTTGAGTTTAAGCAAGCGAATGAGCCAATTGGAATAAAGTGCCATGCAGATTTACATTTTTCCCACTTGTGACGGATGCAGCTATCGATTTTCTTTTTGCTTTCTAGCATGCTAGTTAACATTCTTGTCAGTCAGCTTTTGGCTCTCACGCTGGCCAATCGAATCCCCCTGCCTATTCGTGGCAGCCGGCTCTCACTCTGGCCAGTAGAAAATGGCCGCAAAATACATGAAAACTGCTTTAGAAGCATGAAAAAAATCGATTATTTCCACTATCGATAGGAGCTGGGAAATGCAAAGTCGGTCTTGGCCTTACCGCTAACTTGGAGCATGTGCATGTAAATTTTGGTGCAAATCCGTCGAAAATTGCGGCCGTGCATTCGTTACACACACAAACACATCCTCCCTTTTATAGATAGAGATGCACAAATACCCTTGGGAAGGCATGAATCCACTTCTTCTCTTCCAGCTGAGAATTAATTAGTAGAACTAGTATTAGTAAAACATTACTATCTCCCAGCCCAAATTCTTACAATGTAAATATGTTTTCTAGCATTAAATAACCTGCAAAAGGTTGATAAGCAAAAACAACAAAAAACAACTCAGTCAATACACACACACACACATAGACACACACACACACACACACACATATATATATATATATATATATATATATATATATATATATATATATATATATATATATATATATATATATATTGTATTTTGTTGATGTTATAAAGATTGCCATTTCATTTCCAACCTCCGTTTTTGTTGTCCCTCATTCAGTAACCTTTTCTAGGTTACAATTTGAAATTGACAACTTTTTCTTTCTTTCTTTCTTTCTTTCTTTCTTTTTCTCACCAAGAAGTGTCTTTTCCTCTCATTCTACGTGACCAAATGGAATTGTCCAATATTTATGAGGTATTATCAGGGAAGTATCGGTCGTACGAAAATTCCCTATTGTAAAAACAGGTATTAATTATGAAAATGAAACTTTCGTATTTATTTTAGGCCTCTGTATATAATCAAGTCCTGTGCAAACTCCGGCCCTATTTGGCTTTCTGGATTGAATGCCTAGTTTCATGAGGAAAATAACGTTTATAAAATTGTTGTTTGTTTCATTTCTTTATCACTTGTTCACTCACATACTCTCGTAAATAACCACATGAATTACTGTACAATTTTTATTATTTTTTTGTAACTTTTCGTTGAAGGTAACATTCCCAGTATTTTAAACCATTGGCGATTTTCACTAAGGAAGATCATACGTGTAAACATCTTTTGCTTCATAAGCAGGAAACATCAATTATAATCATTTTTCTCGAGTGAATAAATATACTTCTTTTTCGAATATTTAATGAATATATTAAAAACAAATCACATCCAGCAATAGCAATGCGCGTTAATCATTCTTCCATCATTGATAATATCAGACCAAGAGTTTAGTCTTTGTTTTAATTATAGAAGGAATTTTTTTCTCCAAAGAAAAAAATCGACTTTTCTCCATTTCTAGGGCAGATGCTTATGCGCATGCTCATTTGCTGGGAAAATGGCGGCAGTATCTTTAATGAATAAATTACCTTCATTTTTTTTTTTTTTTTAGTAGAGGGGTCGGCGTTATGGTCTATTGTACTACATACGGCCCACTTTTTGAAAAAGTCTACCCATATTTGATATTAATACGCACAGTCCCCCAAAATGGGGAGGTGGACATTCATGGAGAAATTAAGAACTGCGTTTTAGAAAACTTGTGGTCCAATTTGAAATTTTCCTTTTTTACCCGCCATGTCCCTCCAGGACGTGGGCGATCATGGCTCTAAGAAAAAATTCCTGCCCTTTTTTACTCTTTTGTAAATTTTGTCTTTTTGCAATCACCCCCAATCCCCGATCTGCAAACCAATTACACAAGCTCAGTAAGTAGTTTATTCACTGCTTTCCTCTATCCCACTTGTCTTGAATGCCCTGTGAGTGTCCAATTCTCCAAGCTCTCTTTCCTCATTTCTTTCCCAGAAATTTAAACCGCTTCTTTCTGATTTTAAGTATGTGTCCTTTTGTTTCCATTTTCCTTAAGATTTTCTCGTTATTCTCATGTTCAATCCATGGTATTCTCAGCATCCTTCTGTAGAACCACTTTTCAGCTGTTTCGTTATTCTCTTTAATGATTGTTCAAAATTCACTGCCATATATGAGGTTAAATATTGGACAAGATTTCAGAACTCTTTTTGTTTATAAGGAGATTTTCCTATTTCTTAATACTTTGCTTAGCTTTTGGAAAATACCTTTCGCTATTTCAATGCGCATTCGGGTTACATTTTCTGTCCTTTTCTCGCACATTTCCAAGATATTTAAACTTTCGTACTTGTTTGATTTTGAAGTTTTAATCTCACGTTTCTACACGTTTACATTTCAGGTTAGAGAATGGCACCATGAAGTGTGTTTACTTTATGCTAACATCTCACATATTGGTCGTTTTGTTTCTATGTTCCATGGCCACCAGTGACAATTGCCCAGAGAGATGTCGTTGTTCTTACACTTTTGAAGAGTATCAACAAATTGACCAACTGAATATATTTTGCAACTCGAATATTATAGAGTCGGATACAATCCTTCCAGAAAACACGACCATTTTATATTTGCTTTGCAGGCAGAATATTCTGAACCTAAGTTCATTACAACCACGAATGTTTCAGAAATGATTCCATTTAGCATCTATAATATTTGCAGAATGTCGTTTCCGTTATGCTGATCGAGAAATGCTTACGAGTTTCAATTATTCCAAAGAACTTTATATTTATAAGGCTATTAATTTCACGCTAAATCCCAAAATGTTTTACACTTTTCGATATGTAATTTCTTTGAAGATTGTCGACACTGTTTTGCAAGGATTATCTCGTGATAGTTTATGCATCTTAAATAACATTATTAATTTGGTTTTTGTAAAAACTGGAATCGAGACTTTTTCGCACCTCTTAAACCTCTGCTCAAAGAACCAATCCTTCTTCAGTCAGTTAAAAGGTTTGGTACTAAATTTTAATAAATTTCAAATCTTACGAGCAGATTTCGCCAAATTGTTTTTAAATATTTTGCATTTATCATTCCTTGGTAATAGAATTAAAGAAATCCAAAATGGATCCCTTGTGAATCTTCCAAGATTAAAATATTTGGATATTTCAGAAAATTATCTTCAAACGCTCCCAGATGATTTTTTGGTTGGTTGTCAAGAAATTTACTATTTGAAAATTTCAAACAATCCAATCAGGAAAATTCCGTCATCAATTAGCAGACTGCATAAACTAAGACATTTTATTGCGGAGAACTCTTTATTAAAGGATATATCTTCAGTTACAAAGGCGCGTTTAACGGTCCTAAGTGTGCGCAACAGCAGTTTAAACTGTATTCCGTTGCATCTTTGCGGAAATCATTCTATTCTGAATAAACTGATTCTACGACAAAACAAAATCCCTGAAATTCCACCAAGTGCTTTTGATCACTGTAATTCTTTAGAATATCTGGATTTATCACATAACGATATTGAGTATTTGCAAATGAAACCATTTCTCAGACTTGAAGCTTTGAAATTTTTATCACTATCCAACAATCAAATATCATTTATACACAAGAGAATATTTTCCTCATTAACCAACTTACAAAAATTTGCTGAAAATAATGTCATCATTGCCAAATAAAGTCTTTATAATTGATTTAAGTGGAAATAAGATAAAGTATGTGTTGTGGATTCCGGGATGAAATCCGATATCAATGAATAACAAATGCCAGGAATGGATAAGGAAAATAAATGTATTAACGTAATAATACAAACTGGTAATACGGGTTAGTAGATCCAGGAATGTGGGTCAGTAGCAATAATATATATGCAGTCTTGGTATTGAAGTATCGCGGATGACTCCTTACTGAGTCTACGTGCTCGCTAATTGTGACGCTTGCTGCTGTCTCTGGGTGTGACTTACTCTACTACTACTGAACTCTACTACTTTTCTGTCGTTCCGTCTCGACTCCTTGACACACTCTTCGGGTATTCACTGGTAGTAGTATATGTATACCTTGGGTGAGTCCATTTGTGTGAAAAGGGGAGACCCCTTAACAGTATGTATATTTGTTACACAGTTTTTCGCTACGATTTGTTCGGGAGTTATATTTACAAAACAATCGTATAGAAAGAATTAGTAATTATGCATTGTGGAATTGTCCATTTATTTATGAATTGAATATCAAAAATAATCTGTTGAACACCTTGGACATAAATGCCTTTTATAAACAGTCACATCTAAATAAAACTTAATATTGCTTACAACGAACTGAAAAATTTGCATTCTGCTTTAAGACCGTTAACAAAATTGAGGGAACTGCAGGCGGAACACAATCTTCTATCGACTCTTAAACGAAATACTTTCCCGATATCATTGCGTAGGATAAACTTATCAAGAAACGAAATCAAAACCATCGAAGAAGGAACATTTGAAAACTTGAAATATTTGGAAATGGTCGATCTAAGATGGAACGAAATAGTTTCACTAGACTCATCAAGCGTAAAATTAAATCCCAATATCATTGCAGTCAGTAATTTCTCAATTTTTGGTAATCTATTAAAATGTGATTGTCATTTGACATTCTTGAAAAATACTTCAGTCAATAAATATCCACTATTTACGGATCTAGCGCCATCTAGTGAATGTCGTCAACATGACATATATTACTTAAAGGGAAATCACCCCGAATCGACTGATGAAAAACAGCTTGTATGCGGTTACAAAAAAAATTCCCTTTTCAAATTATCTTTGTCATGTTAATTAAATTGTCAATGTTGTTTGAAAGAAAATTGCCTTTGTCAACACAAGTGTAGTAAAAACTGTCTTTGTAGATTTCGATACGATCTCACCAACTTTCGAGTCGATTGTAAAAATGGAAATTTAACTGATACAAAAGGGATACATCCTAATGCGGCATTGATTGCCCTAAGCGGTAACGATCTGGGATATTTGAGAAATGGAACTTTTATCACACAAACCAGAGCTGACATTTTGTATCTAAACCATTCCAAAATTACTGGAATCGGCCAAAGAACTTTTATTACTTTTAACCTTCTCAAAATATTGCATTTAGAATATAATGTGATCAGGATGTTAGACTCACACAGCTTGTTAGGTTTGTGGAACTTGAAAGAACTGATTCTCAATCATAACGAAATCGAGAGAATATTGCCAGCAACTTTCAACATGACACCGAATTTGGAAGTTCTAGACTTGAGCCATAATAATCTTGTAAGAATCGAAAGTCAAACATTCAATGCAAACAGTCTGAAAACAATCGCTCTTTTCGATAATCCTTGGTCGTGTAGCTGTGAGGATTTGAATTCTCTTCAGGAACTTTTAATCACTCGATCATCTGAAATTGATTCCGAATCCATTCTCTGTATCCAGAGCCAAATACCAGTCCTCCAATACGACATTAATTTCTGTCCGAACGAATTCTTAAATTCAAATACTGAAACGCTGCTGAAACGTGTTACGAAACCTGTATATAGTTTATCAATTGGTCTGACACTGATTGAGTTTTTTATAGCACGTATTATTTAAACCCCTAAAGAGATCAGAAATCATTTCCTAATGCAGTCACGAAAACAAGTTCTTTCTGCTCTACCTATAACTGCGAAATAATGAAAAATATTGAATAAAATACTATAACCTAAGAAACGCTATTCCTCATGCCAAAACTTAGAAATTCACGAGAAAAATGAGACAGATATACAAATCGTATACCTCTCCGCTTAATAATCTATTGATCTATATATACAGCCATCTATACATACAGCCCATTAAAGGAGGCGTGGTTCTTTTTCTTCTGGTCTGATTTTTGTGGTCCCAAATGATTTTATACTATTCTTGCTCTTAAACAGATTTGGGTATGAGCATGTACAGTCGATATATATATATTGTGTGTCTATTTATCATATTCATTTTCTTAAATATATGAGAGCTCTATTTAGAATTTACGAATGTGAATAATCTAATAAATAAAAGGAACTCAATGATTTCGAACTAGAAGGAGGCTGACACATTCTTTTTAACAAAACATGAAAACAATTATAAACCACGGACCGTTATTTTAAAAAGTCAGCCATTTCAAAGAAACCGCGAAACATGATAGAGCAATTTAAATGTGGATTTCGACGTATGAGGATCCGGAAAACTCATTCAGTTTTTATGTTTTTTATCGTATGTGACACTTCATTCCCTCTGGTGACCTGCATACTAGTGCACATATCTACAGCGAGTATATCGAGACATAACAACTTGAATATTTGAAGACTTTTTTCGCCGTTATCTTTCATCTCTTCGTCGGTCAATACGACTGATTTCGAAATTTCTGATACCACTCTGACAGTCTCCAGTCATTTCTATCGAGGGCAACTCGCTCGAAGTTAGTATGAGGCACATTGACTGATGCGAGGTTACACTTTAGCTTATTTCTCTACCTGAGCAACGGCCTTCCAACACTCCTTTGTCCACTGTCAAGCTGGCTATACGTGAGGACCTTAGGTATTCTGTCGTCACTGATGCTTGCAACATGTACAGCCCAGCGAAGTTGTGACTGCATCAGGAATGTCTCAGTTCCACCAATGTTGCATTTTGCGAGATCAGCATTGGACCCTTTCGTCAAAAGTATAGCCACAGATCGCGCGGAGACAACTTTTGTGGAAGACATCCAGCTGATTGATATGGAGCCTATATTGAGTCTATGATTCTGAGCCGTACAACAGATAGATAGATAGATAGATAGATAGATAGATAGATAGATAGATATATAGATAGATAGATAATGCACCAACAGATTCCTAAGGTCCATACCTAAATACACATATCTGTAGTTAATCCTAAATCTGGCAACACACCGCCATCTCATTGATCTTAACCAAAAATACACTGTATGTACGAATGTAACTTCGAGGCGTAACGTGTATTTTGATGTATTTATTTTTCACAAAAAGGCAACTTTTCCACTTATTATTTGCATTTAAACAATTGTAACAATAATAAACATGGTATTCTAAGTATTTGGCAACAATCTTGTACTATTTATTTATTGTATGAGGTTCATTTAAAAAGACATTTTTTCACTATTTATCAATAATCCTCCTTGATATCAATGCACTTGTTCCAATGATGCTAACGTATTGCAATCCAATCAAAGAAGAAGGTGGCGTGTTGATCCACTAAAAACACCTTCACTGCATATATTATTAGTTACAAGATGGCGATTACACAGATGGGATTTGAATTTAGAAAACAGGAAGGAGTCAGATGGAGCTAAGTCTGGTGAGTAAAGGAGATGGGATAGTAATTCACAACTACACTTGGCTGCTTCAACTACTGCAACCTGAGTCATGTGAATGGGTGCGTTTTCCTGGAGCCAAAGCAAATCTGCCGTCAGCTTCCCTCTGCATTTTGGTTTCATTATTTCCTTCAGTTGTCTTCATTCTGATGCATATTACTGCCCATTAATAGTTTTTCTCTTTTTCAGGTAGTCTATCATGATTATGCCTTCGGAATCCTCAAAAGGAAGAAGCCATTACGTTGCCAACAGGCTCTGCCTGCTTGAACTTATTCGAGGTGGAAAACTAGAGTGTTTTCACTGTTTACTCTGAATCTTTGATTCAAGTTCAAAGTGGTGAATCAAGGTTTCATTTTTAATTACTGATCTGCAGTGGAAATTCTCAGGGTCAGCTTGGAAACGAGTCAGAAGTGTCCTGGAAATGTCAACCCTTTTCAGCTTCTGCACTGGGGTCAGCATTCTTGGGACCCATCTTGCAGACAGCTTACTCATCCTCAAAATCTCTATTTTTTAAAATTTGTTTTAACTTGTTTAATTGATCTAATTTTATCTTAATATACTTTTGATTTCAACTTCTATAATAACAATCAGAGAGCTTCTAATAATCTTGTACTTTCCCCACAGCCTAGAAGGGGTCTAGAATCCTTTTTGGCAAACTTCCTAGAGATTGTGTGTCTCGATAAAACGCCTAGCCTCCCGTTCTGTGAACATGTTAATAGGTGTAGATAGGTTCGCCTATAGTCTGGTCAGTACTCTTTCCATATTTATTGAACAGGAGTAGAGACTTATTCCTTGTTTCCTGTTTAGGATATAGTTTACCGATTCTTTCTTTCTTCCTTGACCATAATGATTTAACTGCCTTAACGTTTTGGCGATCATACAGATCAGTGACTGCAAATTTTCATTATGAAGGTAACGGGTTGGCAGTTCTTAGCATCCGGCTGATAGTAAGGAATCCAATATCTTTGGTGACGCTTAGCGAGGATGTTCTGATAAACATTCGCATATTAGAGTAATTGTAGTGATAATTATTTTTGGCCTTTTTCTTCTTAAAGTAAAATCTTCTTATGACAGATACAACAAAAAATAAAAATACGAGTAAACAAAAAAAAAACTCAACCTTTCTTTCGCCAATATTCTCCTAGTTTGACTGCCTTCCTAGGTTATCAGCCTCCATCTACCCGAAGCAGCTGATTATGACGCAATGACTTACATAGTAAATGGCAGAACATCTCGGTACAAAGAGGCTCGACATACACGCATATAGTTTTAATTCCTCCTGTCTAAATAGTAAATCTGATCGGTTCGATAAGATCAGATTGGCAGCTTTCTCAAAAAAAAAATAACCACCTTCTGGCCAGTATGTATTGCCAGAGGCGATAGACAGTGATAATTATTTTCGGCCTTTTTCTTCTTAATACAAAATCTTCTATCACAGATACAGTCAGTCAGTTATGTTTCTTGAACAAGAGTAGAGACTTATTCCTTGTTTCCTGTTTAAGATATAGATTACCGATTCTTTCTTTCTTCCTTGACCATAATGATTTAACAGCCTTAACTTTTTGATGATCTTACAGATCAGTGCTGCAAATTTTCATTATGAAGGTACCGGGTTGGCAGTTTTTAGCATCCGGCTGGTATTAAGGAGCCCAATATCTTTGGTGACGCTTAGCGAGGCTGCGGTGATAAACATTCAAAAAATATCAGGGTAATTGTAGTGAAAATTATTTTTGGCATGTAGTTTTAATTCCAAAAACTGGAAATAGTTTCCTAATTTATCACAGATGGAGCATTTGTGTGTTTCCTGTTTAGGATATGGTTTACCGGTTCCTTTCTTTCATGGCCATAATGATTTAACTATCTTAACTTTTTGGTGACCTGACTGATCAGTTCCTGCGACTTTTCATTATAAAGCTATCCGGTTGATAGTTTTCTGGCTATTGCATCCGAAAAGCTGCACATTTCATTTCTGTTGTATACACATTTTCTTCCGTATCGCAACCAAAGACTTCAGGCCAGAAATGACTTCATGGCATTTTCCACCGAGCATTTCTGTTAAAAATAATCTAAGATCACACTGGTTTTACATAGATAAACTCTTCGTGATGTGTGGGTTGTACTTGTGAGTGCAATTTTTTTTTTGTATTTCTTTAAGGCATGGGCTACCAGGAATTCCTTCAACGAGACTATCGGAACATTTTCCAATCAATCCGAGGGCTCCAACTACAACTGGAATTATTGATGTCCTCATGTGCCACATTTTTTAGGTTTCCACTTCAAGATCATCGTAGATTTATAGTGTTTTGAAGATCTTTAAAGACACATTAAAATCAGCAGGAACTGCTATGTCAATCAGAAAGCACATGCTGTTTTTGTTGCCTTTGATCACGATGTCAGTGTGTTTAGCTTTGATTGTTCTCTGTGTGTGTGTATTGTAAAATCCCATAAAATTGTTACAAGTTCTACCACAGTAATTGGGTCTGGATGATGTTCATACCTGCTTCTTGCAGTTTCCTTCCTGTAAAAGTTGCATATTTTCCAGTACTGATATTGGCACATTCTGTCATGCTGAGTTTTATAATCTGTAGATGTTATCTTTAAGATCCATGTCATATTTAAGGAAATTTACTAACTCCAAGTTAGTTAAACTAATCTTCTACCCCCTTAGGATCATACAGACGATCAATATCAGCCTTAGGCAAGTCAGAAGATTTCTCGTTTTGCCACCCATTTGCTTAATGTCAGCTATGGTTCGATTAAGGATGTTGAAAATGTGTTGCATCTCAGGAACAGCCGAAGGGTTTATGGCTGATATTCTGTTTTGTGAATTCAACTCGGTATTTAACACAAGACGCACACGCCTGTGATATTCTTTTCTTATTTTCTCCTTCATTTGGGGATGCTGTATTCCATCTCCCTCGCTGAGATCTAGATATTTATAGGCTTCTTCTTGTGTCAGTTCCCTCATCTTTGTGACAAAATCTAGATCTATTGAGTGTGTTTCTGTAATTCTCCTTTTTTGAATGTTACTTTTGCACATTTATCTAATCCAAAATCCATACCGATGTCGTCACTGAAATATTTTATAGTATTGAGGAGACCCTTCAACTAATTCTCGTCTTTGGCAAAGAGTTTGATATTATCCTAGAATAGTTGATTAAACACTTTCTTCTTCACTTCGTATCCATAGTTATTACTGTTTAGTACATTCGAAAGGGGGATTAAGGACAGACAGAACAGAAGGTGTGACAGGGCGTCTCCTTGAAAGATTCCTCGTTGGCTATTCAAAACAATTGCAAATTCGTATGATTTAGGTATAATATGGTTTTCCACAATTCCATGCTATATTTCAGAAACTTTACTTTCATCGAGCAAACTTTGTACATTTCGAAAGCCTTAAGGATCCTAGAGTGTGAAACACTATCAAAGACTTTACAGTAATCTATCCAAGCTGCGCTGAGATTTCTACCTTTTTCCTGCAATTTTCTAGGATCATTTTATTTATTAGTAGTTGATCTTTGCAGCTATTCGAAATCCTCTCTGTTTCAGAAGAATAATGTTGTTTTCATCGAGAAAATACTAAGTAATGTTCGTCAGGATAGATGTGATTAATTCATGTGGTGGGCAGACATGTTATTGGCCTGTAATTTTTATAATAATTATTATGTTTCACGTGTTTTTGTAGGAGATTTATAATACCTTCAGAGATCCATTCTGCAATTTCATTTGGATTATTAATTAGCGTTGATAAATTTTACGCAATAGTTTTATGGATTGATGACAGATGATAGAGCCAAAAGTTAGGTACATTTTCATTTTTTGGGGATTTCAATTTTGGGGCTTTTTTAGAGCTTGCCTAACATTATTCTTGGTTATATTTTTCCATTCTTTATCCTTTATTCTTTCTTGTTCTCATTTGATCCACTCTGTATTGGAATTATATTCCCTTGTGTTGCTCCAAATATTCGCTCAAGATTTTTGCACTTCTTCAATAGATTGTGGCTTTTTAACTTCTATAACTGTTTTCCAATTTCTCTGTAAAATCTCCGAAGTTCCGAAGTTAAGCAATGTCGAACCAGGTCAGTGCCTAGATGGGTGACCGCTTGGCAATTTTAAAATCTAAAAATATTTTCTGGTTTTAAATAACCTGCTAAAGGCTGATAAGCTGTAAAAAAAATACCAAATCAGTCTACTACATGTATTTAAGATCGCTACTAGATTGGAAAGTAGGTCTCAATGTTCCCATCTCACCGTTGAACTAGCGAGATGCAACCGCCACTTATCCACTAACAGTTTCTTTTCTCGAACTTCCCACCTGTGAAACCCCCTTTCGATTTCCTGCTTCCCCGACAACTAAAATCTTCAAAAATTTAAATGCATCGTCAATCGTCATCTTCTGTCTTCTTGAACCCCGTTCCTTATTTGCCCTTACCTCAATCCTCCTCATTCTCAGTCTTCTCTTTCATTTTCATTCCCTGTTACTCTCTGGATTCTAGTGGCATTATGGATTTGCCTGGGTGGGAAGCGGTTAAAAAAATATCACTGAAATCACAAAAATTATTTTCAATTCACAGCGACTCCAGATTGTTTTTTTTCTTACCGATGAAAGAAACCTCAATTTTCTTAGGATCTCTTTTGGTTAACAAGGTTGTGGGTTTTGTGTCTATTTTTAGATGAAGGTGCGTGTTCAATGTATAAACAAAGAAGATAGAAGAAGCGTACCAAATAATTTTAGTTTCTGCTAAGGACGTTAATTTCTTTTATGTTGACTGAATTGAAACAAAGTTGAACGTCTCTTGAGTATGCCCGTTGTCCTTTTCGGTTCAGAAATAGTTTATGGGAAATAAGGATAAGAACGGGTAAAGATGGTTGAGTTCAAGCCAGCCTCGCGTTGAGTTCGGATGACCGAATGTCTACTTCATGAGTAGGGCTGCTCCATAAAAATCGAATATATGACAAAAAGTACTTTCCCGTTTTTTTTTATAACTTGCCCCATGGGAAATTTTTTAGAGAGAATGTGTCGGCTAATTTCATCGGCAAAAAAACTCTCTCTCTCTCTCTCTCTCTCTCTCTCTCTCTCTCTCTCTCTCTCTCTCTCTCTCTCTCTCTTTTGTTCTAGTTTTGAATTATCAACATCTGGAGACGTGGAACACTCATAAAGTCCTTTGTATTTCGACAGGAAGATGACCATCATGAAAACGTGAAAAAGAGAGAGAGAAAGAAGGAGGGAAAGAAAGAAAGAGATGCATAATGTGTTACCCACAGGGCACATACTTAACTTCTTCTTCTTCTTCTTCTTCTTCTTCTTCTTCTTCTTCTTCTTCTTCTTCTTCTTCTTCTTCTTCTTCTTCAAGTTATTATTATTATTAGTAGTAGTAATTATTATTATTATTAGTAGTAATTATTATTATTAGTAGTAGTAGTAGTTTTCACTTTTCTCACTGGAACCAAGTGGTGTCTTTAGCGAAGGCACAGTAGAATAATGGATTGCGTCCCAGTTTGAAGAATCGGAGATCCGAGTTTGAATTCCAGTCGAGTCCATTACATTCATTTACTTAAAATGGTTCAGCAGACAATGTAGTTTTATTTATGGTAAATTACCTTATTCGGTTTCCGTTACTCGATACTGTGAGTCCGAAAAAATGGAGTTTTTTTATCGCGGTCGTCATTACTTCTCGGTCTTTTAGCTGGGATCAAAGTGTAGTACCTGACCTCATCATCTCTCCACATCTCTTTTATTTTGTTTCATTTTTTTGTTATTAATTAATTAATTAATTTTTTGTAAATGATTTAAGTACTTTACAATTCCCTTGAATCTCTTTTGGCTCTAGCTTTGAATTATCCAGGATTTGGAGACATGGAACGCGTATAAATGTCCATTGTATGAGGGGGAAATGTTTCGACGGAAGACGACCATCGAAATAAGTGTTTATCTCAACTCTGGCAAAGGTTGTACTTAATGAATCCGTCGGCATCGTTGGGCGAGTGTTGTGTCGGTGTCCCAGAGAAAGGAAACCAGTGGGGTGAGGGTGAAAAGAGAGTGAGGGGACAGAGAGAGAGAGGGGGGACACAGAGAGAAAGAGAGGGTAAGGATGAGATACAGGGGTTGCGAAAACTACTTCAATTGTCCAAAATGTCTTCTCCATCGATATAGTTATTCTCCACATATTCGCATGCGCGTGTGTGTGTGTGTGAGCGAGAGAGAGAGAGGGGGGGGAGGCCGAGAAACAAAGAGAACGAGAGAGAGAGAGAGGGGGAGGCCGAGAAACAAAGAGAACGAGAGAGAGAGAGAGAGAGAGAGAGAGTGAGGCTATGGATTTATAAGCATTAATAATTCATATATAAATTCATGTTACACCAATGTAAATATTTCCACAAAACAATAACAGGGACAAGTATCGTAATTTGGATAAAGAAAATTATCGAATTGAAGAATTAAGTCAAAAGTCTGGAACTCAAAAGATAAAATTTGTAAGTATTTTATGGCATTATTTAAGAAAACTTGTGATTGAAAATATCTGCTTATTTTGTTGAAAACTGTACAATTTTATCTTTAGCAATAGAACTGCTGTGTGAAATGTCTGAAAGGAAGTTGTTGTTAACATTTCGCCAAGAAAATAAATAAAATTGTAAATCCTTTAAATTAATCTATCCTATAATAAATATATATCCTTTCTCTCGTCTCGGATCCCGAACACACAAAGAGGCTGTATTTAATCTATCCTATAATAAATATATATCCTTTCTCTCGTCTCGGATCCCGAACACACAAAGAGGCTGTATTTAATCTATCCTATAATAAATATATATCCTTTCTCTCGTCTCGGATCCCGAACACACAAAGAGGCTGTATTTAATCTATCCTATAATAAATATATATCCTTTCTCTCGTCTCGCATCCCGAACACTCAAAGAGGCCGTATTTAATCTATCCTATAATAAATATATATCCTTTCTCTCGTCTCGGATCCCGAACACACAAAGAGGCCGTATTTAATCTATCCTATAATAAATATATATTCTTTCTCTCGTCTCGGATCCCGAACACACAAAGGGGCCGTATTTAATCTATCCTATAATAAATACATATCCTTTCTCTCGTCTCGGATCCCGAACACACAAAGAGGCTGTATTTTTTTTTGTATAATTTTAGGTGAATGCCACCCAAAATTATTGTACGGTTTTAACTAATCAAGGGAAACCATTCTTTTTTCTTTCATCCGTAGAATAAAAACATTAAATGGTTGTAAAATTTTAAAAAACAAATTATTTTAGAAAATATTTACAATCGAAATTATCATAAAATTTTACAATTTTTTATTCTTCAAGCACATCTTTATTTTAGATCAACTTTTCTTAAGATTTCGATGTATGTGTGCGTTTTTTTATGTTTTTTTATGTTTTTTTTTTGTTTGATTTTTTTAAATGAATATTGTCTGGATTGTGATTATTGTTATGGTATGAGATGGCTGTTTATTTGTGTGTGTGTAAAGGTGGCAGAGAGAGAGAGAGAGAGAGAGAGAGAGAGAGAATAAATGGTGAAAATTTCAATGAAATCCGAGAGGAAAAATTATACTTAGTCGATGGATGTCATTGGTTTATCAAGGCTTATAACTTTGAGAAAGTTCATGAAGGTTCATCACGTGGTTGAAAGGTCAATCAAAACATGCGGCGGGCACAAAGTGTCCATATTCAATGTCTGGTAAAAAGTAAAGTGAACGAATAATACTGAATTTCTTTTTGAAATGAATATTGTTTGGATTGTAATTAGATTGTTATGGTATAAGATGGATGTTTGTGCTATGCATCTTCAAAGGCTGGCGTGATGGATTTAACCGTTTTCTTTTGATTTTTCAACATATTTGAACACGTGTATGTTGCCTTGGGAAAGTAGTAATTCTTTAAGGAAAGTTCTCAAATTTAAAACCTTGATAAATCAATGACATTCATCGCCTAATTATATAAACACGTGCAGCATAATAAATCCTTCGTTGCCTGGATAATTTCCCCCAGTTTCCTTAAGCTTTTATTTTACTTTTAATTCCAAGATAGTAAATGAAATTTAATATTTCCTATAGGCAATATACATTGCTGTATTTCAAACCGAATTTAAACTGATTGGAATGATTTTTGGGAAATCTCTAAAATTGGACATATTGACAAATCTGTCAACACAACATAATTCTGTTTATTAAAAAATAAGATAGACTTTCATGAAACTTTATTTAAGGAGGATTACCTGATTTAAAGTTTAATTAATCTGAATGAAAACAAACATTACTTACGTTTAGTTTAAAATATCGCAAAAAAGCATTTTTCTTATTACGACAGTGTCCTTAATATATCTTATTCATAAAGATAATTAAAGCTTTTCTAATTGACTAGTGTCTAAGATTTATTGCATTTTTTATTTTACGATTCAGAGCAGAATTTCTGTATTTTGAGGTTTTGTTTAACAAAGAAATTTGATGATTTAATTTCTTCGAGGACTTGTCCTTATAACAAATATAAACATTAACCGATGCAAAAAATAATTTCTCTAAATTTCTTAAAAATTAAATTATTGTGTGTGTGTGGGAGGGGTTACAGACGTAAAAAAACATATTTTTTCGAAGATTTTCTAAAAAAAATATTCATTTGCTTAATAAGTCTTGAAATTTTCATTAAAATCAGAGAATTATTTGATTTGTGCAAGAATTTCGAAAATAATTTTTTTTGGTGAATAATGAATTTTACAAGTATTTTTCATTTTTTTAAATTTTAATTAAAATAATTTATAAAGTTTTAATTTTTCAAATTGCTACATTGCCGTGTACATGTTAGGTGATATTGTTTAAACGGCGCTATTACACTTTCGCACCTCTTCCGCCATGTTTTTCCCGTAAGTATTTTATTTCTCTGATTACTTTTTCCTCTTCCTTATCTCCTGTACATCACGTTCAGAACATCGAACACGCATTTTTAAACGTTTTCCTGATGTTTTTTATCACAGTAAAAGGTAAGATCATAATTCACCAAAAACATATATATATATATATATATATATATATATATATATATATATATATATATATATATATATATACATATATATATATATATATATATATATATATATATATATATATATATATATATATATATATTCACAACAGATAAAGTTCCGTGGCAATTTGATGCCAGGCGAATCCCAAAGCCTTTGAGCCCACATAAATTCCGCCAGATATTCAGAAATCGTCCTCCTGTTGGTGGGGCCACGTGTAGTAAACAGGAAAAAAATATTTCTTGGGGAAAAATTACATCGCGGTGAAATATTACCACAAGGCGAAGTCGGAGTGCAAAAGTGTAATAGCGCCGTTTAAACAACAGGGTGTGATGGGTAAATTGTCGCCATTTCATATTTTTAATTTCGCGCATGCGCATTGTTTGGTTTTGATTTGTCAACTGCACAGTATAGTAGGGTCAGTTGGGCACCATCTGTGATAAAATGAACACCATGACGTAATTCACTCCGGCAGAAGTTTGGAAACGGTATGCTGTTCTGCTTGACATTCGCGCCGAAAGATCCAATACGAACTTTTAGAGTGTTTGGATGTCAATCTGAGGACAGGGCAGAGGATTCGGAGGTAATGCTACCCTGAGGGTGTCTGTTGGAAGACCCTATGTCTGGTAACAGGACTGTGTACCATGCCACACAAGCAGTAGAACCCAATCATGGTTATCAGACAATTTATGCGACCACATCACCCCTTATATCTGGTCACCTAACTCCTCAGAGTTAGGTGGCTAGATATAAGGGGTGATGCAACTCACTTGAGTATTATGTGTGAGGCGCAGTTGAGTGAGAGATCAACAAAACTCCTTGTAACACCAAAGATGAACTGAAGACAAGGATTATGGCAGCATTCACCAAATTAAACAAGAAGACCACCCAGAAGAGATACAAGAGATTTCGAAGTCGTCTGTAGGCCGTGGTTGAAGCCAATGGCGATTTTATTGAATAAATTTACTCTTTAATATTTCAAGTTATTTTTGTGCAATGTTGGTAAATATATCTGTTAAAATGGGAATATTATTTTCATTTTTACGTAATTTATACGACACTTTATCCATCGCAACATTTATATTTACTAATCATATAGAGAAATGCTTACTACAATTCAGTGATCCACAATATTTTAAAAGAATTTTTTAATTTGTTTGTGTGTGTATATAAATGTGCCATTATTGTAGATACAGGCGTCCATACACGGCATTATCAGAAAATAAAAGCGGTAACTTGAAAAAATTTAAAGCCAAAGTACATAAGATTCAATAAAACAGATTTTTAAAATTAAAAATGATATTAAAAAGTCACTCATGTTATATTCCTCGAGTATTTTGTTCTCCCAAGAAAAATAGTTTGATTTCCGGTTGTCAATGAAACTGTCAGGCTGTCAATAAAGCTTTTAATATCTGAAAAAAAAAACTATTTCCGCATTAAAAAAATGCCTTTCTACGATATTTTAAAATTAAATTAATAACTGTTTCAAGTCAGATTAGTTAAACTTTAAATCAGCTAATATTCCCCAAATAAACTTTCAGAAAAGTATACTTTATTTTTTAATGATTTTTTAATAATGCTAGTTAAAATGTGCTGTCAGATGACTAAAATCAGTGTTTTTTAGTAATTAAAAACAAACAAGAACTCCTTCCAGTCAATTATTTTTTTACAATATCATTTCACCCCAAGCAAGGCAATAAATCCAATAGAACGCAGCGTCTGACAGGCTGGAAAGCAAGAATCAATGAGGCAATAGTTGTATAGTTTGGTGGGAACTGGATCCATTATTTATGTCTCGCACCGCCCCATGGGCGTAGG
Organism: Acanthosepion esculentum; assembly: GCA_964036315.1. Taxonomy (NCBI): domain Eukaryota; kingdom Metazoa; phylum Mollusca; class Cephalopoda; order Sepiida; family Sepiidae; genus Acanthosepion; species Acanthosepion esculentum. The sequence goes on along the minus strand of OZ038490.1, from coordinate 7,236,234 downwards.
CAATTCCTCCGTCTCTCTTGGTATTTCATCTAACCTTTCACCTTGGTTGTCATTTTGACAATTCTGATTTTTAAGCTTCGTAGGCGAAAGGGTTTGGCTTAACCTCTGGTCATTAATTGTAATTATCGATTTAATTTTCGTTAGCACATTTTTCCATCCGTAGTGACGTTGTTCTTCACAGGCCGATATTTGATATGGAAACTTAGTTCACCAAGCTTCATTGTCCATTCGTTGATTTTGGCATTTTTTTTTTTTTGTATACCTTCGATTGCCGTACATAAACGACACTGACCTGGCACTGGTATATAACTTGAAGTGACATCGCGACAAAAGATACCTCCATGTACGCACTTCAATGAAAATCACCAAAGCTTCTTACTTGACTATATTATACACTTTTTTCGCTTCCTTGGAGTGTTTTCAAAATAAATGCGACAGGCCTCCCGTTCTGACTTTAGTACAGATATACATCGCTCTCTAACTCGAAAGGTAAATTTTCTTCAATAGCCCACAGAGTTACTTTACATAGCATGAATTTTAGAGCTTTAAAAGTGCTGAGAGCTTGTTTATTCAGTGGGAACGTATTTTATCTGAAAATTCAGCTATCCATTTTACGCAATACGCAAAAAGTCCCCTGACCATATTAAGTTAGGGGTTCCATTTCTTGTAATGGCTTCATCCGTTCTGGGTTAGGTTTAATGATGCATTTCCCACATAATGCCCTAAAGTATTCAATGTTGTTACCTTCTGAATAGTTTCAGCAGTATTTAAGGTTACTTTTTTTCTTTACGACCTTCAGAAATTCTTCGACATTATTGCCATGGAGTAGTTGAGTGAGTTGTCGTAAGTCTTGGTAACTGTAGAGAGACTTAAAGTGAATAGAATCCTCACTCAACTGCTTGTCAAATACAAACTCTAGAATCACTGTCCAAGTGACTATTTATAGGAAGGAGAGGAGAACGCTAACCCACGTGATATTTAAATAATTTACAACACGAGAACTGATGAAATCAGGAAGGTCGTTTATGGAAATTAGAAACAATGTAGGTTCAATGATAGAGCCCTATGGAACAACTGCGTTTATGAAAAAAGATTTAGAAGAGTGGCCATTCAAGAATACATTCATTTCGCGGTTTGATGAGAAATAGTGAATCAGTTCAAAAGTGCGTCCAGAAATACCATAACCTTTCAACCCTGGCAAATGTCTTTGAGATATCCAAAGCAACAGACCGAGCTACAACATTCTCATCAAAAGCTTGATAGATTCTTTCTGCAATACTCGGTAACACATCAACAGTTGACCTAGAGAAGCGAAAGCCATATTGCTTATCTGAAAGAAGACCCTGCGATGTGAAAGTCTTAAGCAATTCAGAGTTAATTAGAGTCTCTAGTACTTTGCCAGAAAGCGACAGAAGGTTAATAAGCCGATAGTTAGAAGGATCAGATGGTTCGTCTGAGTTCTTAAAGATTTTAACTTCAGAAGAGGATTTCCAAAAAGCAGGAAAGCAAGACAAGTCTTGAAATACAGCAAAGTATTTTGCTTCTTGTAAATATTAAATTTAATCTATTACCTTTCAATTTAAACTGAAATAAAAGCTTCAAGAAAAAATTCTCATTTTTAAGCTCATTTTGTAATTATTTATCTATATATATATATGTGTGAAGATGAGACAAATTTAATAACGACACCTTTCGCTGAGAGCCTCAGCTCTCTTTGGCTTCCCCTGGTTAAAATGAAAGAAAGACAAAAGTCTATGTGTGGAAAAATCTTTTGGTGTATGTAAGGATATGAGTGAACAATAAATCAAATTAAATTACATTACCTTATCACCTTCAATGTCCAGTATTCGTTCGTCTGTTTGTTCGTTTGTTTTATCTATGTCTATATTAGAGCCTTAGGTGTTGTTGATTTCAAATCATTTCACCGAAACTAAAGTGTGTCTTTTTATTATATAGGTATATACTTGTATATACGTGTACATACATACACACTCTTACAGGAATATACATATATTAGAGCCTTTTTATATATACTGTTACATACATGTACACATATACATTTTCACTCATATATATTTGTGCATGCATATATACACACACATGCATATACACATTATAAATCCTATATATTATTATATATATATATTTGATTGTTATAATTATTGTTTTCTAGAAAGACCCTTGGAAATTTCCTGGTTGTCCTTTAAAAACTTTTGATGTATCTTAAGTATTCAGTTAACGATTGATTAAGCTAATGGCGAGTTCTACGACAATAAAATATCCGTCGAATCTCCCCTATCGCATAGTTAAATATTTGAGCTTAACAACTGTAGCAAAATATTGCAATAACATAATTGTGCTTGTACCTCTCTTCCCGGCCTGGTAGTATCGTGGCTACGTCTGACTAGCTATGACCAACTCTGACAAGCTTGGACAAGCTATGACTAGCTAAAGCCAAAGCACTGCGACCCGGGTGAAAACTCGGGTCCATTCCCCCTCCCTTCCCACGTTAATCTCCGACCTTGTGTCACAACCTGGCCCTGTGGGAGGTCAAGTAAATCCCGTGTAGTATCTGTTCACAGATTACTCGCTGAATGATCGCCTTTAAGCCGGGAGTGATCACTGATACAGGCCGGTGGCAGGGATTCGTCCCTGCGTTGGTAGTATCGGGGCTACGTCTGACTAGCTATGACCAGCAATGACTAGCTAAGACCAGCTCTGATCAGCTTGGACAAGCTAAGACCAGCTAAAGCACTGCGACCCGGGTGAAAACTCGGGTCCACTCCCCCTCCCGTCCCACGTTAAACCCCGACCTTGTGTCACAACCTGACCGTGTGGGAGGTCAAGTAAATCCACGGCCTTTTGGCTAAGATCAAAGTGTAGTATCTGTTCACAGATTACTCGCTGAATGATCGCCTTTAGGCCGGGAGTGATCACTGATACAGGCCGGTCGCAGGGATTCGTCCCTGCGCTGGTAGTATCGGGGCTACGTCTGACTAGCTATGACCAGCTAAGACCAGCCATGACAAGCTATGACTAGCTAAGACCAGCTCTGACCAGCTTGGACAAGCTAAGACCAGCTAAAGCACTGCGGCCCGGGTGAAAACTCGGGTCCACTCCCCCTCCCGTCCCACGTTAAACCCCGACCCTGTGTCACAACCTGACCGTGTGCGAGGTCAAGTAAATCCACGGCCTTTTGGCTAAGATCAAAGTGTAGTATCTGTTCGCAGATTACTCACTGAATGATCGCCTATGGGGCCGAGATTCTTCCTCCGATACAGGCCGGCGGCAGGGATTCGTCCCTGCGCTGGTAGTATCGTGGCTACGTCTGACCAGCTTGGACAAGCTATGACCAGCTAAGACCAGCCAAGACCAGCTATGACTAGCTAAAGCCAAAGTACTGCGACCCGGGTGAAAACTCGGGTCCATTCCCCCTCCCTTCCCACGTTAAACTCCGACCTTGTGTCACAACCTGGCCCTGTCGGAGGTCAAGTAAATCCCGTGTAGTATCTGTTCTCAGATTACTCGCTGAACGATCGCCTTTAGGCCGAGAGCGATCACTGATACAGGCCGGTGGCAGGGATTCGTCCCTGCGCTGGTAGTATCGGGGGCTACGTCTGACTAGCTATGACCAGCTCTGACCAGCTTGGACAAGCTAAGACCAGCTAAAGCACTGCGACCCGGGTGAAAAATCGGGTCCATTCCCCCTCCCGTCCCACGTTAAACCCCGACCTTGTGTCACAACCTGACCGTGTGGGAGGTCAAGTAAATCCACGGCATTTTGGCTAAGATCAAAGTGTAGTATCTGTTCGCAGATTACTCAGTGAATGATCGCCTATGGGCCCGAGATTCTTCCTCCGATACAGGCCGGCGGCAGGGATTCGTCCCTGCGCTGGTAGTATCGTGGCTACGTCTGACCAGCTTGGACAAGCTATGACCAGCTAAGACCAGCCAAGACCAGCTATGACTAGCTAAAGCCAAAGTACTGCGACCCGGGTGAAAACTCGGGTCCATTCCCCCTCCCTTCCCACGTTAAACTCCGACCTTGTGTCACAACCTGGCCCTGTGGGAGGTCAAGTAAATCCCGTGTAGTATCTGTTCACAGATTACTCACTGAATGATCGCCTATGGGGCCGGGATTCCTTCTCCGTTTCAGGCCGGCGGCAGGGATTCGTCCCTGCGCTGGTAGTATCGTGGCTACGTCTGACCAGCTTGGACAAGCTATGACCAGCTAAGACCAGCCAAGACCAGCTATGACTAGCTAAAGCCAAAGCACTGCGACCCGGGTGAAAACTCGGGTCCATTCCCCCTCCCTTCCCACGTTAAACTCCGACCTTGTGTCACAACCTGGCCCTGTGGGAGGTCAAGTAAATCCCGTGTAGTATCTGTTCGCAGATTACTCACTGAATGATCGCCTATGGGGCCGGGATTCGTTCTCCGATACAGGCCGGCGGCAGGGATTCGTCCCTGCGCTGGTAGTATCGTGGCTACGTCTGACTAGCTATGACCAGCTCTGACCAGCTTGGACAAGCTATGACCAGCTAAGACCAGCCAAGACCAGCTATGACTAGCTAAAGCCAAAGTACTGCGACCCGGGTGAAAACTCGGGTCCATTCCCCCTCCCTTCCCACGTTAAACTCCGACCTTGTGTCACAACCGGGCCCTGTGGGAGGTCAAGTAAATCCCGTGTAGTATCTGATCGCAGATTACTCACTGAATGATCGCCTATGGGGCCGGGATTCGTTCTCCGATACAGGCCGGCGGCAGGGATCCGTCCCTGCGCTGGTAGTATCGTGGCTACGTCTGACCAGCTTGGACAAGCTATGACCAGCTAAGACCAGCCAATACCAGCTATGACTAGCTAAAGCCAAAGTACTGCGACCCGGGTGAAAACTCGGGTCCATTCCCCCTCCCTTCCCACGTTAAACTCCGACCTTGTGTCACAACCTGGCCCTGTGGGAGGTCAAGTAAATCCCGTGTAGTATCTGTTCACAGATTACTCACTGAATGATCGCCTATGGGGCCGGGATTCGTTCTCCGATACAGGCCGGCGGCAGGGATTCGTCCCTGCGCTGGTAGTATCGTGGCTACGTCTGACCAGCTTGGACAAGCTATGACCAGCTAAGACCAGCCAAGACCAGCTATGACTAGCTAAAGCCAAAGTACTGCGACCCGGGTGAAAACTCGGGTCCATTCCCCCTCCCTTCCCACGTTAAACTCCGACCTTGTGTCACAACCTGGCCCTGTGGGAGGTCAAGTAAATCCCGTGTAGTATCTGTTCACAGATTACTCACTGAATGATCGCCTATGGGGCCGGGATTCGTTCTCCGATACAGGCCGGCGGCAGGGATTCGTCCCTGCGCTGGTAGTATCGTGGCTACGTCTGACCAGCTTGGACAAGCAATGACCAGCTAAGACCAGCCAAGACCAACTATGACTAGCTAAAGCCAAAGCACTGCGACCCGGGTGAAAACTCGGACCCATTCCCCCTCCCTTCCCACGTTAAACTCCGACCTTGTGTCACAACCTGGCCCTGTGGGAGGTCAAGTAAATCCCGTGTAGTATCTGTTCACAGATTACTCACTGAATGATCGCCTATGGGGCCGGGATTCCTTCTCCGATACAGGCCGGCGGCAGGGATTCGTCCCTGCGCTGGTAGTATCGTGGCTACGTCTGACCAGCTTGGACAAGCTATGACCAGCTAAGACCAGCCAAGACCAGCTATGACTAGCTAAAGCCAAAGCACTGCGACCCGGGTGAAAACTCGGGTCCATTCCCCCTCCCTTCCCACGTTAAACTCCGACCTTGTGTCACAACCGGGCCCTGTGGGAGGTCAAGTAAATCCCGTGTAGTATCTGATCGCAGATTACTCACTGAATGATCGCCTATGGGGCCGGGATTCGTTCTCCGATACAGGCCGGCGGCAGGGATCCGTCCCTGCGCTGGTAGTATCGTGGCTACGTCTGACCAGCTTGGACAAGCTATGACCAGCTAAGACCAGCCAAGACCAGCTATGACTAGCTAAAGCCAAAGCACTGCGACACGGGTGAAAACTCGGGTCCATTCCCCCTCCCTTCCCACGTTAAACTCCGACCTTGTGTCACAACCTGGCCCTGTGGGAGGTCAAGTAAATCCCGTGTAGTATCTGTTCACAGATTACTCACTGAATGATCGCCTATGGGGCCGGGATTCGTTCTCCGATACAGGCCGGCGGCAGGGATTCGTCCCTGCGCTGGTAGTATCGTGGCTACGTCTGACCAGCTTGGACAAGCTATGACCAGCTAAGACCAGCCAAGACCAGCTATGACTAGCTAAAGCCAAAGTACTGCGACCCGGGTGAAAACTCGGGTCCATTCCCCCTCCCTTCCCACGTTAAACTCCGACCTTGTGTCACAACCGGGCCCTGTGGGAGGTCAAGTAAATCCCGTGTAGTATCTGATCGCAGATTACTCACTGAATGATCGCCTATGGGGCCGGGATTCGTTCTCCGATACAGGCCGGCGGCAGGGATCCGTCCCTGCGCTGGTAGTATCGTGGCTACGTCTGACCAGCTTGGACAAGCTATGACCAGCTAAGACCAGCCAAGACCAGCTATGACTAGCTAAAGCCAAAGTACTGCGACCCGGGTGAAAACTCGGGTCCATTCCCCCTCCCTTCCCACGTTAAACTCCGACCTTGTGTCACAACCTGGCCCTGTCGGAGGTCAAGTAAATCCCGTGTAGTATCTGTTCTCAGATTACTCGCTGAACGATCGCCTTTAGGCCGGGAGCGATCACTGATACAGGCCGGTCGCAGGGATTCGTCCCTGCGCTGGTAGTATCGGGGGCTACGTCTGACTAGCTATGACCAGCTCTGACCAGCTTGGACAAGCTAAGACCAGCTAAAGCACTGCGACCCGGGTGAAAAATCGGGTCCATTCCCCCTCCCGTCCCACGTTAAACCCCGACCTTGTGTCACAACCTGACCGTGTGGGAGGTCAAGTTAATCAACGGCATTTTGACTAAGATCAAAGTGTAGTATCTGTTCGCAGATTACTCAGTGAATGATCGCCTATGGGCCCGAGATTCTTCCTCCGATACAGGCCGGCGGCAGGGATTCGTCCCTGCGCTGGTAGTATCGTGGCTACGTCTGACCAGCTTGGACAAGCTATGACCAGCTAAGACCAGCCAAGACCAGCTATGACTAGCTAAAGCCAAAGTACTGCAACCCGGGTGAAAACTCGGGTCCATTCCCCCTCCCTTCCCACGTTAAACTCCGACCTTGTGTCACAACCTGGCCCTGTGGGAGGTCAAGTAAATCCCGTGTAGTATCTGTTCGCAGATTACTCACTGAATGATCGCCTATGGGGCCGGGATTCCTTCTCCGATACAGGCCGGCGGCAGGGATTCGTCCCTGCGCTGGTAGTATCGTGTCTACGTCTGACTAGCTATGACCAGCTCTGACCAGCTTGGACAAGCTATGACCAGCTAAGACCAGCCAAGACCAACTATGACTAGCTAAAGCCAAAGCACTGCGACCCGGGTGAAAACTCGGACCCATTCCCCCTCCCTTCCCACGTTAAACTCCGACCTTGTGTCACAACCTGGCCCTGTGGGAGGTCAAGTAAATCCCGTGTAGTATCTGTTCACAGATTACTCACTGAATGATCGCCTATGGGGCCGGGATTCCTTCTCCGATACAGGCCGGCGGCAGGGATTCGTCCCTGCGCTGGTAGTATCGTGGCTACGTCTGACCAGCTTGGACAAGCTATGACCAGCTAAGACCAGCCAAGACCAGCTATGACTAGCTAAAGCCAAAGTACTGCGACCCGGGTGAAAACTCGGGTCCATTCCCCCTCCCTTCCCACGTTAAACTCCGACCTTGTGTCACAACCTGGCCCTGTGGGAGGTCATTAAATCCCGTGTAGTATCTGTTCGCAGATTACTCACTGAATGATCGCCTATGGGGCCGGGATTCCTTCTCCGATACAGGCCGGCGGCAGGGATTCGTCCCTGCGCTGGTAGTATCGTGTCTACGTCTGACTAGCTATGACCAGCTCTGACCAGCTTGGACAAGCTATGACCAGCTATGACCAGCCAAGACCAACTATGACTAGCTAAAGCCAAAGCACTGCGACCCGGGTGAAAACTCGGACCCATTCCCCCTCCCTTCCCACGTTAAACTCCGACCTTGGGTCACAACCTGGCCCTGTGGGAGGTCAAGTAAATCCCGTGTAGTATCTGTTCACAGATTACTCACTGAATGATCGCCTATGGGGCCGGGATTCCTTCTCCGATACAGGCCGGCGGCAGGGATTCGTCCCTGCGCTGGTAGTATCGTGGCTACGTCTGACCAGCTTGGACAAGCTATGACCAGCTAAGACCAGCCAAGACCAGCTATGACTAGCTAAAGCCAAAGCACTGCGACCCGGGTGAAAACTCGGGTCCATTCCCCCTCGCTTCCCACGTTAAACTCCGACCTTGTGTCACAACCTGGCCCTGTGGGAGGTCAAGTAAATCCCGTGTAGTATCTGTTCGCAGATTACTCACTGAATGATCGCCTATGGGGCCGGGATTCGTTCTCCGATACAGGCCGGCGGCAGGGATTCGTCCCTGCGCTGGTAGTATCGTGTCTACGTCTGACTAGCTATGACCAGCTCTGACCAGCTTGGACAAGCTATGACCAGCTATGACCAGCCAAGACCAACTATGACTAGCTAAAGCCAAAGCACTGCGACCCGGGTGAAAACTCGGGTCCATTCCCCCTCGCTTCCCACGTTAAACTCCGACCTTGTGTCACAACCTGGCCCTGTGGGAGGTCAAGTAAATCCCGTGTAGTATCTGTTCGCAGATTACTCACTGAATGATCGCCTATGGGGCCGGGATTCGTTCTCCGATACAGGCCGGCGGCAGGGATTCGTCCCTGCGCTGGTAGTATCGTGTCTACGTCTGACTAGCTATGACCAGCTCTGACCAGCTTGGACAAGCTATGACCAGCTATGACCAGCCAAGACCAACTATGACTAGCTAAAGCCAAAGCACTGCGACCCGGGTGAAAACTCGGACCCATTCCCCCTCCCTTCCCACGTTAAACTCCGACCTTGGGTCACAACCTGGCCCTGTGGGAGGTCAAGTAAATCCCGTGTAGTATCTGTTCACAGATTACTCACTGAATGATCGCCTATGGGGCCGGGATTCCTTCTCCGATACAGGCCGGCGGCAGGGATTCGTCCCTGCGCTGGTAGTATCGTGGCTACGTCTGACCAGCTTGGACAAGCTATGACCAGCTAAGACCAGCCAAGACCAGCTATGACTAGCTAAAGCCAAAGTACTGCGACCCGGGTGAAAACTCGGGTACATTCCCCCTCCCTTCCCACGTTAAACTCCGACCTTGTGTCACAACCTGGCCCTGTGGGAGGTCAAGTAAATCCCCTGTAGTATCTGTTCGCAGATTACTCACTGAATGATCGCCTATGGGGCCGTGATTCGTTCTCCGATACAGGCCGGCGGCAGGGATTCGTCCCTGCGCTGGTAGTATCGTGGCTACGTCTGACTAGCTATGACCAGCTCTGACCAGCTTGGACAAGCTATGACCAGCTAAGACCAGCCAAGACCAGCTATGACTAGCTAAAGCCAAAGCACTGCGACCCGGGTGAAAACTCGGGTCCATTACCCCTCCCTTCCCACGTTAAACTCCGACCTTGTGTCACAACCTGGCCCTGTGGGAGGTCAAGTAAATCCCGTGTAGTATCTGTTCACAGATTACTCACTGAATGATCGCCTATGGGGCCGGGATTCCTTCTCCGATACAGGCCGGCGGCAGGGATTCGTCCCTGCGCTGGTAGTATCGTGGCTACGTCTGACCAGCTTGGACAAGCTATGACCAGCTAAGACCAGCCAAGACCAGCTATGACTAGCTAAAGCCAAAGCACTGCGACTCGGGTGAAAACTCGGGTCCATTACCCCTCCCTTCCCACGTTAAACTCCGACCTTGTGTCACAACCTGGCCCTGTGGGAGGTCAAGTAAATCCCGTGTAGTATCTGTTCGCAGATTACTCACTGAATGATCGCCTATGGGGCCGGGATTCGTTCTCCGATACAGGCCGGCGGCAGGGATTCGTCCCTGCGCTGGTAGTATCGTGTCTACGTCTGACTAGCTATGACCAGCTCTGACCAGCTTGGACAAGCTATGACCAGCCAAGACCAACTATGACTAGCTAAAGCCAAAGCACTGCGACCCGGGTGAAAACTCGGACCCATTCCCCCACCCTTCCCACGTTAAACTCCGACCTTGGGTCACAACCTGGCCCTGTGGGAGGTCAAGTAAATCCCGTGTAGTATCTGTTCACAGATTACTCACTGAATGATCGCCTATGGGGCCGGGATTCCTTCTCCGATACAGGCCGGCGGCAGGGATTCGTCCCTGCGCTGGTAGTATCGTGGCTACGTCTGACCAGCTTGGACAAGCTATGACCAGCTAAGACCAGCCAAGACCAGCTATGACTAGCTAAAGCCAAAGTACTGCGACCCGGGTGAAAACTCGGGTACATTCCCCCTCCCTTCCCACGTTAAACTCCGACCTTGTGTCACAACCTGGCCCTGTGGGAGGTCAAGTAAATCCCGTGTAGTATCTGTTCGCAGATTACTCACTGAATGATCGCCTATGGGGCCGGGATTCGTTCTCCGATACAGGCCGGCGGCAGGGATTCGTCCCTGCGCTGGTAGTATCGTGTCTACGTCTGACTAGCTATGACCAGCTCTGACCAGCTTGGACAAGCTATGACCAGCTATGACCAGCCAAGACCAACTATGACTAGCTAAAGCCAAAGCACTGCGACCCGGGTGAAAACTCGGACCCATTCCCCCACCCTTCCCACGTTAAACTCCGACCTTGGGTCACAACCTGGCCCTGTGGGAGGTCAAGTAAATCCCGTGTAGTATCTGTTCACAGATTACTCACTGAATGATCGCCTATGGGGCCGGGATTCCTTCTCCGATACAGGCCGGCGGCAGGGATTCGTCCCTGCGCTGGTAGTATCGTGGCTACGTCTGACCAGCTTGGACAAGCTATGACCAGCTAAGACCAGCCAAGACCAGCTATGACTAGCTAAAGCCAAAGTACTGCGACCCGGGTGAAAACTCGGGTACATTCCCCCTCCCTTCCCACGTTAAACTCCGACCTTGTGTCACAACCTGGCCCTGTGGGAGGTCAAGTAAATCCCCTGTAGTATCTGTTCGCAGATTACTCACTGAATGATCGCCTATGGGGCCGTGATTCGTTCTCCGATACAGGCCGGCGGCAGGGATTCGTCCCTGCGCTGGTAGTATCGTGGCTACGTCTGACTAGCTATGACCAGCTCTGACCAGCTTGGACAAGCTATGACCAGCTAAGACCAGCCAAGACCAGCTATGACTAGCTAAAGCCAAAGTACTGCGACCCGGGTGAAAACTCGGGTCCATTCCCCCTCCCTTCCCACGTTAAACTCCGACCTTGTGTCACAACCTGGCCCTGTGGGAGGTCAAGTAAATCCCGTGTAGTATCTGTTCACAGATTACTCACTGAATGATCGCCTATGGGGCCGGGATTCCTTCTCCGATACAGGCCGGCGGCAGGGATTCGTCCCTGCGCTGGTAGTATCGTGGCTACGTCTGACCAGCTTGGACAAGCTATGACCAGCTAAGACCAGCCAAGACCAGCTATGACTAGCTAAAGCCAAAGCACTGCGACCCGGGTGAAAACTCGGGTCCATTCCCCCTCGCTTCCCACGTTAAACTCCGACCTTGTGTCACAACCGGGCCCTGTGGGAGGTCAAGTAAATCCCGTGTAGTATCTGATCGCAGATTACTCACTGAATGATCGCCTATGGGGCCGGGATTCGTTCTCCGATACAGGCCGGCGGCAGGGATCCGTCCCTGCGCTGGTAGTATCGTGGCTACGTCTGACCAGCTTGGACAAGCTATGACCAGCTAAGACCAGCCAAGACCAGCTATGACTAGCTAAAGCCAAAGCACTGCGACCCGGGTGAAAACTCGGGTCCATTCCCCCTCGCTTCCCACGTTAAACTCCGACCTTGTGTCACAACCGGGCCCTGTGGGAGGTCAAGTAAATCCCGTGTAGTATCTGATCGCAGATTACTCACTGAATGATCGCCTATGGGGCCGGCATTCGTTCTCCGATACAGGCCGGCGGCAGGGATTCGTCCCTGCGCTGGTAGTATCGTGTCTACGTCTGACTAGCTATGACCAGCTCTGACCAGCTTGGACAAGCTATGACCAGCTATGACCAGCCAAGACCAACTATGACTAGCTAAAGCCAAAGCACTGCGACCCGGGTGAAAACTCGGACCCATTCCCCCTCCCTTCCCACGTTAAACTCCGACCTTGGGTCACAACCTGGCCCTGTGGGAGGTCAAGTAAATCCCGTGTAGTATCTGTTCACAGATTACTCACTGAATGATCGCCTATGGGGCCGGGATTCCTTCTCCGATACAGGCCGGCGGCAGGGATTCGTCCCTGCGCTGGTAGTATCGTGGCTACGTCTGACCAGCTTGGACAAGCTATGACCAGCTAAGACCAGCCAAGACCAGCTATGACTAGCTAAAGCCAAAGTACTGCGACCCGGGTGAAAACTCGGGTACATTCCCCCTCCCTTCCCACGTTAAACTCCGACCTTGTGTCACAACCTGGCCCTGTGGGAGGTCAAGTAAATCCCCTGTAGTATCTGTTCGCAGATTACTCACTGAATGATCGCCTATGGGGCCGTGATTCGTTCTCCGATACAGGCCGGCGGCAGGGATTCGTCCCTGCGCTGGTAGTATCGTGGCTACGTCTGACTAGCTATGACCAGCTCTGACCAGCTTGGACAAGCTATGACCAGCTAAGACCAGCCAAGACCAGCTATGACTAGCTAAAGCCAAAGTACTGCGACCCGGGTGAAAACTCGGGTCCATTCCCCCTCCCTTCCCACGTTAAACTCCGACCTTGTGTCACAACCTGGCCCTGTGGGAGGTCAAGTAAATCCCGTGTAGTATCTGTTCACAGATTACTCACTGAATGATCGCCTATGGGGCCGGGATTCCTTCTCCGATACAGGCCGGCGGCAGGGATTCGTCCCTGCGCTGGTAGTATCGTGGCTACGTCTGACCAGCTTGGACAAGCTATGACCAGCTAAGACCAGCCAAGACCAGCTATGACTAGCTAAAGCCAAAGCACTGCGACCCGGGTGAAAACTCGGGTCCATTCCCCCTCGCTTCCCACGTTAAACTCCGACCTTGTGTCACAACCGGGCCCTGTGGGAGGTCAAGTAAATCCCGTGTAGTATCTGATCGCAGATTACTCACTGAATGATCGCCTATGGGGCCGGGATTCGTTCTCCGATACAGGCCGGCGGCAGGGATCCGTCCCTGCGCTGGTAGTATCGTGGCTACGTCTGACCAGCTTGGACAAGCTATGACCAGCTAAGACCAGCCAAGACCAGCTATGACTAGCTAAAGCCAAAGCACTGCGACACGGGTGAAAACTCGGGTCCATTCCCCCTCCCTTCCCACGTTAAACTCCGACCTTGTGTCACAACCTGGCCCTGTGGGAGGTCAAGTAAATCCCGTGTAGTATCTGTTCGCAGATTACTCACTGAATGACCGCCTATGGGGCCGGGATTCGTTCTCCGATACAGGCCGGCGGCAGGGATTCGTCCCTGCGCTGGTAGTATCGTGGCTACGTCTGACCAGCTTGGACAAGCTATGACCAGCTAAGACCAGCCAAGACCAGCTATGACTAGCTAAAGCCAAAGCACTGCGACCCGGGTGAAAACTCGGGTCCATTCCCCCTCTCTTCCCACGTTAAACTCCGACCTTGTGTCACAAACTGGCCCTGTGGGAGGTCAAGTAAATCCCGTGTAGTATCTGTTCGCAGATTACTCGCTGAATGATCGCCTATGGGGCCGGGATTCCTTCTCCGATACAGGCCGGCGGCAGTGATTCGTCCCTGCGCTGGTAGTCTCGTGGCTACGTCTGACTAGCTATGACCAGCTCTGACCAGCTTGGACAAGCTATGACCAGCTAAGACCAGCCAAGACCAGCTATGACTAGCTAAAGCCAAAGCACTGCGACCCGGGTGAAAACTCGCGTCCATTCCCCCTCCCTCCCCACGTTAAACTCCTACCTTGTGTCACAACCTGGCCCTGTGGGAGGTCAAGTAAATCCCGTGTAGTATCTGTTCGCAGATTACTCGCTGAATGATCGCCTTTAGGCGGGATCGATCACTGATACAGGCCGGTCGCAGGGATTCGTTCCTGCGCTGGTAGTATCGCGGCTACGTCTGACTAGCTATGACAAGCTCTGACCAGCTTGGACAAGCTAAGACCAGCCATGGCCAGCTAGGACTAGCTATGACCAGCTAAGACCAGCTAAAGCACTGCGGCCCGGGGGAAAACTCGGGTCCACTCCCCCTCCCGTCCCACGTTAAACCCCGACCTTGTGTCACAACCTGACCGTGTGGGAGGTCAAGTAAATCCACGGCCTTTTGGCTAAGATCAAAGTGTAGTATCTGTTCGCAGATTACTCGCTGAATGATCGCCTTTAGGCCTGGATCGATCACTGATACAGGCCGGTCGCAGGGATTCGTCCCTGTGCTGGTAGTATCGCGGCTACGTCTGACTAGCTATGACCAGCTCTGACCAGCTCTGACCAGCTTGGACAAGCTAAGACCAGCAAATTCCAGCGGCCCGGGTGGAAACCCTCGGGTCCCCACGTTAAAAACCGACCTTGTGTCACAACCTGACTCAGTGGGGGGTCAAGTAGATACCAAGTGTAGTATCTGTTCTTATCAACTTAATCTCTCTCTCTCTCTCTCTCTCTCTCTCTCTCTCTCTCTCTCTCTCTCTCTCTGTACAAATTCTAGTTTCTCTTCTTTCTTTCTGAACAAGATTGGGAGCTCATCCCTTGTTTCCTGTGTACTCTTAGGCAGATCATTTATGTAAAATAGGTTTTGACAAGACCAGAGAAAGAACTGGATAACCTCTTCATCGTATACACCAAACGTCTCAGCTGATGCACGTGATTCAATCTTTTAAACTTTTTTTCTAATAGTAGTAGATAGGTTTGCCTATCCTCCGGTCTATACTCTACTGGCATCTTTTGAACAGGATTAGGGGTTCAGTCCTTGTCTCCTGTTTAGGATTGGGTTTCCAGTTCCGTCTGAAGTCTATTTCAATTCTGTACAACGAATGTTTCCGCATGAACTCTGAAATTTCATTTACTAATTAATTTTTTCCTCAATAGGAGTAGATAGGTTCGACTATCGTATGATTCACACTCCTCCCGGGTCTTTTGAAGAGGAGTAGAGATTTATCCCTTGTATTTGGTTTCCGGTTCCTTCTCTGAGATTCTTTTCATTCTCATTCACTCCCAGTAGCCCCTGCTTCTTCGTATTAGTATCGCCTTGTTTGGGGTGAATTGATTAAAAGAAAAAAAAGATTTTTAGTCTTTCTGTGTGCGTGTAAATTAAATGAATCCTAGCTTCTTTTTTTTCAAAATTCTCCTAAATTTAAATTTAAATTAAGTCAAATAAGACCGTGTCATTAAAATTGGGTTAAATTAACATTTAACCAGGTGTTTCTCAAGAAAAATGGAGTTAAATTTAAATTCGAGTAAAATCAATAACTTGTGGCGCATCGTAAATTTTATGAGATCAAAATTCAAATCAATTGATAAACATTGAGAAATGTATTCAAATTAGATTCAATTCTTACACCAGAAAAAAAAAATGCATCTCATATGCACAAAATCTTGCACAAACATTTCCCGTTTACAAAAGTGATTTCTTTTTTCTCAACGCGCTCGTTAACCGCAACTTAAGTTTTCACATCCATTGTTGCTTTATTATTCAACATTATTAATCATTTGATTCCAAGCAAGGCAATAAAGCCACTAAAATGCAAAGAGTTCCTAAGTGTGCGAGAATATGAGAGTAATAAAAACTTTCAGAGAGAACAATAAAAGAACAGGAATTAAGAAGACAGAAGATAAGGAATGATAGACGATAATAGATCCTGTCAAACTACAAAGACATCGGGTTGTCTAACAGGAGATGAAATGTTGGATTTTATTTTATTTATTTACACTCTTATTTCTGTTTGTTTTCAAAGTCCAACTGGGACAGTCACGGTTCAATTCGCATTAATACTCTTGAACATGAATCCAATTCCTATCAATTCATCTAGGACGTGCGATAATAGGGCAGGTCAGAGATCCTTACTGCTGGTACCATATAACATAATACAATTTGACACATATTACTTGAAGCAGAGGTGGGTAACGTAAATTAATTACACTGAGATTTGCTCTGGAGAGAAATTACTCAACACGCCACACCGACAATTTAATAGGGCATTGGTAATGCCCAGCTGAATTTCAAGAGAAATGTGTTATCTCAATTACTGATTCTTCTGATTCTGGTTTTAACAAGAGAATTTTTACCGTTTTTCTATTACAGATTCCAGAGTTGAATAATGGTACATTCCCAGTTGATACCGTTGATGTGTGGTGCTTTGATTGTCTTTATCATTTTTCCGTTGATCATCTACCAAAAATGTCCAAAGAAATGTGAATGTAAGCATCAAGGGAAAACGACGCGTGTCATATGCAACGTGGATAATATAAACTCAGTGAGTTCCATCGATTTACAACCGGAAGTCACAGTTGCTTTGCACTTGAGATGCAATAAAAGCAATTTGCATCCGAGTTCATTAAAAGCTCAAATGTTTCAGAAATTCTATCGTTTAAATGAACTAGCTTTCGTGAAGTGTTCTTTCGGTAATTTAGACAAAGAAGCATTTAAAGGCCTTGAATTCCTGCAGAATCTAATCTTTTTTAATCCTATTAATTTTACAATCCCACAACATTTTTTTAATTCCTTTGGAAATCTCAAGAAGTTAATTATTTCAAGAAGTCACTGGCATGAATTATCATTTGATAATCTGTGTGTCCTGAAAAAAAATAACATTATTGGTTTTTATGCAAAATTCGATCAGCAATATTTTAGAAAATTCTACATTTTGCTCTGGGAATCAAAATTCTTTCTTTCAACTCAAACAACTCATACTTAGTCATAACGAAATCCAAATTTTGAGGACAGGATTCGCAGAAAGATTTCAAAATCTCCAGTTTCTAACATTCCGAAGAAACAACATTAAAGAAATCCAGAAAGGTTCACTTGTAAATCTTACGCATCTCAAATATTTGGATGTTTCCCAAAATGATCTTCAAAAGCTGCCAGACGATTTCTGCGATGGTTGCACTGAATTATGGGAACTTGATATTTCCGACAACCCAATCACTGACATCCCGGCGTCGGTTAGTAAAATGTATAATTTGAGAAAGTTCAATGCAAGGAACACATTATTAAGTGACATTTCTATCGTTCAAGAATTATCTTTATTATATCTGAATGTTATTAACAGCAGTTTGAATCCAATTCCGTCTCCTTTCTGCAGAAATAATTCTATTCTAGAGGATTTATATCTTGGAGGAAATCAAATGGTCAAGATTCCTGCGAACGCTTTTGAAAATTGTAATTCTTTAAAAGAACTGGATTTATCTTCCAACAACATCGAATCATTGTCTGATGAATCATTTAATGGACTTCCATCTTTAAAAGTATTATATTTATCTGAGAACAAAATATCACATATTGACAATGGGACTTTTTCTACATTAAGCAAATTGAATTTTATGGATTTAAGCTCAAATTTCCTGACAAAATTACCTTTATTTCCCCCTTCGACGCTCATACTTAATTTGACTGGAAATCAACTGAGAAATATTAATTTTTATGAACGTACATCATTACTTGCCGTACAGCATTTATTCATAAACAATAATAAAATTCAAACTATTAAAAACTACACATTTTTTCATTGTGTGTATCTTAGAGATCTGCATTTGAATGAAAATGGCTTAACAAACTTGGAAGAATTTGCTTTTGCAACCTTGTTGTATTTATCCCATTTACATATTTCACACAATTACTTGGAAGATTTCCACTCTGCTCTAAAACCGTTAACAAGACTGAATAAACTGGAAGCCGATCACAATCTTCTATCGACTCTTAAACGAAATACTTTCCCCATATCATTGCGTAAAATACACTTATCGAAAAACAAAATCAAAACCATCGAAGAAGGAACATTTGAAGACTTGAAATATTTGGAAATGGTCGATCTTAGATGGAACGAAATTGTCTCATTAGATGCATCGACCGTAAAATTAAACCCCAATATCATTGCAGTCAGTAATTTCTCAGTTTTTGGGAATCCATTAAAATGCGATTGTCATTTGGCATTCTTGAAAAATACTTCAGTCAATAAATATCCACTATTTACGGATCTAGCGCCATCTGGTGAATGTCGTCAACATGACATATATTACTTAAAGGGAAATCACTCCGAATCGACTGATGAAAAGCAGTTTGTATGCGGTTACAAAAAAAATTCCCTTTTCCAATTATCTTTCTCATGTTACTTAAATTGTCAATGTTGTTTGACATAAAATTGCCTTTGTCAACAGAAGTGTAGTAAAAACTGTCTTTGTAGATTTCGATACGATCTCACCGACTTTCGAGTCGATTGTAAAAATGGAAATTTAACTGATACAAAAGGGATACATCCTAATGCGACATTAATTGACCTAAGCGGTAACGATCTGGGATATTTGAGAAATGGAACTTTTATCAGACAAACCAGGGCTGAGATTTTGTATCTAAACCATTCAAAATCACTGGAATCGGCCAAAGAACTTTTATTACTTTTAACCTTCTCAAAATATTGCATTTAGAATATAATGTGATCAGGATGTTAGACTCAGACAGCTTGTTAGGTTTGTGGAACTTGAAAGAACTGATTCTCAATCATAACGAAATCGAGAGAATATTGCCAGAAACTTTCAACATGACACCAAATTTGGAAGTTCTAGACTTGAGCCATAATAATCTTGTAAGAATCGAAAGTCAAACATTCAATGCAAACAGTCTGAAAACAATCGCTCTTTTCGATAATCCTTGGTCGTGTAGCTGTGAGGATTTGAATTCTCTTCAGGAACTTTTAATCACTCGATCATCTGAAATTGATTCCGAATCCATTCTCTGTATCCAGAGCCAAATACCAGTCCTCCAATACAATATTACTTTCTGTCGGAAAAAAATCTTAAATTCAAGTACTGAAAAGCTGCGGGCGCTTGTTACGAAACCTGTATATTGTTTATCAATTTGTCTGACACTGATTGAAATTGTTTTTTATAACACGTATTATTTAAACCCCTAAAAAGATCAGAAATTATTTCCTAATTCAGTCACGAAAACAAATTCCTTTTGCGCTACCAAAAACCACGTCATGAAAAAAATATCTAATAAAATACTATAAGCTAATTCTAAGAAATGCTATTGTTCGTACCAAATCATGGTAACATAGAAAGGAGAATACACGAAAGAAGAAATATATAAAACTTTTCATATTCCCCTTAATACCCAAGTGACCTATATACCGATCCAGTTATATATTCAATCCGTTAAATGAGGAGTTAATCTGAAGATCAAATACTCGTGTTTATTCGTTTCGGTTGTAAAATGTTTGTATATGAAAAACAGATTGTATGAAAAGGACAAGAATTCCGATGCTTTTGTATCGTATCACTTTTCACAAGAAGAATTTGTTGTAAACAAAAAGTACAAACTAGCCTATAAATTGTATGTCTATTTTAGAGACTTTGCCATTGCAGTTGACAATTGTAGACAACATCACCAAAAATAATGAAAACAATAAAAGAACGATTATGTTGCTCAACGATCAGTTCCTCACCAGTGAATGGTGCAGATACGAATTTCAAGAGATTCGCTTTGATGCGTGTCAAATAAAATGAAAGCCTCTTTCTGGTTTCGTTCGATGTTAATCCGGATGTTGTAGATTGTATCGTTCACCTTCATACCGAGGAGAAATCCTAATTATGATATGATAATCACAGATTTGTGGTTTAAAAATTGTCTGTTAAAGTTTAAATGGCGTGCCCTCAATAAAGCGGTGTCTCAAAATGACGTTTTCTTTCCTTATTTTGTACGACTCTCGCTCCTTCGCCAATGTCTATATTTAAAAAAGAGACGATTAGAATTTTAATAAAATCCAATCATATGAACATGGATACATTTTCTTTGTTCTTTGAGAATTTGCAACAAAAATATTAAACACTATTTATTTATTAGATTATTTATTTACAACAATAATTTTAGATTTACAACATTTTAAAAAACTGAATCACCTAATACAATGCAATGTTTATCATTCACCAATTTGTAAATAAATAAATATGAAAACAATTTTTATTCATAGATTTATAAATATTTACTAAATCATAAAAATATGTGAACCAATTAGAATGGAATCTTCATTATTTACCATTTTATAAAGTTCGAATGGAATAGCAATTTGTCGATGTTTTACCAATCATTTCAAAGAATACAATTAGCCAGTTTCGCCAATAGCTTTAGTCAAAATGTTCAGTGTTCATTCTTCGTTTTTATAATCTTGTAAATAAACATTGCCGAGGAAGTAATAGAGGTGTCAACAGAAAAAATGTCCTTTTGAAATACCGTTTTTTGTGGGTGTGTTCGGGCGTGAAGGTTAAAAATTTATTTTGCATTACCAAAAAAAAAAAAGAAGAGGAACGAAACTGAACTGAAAGTAAATATTCAGCGTCAACCTGATATTTTTTTATTCATTTGTTAAAAGCTTCTTTCTCTTGTCTTTCAAGGATTCTTGAATACGAAACTGTCACCTTCTCGACAACAAGCAAAATTCTTTGTACAACATGAAATACACAGATATTTCTCCTTGGCTTTCTTTCTTTGTTTTTTAATATTCACATTTTTGTGACTAAAGTTAGAATTGGGCGACATACTTTTTGTTGGAATATTTTCAGTGAGACCACTGCATTAGTTACTATATTGTACCAAATGATATTGCCTTGGCTGAAACAAATTCAGCGTTGTGGCATGGTTTCGTTTGCTTGTGCAGGCTCCCGATTCTACACATAGCTGAATGAGAGCAAAATATGTAATCATGCCACGTCTTTTATGTATTATAAGTATGATAAAGTGGTTTTAACCATGAAAACATATATAGATATAGATATATGTATATAAGTCAAAATTATACACTAATTATTTTTGGTTCTGCCCTACAGTTTTGTCGACAGTGATCAATGAGATATCCACAAAGTTTAACATTCGTAACCCCAAAAAAATATCTAAGTGGAAGAAAACAATCTAACTTATAAACAGTGTTCCCATTTTAGAGACTTTGTTGTAAGTGTACCAATTGCAGAAAACATCATCAAAAGTATTGAAAACTGTAAATGAACGATTCTGTTACTCACTGAAAAGTTCCACAACAGTGAGTTGTGCAGACACGTGTTTCAAGCACCTCACCTTAATGATCAAAATGTTTTTTCCCTAAATATAAAGAATAATTAGTGTCACGTTGTTATATTGGG
This sequence comes from Acanthosepion esculentum, assembly GCA_964036315.1. NCBI lineage: Eukaryota > Metazoa > Mollusca > Cephalopoda > Sepiida > Sepiidae > Acanthosepion > Acanthosepion esculentum. Next base: position 7,214,720 of record OZ038490.1, on the reverse strand, counting down.
ATGAATCCTGTTCAACTTTGAAAAGGAGGAATGATTTTTCTTTAAACTAACATTTAATCATTATCCCTAGGAAAATGATTTTAAGACCAATGCAAAATATGAGAATTTTATTGAATGATCAAGTGAATTTCATCCAGCATCCACTTCTTTTTTTTTTCTTGTGTCTCTTTTCTTGAGATGACTTTGTCACTAGTGCTTCCATTAAAGTGTTCCAATTTGGGTTACTCACCTCTTGTAAGATATTGTATTTGTTCTTAACTACGTCCGCATATCTTCCTTTGCTAATAATATATACGACTCATTTACAAATCTACTTAAAGATGAAATAATTTCTGCAAATGATTTTTATTGGTTGATTTCAATAGTTTGAATATCCTGACTATCTTTTAGGATCTATAGCTTATTTACATTCATTTAGGTATCAGGGATGAAAGCTGACTTGAACACATTCAGATCCAGATTCAGAATCTTCTTCCTGATTAACCATATCTTCAGGTATATAGCTGTACTCACAGCGATTGGCCAAGTGGGGCTATTTAACGGATAGGTGAAGTTTTTTTTTTTAATTCAGATTGTTTTTTTCCTAAACCAGTTGCCACCTATTTAGTCCTGCTATTTTATCCATAGCTGGGGAGAGAATAGATGGATTCATAATTGTTCCCAAAGATATTTGCACGCAAGTGGATATAACAAATTTCACTTGAATTCGAACTCGACTCTCCGATTGCTCAATCCGAACCGCTATCCACTACTCAACCGCGGCTCCATAATACATTAATTTAACAAACAAAAATACGATGAGCACTAATAAATATTTGAGTATAATGGAGATTGTTAAAATAGAAATTTTATTTCTTTTTATTTTCAATACACTTTTATAATAAATTCATATGAAAGAACTTTTTTATAATAGAATCCTCTAATGTATTAGCACAAGACGGGCCACTCTTCTAATATTTTAAATGTAAAAATGTATACATTTTTATTAAAAAATAAACCTTTCATTTAAACATGTATTCCAATCGCCTATTCTTTTAATATCTTGTCATGTAATTCTTTTTTTCCAATCTGAATGAAAAAGTAACTTTCTTATCATTTCAACCCAAGCAAAACTATAAAAGGATACAACAGCTTAATGAGACTGAAAGAAACAGAGTGGGCAATAAAAGAACAGGATTCCAGGAGACAGATGACGATTGATATTGCCTTTAAATTTATGAAGACTGTTGTTGACAGGAAAAGAGGAGGGAAACTGAAGAAACGTTACTGAGGAGAAAGCACAATAAAAAGAAGAGGATTCAAGGAGAAAGATGACGATTGACATTGCATTTAAATTTCTGAAGATCGTAGTTGACAGGAAAAAAGAAGCTGGAAGAAAGTTCCACAAGCGAGAAGTGCGATAGAAGAAGGTGGCAATGCGTTCTAATAAAGTTCACTATTATTGAATCATTGTGAATGATCGAATTCTGTGCAAAGTTAAGAACTACTTTCGTTTGTAACTTAGTTTAAAGGGATGGTCATTAAAATTGCATGAGTTTAAAAGATTCATGAAAAAGTTTATGAAATATCTCTAAAATGCCATTACTTGATTTTCATTTACAAAAAAAAAATGATGCAAATATCTGTGTTCATTTATTAATAATTTGTAATCAAATATATTGTGTTGCAAAGCATCTATATATTGCATATGTATGGAGAAAATCTTTTTAACTTCTTCATATCAAATAATCAAGAGATAGATCGGGATGAAAATGGAGTATTTCTATCAATATGGGCGGGAGCTACACACTCTTCATTTTTCACACTCGATAGAGTTAAAAAGCGGCTGCGCGTCTTTGCAGCCGACGAATTATTTTCCACTTTGCAACCATTTTCTCACAGACGAGACGTCGCGACCCTCTCGATGCTCTATAGCTATTTCAATGGAGAGTGTTCAGATGAACTCTCCACTCCTTAGTTCCACCAGTCTTAACCTTCAAGTCTAAGACTCGCCATGCCACGCCCATTGTAGCGAACCACCCTCATCCCATTTCATTATTCCCTGGTGAAACGTAAATTCCACTCAAGCTGCTTTTTCTCACGATCCACTGCCTTGTGGAACTGGCTCTCAGATGGGTGCTTCTCCGATCACACTAATCTTAATATATAGATAGATAGATAGATAGATAGATAGATAGATTGGGACGATCCACTGCCTTGTGGAACTGGCTCTCAGATGGGTGCTTCTCCGATCACACTAATCTTAATAGATAGATAGATAGATTGGGACGATCCACTGCCTTGTGGAACTGGCTCTCAGATGGGTGCTTCTCCGATCACACTAATCTTAATAGATAGATAGATAGATAGATAGATAGATAGATAGATAGATAGATAGATAGATTGGGACAAACTGGGGTAGACATGAACAAATTTAGATAGAGAGATTGGAACACGTTTTGGTAGATATGAATATATTTCGGTAGATTGGAACCAGATGAGGTAGACATGAACAGATTTTGATAGATAAATTGGAACACGCTGAGGTAGATGTAAACAGATTTTGATACATAGATTTGAACACACTGAGGTAGATATGAACAGAGTTAAACAGATGTAACACACCGTAGAAGATATGAACAGAGATGATAGATAAATTCAAACACACCTAGGTAGACATGAACAGATTTAGATAGATAGACTGGAACATGCCGATGTAGACATGATCAGGTTTAGATAGATTGGAACATAATGAGCTTGATATAAACAGATTTAGATAGAGAGATTTGAACACGCCGACATAGATATAAACAGATTTAGATAGATTGGAACACGAGGTTGATATGAATAGATTTAGATAGAGAGATTGTAACACACCGAGGTAGATATAAACAGATTAAGGTATACTGGAACAAGCTGAGGTAGATATGAATAGATTTAGATAGGTTCGAACTCGCCCTGATAGATATGAACAGATGTAATAGACTGTAACGCGCCGAGGTAGATATGAACAAATTTAGATAGATAAATTGGAACACGCCAAGATAGATATATAGAAAGACAGACTGAGAGATCTAATGACAGTTTTCCATAGAAGACTGTTATGGGAACTTACCTGTAACGACAGTGAACTCTTCATGAGACTGCGCCTCTCAAAAGAGATGATAGAATGAAGTGGAACGAGTCGAGACGGAACGAGTCGAGACAATAGTAGTTCACTCTAAACCAGAGTGACAGGCGTACTAACACCATTCAACTTCTTGTATTATTATTCTGTTTAATATTTCTTTGTTATTCCTACGTTTGTGTTCGTGTTGTTCTTCCTTGGTCCTAACCTTGGACCATAACAGTGGTGCGAGGAGATTAGACCATAACAGTGGCGACGAGGATTGAAGAAACAAACTCTGCACGGAGAAACCTAAAAAAGGATACTGAAGAAACAAGTTCTACGCGGAGAATCTAAAAAAATATTTTGCTATCGGTCGTCCATAACAGAGGCGACGTAGCTAGTGAGAAAAAAGTTCGACGCGAACATAAAAAAAAAGAATTTTTTCTTTTTGGACTCCAACTTTACAGTGGTAACAAAGACAGGAATTCTACGCAGGAAAATTTTTTTCGTAGTAAGGTTCCAGAACAACAGGCTACAACGACCTGAAGTATACACTAAAGAAAAACAGTTACACATAATTACGGTATTAACATAGAAGACTTTAAGGCAACCATATTGGAACTAATGAAAATGCAATTCGAGCAGAAACAGAAAAACGAACAGAAGCATCTTGAACTACAATAATTACTACTACGCGCAGTAACAAATAAAGGGCAAAATTCTGAAAATGAAAAGGCATTCTCGCAAAATGCTATATGGAGCTCTATCGAAGGCTTCACTTATGTACCGGACGAAGACAAAACCTCCGCAGATTACTTCAGAAGATATGAAGATCTATATGAGTTTGATTGCGAGAATTGGTCAGACGCGAAAAAAGTACGTCTACTACTGAGAAAACTAGGGTCAAGCGAATACACTAAATTCGTAGATTACATGCTACCGAGGAAAACAAATGAGTTGACTTTCAAGGAAGCCGTGAAACTTTTAACGGGATTATTTAGTCCGAACACTTCACTATTCCACAAAAGATGGAAATGTTTAAATTTAACGAAAAAAGATAGCGAAGACTACATAACATTCGCTTCCATAGTAAACAAACACTGCGATGACTTTAAGTTATCTGAACTCAGCCCGGACAATTTTAAATGTTTGATATTCGTCCAAGGCCTGGTTTCGACTAAAGATGCGGAGATCAGACGGAGAATTCTAACAAAACTTGAGAGTGAACCAGAATTGACGCTACAAAAATTGGCTGAAAACTGTCAGAGATGTATAAGCGTAAAAAAGGACTCGAAAGATGTAGAAGAGTCTGGCGTCGCTTACATACGAAAAGTACAACGACAAACACGTTTTTGTCTCTCCTCAAAAACAAACCAAACCAATTATTCTACTTCAAAAACAAGACAAACAAATTATTCTACTTCAAAAAATCAAATGAAATATCAGAAGAAGCTACCACCCAGTCCATACTATCGCTGTAGGACTTTGCATTGGTACAAAGATTGTCCATACCGCTTTAAGACTTGTCTGTCGTGCAATAAATTGGGACATAAAAGTTCGCATTGTTGGACTCGGAAAGAAAGCAGAAGCCGAGTAAGAGTCACTAGAACTGACCAAGCGGACGAGGCAAATATACAAAAATACGTACAAGTACAAATGTTAAACAAAAAAATCAGACTACAATTGGATTCCGGATCAGATTTAACAATTATTAACTTACAGACGTGGAAGAAATTAAACAAACCGACCATGTTGAGAACCGATAAAATAGCCAGGTCTGTAACTGGAAGAAAAATAAAATTTGAGGGAGAAGTTATCACAAATGTGACATTCAACGGAATGACAAAAAAATTTATTTGGAACTGACTGGATGCAGAAATTCGACCTCTGGGATTTACCGATAAGTACGTTCTGCCTAAAAAGTGAAAAATTTATCGACCGAGGCAGATAAATTAAAGGAGAAATTAAAAGAAAGTTTCCCTGAAGTATTTTCAGTCAGCCTCGGGAGGTGTAAAAAAAATGTCGGCAAAAATAGAATTAAAAGAAAATGTACAACCCATTTTCAAGAAGAAAAGGAACGTACCTTTCGCAACACTAGAAAAAATGAAAACAGTGGGAACACGTTTAAGAGGTTTTCAGGCGAATACAAAACTACGGGTTTAAAGTAAAAGAAAATAAATCTGACTTCTTTATGAAGGAAATAAAATATCTGGGCCATATTATTGGCGAAGAAGGAAGACGACCAGACCCAGAAAGGGCAACGGCAATAAAAAAAAAAAGACGAATGCTCAAGGATTTCCACATGGGCCATCCAGGAAAGAACAGAATGAAATCTTTAATGCGAAGTTACGTATATTGGCCAAACATGGATCAAGATATCACAAATATGGTGGAAAAATGCAAGGGTTGTTCCTTAGCAGCCAAAGCACCGCCGATCATCCATAAGCCATGGCTGGAGACAGATCGACCGTGGTCGAGAATACATGTAGATTTCGCAGGTCCGTTAGATGGTTTTTACTATTTGATTGTAGTAGACAGTTACAGCAAATCGTCAGAAGTATTTAGTTGTAGAAAACCTACTTCTGAGACTACAATAAATTGCCTTCACGAGCTGTTTGCTTGTTTCGGAGTGGTTGATAGTCTAGTCACCGACAATGGGACACAATTCACATCTGAGGATTTTCAAGAATTTTGTGAAACTTTTCAAGTTAAACACATCAAATCCCCGCCATATCACCCAAGATCAAACGGGCAAGCGAAGAGATTTGTAGATACGCTAAAAAGAGCACTAAGGAAAGCTTATGACGTACCTACAGAAAAGGCTTTGCAACAATTCTTGCAAGTATATCGAATTACACCAAACAGTACTACGCCATCGGCATTATCACCCGCGGAAGTGATGTTCGCGCGAAAAATTAGATCGATATTCGACAAATTACTACCAAAACAAACAAAGCAATCACCAACGTCGGTTGTACCAAAAAGACAATTTAACCCAGGAGATAATTTTTTTTTAAAGTGTACAAAAACAATACATCCTACTGGGAGCAAGGTAAAATAGAGAAACGGATCGGGAACATTATTTACATAATTCAGGGTCCCAAGTTCTCTCATAAAAGGCATTTAAACCAAATAAGAAAGAGGCTGTTAGAGGATTCTAACGGTCCACCCCAGGAAGAGGAAGACGTGATGGACACTATATTCGACACATTCGATATGCTAAGGCCTCAAACAATGTCAGAACCTCAAAAATCAACCAGGAAAAGAAAATTTACAGAGCCTTTGATGATAAATCCAAAGAGAAAAAATATTAAAGACCCTACGAGGTAAAAGCCTTGGAAGGTGGGTGTTATGGGAACTTACCAGTAACGACAATGAACTCTTCCTGACACTATAAAGACTGCGCCTCTCAAGAGAGATGATAGAATGAAGTGGAACGAGTCGAGACAGAACGAGTCGAGACAATAGTAGTTCACTAAACCAGACTGACAGTCATACTAACACCTTCAACTTCTTGTATTATTATTCTGTTGTAATATATATTTGTTATTTCTACTCTTGTGTTCGTGTTGTTCTTCCTTGGTCCTAACCTTGGACCATAACAGTGGTGCGAGGAGATTTGACCATAACAAAGACGAAAATTCGAATCCTACCGGAGAATGCATTATATTTCTCATAAGAATTCTTGAATATTCAGACTGGTAGATGGAAACAAATAAATATACTGTTTAATAATAAACCGAACATCTTATTAAATACTGGTCTCCGCTAAAATTAACCTTTGAAAAATAAAATAAAAAAAGATACATGTATAAATGAAAAAAATGTCTAGTTACTCGTATTCACATCTGCTCGGGCAGCTAGCCAATCCCTGTTGCAGATACCTGCTCAGGCACATTTACGTTTGTTCAGCACCCACAGAACCCACCTGTGGTTTATACTGCAACTATGCTGAGCTGACCCTAATTACAGTTTCTGGGAGAAAGGCTTGGGTCATCCCGTGGGGTCTGGTTTCAGGCACTTTCCAAAGGTGCCGCACACTAGGATCACCTCACCCAAGACCGATAACATCAAGAAATCGCCTTCCTGACAAATGACCATGGTAAGATTCGAACCCGAGTCTCATGGTTAAAAAGCGAACTTAGTGAGTTTTATGGGGGGGGTTTGTGGGGGGTGAATCTTCTGCTACTAATTCATCAACTCCTTATAGGTCATTTAATCACAAAATTCAATTTTCTTGGGAACTGATGTAATATAAATATGATATATGTTATTCTGCTTTCACAATAGAATACATGGTAGATGATACTCAGTTTTTGTACATATACATGTTTATGTGGACATAATTACTAGAGGCAATGATATGTGTGTTTTATGATGTACTTTTTTTGAAGTTATATTTTAGAGTACAGTTTGATTTCTTTAAGAAATTATAGGATATTATATGGACTAATGTCATGAAAGTTCTTTCACGTTGTTTGTTTGGTTGATTTTGTTTAGCGGCATCTCAACCTCACTAGGTTATTTAATGCTGAAATCTAAATATTTTGAACAATTTTATATCTTCAACTAAATATATTTTGAACTTAACTGTATGCCTTCAACTACAGATAAAATTGTTGGCCATGTTGCTTTAAATATGTATTGTTGGTAATTTTACTATAAATATGGATTTTTGGTTGGTTGATTTTGTTTAGCGGCATATCAACATCTCTATGGGTTATTTAATGCCGAAATATAAAATAGATAGATACATTTTCATCAAAAGTATTGAAATCTGTAAATGAACGATTCTGTTACTCACCGAAAAGTTCCACAACAGTGAATTGTACAGACACGTGTTTCAAGCAGCTCACCTTAATGATCAAATTGTTTTTTTTCCCTAAATATAAAGAATAATTAGTGTCACGTTGTTATATTGGGATGAATCCTGTTCCACTTTGAAAAGGACAAATGATTTTTCTTTAAACTAACATTTAATCATTATCCCTGGAAAAATGGTTTTAAGACCAACGCAAAATATGAGAATTGAACGCATTTTACATTTATGGCTTCAACTAAATATATTTTGAACATAATTGTTTCACTACAGATCAAATGTATTGTTAGTAATTTTACTATAAATATGCAATGTTAGTTATTTTACTACAAGTATGTATTGTTGGTAAATTTTATATAAAAATGTATTTTTGTACATTCATAGTGTTTTGTTTTTGTTGGGAGGGGGTTACTTTTTTACCCATAGTTGGGAGCCTAACAAGTGTAACTTTTGGGAAGGTTAAGTAGAACCTTCTACACTTTTGTTTAGAAGCAAACTAGCTTAGCTAAGGATTCTTCTATGTACCATGTCCCTTCAGGATATAGGCGATCATGGCTCTCCACAATTTCTTGACCTTTGTAGCACTTAATAACCTGTGTCATTTTGTTATCTCTTGTTCAGCCATCTATTTACTCAAACTAGATAGGCAGGTTATGTGTTGTTTTCCTCTGTCCCTCTTGCCTTCCATCTGTCCTCTGAGTATCAGATTTCCCAAGCCCTCTTACCTCATTATGTGCCATAGAAATTTAAACTGCCTCTTCTTGATGTTAAATGTAAGTGTCCTTTTTTATTCTATTTTCTCTAAAACTTCGTCGTAGCTCACATATCCGGCCCATGGTATCCTCAACATCCTTCTGTAGAACCATATTTCTGTTGATTTATGTCTCTTCTTCATTCGTGAGGAGATTGACCAGCATTTACTGCCATATAGTAGCAATGATATTACGTAACTGTTCAGTAATCTTTTCTTTGTTCTGCTGCTTCAAATCTCTTCTTCATCTGAGCTGAGCGATAACATCATAAAATTGGAGACAAGAAAAGAATTGTCAAATTTTTCAAACTCTAAAAAATCAGATAATTATAAGATTAAATTAACTTTTAGGAAATTATTCGATAATAGAATTATTTTTCAAACATTTTTTGTTCTTTAATTTGTAGAAATATTTTAACTCTGTTAAGGAATTAAAATATACACATGCCTAAACACACACACACACACACACAATATCAAAAATGCCACATGTAATTTTATTTTAAATATCGATACGCATAAAAAATTATTTTTTTTAATATGAAATTATTTTATACATTACATAAATATCCGAAAAAAGCAACATGCAATTTGGAGATAACGAAATCAAAAATTACACCAATTTAAATATTTGGGAATTTTTTTTAGCAGAAGACGGAAGGTGCGACACTGAAATACGAAGGTGCATTCCGATAGCGAAAGATGTTTTCAAAAGCTAAGCAAAGTATTAAGAAACAGAAAATCTTTGTGAGAAACAAAGAAAAATGTACTGAACTGATACATAATATCTGTCCGCCGAGATGGCAGTGAACGTTGGACAATCTCCTCACAGATGAAGGACTCGAAGCAACAAAAATGTTGCTCTACAGAAGGATGCTGAGAATATCTTTGACAGAACATGTAAGTAATGCCGAAGTTTTTTAGAAAATAGAAAGAAAAAGCACACTTGAAATTAACATCGGGTGGATTGAGATGTGGAACTAATCTGGCCCACGGCCTACATCCAAATCTTACACATGACACGACAGCCACAGCACTACATAAAACTTCATCTTATTGATGATCGTTCTAAATTTACTAAATTGAATAAGAACACCACTGAACCTCTAAAGAAATATGTTAATAAACTTATAACATCCAACAATGCTGCTGCAGGATCCTTAAAAATAAACAAAATTATTGGAGATTACCAACCTGGCTACTTATATGGTAATGTCAAAATACACAAACCGGGATACCCATTACGACCTATCATTTCTCAGATACCAACTATCAAAATTTCTCAATTATATTATTACCCCATATCTCCCTATTAACTATAGCATTAAATCTACCCATGAATTCCTCCAAATACTTAAAAGCACAAAATTAAAAACAAACCACGGCATTCTTGCGTCACTTGACGTAGAAAATTTATTTACTAATGTTCCCGTCTCCGAAACTATTTATATTATCATTAATTCGGTGAATAAAAATAATTCAATTCCACCTCCATCAATCCAACCCAATATTTTAAGAAAACTACTGCTTGCTTGCACCACTTTTTATAGCCATAATGGTACTATTTACACACAAACTGATGGAGTAAGTATGGGAAACCCTCTCGGGCCGTGCTTCTCCAATTATTATATGTCCTATTTTGAAAACAAGGTTTTTACTAAAGTTATTAAACCTAAAATATATGTTCGTTATGTTGACGATATTTTTATTTTGGCTGAAAACAAGAAAGAAATAGAAAATCTGAAAACTACATTTCAACAAAATTCTGTCCTAAATTTTATTTATGAAATTAGTGAAAAAAATAGACTTCCTTTCTTAGATGTTCTCGTCGATTTTAGTAATAATACTTTTAAAACTTCTGTTTATAAAAAAAACAACTAGTAAAGACTCTTGTCATCTTAATTTCTCTAGCGAATGTCCTCTTAGATATAAAATAGGTGTTATTAAAAATTTTCTCACGCGAGCGCACGAGAACTCATCCTCTCGCACGCTTTTCTTTAATGAATTAAAAAAATAAAGCAAACGCTGATTAATAACGGATTTCCTAATCAATTGTTGGATTTCCACATTAGGCGTATTTTGTCCAAAGTAACTAATAGCAACGGCGAGAATAGAAACATAAACAATAATATTAATATTTTTTATAAAAATCAGATGAACGAAAATTATAAACAGGATGCATAACACCAGTTGACAATAGCAAGAAAATTAGATTAATTATTTATTAAAAAAAACTTAAAACTTCTAACCTTATAGTTAAAAATAATAATTCACCCCCTAGAACAAAATTAAATAGAGCAAATATTATTTACGAATTCAAATGCCCATTAAGGAATTGTATTCCCCAAGAATCAACTTTCGTAAATAGTTATATAGGCCACACTACAAATTGTTTAACACGCAGACTAACTCTACACCTTTCTGACAATAGCTCAATTAGATCTCATTTAAATAGTCATGGAGACCTACAGGACACTATTCGGAATATATTTGTCGACAACACTAATATAATAGCATCATCCACTTGCAAAAAAAAAGGCTAAAAATAATGGAAGCCTTACTAATAAAAACAAACAAACCAACACTTAATAATATTAACTTTGAACATGGACATAATATCTTGACCGTGTTTTGAAGCAAAAATGAATCATTTTATAAAACATACATATAACAAACTATTTCTAATTCTAACAGTTGAAATATAATCCTTGAAAATGGCTAAATGTATAGGCGAAAGCGCTCGGATAAAAAGAACATTCGGACAGTTTTTATATAATTTATCCTCTGAAAAGAAAAACTTTATTAGATCGCACGAGAAATTATATAAAAAACTAAATAAAAGCACCTTGTCAGTCGTTTTTAATTAAATGTGCATATATATATTGTCGGAGTTAGCTCCTCCTCGGTTTCTTTAATCCTTCAACAGGGGTCTCTTTCCCCTGGCTATAAATACTGGCTGACCCTTCGCCTCTCTCTCTTTTTCGACTCAGGCCTTGGGCCGCTATCTGGCGCGGAGGTGAGATAAAATCTCTCTCTTTTTCGACTCAGGCCTTGGGCCGCTACCTCGCACGGAGACGAGGTAAAATCGTTCTTTTTCCACTTACACCAATATGTGACCTCTCACAGACACAGCGTTTCCCAAATTCCGGGAACGCGCTAAGAACAATACACGTACGTAGGAACACTTAGAACACACACACACACATAATTTCTCCATACAAACACTATATAACTTTTCATGTTTTTGTGTATTAATATATATTTGTTTACCCATGTATATCGGTCTTGTTTGTTTTCTTTGTCTTCTTTGGACTTAATAAAAGTCCGACATTCTCATGTAGTTGGACCGGCTAGCAGAAAATTTTAACCTTTTCTGATATCTCTTCACATCTTCACCCGCACCAATATGTGACTTTTTACGTCATCGGATGTTACACATGCAATACAAGCTGTCTGACATTTAACCGTCTGGCTTCATTTTGACGTTTTTTGTTTTTTTTACATCAGATTGTACGCATGCAATGCAAACAAATTGTCTGACTTATTTAACCGTCAGGCCTCATTTTATCGGGTTATTTTACAACATCGTATTTTACACATGGAATGCACAAGAACTGTCTGATTTATTAAAATGTCAGGCCTCATTTTGGCGGGTTGCTTGCTATTATTGCTTTTACATGTATGTTTGTTACCGTTTGTGAGTAGCTAATATGTTTACCATTAACTTGAATTATTTACTTATTTATTAGTTTGGATTAATTTAGTTTACTTATTTTTGTTCAATTCTTTTTTTTATTCATTTATTTATCTTTTTTCTTCTTCCTTTTTAGTTCTCGAGTTTTAAGTAAGGTAGTAAAAATTTGTTTTCATGTCTGTATCTTGAGATGTGTTCTGATCGATTATTTAGTGGTTTGTGTTGGTCTGGGAAGGTAAGTATATATATATATATATATATATATATATATATATATATATATATATATATATATATACAACAACTTTATTTTATTGAGCATAATTGATATTTTTAATTTATGATTTTTTTACTTTTTTAACCAGAAAAAAATTTAAGTTTCTTTATCTAAATTCTGCATCTATTTTGTGACCATGATTGAGTTTAGAAAAAAAACTGCAAATCTTCTTTCTTTTATATTAAAAGGAGTGACTTTATTTAAATTTTCAGGTCTGGAATTTAATTCAACTGGCACTTTTAATACAATTACTTAACAACCGTTAACAAAATGAAACTGCTGGCGGATCACAATCTTCTCTCGACTCTTAAACGAAATACTTTCTCTATATCATTACAGAAAATAAACTTATCGAGAAACAAAATTAAAACCATCGAAGAAGGAACATTTGAAAACTTGAAATATTTGGAAATGGTCGATCTAAGATGGAACGAAATAGCTTCACTAGTTGAAAAATACTGCACTCAATAAATATCCAATATTTACGGATCTAGCGCCATCTGTTGAATGTTGTCAACATGACATATATTACTTAAAGGGAAATCACTCCGAATCGACTGATGAAAAACAGTTTGTATGCGGTTACAAAGGAAATTCCCTTTTCAAATGAATTTTATCTTTGGGAATCCACTGAAATTCACAGCGGTCCCACATGTTTTGTCTCTGATGAAAGCAAACTAAGTTTTGTCGGGATCACTTTTGGTTCTGGTTTCGAATTATCCCGGATTCTGCGAAACCTCGCATAAAAATCCTTTGTATTGGAGAAATAGTTTCGGCCGGAAACTGACCATCGAAACAAGTGTTGATCTAAACATTGGTAAAGGATGTTCTTGACGAATCCATCGACGAGTCTCTATGCGTGTTTGTCCGACAGAAAAGTGGGAGGGACAGAAAGAAAGAGATCGGGAGGGTTTTATAAATTACTTCAATACTCTGAACTCTGCACTACCAAAAAACATCTCGGACAAAGTGTGAAATTCTATTAAACAAACGTGTCGAAATTAAATTTCAAATTGAAAGGCTGAACTAAAAAAGAAGAAAAACCGTAAGTATTTCATTTCGTTAGATATATTTTTTCTGAAAATTATTCATGAAGAAAACTTGTGGCTTTTTGTATGGGAGTAGAAAATCTTTGTCTTTTTTGTATGCGTTAGAAAACAATATCTTTTTTTGTATGGAGCTAGAAAACTGTATATCTCTTTGTTTGAAAATAGAAATGTTGAATTAAATTTTTGAAATAATGTTATCGATATTACGCTAAAAATCAACGCCAACGTTTAACGTAAAATGAATTACAATCTATAACCTTGAACGCTTTCCTCAATGAATCTGGGTAGGGGAGGCGTATGTATATATGTGTGACGGTAGCTAGAAAAAATACATTTTTCCATATATTCAATGTCATGATAACTTACACATTTACAAAATACTCTCCAATGAGAAATATAATGTGCGAATTATTTTTCCTTCAAGGTGATGTCTCTAAATAATTATATAATTGTTTTTGCTTCTAAATCATGTGACTTAATATGGCTGGCTATTGAAGATAACATTGGACGTATTCGGCCATTGTATGGATATATTCGGTGAGTAAATGACGTGTAAAACGTTTTGATAATGTTGTGGTCGTCAAGCCAACATATGTGCTTCTTCTTTGTCAGATATACAGTCTCCCAAAACACATTTAAACTGAGATAGTATAGACTACGCAAAGGCGTTCCTTGACATATTCGGAAAAGACATTAGAATAATCAAAAACATCTACTGACAGGAAACCCATGAAAGGGGCGTAAGGCATGGGTGTGTCTTCTCACCGGACATATTCAACCTATACAGCGAGGCAATTCTGAAAGAACTGTAAACAGGTCTCATCATTGGAGGCCACAATCTTAACAACACAAGATACACAGATTACACAGTGCTGATAGTAGACACGAAAAGAAAATTACAAAACCTCCTACAGTAGGTAGCGAAGGAGAGCGAGAAGAAGGGACGAAGCATAAATTACAAGAATACAGAATGCATGGTCACCAGCAAAAAGATGAATCCGAAATGCGATTTACAGTTGTGGAAATTTGAATATCTAGAAAAATTCTGACAGAGGATGGAAAGTGTGACACTGAGATCCGAAGATGTATTGGGATGGCCAAAAACACATACCAAAAGCTAGGCAGAATATTACGAGATAGGAGGATTTCATTGGTAACAAAGAAAAGAGTACTGACCTGCTACGCCATCTGTCCTCCTTTACGGCAGCAAATGTTGGACACTCTCCACAGAGATGAAGAAGAGACTCGAGCCAACAGAGTTGTGGTTCTACAGAAAGATGCTGAGGATACCATGGACCTAAGGGAGACCTAATATATGAGCAGCGATGCGTTTTTGGAGAGGATGCAAACAAAGAGGAAACATAATTAAGATTACAGAAGAGGCAGCTGAAATTTTTGGGACACATAATGAGAAAAGAGGGCTAGGAAAATCTGATACTCACAAGGCGGATAAAGGGATAGGGGGACAAGGGAAAGCAATGCGTGACGTACTTAACGGGCTTAAGCAAGTGGATGGCAGAACAGGGTCTGGGAGAAATAACAAAAAGACAAAACTTACTGAGAGCTACAAGGGACAGGAGAAGGTGGAGAGCCTTGATCGCCTACACCCTGAATGGAGAAAGCACATAAAAGAAGAAAGAAGAAGCTGTCATAGAAGGGTTATTGCGTATGATTAGTTTAAATTTAGAATAATATATAATTTTATTTTTTACTGGGATCAGTGGGGAATGTATTAATACTTAAAAGTTTTAAGACTTTTTCATCTTGTCTTTAGATGAAAAGCATTTGATTACGGTAGATTCAGTTGATATGTTTAGGATTATTATTACGTTCTTTTTTATTTATGTTAATATTTCTAATAGCTCGTCTAATTTGTTCATCAAATATGTAATTAGGGATGTCATTATTAATGAGAGTATTTTTATATATTTAATCTATCTATCTATCTATCTATCTATCTATATATATATATATATATATATATATATATATATATATATATATATATATATATATATATATGCGCGTGTGTGTGTAAAAGGGAAATTTCATTACCGACGCGTTTCAATGATTCAGCAAAGAAACTTTAACAAGTAAATATAAAGATTTTATTTAATAATAAATGAAAAAATAAATAACATTATTCCACAATAAATATTATTTGATAATAAATGTAAATCATTACATTTACCTTCATAAAGTCCCTCAGTGGGTGAAAAACGTCAGTAAAGACAAGTTTTCCTTTTGTTTTTATTCATAATGTTTCTTTACAGATACATTTTATTTCTATCTGAATTTTACACACACGCACAAACATACACACACACACACACACACACATATATATATATATATATATATATATATAGTTAGTCACTATATATTATATACTTATAAGACTTCTACTAATACTAATACTACTAATATATATATATATATATATATATATATATATGTATATATGTATTTGTGTGTGTGCGTGTCATTTATATGATCATGAATAATTTTATGCAACACTAACATAGATTTAGTTGAAAAAAGAATTCATTTAAAAATATGATTTTTTAAATTTTCACACATTTAACGTGTGTGTGTGTGTGTGTGTGTGTGTGTGTGTGTGTGTGTGTGTGTGTGTGTGTGTGTGTGTGTGATGTAGAATCGCATATAGAATATAAAATTTACAAAACAAACTTAAACAAAACTTTTCTTTGTGCGCCTAACACTTAGGTAAGGTAACAAGTTCTAATTACAATTCTGTTGGGCTCATAAGAAATAGTTATAATTATCATCAACAAAATTTTCGTTATTTCGAATCAGTCGACTGTCGTAAGGAGTTGAGAAGATTGGAGATTCACAGGAGGCGCTGGGTTTGTTTGGGTTCATTTTTGGGGGGTTTTTTTTTGGTTTTTTGTTTAAATAAAAGTTCAATTTTACAAACGGAGATCAAATTTATTAACCAATAAGCTTCTGACTTTAGCAAATCCAACTTTCAACTGCCTTAAACCATCTATTTTCTGTAGTTTCTGTAGATTCAAAAGTTATTTTTCAGTTTTTCGGTATACAGGGTTGTTGTTCTGCACAAGCTGATTACTCACACTTTTCGTATAATTAATTACTTAAACTTTCACATAATTTATCAAGTAAGTACTTGCAATAACCTCGCGACATTAAAGTAAAACAAGCAACACGTTAAAACATACGAATGGAGTTATGCCAACAAAAATATTAGTAGAAGGAACACAGCACACATTCACTCACTGCTGCCTGCTGGAAAAAATGCACGCATACATGAATCAACGTAAATACGTGATTCCCTCGTTGAATATCTACCCGGGGAACTGCTTTTTTTTACATATATATAATCATTTAAATCCAGGGCGATATTAGTAATTAGACGCAATGGGTTAATGGGAATGGAAGAGAATAAGATTTTATAGAGGAAAAGGGACAATAAAAGAACAGTGTTATGATAAAAAGATGGGGATTGACATTAAATTTACATTTTAGAAGATTGTAGGTGGCAGGGAAGTAAGAAATCAGAAGAGAATTCCACAGGTGAGAGGTTCAAGAAAAGAATCTACTCGAATAGAACTTAGGGTTACATCTTGCTATTTCAACGTTAAAACGATGAGACCTAATAGCCAATCTAGTAGTACGCTTGAATTCATGCGTTCGTGGTATCAAGGAGGGGAATTCATTAGAACAACTGAAATGAAAATATTTATAGAAAAGACAGAGGGAAGCCACGCCATAGCCGTGCGTAAAAGTAATGATTCTTGAGAAGAAATTGTTCGTATGAATGTTCATTCACAATAATAAAATACGGAAATTGAGATCATCCGTCCCAGAGTACGTGGCATGGCGGTTCTTAGCTGTAAAGGTCTGAACAGTTGTATCGTTTTGGAGGTGTTAAAATTAAGAAGCCATTCTTGCTAACAACAGATTGTAGATCATGTTTTACATTCCAACTAACAACAGATTGTAGATCATTTTTCACATCAGTTGCCAGTTTGACCTTATCGAACCGACCAGACTTACTGTTAAGACAGGCGGAAATAATAAACTTGTCAATTCCATTGGGTAGTAGAATAGTTCCTTTGTATAAATTGTTAAGTTTCCTATTGATGGAAATCTTCTGAGGAGTTATATCCTTTTCAATAATTGGTTTAAGCCGTGATGTTATTTCCTGAAATATATATATATGGATAATATTTTACGTTGCGTTTCCTTCTCTATGCAGAGTGCATCTCTTTTTTGTTTTTTTAATTGTGCCCAAGTAAGGCGATAATACTACTAGAACGCGTAGGTGGGGTTACATGCAGTAAAAGACGATGATGAGACTTTGGTGGGGAGGATTGAGGAAAAGGCAAAACAAGGAAGAAAGTCTAAGTGGTGTGCACAAATATTATTTTCTAAATGACTACTGTTCAATAGTAGATGTTGAATACTAATTCACTATTGAATACTACTTCATTATTGAATACTAATTCACATTCTCTTTTGACGACTCTACCTATTACAATAATGTTTTTTTTACTAACTGATAATCTAATGAAGAACACAAGAACAATCTGAGATAGAAGGTTTATATCAGTAAAACTGACAACTCATCTAGCTCTTCAAAATTAAATATATACATATAACACGACATCGCTAATAAGTTTCATCAGATGTTTTTGATAAAAGGCCCAATAGCCACTTAAGGCAGAGAAGTTCCATCAGATCGTTTTAATAATAATATCAAATAATTGTGTTATAGATAACGAATTGAGAACTGATGACATCAGGAAGGTCATTGATGAAAAATAGGGACAACGTAGGTACAAATATTTCAATGATTTGACATTAGATCTTTGACAAAGACTTCAGAAGACTAACAGGGCCTTCGATAATTTAGCAGGACAGAGATCCTCCTTGCTGCTGGTAGCATATAACATATTACAATCTGTCACATGCTACTTGAAAAGGGTATGAACACCACCAAGTAATGCATATTGCTCTGAGATAGGCAATGAAGGAGATTTACTCAGCACGACACTCCGGCAATCTAATGGGTCATTGAAAACACTAAATTGATTTTAAAAAGGGTCTTTTAATTTTTTTGCGGGGGGGGGTGATGCCAATATGTTATCTAAATTAAATTATTTTTTCTGATTCCGTTTGTAACTAGACAATTCTTACCGTTTTTCTATTACAGATTCCAGAGTTGAATAATGGTACATTCCCAGTTGATACTGTCGATGTGTGGCGCTTTGATTGTCTTTATTATTTTCCCGCTGGGCATTTGCCAAAAATGTCCAAAGGAATGTGAATGTAAGCATAAAAGGAACACGACGCGTGCCGCCTGCAACGTGGATAATATCAACTCGGTCAGTTCCATTGATTTACAGCCGGAATTCATAGTTGTTTTGCACTTGGTATGCAATAGAAGCAATTTAAAACCAAGTTCGTTAAAGGCTAAAATGTTTCAGAAATTTTATCATTTGAGAACAATAATGTTCAAATGTTGTTCTTTCGGTTATATAGACAATGACGCGTTTATAGGCCTTAATCTCCTGAGAAATCTACTCATATTTAATCCTGTTAATTTTACATTGCCAGAAAAAATGTTTCATCACATTCGAAGCCTGAAAAACTTTACTATTTCGGGAAGTGACTGGCATGAATTATCATTTAATAATTTCTGTGCGCTGAACAACATTGTCACTCTAGCATTCATGTACAATCCGATTAGTAATATTTTAGAAAATTCTACATTTTGCTCTGAGAATCAACATTCTTTCTCTCAACTCGAGTATCTCTTCCTTGGATTTAATGAAATCCAAATTTTGAGGACAGGATTCGCAGAAAGATTTCAAAATCTCAAGTATCTAACATTCCGAAGAAACAACATTAAAGAAATCCAGAAAGGTTCACTTGTAAATCTTACGCATCTCAAATATTTGGATTTTTCCCAAAATGATCTTCAAAAGCTGCCAGACGATTTCTGCGATGGTTGCACTGAATTACAGGAACTTGCCATTTCCGACAACCCAATCACTGACATCCCGGCGTCGGTTAGTAAAATGCATCATTTGATGAAGTTCCAAGCAAACAATACATTATTACGTGACATTTCCTTCGTTACAAAATTGAACTTACATGGTCTCAATGTGAAGAACTGTAGATTGAGGGAAATTCCTTTTCCTTTTTGTGGAAAGAATTCTAATCTAATGATTGTTCAAATTAATGAGAACAAAATCAACACGATTCCTGACAAGGTTTTCGAAAATTGTTATCTTTTAGATTATCTGGATTTATCTTCCAATCACATTGAATCTTTGTCTTACAAATCATTTAACGGACTGATATCTTTGAAGTCTTTGTCTTTATCTTCGAACAATTTATCACAGATTGACGATTGGACATTTTACAAGTTAAACAGCTTGAAATTTCTAGATATAAGTTTTAATTTCCTGAAAAAAATATTCGTATTTCCATTGTTTATTACTGCAATTGACTTGACTGGAAATCTGTTAAGGCATATTACATTTCCTGGATATAGTTATTTTACACTTCAAATTTTGATGTTAGGCAAAAATCAAATTCAAAATATTAAAAACAACACATTTGCTAATTGTAAGTCTCTAACAGAACTTTATCTAAATGAAAATAGTTTAAAAAACCTGGAAGAATTTGCCTTTTCTGGTTTGATCTATGTACAACTTTTGAACCTTTCATACAATTACTTGGATGATTTCCACTCTGCTCTAAAACCGATAATAATATTGATGGAACTGCGGGCGGAACACAATCTTCTATCGACGCTTAAACGAAATACTTTCCCCATATCATTGCGTAGAATAAACTTATCGAGAAACAAAATCAAAACCATCGAAGAAGGAACATTTGAAAACCTGAAATATTTGGAAATGGTCGATCTAAGATGGAACGAAATAGTTTCACTAGACTCATCAAGCATTAAATTAAACCCCAATATCATTGCAATCAGTAAATTCTCAATTTTTGGGAATCCATTAAAATGTGATTGTCATATGGCATTCTTGAAAAATACTTCGGTCAATAAATATCCAATATTTACTGATCTTGCGCCATCTGGTGAATGTCGTCAACATGACATATATTACTTAAAGGGAGATCACTCCGAATCGACTGATGAAAAACAGTTTGTATGCGGTTACGAAAGAAATTCCCTTTTCAAATTATCTTTCTCATGTTACTTAAATTGTCAATGTTGTTTGACAGAAAATTGCCTTTGTCAACAGAAGTGTAATAAAAACTGTCTTTGTAGATTTCGATACGATCTCACAGACTTTCGAGTCGATTGTAAAAATGGAAATTTAACTGATGCAAAAGGGATACATCCTAATGCGACATTGATCGACCTAAGCGGTAACGATCTGGGATATTTGAGAAATGGAACTTTTATCACACAAACCAGGGCTGAGATTTTGTATCTAAACCATTCGAAAATTAATGGAATCGGCCAAAGAACTTTTATTACTTTTAACCTTCTCAAAATATTGCATTTAGAATATAATGTGATCAGGATGTTAGACTCAAACAGCTTGTTAGGTTTGTGGAACTTGAAAGAACTGATTCTCAATCATAACGAAATCGAGAGAATATTGCCAGCAACTTTCAACATGACACTGAATTTGGAAGTTCTAGACTTGAGTCATAATAATCTTGTAAGAATCGAAAGTCAAACATTCAATGCAAACAGTCTGAAAACAATCGCTATTTTCGATAATCCCTGGTCGTGCGTTTGTGAAGATGTAAATATTTTAAGTACAGTTTTAATTAATCGATTTTCACCAAAAGATTTTGAAAATGTTTTCTGCAGTCGAACTGAAACTCCAGTCATTCAATACGACATTAATTTTTGTCGAAATAAATATTTCAATACAAAGTCACCGGTGCGAAATACAATTTATGTCTATATTTTATCAATTGGTCTCCCAACAATTGTATTTTTGTTTGGAGCAATGATTCTTTTTTATGTGTATCGTATAGAGTTACAAATACTCTTGTTCACTTCTTTCGGTTGGAGAATTTTGTATAAGAAAAACAGATTAGATGAAGAGGACAAGAATTTTGATGCTTTTGTGTCGTATCACCATTCGCAAGAAGAGTTTGTCGTAAACGAAATGCTTCCTCATTTGGAAGGTACCAAACCAGCCTATAAACTGTGCGTCCATTTTAGAGATTTTGTCGTTGGAGTTGACATTGTAGATAACATAAACGAAAGTATTGAAAACAGTAAAAGAACGATTCTGTTACTCAGTGATCAGTTCCTCACCAGTGAATGGTGCAGGTACGAGTTTCAAGCAGCCCACCTTGATGCATTGTCAAATAAAATGAACAGCCTCATTCTGGTTTTGTTTGAAGACATCAATCCAGATTTAGTGGATGGTGGACTGAAGATACACATGAAAAGGAAAACCTACTTAAGATATGATGATCCGAGATTTTGGGACAAACTTCGGTTTGCTTTGCCGGACAAAAACAGAGAAAACTAAAAACTGAAATCAAATATTTAGCATCAATAAAAGAGCATCACCTAATTTGTTGAAACCAAAAGATGTAGGTAAATGTATTTCTCCATTGTGTAATCCACACCCCTATCAACTCACTACACACACATATCACGGTCTCCCGTCTGGTCCCTGTCTCTCCTCTTCCTCTCAGTTGCTAGCTCCGTTGGTTTTGTTGAGTAATCACGACTAAACTGGTTATCTGGCTTTCTTCTCTCTCCTCGGTTGAGGCCGGTATGCCATCTCGACAAGGTTGGTTTAGGTTTCCCAAATCTTACAATATTAGGATTGACCGCGAAGTCTAATGTGGAACTCTGTTTACATTGTGTGCCACTGATAAAATTGCATAATTCCTATCTCTGGCCATAGTAACTGTTGAGGGGTTTCCCCTTTTTACACAATGGACTCACCCAGGTATTTTAGTAGAACTTGTAAAATACCAAAAGCAGTTACATGTCTTACAGAGCTTTTCAGTCCAAAGTTGTCACTATTTCACAAAAGGTGGAAATGTTTTAACCTCGTAAAGGACGAAAAGGAGGACTACTCCATTTTCGCCACAATCGTGAACAAACATTGCGACGACTTCAAGTTGGCAGAATTAACTCCGGACAATTTCAAGTGTCTTATTTTTGTACAACGGTTAGTCTCAGCCAAGGATAGCGAAATGCGCAAAAGAATGCTTTCAAAACTACAAAATGAGCCTGGATTAACACTACAAAAATTATCAGAAGACTGCCAAAAATGCCTGAGTATAAAGAAAGACTCGAAGGATATCGAGGAGTCAAGAGTAGTACATATACGTAAGTTGAACAAAAATTTACGTTTTTCACCCTCCCCGGAAAGAAAACAAAAATTCTATAATAATGAAAAAAGATTTTCGCCCTCCCCCGAAAGAAAACAAAAATTCTATAATAATGGAAAAAGTACAACGTATAGGGCAAATAATGACAAAAATCTAAGCAAATATACCCCCCATCTGCATGTTATCGATGTGGAGGATTACACTGGAATAAGGATAGTCGTTTTCAATATAAAAATGTCTATCGTGTGGAATAATGGGTCACAAGGCATCCCAATGTAGGAACAGAAAATTTACTAGTAAGATAAGAGCTACTAGAATGCACGACGAAGACAATATTAACATAAGAAAATACGTGGAAATTTTAAATAAAAAGATAAAATTACAACTAGACACAGGTTCGGATTCAATGATAATTAACCTATAGACACGGAGAACGCTTAATAGACCGACCATGATACATACACAGAAAATTGCGAAGTCAGTTACAGGGAAGCGTATAAAATTCGAAGGAGAAGTGATCCTAAAGGTACAATTCCATGGAAAAACAAAACAACTCAAGATATTCGTAATGAAAGATACAGAAAATCTCGTGGGCACAGACTGGATGCAAAAGTTCGACGTATGGGATTTACCTATCAGCTCTTTTTGCAAGAAGATAAAGTGCGAACCACCAGAAGCTATAAAATTAAAGGAAGAATTACATAATCAATTTCCAGAAGTATTCTCGAGCGGTTTGGGACGATGTAACAAGTTTGCCGCTAGAATTGAATTAAAAGAAAATGTCCAACCAGTATTTAAAAAGAAGCGAGATGTGACGTTTGCCCGCAGAATACGGTCTGTGTTTGATAAGTTATTACCGAACAAGAACAAAAACCGGCATACACCTATAGTACTCAAGAGATCATTCAAACCAGGTACAATAATTAACAGATTAGGAAATGTGATGTACACAATACAAGGCGAAAAGTTTACCCACAGAAGACATATTGACCAAATAGAAAAAAGACGGGTTGAGGAGCCAAGCTCGTCACCTGCAGAAAGTGACGATTCGATGGATGCGATCTTTGAAGCTTTTGAGATTCAGGGACCACAGGAAGACACAGAAATTAGAAGGTCAAACAGGAAGAGAAAATTTACCGAACCTCTGATTATCGACCATAAGAGGAAAAAAACTAACTCCCCCCAAAAGGGATCTAAGGAGGGAGTGTTGAGGGGTCTCTCCTTTTTACACAAATGGACTCACCCAGGGTATACATATACTACTGCTTGTGGATACCCGAGAGACAGTCAGTAGACTTAATAGACCGACCATGATACAGACTGTTGAGGGTGCAAAGAAGTCCCTCAGACAAATAATAAAAGGAAAATACACTACAAATAAAGCAAAATAAACTTTTGTTTATTTTCGTAAAAAAAAATATAAGAATTATTTTTTTTTTGTACAAAAATGAAATTGTCCGTAAAGCAGTGGAAGAAAAGGAGAAAGGAAGGCACTGGGAATGTGAGAGGGAAAAGGTAGGACGATGTGTAGCGAGCGAGATGAAAGAAAGAGAGGGTGAAGGAATGTTCACTGATACGCGATACTGCCTGTTGTGTGAACTGCTGAATTCTCTCTCTCTCTCTCTCTGTGTGTGTGTGTGTGTGTGTGTGTGTGTGTGTGTGTGTGTGTGTGTGTGTGTGTGTGTGTGTGTGTGTGTGTGTGTGTGTTCGAAGCTGTCCGTATCGCTTTGATGTCGGCTTGTCGCTGTTCTCCCTCTGGTCTGATGAGAGCCCTGATTGGTCAATAAATCATATTTTTTTACCACGTGGTGTGCTTTTCACTACGTCCGAACTTTTGGGTGCGCCGTTCTTGTTTTTGACCCCACAGGGTATGGTGAGGAGTGAATTCCCGCGCAGTTGTATTTTTTTTATACCCGTGGTGTGAATTAATTTTTATTGAATTTATTTTAATGGAAAATAAAATAAGGAACAGCACAATACCCTCCCCCCCAGATTGGAAAATATATGAAAGATACATATGTTTTTCAATATGTGATATATTCTTTAAAATGTTTCGGCCAGTGGACTTTTCTGCCGGTTTTCGTTGTAGGTGTGATGTCAGTATTTAGTTTTTCAGCTTCCTCATTTTCTGTGTGAATATGTGTTTGTGGAGGTATTGTATGAGGTTCCTCGATGTACGCTGGTTTAATGCGATCAATAGCGATATTATCTTTCTTTTCTTTTCTCATAATAGTAAACTATTTTTCATGCCTGTCCAGAACTTGATATGGTCCTGAATAATTTGGACAGAGTGGTTTTTTAACCGCGTCATTTCTGATAAATATATATTTGCAGGTGTGAAGATCGTTTGGGATGTAAGTTTGTTTCTCTGTTTTCCTGGTTGATGCAAAGTTGAGAAGAGACATTTTATGTTTTAATTCTGTTACAAACGTTGTTGTGGGTGAAATGTCTGTCTCGTGATTAAAATACTGTCCAGGTAGGGTTAATGCTGATCCGAAAACTACCTCTGCAGGTGTGCTTTGCAAATCTTCTTTTACCGTGTTTCTTATCGCTAAAAGAATTAGTGGTAAATTGTCTGTCCAGTCCGCATTATTTAAATTCATAGCTAGTGAAACTTTTAACTGTCTGTGGAATCTTTCAACCATCCCATTTGCACAAGGGTGATAGGCGGTTGTCTTGATGTGATTCGTTCCTAACAATTGGTTAAATTCAGCAAAAAGTGTGGATTGGAATTGTGAACCTCTATCTGTTGTTACTGAAGGTACTCCAAATATTGCTATCCAGTCCTGCAGTATAACTCTGGCTATTGTTGCAGCCGAAGTGTCTTTGACTGCTATGGCTGTAGGCCATCTGCTAAATCTGTCAACTATAGTAAGAATGTGTGTATGTCCTTTTGAGGTGGGTAAAGGTCCTACTAAGTCGATATGAATGTTGGTGAATCTAGCATCAGGTGTGCTAAAAATGCCAAGTGGTGATTTCGTGTGTCTGTGGATTTTGTTCTTTTGGCAAGGTATACAAGTTTTAGTCCAATTGCGAATGTCCGTGTTCATATTGGGCCAAACAAAGCGTTCTGCTATTAATTTACAGTGGCTCTTTTTCCTGGATGAGATAAATTGTGAAAATGTTGAAAAACTAGTCGTCTGATGTTCGGTGGTATATATGGACGCGGATGTGTTTGTGATACATCACAATAAAATTTTGTTGTACCAAATGGTATGGGCATTTCTTTCAGTTGTAAGGATGTTTTTTGTTGTACAACTGGAAGTATTTCATCTGTTTTCTGCTTTTGTGCGATTAATTCCATACTTAAAGAACTGGAATTTAAAGAGGCTATTGTAGATCGAGATAATGCGTCTGCTATAATGTTCCCTTGTTCCTTAATATATCGGATGTCTGTGGAGAACTGGGCGATATAACCGAGATGTCTGATTTCTCGTGGACCATATTTATCTACATGTGTATGTAGTGCATATGTTAATGGTTTGTGATCTGTATAAATGCAAAAATTTCTTCCTTCCAGCAAATGTTTAAAATGTTTAATTGCAAGGTAAATTGCTAGAAGCTCCCTTGAAAAGGTGCTGTATTTCGTCTGTGTCTTGCTTAGCTTAGCCCCAAAAAATTATATAGGAGTCATTGTTTTGTTAGCAAGTTGGTGTATGACTGCTCCTACAGCTATTTCAGATGCATCTGTTGTAAGCGTGAGTTTTGTGTCCTCGCTGTCCATTACGTAGTTTAGTTTTGTAAAGTTGGCCAAAGCAGTTTTAGCTTGTTTGAAGGGCCTAGCTTAGAAGCTAGGCCCTTCTAACTTTAACTGTTGGTTCTTTGTTTTGTTTTGTAACAAATCTGTTAACAGTGCAAGTAATGTAGAACAGTTAGGTAAAAATCGTCTGTAATAGTTAATTACGCCTATGAATCTGCGTATTTGTCTGACTGATGTTGGTTGCGGGAAATTTGAAATTGCACTTACTTTCTCGGGTAGTGGAGATATTCCGTCCTTGTCAATTAAGTGTCCGAGGAAATTAACCTTTGGTTGGCTGAAAATGCATTTCTCTGTATTTATTTTCAATAAAATTATTATTTATTTAGTATTTATTTTCAGACCGTAATGTGATATTCTTTCAAATGTTTGCTCTAAGTGCTGTCTGTGCTCGTCGAGGTTTCTGCTGGCGATTAAAACGTCATCCACATATGCAAATATAAATGGCAGGCCTCTAAAAACTTCGTCTATTAACCTTTGGAAGGTTTGACAGGCGTTCCTAAGCCAAAAAAAGGCATCCTTACGAACTCGTAAAGGCCAAATGGTGTGATCAGTGCAGTTTTATGAATGTCTTCTTCTGCCACTGGAACTTGGTAGTACGCCTTTACGAGATCCAGTTTGGAAAATATGGTGGCGCCTTGCAGACCGATGGCGAAATCGTGGATATGTGGAATAGAGTATCTATCCGGGACCGTTTTAGCATTTAATCTTCTAAAATCGCCACAAGGACGCCATGTTGTAGCGTCAGACTTTTGCACCATGTGTAGCGGTGAAGACCAAGCACTTTTCGAGGGTCGGATGATCCCTTGCTGTAATAAATGTTGAAACTCGTTTTTCGCAATCTTATATTTGTCCGGTTTCAATCGTCTGGGGGTGGCATAGACAGGTTGTCCAGTTGTCTTGATGTGGTGCTTGGCATTATGTTTTATGGTGTCTGTGCTTTTAAATAGCTGGGAGAGTTGTGGATATTTTTTTAGTAGCTGACGGATGTACTGGTCCTCGGGTAAGGCAGAACTGATTCCAGTAGACTGGTATTTCGAGGTGATTCCTCTTACTGAAATCTTGGTTTGATTATCCACTAGTGTGCGATTAGTCATGTCGACAGACAGGTTGAATCTGGCTAAAAAATCTGCCCCCAATATAGGCGTTGTTACACTGGCTATGGTAAAATTCCAGAAAAAATTCCGTCGCATGCCGAGATTGATATTGAGCGATTTATCTCCGTAAGTTGGTATTTTGGTACCGTTAGCTGCTTGAAGATGATAAGATTGCGGCATAGTCTCCTGATTTTGTGTTGGTGGTATGACGCTTATTTCAGGTCCGGTGTCTATTAAAAAGTTATATCCATTAATTTTGTCACGGATATAAAACAGACGACCTTTTGTTAAAAATCCAGCAACAGCCGTCGTCTCTACTGGCTTGAATTTCCGTTTCCCGCATTCGCGTTGTTGAAAGAACAAGGACGTGTACAGCGTCTCGCCTCAGGACCAAACCATTGTGGTAATAACAAATTTCATCCTTTCTATTGCGGTTGTCAGTTCGGTCTCTGCTGAAACTTCGCTTTCTGTAGCCTGGACATTTATCGCGGCGGTACTGTCGGTCGTTTTGCAGTAAGCCTTGTAATTGTATAGACAACCTTTCTACCGTAGACTTGAGGTCGTTAAATTCCCTGTCTCATTGTTGGGCTGGTTGTGGTTGGATAGAGTTTACCCTGCGGCTTCGAAAACTTTCATGGATCCGATCTGCAATGTTCGCGAGTTTTTCTGTCTGCGTTCCCTCCGTCATGGGTGCGAGGATTTGTGTCGTTGTAGTGGGTACCTTGTCCAGCCATAAGCTCCGCATAATGTTCTCGGACATTTTGTTGTCACCCAGTAAGGTTCGCATGTGCCTCAATAACTGCGATGGGGTGCGGTCTCCTAATTCCACCTGAGTGAAAAGGTTGCGTAGCATGGCTTCGTTCGATACATCGGTCCGTTTTAAAATTGCTTCCTTGAGCCTATCGTACGGGTTGTCATCCAGGACATTTTCCAGTAAATCCATTACTTCCTCGACGATGTCCGCTGGCAGTTTTTCCACTAAGTAACAATACCGGGTTCTCTGGGAGGTGATTCGCTTCGCATCAAATAATGCCTGGATTTGAACGAACCAGGACTTAGTGTTAGTCGTGTTGAAAGCCGGGATATTCAACGATAGTGTCCTTCCTTTTCGTTTTGTTTGTTTTTTTAAATGAAGTGTCTCACGACGGTCACCAATTGTTGAGGGTGCAAAGAAGTCCCTCAGACAAATAATAAAAGGAAAATACACTACAAATAAAGCAAAATAAACTTTTGTTTATTTTCGTAAAAAAAATATAAGAATTATTTTTTTTGTACAAAAATGAAATTGTCCGTAAAGCAGTGGAAGAAAAGGAGAAAGAAAGGCACTGGGAATGTGAGAGGGAAAAGGTAGGACGATGTGTAGCGAGCGAGATGAAAGAAAGAGAGGGTGAAGGAATGTTCACTGATACGCGATACTGCCTGTTGTGTGAACTGCTGAATTCTCTCTCTCTGTGTGTGTGTGTGTGTGTGTGTGTGTGTGTGTGTGTGTGTGTGTGTGTGTGTGTGTGTGTGTTCGAAGCTGTCCGTATCGCTTTGATGTCGGCTTGTCGCTGTTCTCCCTCTGGTCTGATGAGAGTTTCTACCTTCCTTATATCTGAATGATGAGGCTCCGGGGAGATTAAGAAATGGGTTTCTTATGTCGAGCCCTGATTGGTCAATAAATCATATTTTTTTACCACGTGGTGTGCTTTTCACTACGTCCGAACTTTTGGGTGCGCCGTTCTTGTTTTTGACCCCACAGGGTATGGTGAGGAGTGAATTCCCGCGCAGTTGTATTTTTTGATACCCGTGGTGTGAATTAATTTTTATTGTGTGTATGGAAAATAAAATAAGGAACAGCACAAGACACAGAAAATTGCTAAGTCAGTTACAGGGAAGTGTATAAAATTCGAAGGAGAAGTGATCCTAAAGGTACAATTCCACGGAAAAACAAAACAACTCAAGATATTCGTAATGAAAGATACAGAAAATCTCGTGGGCACAGACTGGATGTGGAATCTTAACGTAGCGGCAAGAGTCACAGTAACGAGCACGTAGACTCAGTAAGAAGTCATACAGCGATACGTCGATATCAAAGACTGTATATATATATTTGTCTACTAACTCTGCATTCCCGGAACTACTAACCTGTATTAGCAGTTTGTATTATTACGTTAATACATTTATTTTCCTATATTCATTGTTGGCGTTTGTTATTATTTGATACCGGATTTCATCCCGGGATCCATGACAGTAACTTTTATCACTTTGCGCCCAAGGATCAAGTTTCGGAATCAGGATGGAATAAGATCTCCTTGAATAAAATTCACAGTACTGTTGATAACTCTAACAACAGGTTTATTAAATAAAAAGAAAAACTGGTTGAATAAAATGTCTGTATTGTCTCCTAAAATATCAAGTTCTCTACTACAGGATGTTGATTTGGGAAATCTAATCGCAAACGACTAATTACCAGTCAATCAACTCTTCCTCAATTCTTCAGTCCTACGTGTGTTTGTATTTTCGCTTTGGCCACGGGAATTGTTGGTGTCTTCTTTAGCGATAACTGTCTTACGGGCAAGTCCGTATCGCTCCAGACTGACTTTTCCTGCCTGGACCTGTCTCCGTCTCTGTGTGATTGTTTTCCCTCTGGCCAGAGGAGATGCGACTAGAGCAACCTTGAAAGACATTAGAATAATCAAAAACTTCTACTTGCAGGAAACCGCCTGCATAAAGATAAAAAATCAGTTCAGCAGATATACAAAAATGGAAAAAGGGCATAAGGCAAGGATGTGTCTTCTCACCGGACATATTCAACCGATACAGCGAGGCAATTCTGGAAGAACTGGAACCAGGATTCATCATTGGAGGCCGAAATCTTAACAACATAAGATTTGGCACAGTGATGATAGGAGACACAGAAAAGAAACTACAAAACCTACTGAAGGTAATGAAGGAAAGCGAGAAGAAGGGACTAAGCGTAAACTACAAGATAGAATGCATGCTCATTAGCGAAAAGATGAGCCCGAAATTTTACATGTCGGGGACACTAAAATCCAGCAGGTGCGGAAATTTGAATATCTAGGAAATGTTCTGACAGAGGACGGAAAGTGTGACACTGAGGTCCGAAGATGTATTGGGATGGCCAAAAATACATACCAAAAGCTAGGCAGAGTAATACGAGACTGGAGGATTTCCTTGGTAGCAAAGAAAAGAGTACTGACCTGCTACGCCATATCTATCCTCCTTTACGGGAGTGAATGTTGAACAATCTCCTCTAAGAAGAGACTTGAGGCAACAGAGTTTTATTCTACAGAATAATGCCAAGGATACCATGGTCCAAATATGTGAGCAACGATGAGGTTTTGGAGAGAACGCAAACAAAGTGGAAATATAATTATCATCAGGAAGAGGGCACTGAAATTTATGGGACACCTAATGAGGGTAGATAGAGGGAAAGAGGGACAAGCGAAAGCAAAGCCTGACATTCATAACGGGGTTAAGCAAGTGGATGGCAGAACAGGGTCTTGGAGAAATAACAAAAAAAAACTTACTGAGATCTATAAGGGACAGGAGGAGGTGGAGCGCCATGATCTCCTACGTCCTGAAGTGAGACAGCACATAAACAAAGAAAGAAGTTGACAGAGAAGAGTTATTGCGTATGATTAAGTTGGCTGTGTTAAATTTAGTATAATATATAATTATTTTTTACTGGGATCAGTGAAGAATATATTAATACTTAGAAGTTATAGAACTTTTTCATCTTGTCTTTAGTTAGAATGCATTTGATTGCGGAATAGTAGGTTGATATGTTTAGGATTATTATTATGTTCTTTTTTATTTATGTTAATATTTCTAATAGCTCCTCTAATTTGCTCATCAAATATGTAATTAGGGATGTCATTATTTGTTGGGGCGCACCCACCTCCACAACCATAATAGACTGATCCTATTATTATAAATAGAACAGTAGTTCTAGAGACTAGGAGCAGTGTAGTGCAGTGCAGAGTGAGACTTCTGTAGTGATCAGTTACACTTCCGTTTCTCGACCGGAAGATACCGTTGGACTTTACTACTATTACTTATTGTTACTACTAACCTACGTTCGTTCTACTACTAATCTCTCTGATGTAAATACCTCTCTGAATATACCAGTATTTTTTCCCTACGACTGTGTTTGTTCGTTATTGCCATATACTCACATGGCAACACTCAACATCTCAACATTATTAAAGAGACATTTTGATGTTTTTAATACATACACACACACACATATATATATATGTTTTTAATATATATATATATATATATATATATATATATATATATATATATATTAAAAACATCAAAAACTCTTTAATAATGAGATCCCTAATTACATAGTTGATGAGCAAATTAGACAAGCTATTAAAAATGTATGTATATATATATAGAGAGAGAGAGAGAGAGAGAGACAGACAGACAGAGAGATTTGGTTGAAAAAAGAATCCATTTAAAAAATATGAGTTTTCTAAATTTTCACACTTATACCGTGTGTGTGTGTGTGTGTGTGTGTGTGTGTGTGTGTGTGTGTGTGTGTGTGTGTGTGATGTAGAACCGCAAATAGAATCTAAAATTTACAAAACAAGCTTCAACAGAACTTTTCTTTGTGCGCCTAACACTTACGTAAGATAACAAGTTTTAATTACAATTCTGTTGGACTCATAAAAATAGGTATAATTATCATCAACAAAATTTTCATTATTTCGAATCAATCGACTGTCGAATCAATCGACTGTTGAGAAGATTGGAGTTTCACAGGTGTCGCTGGGTTTGTGGGTTGTTTAAACAATTGTTCAATTTTACAAACTGTGACCGCATAGATCTTATACTTTCATAACAATTAAAATCAACCTTAATACGTTTAATGTTGTAACAAACCTTCACAAACAACTCCGTCAATTTGTAGAATTTTCTCCATTAATTCTTTTTCTTCTCTTACTTTCTTTTTTCTTTTTCTTTCATTTTTTATTTTCGTCGTCGTCGTAGCCATTGACGGTGGCAGCTTTTACTTTTTCTTTTGTTCAGATCCCAGAACCAGTCAAGGTCTTCCTTGTGAATGCCGAAACCATTTTGCATTCTTTTTCTTTCAGCTTTCAGTTCTTCTTCCTATTCTTATTCTTCGTCTAAGTT
The DNA here is from genome assembly GCA_964036315.1 of Acanthosepion esculentum. Lineage (NCBI taxonomy): Eukaryota > Metazoa > Mollusca > Cephalopoda > Sepiida > Sepiidae > Acanthosepion > Acanthosepion esculentum. The sequence goes on along the minus strand of OZ038490.1, from coordinate 7,181,698 downwards.
CAGCTCCTACAACCAGTTGATATCTTCTTTGTGAATGAATGCCGAAAGGTACTTGTTTGACAAGCCAGACTTCTTAAATACCCACAAACGGCTACGAATTGGATCAGAAATTTCATATTAAGGGTACGTAACTTAATTATAACACTGGTTGAGAAATCACAAAATATATCTCTTTTAACAACGTATGTTGGCTAAATTTATTTGGGTGGGCTTTGAGAACATCATATTTCTTTATAAATTTTTAAAAACCAAATTTTATACATGTATCTTTTCCATTAGCCACCAAGGTTCATTTTGTCGGTTCTTTTACATCATCAATTTCAGCTTCACATATACAAAATTTAACTTACCAAATAATATTCAAGCCATTTCTTTACTAAATGCTTGGCTTCATTTTAGCAGTTTTTTTTTTAATTAAAAGAATATGTATGAGTAACTTTCTTCTTTTAATAAATACTTTCAAAACGTTCAATCAAAGTAAGTTTAAATAACAAACCTAATCTATTGTATTATTTTTTTTATTTACCCTTTAATTATTTTTATATAATTTTACATCCTACATACATTTTAAATCTTGAGCAAGCTAAACACTTTCAGGCTCCAATCTGAAAGTACAACAATAGACCTTTTTTGATTTATTTATTAATATCAATGTGATATTTACGCCTACTCACAAGTATTCAAACCAGAGAACCGCTCAAATTATGAAAATTTGTTCTCAGGCCTATCACGTGACCAACAAGTAAATAAATAGGAAAAAACTAGCACATTTTCACCAATGAGAATCAGGATTTTTATTTACCCATTACTTATGTTTATAGAATTTTATATTTCTGTTTTATTATATAATTTTAATATTCTCCTCTCAAAAGAAAGTGTAAAAACAAACCTAGTTTAATGTAGTATTTTTTATTTACCATTTAATTATTTTTATATAGCTTTACATTTCTGTTTCATTATGTATTTTTTTTATACGCTCCCCTTTAAAAAGTGTATAACAAACCTACCATATTGTATTATTTTTTCATTTAACCTTTTATTATTTTCATATAATTTTACATTTGTTTCATTATACAATTCTTTATACGCTCCCCTCAAAAGAAAGCTTAATAAACAAAGCTATTATATTGTATTATTTTTATTTACCCTTTAATTCTTTTTATATAATTTTACAATTCTGTTTTATTATATAATTTCTTATACTCTCCCCCTCAAAAAAGTGTAATAAACAAAACTAACCTTTAATTCATTTTATATACTTTTACATTTATATTTTATTATATAATTTATTATACGCTCCCCTCAAAAGAAAGTTTAATAAACAAACCTATTATATTGTATTATTATATATTTAGCCTTTAATTATTTTCATATAATTTTACATTTATGTTTTATTATATAATTTATTATACGCTCCCCTCAAAAGAAAGTGTAACAAACAAACCTATTATATTGTATTATTATATATTTAGCCTTTAATTATTTTCATATAATTTTACATTTATGTTTTATTATATAATTTATTATACGCTCCCCTCAAAAGAAAGTGTAACAAACAAACCTATTATATTGTATTATTATATATTTAGCCTTTAATTATTTTCATATAATTTTACATTTATGTTTTATTATATAATTTATTATACGCTCCCCTCAAAAGAAAGTGTAACAAACAAACCTATTATATTGTATTATTATATATTTAGCCTTTAATTATTTTCATATAATTTTACATTTATGTTTTATTATATAATTTATTATACGCTCCCCTCAAAAGAAAGTGTAACAAACAAACCTATTATATTGTATTATTATATATTTAGCCTTTAATTATTTTCATATAATTTTACATTTATGTTTTATTATATAATTTATTATACGCTCCCCTCAAAAGAAAGTGTAACAAACAAACCTATTATATTGTATTATTATATATTTAGCCTTTAATTATTTTCATATAATTTTACATTTATGTTTTATTATATAATTTTTTATACGCTCCCCTCAAAAGAAAGTGTAACAAACAAACCTATTATATTGTATTATTATATATTTAGCCTTTAATTATTTTCATATAATTTTACATTTATGTTTTATTATATAATTTATTATACGCTCCCCTCAAAAGAAAGTGTAACAAACAAACCTATTATATTGTATTATTATATATTTAGCCTTTAATTATTTTCATATAATTTTACATTTATGTTTTATTATATAATTTATTATACGCTCCCCTCAAAAGAAAGTGTAACAAACAAACCTATTATATTGTATTATTATATATTTAGCCTTTAATTATTTTCATATAATTTTACATTTATGTTTTATTATATAATTTTTTATACGCTCCCCTAAAAAAATGGGTAATAAACAGATTTAATCTATTGTATTATGTATTATTTACCCTTTAATAGTTTTTATATAATTTTACATAATTTTACATTTCTGTCTTATTATGTAGAATCTGACTTCTACATTTCATCAATCACACCTAATTTCAAAAAGGATGCTATTTAACAACGTCCTAATTGGACAATAAAAATCTTATGTATCTTTCATGTGCCAGTTCTAAATCTTGTGCAAGCTAAACACTTTTAGGCTCCAATCTGAAAGTACGACAATAGACCTTTTCTGATTGGTTTATTAATATCAAGGTGATATTTACGCCTACGCACAAGTATTCAAACCAGAGAACCGCCAAAATAATGAAAACGTGTTCTCGGACCTATCACGTGAACAAACAAGTAAATAAATTGGGAAAATTAGCACATTTCCCGAACGAGAATCAGGTTTTTTATTTACCCATTAACTATGTTTATAAAATTTTATTTTTATGTTTTATTATATAATTTTTATATTCTCTCCTCAAAAGAAAGTGTAAAAACAAACCTAGTCTAATGTATTATTATTTTTTATTACCCATTAATTATGTTAATATAATTTTGCCTTATTGTCTTATATCTTTCTTTAACTCACCAAGTATTTCTTCAGCACTGTAGTGGCCACTGTACTGGGCCACGTGTCCTCAAGCATGCATAGCCCATTGCATACGTGCATTGGTTAGATCCAGTGACTTGACCCAAAGAGTTGTGAACTGGCTACTGCAGTGGTAAAGAAAAGCATGCAGAGTTGAGTTAAAGGGAGATAACTGAGACATCCGGAATAGGCATGGCACGTGGAACTAGAAAAATCTACTCCGGTGGATGAAATAAATAAATTCAGTTCGAAATTCCAATCACTTGAGGAAGGCCGGAGTGTAGAATGTCTTAAACGTCATGAATATAGCAAGAAAGATGAGAAAAACAGTTCGAACAATGTAAGTAGTGTAAATAATTACAATACATCATCTCAGAAATATAGACATATATTCATTAAACCATATCTCCATTAATCATATGAGGGACCCCATTTTGCCTTCCATCAGCATGGCTGATGCTAACCTCCAAGAAAGTGACTTGTTGCGCCTTCTCGGGCTAACGTTCTCGGATGACATGAAGTAGTAAACTATATTGAATCCATTGCTAGCTAAACTGCTAAGAACATCAGTTCACTGTGTCGTACGAGAGAATTTTTCACTCCGGAATCTATCATAAATATCTATGTCTACCTATCGTCAATGCTTAGAATATTGCTGCTCCTGCTATTTACCTTGATATCCTTGATAACACCCAAAGAAGAATCAGCAATATTATCAGTCCTGATCTGGCAGTTCAGTTTCAGTTACTTTCCCACAGATTGCCTCTTTGTGACTTTTCTATAAATACTTTCATGCTTTGAATTTAAGCACACTACTAGACTGGCGTCAAGATCTCATTATTTTACAGTTGAGCTGTCCAGATGTAGTTGTAAATTCTATACTAACAGTTTTTTTTTCCCGCACAAAATTGGTGTTACGTTTTTTAAAAGTTTGTCTTTTTATGAGTCTATTATGAATCTTAAGTAATTACGACGGTCTGTAGGTATTATATATATATATATATATATATATATATATATATATATATATATATATATATATATATATATAATCATTTATTTGAATATTACAACATAAATATGTTATAAAATCACTACAAAAATAGCCATTTTGTTTCAACACCTCTGGTGTCTTATCAAGTGATGATGTAGAATATAGAATAAATGGTTTTAAAAGTTTCAAATTAATTAACGATCATTAGCTAGGAGTAAACGCTGTTACATAAGCTAGAATGACCAATCAAAATACAAGTATAGGGTAATTCGGTGACGAGACACAACCCTTGATACCCCCACCCAAAAAAAAACGAACATCTACACTACACACACCCATACGTACGCAAACATACGACTAAACGTGCATGCACTTTCCTTACACATAGACATCAATAAACACAGGCACATACATCCACATCCACAATGACCTAGACGGTCAGATGTCATTGTCAAAGTGAACATATTCGTGGCTTAATATGTTATTAAACGAATTTTAACTTGAAATATAACTAATCTGGTCAAATATATATAGATAAAATTTAAACAAATAAACATATGTAAATATATATATATATATATATATTTAAACCATATATTTTTCGACACACTACATGCAAAAGTAAATAACTACCTCCATATATAATTGTACATTCACACATACGCAAACAAATCAGCACATGTATCTGCATATCCATATATACGCATAATAGGTACGCATATACAGACATAGACATACATATACATAAGCACGTATAAATATATCGACCCATACAGCAACGCAGAAAAGTAAAGTAACGTCTAGGAAGTCTACTTGTTTAACATTAGTGGTAACTATTACTCTAAGGTATTTAAGGATCTGGGTCTCAGAGTAATAGTTACCACTAATGTTAAACAAGTAGACTTCCTAGACGTTACCCTAGACCTCACCAGCAACACATACCAACCATATGTAAAGATTAATTCTAATCCAATATACGTACATCCAAATTCTAACCACCCCCCTGCAATCATCAAACCCTATTCTATTGAATGTAGGATCAGTAATAACTCTTCAAACAGAGATATTTTTAATAAACATAGAGACTTTTATAATTCTGCACTTAAAAATAGTGGATACAAAAATATTAATATTCAATATAAAAGCCCTATAAATAGCAACAATAATGGTAGAAAGAGATCTAGAAAAATCATATGGTATACTCCCCCTTTTAACATTATGGTTAAAACTAAATTGGGGCACTTGTTTCTAAACCTCATTAAAAAACATTTCCCCAAATCTGGAACCAACTCACTTAGTAAAATATTTAACTCCAATACGATGGTTTAAGTTAAGCTATAGTTGTGCAGATAACCTAGAGAAAATAATTAAAAAACATAACAATAGTATATTCAGCAAGCATACGGATTCGGAGAGCCTGACAACCCACAAGGTTGCAAAAAGCAACACTAAGCAAAATGACACAAATAATAAATCATGTAACTGTAGGAATCCCAATAATTGTCCACTAAAAAATAATTGTTTAACTAGCTCTGTAGTTTATCTCAGTACAATATCAACACTAGAAAATCCAAATATAAAGAAATTCTACATAGGTTGCACCATGAGACAATTCAAGGAACGCTGGCGCGGTCATATGCAATCTTTTAATAATAGTAACTATAAATATATGACTTCATTATCCAAATACTTTTGGAGTCTAAAAGAAAAAATAAAACACCTACGGTTAAATGGAAATTAATTAGAAAGGCCCGGACATGTAACTCCCTATATGCCCCGTGTTACCTATGCCTTAACGAGAAACTTGAAATAATTAGATTTAAAAATAAGACTGATCTTTTAAATCAAAGATATGAACTAACAGTTAACTGTAAACATCGTTTTAAATTTAACTTAGTATAGAGATCATATACTTTCAATGATAACGATAAGTTAAACTTAATAGACTATTACCTTTTTAGCATGATGGTCACCGGATCGACATGAATGTGTATTGTGTACTTACAAAGTGTTATACGTGTCTGTATTGGTATGTATATATTTGTATGTTATGTAGGTGTGTTTCTACTGTTGGATATGTATGTGTGTATATAGGGATATATATATGTAATGGTATTTTTGTTTTTATATGAAGGTATATAGTTGTGTATATTGACATCTATCATATGTTAACCTGTCTTTATGTGTACGAGTAGGGGTGTAAATTTTGGTAAGTGTCTACCACTAAATGTGTAAGTATATGTTTCTGTATATAGAGATATATATGTGTACTTGTGTGTATGTAAATATGTTGTATATATATGCATATGTTTGTATATCTATGTGTGAGTATGCATATGTATGTGTATATGTATATATGTATGTATATATGTATATGTGTATATGTATGCTTATATATGCATATATATGTATATGTGTGTATGTTTAAGTGTGTATATATGTATATATATGTGTTTGTATATGGGTGTATATATATATATGTGTGTAGGTATTTATACATATGCGTTCGGATGTGGGTGTACTGTATATCTGGATGTGTTGATATGGGTATTTATATATGATTAGATATTTATGTATATATAGATATATGTTTGTATGTTGTAGTATGTGTATTTATATGTATACCCTAGTGTCTTGGAGTGTATCATAGATACGAACTAAAATCTACTTTTGTTGATAAGGAGCCTTTAATTACTTATAGACTGTTATTATTTTTTTTAATTATAAACTTTTAATATATTTTATCATAATATTGTTGGAATATTATTAGAATATATGTTGGTCTCTGTATAATTATTCCTTTCCCTTTTGTGTGTCTGTGTCTACATGTTTATGTATATATGTATATGTGTTTGTATATGTATATGTGTATGTGTATATATACGTATATATGTGTATGTATGTATATATATATATATGTATATGTATATATGTGTGTATGTGTATGTATATATGTATGTATGTGTATGTATATGTGTATGTATGTGTGTAGGTATATGTGTATATATATGTATGTATGTGTGTATGTATATATATGTATATATGTGTAGTTCCGTATGTATGTGTATATATATGTACACGCTGATGTGTATATGCATATTTATATTTATATAGTTTTAATTTACGTTTGTTTGATTTTTCATGTATATGCGTGTATTTGTAAATATCTGTGTAGATGTTTAGTTTATATGCATGTATGTATGCGTGCGTATGTATGTATATCTAAATATGTATGTGTATGTGTATGTATATATGTATTTGTATATATGTATATCTTTATGTATATATTTCTTTACTTGCTTTATTTACTTTTCTGCGTGGCTGTATGGGTCGATATATTTATACGTGCTTATGTATATGTATGACTATGTGCGTATGTCTGTATATGCGTACCTATTATGCGTATATATGGATATGCAGATACATGTGCTGATTTGTTTGCGTATGTGTGAATGTACAATTATATATGGAGGTAGTCATTTACTTTTGCATGTAGTGTGTCGAAAACTATATGGTTTAAAAATATATATATATATATATTTATATATATTTATTTGTTTAAATTTTATCTATATATATTTGACCAGATTAGTTATATTTCAAGTTAAAATTCGTTTAATAACATATTAAGCCACGAATATGTTCACTTTGGCAATGACATCTGTCAGTCTAGGTCATTGTGGATGTGGATGTATGTGCCCGTGTTTATTGATGTCTATGTGTAAGGAAAGTGCATGCACGTTTAGTCGTATGTTTGCATACGTATGGGTGTGTGTAGATGTTCGTTTTTTTTGCGGGGGGGTATCAAGGGTTGTGTCTCGTCACCGTATTTTATGTGTGTATATATATCTAAATACGTCTGAGCGCTTATGTATTATAACCTGAGTATGTTCGAATGATTTCGCGTGAGAGGTGACTAACATGTTGAAATGAAACTAAAAATGTATACATTTCTGTCTGGGGATCTGAACATCCTTTTTAACATAATTTCAATGAAAATATAAATTAAATAGCATATATATATTTTATTTTTATTTTTTATATTTTATATTTTTTCTCCTCGGTAATTCTACAATTTAAAACTTAATAGAGATTTGATTTAGATTTCTAAATAGGTAATTTTTTACTTTTAATTTTAATTTCAAATTTTATAAATCTTTTAATATCTATGATAACCTTGCTTAGTTGTCAAATTTTTCGAATTACCCTATACTTGTATTTTGATTGGTCATTCTAGCTTGTGTAACAGCGTTTACTCCTAACTAATGATCGTTAATTAATTTGAAACTTTTAAAACCATTTATTCTATATTCTACACCATCACTTGATAAGACACCAGAGGTGTTGAAACAAAATGGCTATTTTTGTAGTGATAACATATTTATGCTGTAATATTCAAATAAATGATTATATCTGCTCTACTCTGTATTGAGCACTATTTAAAGAATAATAATTGTTGGTTATTGGAATTTACTCCGTATATACCAATCCCACACTTGTATATATATATATATATATATATATATATATATATATATATATATATATATATATATATATACGAGGGTCATTCAATAAATAAGCTGAATTTTTCGGTATAAGGACTTCTAATACAGATAGAAGCTTACTTTTTTTTCAACGTAGTCTCCCAGCACTGTCACACACTTTTCCCATCTGTGCACAAGCTTCCGTATTCCCTCAGCATAAAAATCTTTGAACTGATGTCTCAGCCAGTCGCTCACAACACTTTTGACTTCATCGTCACTTTTAAACTTCGTCCCTCTCGTGAACGCTTTCAAGGAACCAAACAGGTGAAAGTCTGAAGGGGCAAGGTCTGGGCTGTAAGGGGGATGAGGGAGCAGTTCCCAGCCCAGCTCGTTGATGGTCTGCACCGTTTGGGCTGCTGTGTGGGGCCTTGCGTTGTCATGATGCAAGATGCCTCCTTCTGACTGATGACCCCTGCGTTTGTCCCAACAGATAAGCTCAAAGTCCTTGCAATGTCATCCACTGTCACCCTTCTGTCAGACTGAATGAGGTCATTGACTGATTCGATCACCTCAGGAGACCTCACTTCTGTAGGCCTCCCAGGCCTGTCTTCATCCTCAACACTGCTCCGTCCTTCTTTAAACAATTTAGCCCACTTGTAGACATTTTTGGCTGAAACATGTGGCACCATACACAGTTGACATTCTCCTATGAATTTCAACTGGTTTGCACCCTTCAGCAACCAAAAACTTAATAACTGACCGCTGTTCAATCCTGGAGCATGCTTCTTGGTCGGCCATCTTTGTTAATCGCCAAAACTCTCAAAGTTTTTTTTTTAATCTGCAAAAGAAATTAAATCCATGTGAAAAAGAAGTAAAACAAAAAAAAGAAGTAAAACAAAAAAAAGAATTAAAAAAAGAGTAAGCTTCTATCTATATTAGAAGTCCTTATTTATTGAATAACCCTCGTATATATATATATGGATAATATTTTACATTGCTTTTCTTTTTCTATGCAGAGTGCATCTCTTTTTTTAATTGAATGTAACGCAGGGGGTTACAGGCAGTGAAAGACGATGATGAGACTTTAGTGGGGAGGATTGAGGAAAGGGTAAAACAAGGAAGAAAGTCATAGTGTTCTACACAAATATTATTTTCCAAATGACTACTGTTCAATACTAGATGTTGAATACTAATTCACTATTGAATACTAATTCACTATTGAATACTAATTCACATGCTCTTTTGGAGACTCTGCCTATTACAATAGTGTTTTTTTACTAACTGAAAATCCAATGAAAGACACAAGAACAATCCAAGGTAGAAGGTTTATATCAGTAAGACTGACCACTCATCTAGCTCTTCTAAATGAAATATATACATATAACACGACATCACTAATAACTTCCATTTGATAAAGGACCCAAGAGCCACTTAAGGTAGAGAAGTTATATTAGATGTTTTTAATAATAATAATAATAATAATAATAATAGAACATCGATATATTCTTTATTTTTATTTTTTACAAATAGATCATTCAATAAAATGCAGAAGAGCCACTCAAGTTAGAGGTTTACTAGATGATATTGTGATATGAAGGAAGGAGGATCGTATGTGTTGAACCCCTTTAGAAATTCTAGAAAGATTCAATAGACTTAAATAACATCACTAAGAATCTCAATTGACTTATTTTTGTGAAAAATGTAGTCTCCATTTTGAATTTCCATATTTGCATTTATTAACCAATCAGCGACATTAAAACTAGCTTAAGGGTTTGAAATTTTAGAACATATTTGATGCCTGCTAGAAAGATAACTCCAGAAGATGATCAAAAATATTTCCCTCCTAAAAATAGATATTTAAAATTAGGAAAAATATTTATTAACCAATAAGCTTTTGAATTTATCAAATCTAACTTTTAACTGCCTTGATCCATCTATTTTCTATAGATACAATCACATAATTTCAAAAGTTCGTTTTCAGTTTTTCGGTAAACCTTTGTTGATAGGCACGAGTTGATCACTCACAAGTTTCGTATAATTAATTACATAAGCTTTCACGTAATTTATAAGTAAGTTCTTGCAATAACCACGCGATTAAATAAAGTAAAATAAGCAACACGTAAAAACATACGAGTGGAATTATGTCAACAAAAATATTAGTAGAAGCAACACAGAGCTCATTCACTCGCCGCTACCTGCTGGAAAAATACACGCATACGTAAAATGTAAATACGTGATTCCCTTGTTAAGTAGACACATCCGAATTTTCAAATCATATTAATGCAAATGTTTCTGTTACATTGTAAAGAACAAAGCCAAAATATTTTTGTCAGACTTCGTTTCGTGAGGATAGTTGTAATTCGGCTCTTTCAACGTGAAAGAAAACATTTACTCAAAGATAAAATTTATGGAAAAATTTGAAAAGCTGTGTTTGAACATTATTCCTTTCTTCGCTTTCCGCACGATTATTCCTCTACATAAGAAGTACAGATTATGATGATATGTCAGAAAGATAACAGTTGATTTCAAACTTAAACAGGTTAAGACAATAGTGACCGTGGGAGTATCTACTTAGGAATCTCTTATACACACACACATATATATATATATATATATATATATATATATATATATATATATATATATATATAATCATTTAACTCCAGTGCGATAATAGCACTTAGACGCAAAGAGTTACTTGAAGTGGAAGAGAATAAGAAGTGATTTTTAAAGAAAAAGGACAATAAAAGAACAGTGTTCAGGAATACAGAAGATGGAGATTGACATTATATTTACATTCTTGAAGATTGTAGGTGGCAGGGAAGTAAGAAATCAGAAGAGAATTCCACAGGTGAGATGTTAAAGAAAAGAATCTACTCGAATAGAACTTAGGGTTACATCTTGCTATTTCAACGTTAAAACGATGAGATCTAATAGCCAATCTAGTAGTACGCTTGAATTCATGCGTTCGTGGTATCAAGGAGGGGAATTCATTAGAACAACTGAAATGAAAATATTTATAGAAAAGACAGAGGGAAGCCACGCCATAGCCGTGCGTAAAAGTAATGATTCTTGAGAAGAAATTGTTCGTATGAATGTTCATTCACAATAATAAAATACGGAAATTGAGATCATCCGTCCCAGAGTACGTGGCATGGCGGTTCTTAGCTGTAAAGGTCTGAACAGTTGTATCGTTTTGGAGGTGTTAAAATTAAGAAGCCATTCTTGCTAACAACAGATTGTAGATCATGTTTTACATTCCAACTAACAACAGATTGTAGATCATTTTTCACATCAGTTGCCAGTTTGACCTTATCGAACCGATCAGACTTGCAAACAGGCGGAAAATACTTCTTTTATCAACATAGATGGCGAGTTCAGATACCAGAAACAGCCCAGTTATTCGCCTGTGTAAGCCACCCCCACAGACACACACAATTAAAAAAACTGACTGACTTATTTAACCGTCAGGCCTCATTTTGTCGTTTTTTACGTCATCGGATGTTACACATGCAATACAAGCTGTCTGACATTTAACCGTCTGGCTTCATTTTGACTTTTTTTATTTTTTTTACATCAGATTGTACGCATGCAATGCAAACAAATTGTCTGACTTATTTAACCGTCAGGCCTCATTTTATCGGGTTATTTTACAACATCGTATTTTACACATGGAATGCACAAGAACTGTCTGATTTATTAAAATGTCAGGCCTCATTTTGGCGGGTTGCTTGCTATTATTGCTTTTACATGTATGTTTGTTACCGTTTGTGAGTAGCTAATATGTTTACCATTAACTTGAATTATTTACTTATTTATTAGTTTGGATTAATTTAGTTTACTTATTTTTGTTCAATTCTTTTTTTATTCATTTATTTATCTTTTTTCTTCTTCCTTTTTAGTTCTCGAGTTTTAAGTAAGGTAGTAAAAATTTGTTTTCATGTCTGTATCTTGAGATGTGTTCTGATCGATTATTTAGTGGTTTGTGTTGGTCTGGGAAGGTAAGTATATATATATATATATATATATATATATATATATATATATATATATATATATATATACACAACAACTTTATTTTATTGAGCATAATTGATATTTTTAATTTATGATTTTTTTACTTTTTTAACCAGAAAAAAATTTAAGTTTCCTTATCTAAATTCTGCATCTATTTTGTGTCCATGATTAAGTTTAGAAAAAAAAACTGCAAATCTTCTTTCTTTTATATTAAAAGGAGTGACTTTATTTAAATTTTCAGGTCTGGAATTTAATTCAACTGGCACTTTTAATACAATTACTTAACAACCGTTAACAAAATGAAACTGCTGGCGGATCACAATCTTCTCTCGACTCTTAAACGAAATACTTTCTCTATATCATTACAGAAAATAAACTTATCGAGAAACAAAATTAAAACCATCGAAGAAGGAACATTTGAAAACCTGAAATATTTGGAAATGGTCGATCTAAGATGGAACGAAATAGTTTCACTAGACTCATCAAGCTTAAAATTAAACCCCAATATCATTGCAGTCAGTAATTTCTCAATTTTTGAGGAATCCATTAAAATATGATTGTCATTTAGCATTGTTGAAAAATACTTCAATCAATAAATATCCAATATTTACGGATCTAGCGCCATCTAGTGAATGTCAACATGACATATATTACTTAAAGGGAAATCACTCCGAATCGACTGTTGAAAAACAGTTTGTATGCGGTTACAAAAGAAATTTCCTTTTCAAATGAATTTTATCTTTGGGAATCCACAGAAATTCACAGCGGTTCCACATGTTTTGTCTCTGATGAAAGCAAGCTAAGTTTTGTCTGGATCACTTTTGGTTCTGGTTTTAAATTATCCCGGATTCTGCGAAACCTCGCATAAAAGTCCTTTGTATTGGAGAAATAGTTTCGGCCGGAAACTGACCATCGAAACAAGTGTTGATCTATAGATTGGCAAAGGATGTTCTTGAATCCGTCGACGAGTCTCTATGCGTGTTTGTCCTACAGATAAGGGGAGGGACACAAAGAAAACGATTGGGAGGGTTTTATAAATTACTTCAATACTCTGAACTCTGCACTACCAAAAGCATCTCTGACAAAGTGTGAAATTTTATTAAACAAACGTGTCGAAATTAAGTTTCAAATTGAAAGGCTGAACTAAAAAATAAAAAAACTGTAAGTATTTCATTTCGTTAGATATATTTTTTCTGAAAAATATTCATGAAGAAAACTTGTGGCTTTTTGTATGGGAGTAGAAAATCTTTGTCTTTTTTGTATGCGTTAGAAAACAATATCTTTTTTTGTATGGAGGTAGAAAACTGTATATATGAAAATAGAAATGTTGAATGAAATTTTTGAAATAATGTTATCGATATTCCTCTAAAGTCAACGCCAACGTTTAACGTAAAATGAATTACAATCTATAACCTTGAACGTTTTCCTCAGTGAATCTGGATAGTGGGGCGTATGTATATATGTATGACGGTAACTAGGAAAAATATATTATTTTCTATATATTCAATGTTATGATAAATTACACATTTACAAAATACTCTCTGATGAGAAATATAATTGTTCCTGCTTTGAAATCGCGTGACTTTATATGGCTGGCTATTGAAGAGAACATTGGGCGTATTCGTCCATTGTATGGATATATTCAGTGAGTAAAATAAATGTGACAATTTCCAATTGACAGAAAGCGAGAACATAATTTCTTGAGACATCACCTTGAAAGAAAAATAATTCACACATTTACATTAAGTTTGTCTATAATTTACAATATATATATATATATATATATATATATATATATATATATACAGGGTGACCCCAAAAAACGGGAACTTTTTAACAATCCAATAAAACCAAGAGTGATGGAAAAAAAAAATTAATTCATAGTAATTGAAATCTTAAAACATGCCATTTAAGAAACAATGATGGAATTTTCATGTTTTTAAAATTACGTCCTGTAGATGGCGTCCTCCTGTACGAATGCATTCTTGAAATCTGCTGTTGAGATTCCTCATTGACTGCTGCAACATCTCAGCTGGAATACTGTGAATTTCATCTTGAATTCTCTGTTTTAACTCATCCAGAGTTCTTGGTCGAGTTGTGTAAACTTTACTCTTGAGATAGCCCCACAAGAAAAAATCACAACCGGATAAGTCTGGCGATCTAGGGGGGCCAGGCAACGTTACCGAATCTTGAGATCACACGGTTACCGAACAATTCTCGTTACTAAAATGGCGAAATGTTTACTTGCTCAAGGTCACTGTCTCACAGTGTTGCCACTTGCTCATGTCTGGCAATACGCACTTCAAAAATTCCCGTTTTGGGGCTAACCAAAAAAAACGGAATTTATCCGTTTGTGATTTTTTTGTATGTAAAAAGAAACCTTTTGGATTTTTATTACGAACTTTCTTCGATCTACAAACTTTTTTTAAGCTTATTCTATTTATTTACCTTCTTTCATTTTTTCGTTATTTTGTTTGACTTAATTTTTTTGATTTCTTTTCAGTAATTTTTTTTCCTTTGTCTTTTTTTCGTTTTTTTTTTGTTTTGGTTTTTTTGTTTGTTTGTTTTTGCTGTCGGCTTCGGCCGCAATCATTTTATTTTTACTTTTCTGGTTCAACTTTAGCTAAACCAAATTTCTGTATCTTAGTATTTTCTGTATTTAGCTTTTACTTTTAATTTATTTTTTGAATAGTGAAACTTCCCCCTCACCCCTGATAAAACAAAAAGAAATCAATTTTTGTTGTCGGTTTCTTGAATTTTTTACGTGATTTATTTTTTTTGTTTTTTGTTTTTTTGTTTGTTTGTCGAACTTTTTTTTAGTTTGCTTGGCGGGTTTTAGTCGCCATCTTGAATTTATTTTCTTTTTAGTCAAGTCCTACGAGACTACTTAATTTTTTTCGTTTTGCTTTTTCTTAATTAAGCTACTGAGCTAATTTATTAAGATCTTTTCCTATTTTGTTTCTTTTTCTTGCTTCTTGAGTAGTTAATTTTTCATTTTCTTGACCATCGTAAATTTATTACTTTACACTTCACAGTTTCGGCCGACTTGTATTTATTTTTTACGGTTAAAGTCTAGTTTTCCCAGAATTCCGTTTCAATTAGACTTCTTTTTTTCTTTTTTTTTTTTTTTGGCTTTAGTTTAATTTCTCTTTTTTTTAATTTGTACCTTCTTTGGATTTATTCTTTTTTCTCGAGTTTAAGTTTGATCATTTAGGTAGTGAGCTTTTTTTGTTTATACTGACTTAACCAGCTTTTCGATTTATTTTATTCTTCTCCCACCTCCTGTTTGTACTGTTTGCCTTTATTTAACTTCTTCTATTTTTATAGAAGAAATCAATTTTTTTAATTTTTTACAGGTTTTTTATCTGTTGGTGTGTATTAGTTTCCCCATTACCCCAATCCAATTAGTTGAACGAGAATTAAAAAATAATATATTGGCCTACTTAGTGAGATTTTTCTTTTCCAAGATGGCCGACGAATCTAGTTGGTCCGTGAAAAAGGACCTCTTTTGTGCTGTTTCCAAGGCAGACCGACCGAATAAAAAGAAGAAAAAACAAGGGAAATCTACCCCGGTATCCTCAGACCAGCAATCAACTATGTGATCTGAAAGTAGTAGCGCGGAAAAGACGAAAGAATCAAGTCACGTTTCTGACCAAAATGTGCCGAAAAGCGTGGAGGCACAAGGAAAGACGACAGCCGGGGTGTCGCCCTCTTGCTGGAGGTCCCCTCCGAGTTGTATTGTTAACACCGTGAAATTCTTGGAAAAGACTACAAGTTACGCACATCTGGTAAAAGCAGATGGGATCTTGGAAGACGTCCAGGAATTGAAGATGTTCGAAAAGAAAACGGTGTCGGTCTTCGTGGTGGACAAGCGTTCGCGCAAAATTTGTCGCTCCCCGAAAAACACGGTAATTAAAACACTGATGTCTCTGGGGATTAAACCCCAAAGAGTAATTAAAGGAACAGATCTTTTTATGCGGGACGTACTGCTGCCCACTACAGAAGACTAACTAGAAATGGCAAAAAGCGAACTCATACCTAAAGACCTCATCTTACAAACGGGGTATGAGGGTCGGTGAAGAACCATTGTGGTCGTATTGGAGGTCCCTCCTCAGGTGTAGAGAGAGCATTTGGCTGCATTCTTCATGCAGTACGGCTAGATTTTAGGTGTCATTTCCAACAACCTGAACGGGGGATGGAGCTTTGACATCATGCTCGATCATTCGGCCTTCATCTCCGTCTCCAAATGTTCCGGGAAATGCCAGTCATCCTACTTGTTGGCGGTGTGGAGAGACTGGTCACCTCTCCTCCTCCTGTCCAGGAAAGAAGGCACCTGGAATTCCGGCCGCTGGCGACCAAAATCCCACTCTGGCCGGCACTGTTAGTTCCGCGGTGCCTGTAATGGGACTATCGACGACACGGGCCGGTGCGGAGAACCCTTTGGTTGGGTCCTCGCCCACATTCTTCAAAAAATCGCCGCCTGCCGCTAGTGCGGATAAAGAGAAGGAAGAAAGGAAATGTCGTGTCGTTGGTAGGGGCAGAGGGAAGAGCCGAACAGCGGAGCCTCTGTCCCAGCATAACGTCAAAGACAATGGCACCTACAGCCCCATTCGCTCTATCAGCGCTAAGGGCGATGCTCCGGCATCGTATGCAGCAACTGCGTCGGATATACAGAAAAAAAACGAGCCCGATTGGCAAAGGATTGAACAGTTGAAACAGCTGAAAGAAAAGCTAGATACTAAGCTGGGAACAAAATCAAAGCCGCTGGGGCCCCTCATCCTCTGTCCCGTCTTCCCCAAACACTAAGAAATCTTCTCATCATTTACCACCGCCTAAATCTTTGACAAATCCTCCTGCAAAACTTAAGACTCCTGTTCAAGACACCTTTACCGAAACCATCACCCTTTAAAAATGCATCTACACCGAAAACAAAACCCAGAACTGCACGTACACCCACTCCTTCTCATTCCCTAGTGAAAATATATAGCTTTAAACGTAACAGAAGTCCAGAAGCTCCGGCCATGGGGAGAAAAAAGAAAATTAAAAAAGTCAAACCTCCATACTTACCTGGGGAAGACGTCTGCAGCGTATCCCGGGAACAGGCGGAAAGGGTTTTTGGACAAACGCGAAGCCTTAAGGATATGAAATGCTTATGGAATTTCCGTCATATTAACGGAAAAGACGTTGAAGTACTTCAAAATTTCGTACTAGCCAAAAGGTTACTGACTGTAGTGCAATCCGGCCCGAGTACACGGGAGATTTGGGGCATGATCGTTGAGGCCAACATGTCTTTGAAATTGGTGCTTCCAGTGGCATATATGCAGGACATGACTGAATTAAAGAAATATTGTCGAGGGAGGCTCCCCCGTCCCTGTAGAGAGACCTAAAACTAACGTATCCCCGGGACATTGGCGGCCTGTCTCTTGATGACACTGTCAACAGTGAGATGGGCACTGCATCAATGGGACAGGTCGTCGGTGTCCTAACACCGGCCATGTTCAATGTAGGAGAGCAACCCTAATTGATTTCATCATGGCTCTTTGATTAGAAAGTGTGAATGCCCGAAGCCTGAGGTCGGAGTCACGCAAGGCGAGGCTCTCCCGTGACCTTCAGCGTCTCGGGGTGAATATATGTTGTGTGCAAGAGACCCGTTTTTCTTCTCGCGTTTATGAAGGTATTCTGTCTTGAGACTTTTCCCTCTATTCAGCATGCTTTGATGGACGCTCGAGGGGTGTCTCTTGGCTAGTGAGCAAGTCTTTGAATGCTGCCCGTGCTCTTGTCTTCGCAGATCCGGTGGGCAGGGATTGCGTGCTGGATGTTGCTCTTCGTCTCATTGGCGTTTATGCGTCCAATGTCCATTCTATGCGGCCTGCTTTTCTTCGACAGATCAAGTCGTTTTTGACGACATCTCGTCGGGTAGTTTTAGCGGGGGATTGGAATGCCGTCTTTGACCCCGATATAGATCGTATAGGGCCATCTTAGAGTACTAACAACCGTGATGTGAAACCATTTCGGGACTTTATCAATAAGTTCGATCGTGTCGATAAGTACCGGAATGAACACTGTTGGGAGGTAGTGTGGAGGTGGACAAATAAGGGCGGCTCCGCCACTGAGGTGCGTTCTCGCTACCTCGACAGAGTTTTAATCCGAAGAGTCGATGTAGGGCTCTGAGGGTGTCCAGGTTTCCATTATATAGTTTATTCGGATCATAGGCTTGTCCGGGTCCGTGTAAACTTAGATAAGCCTAAGGTTAGGATGGCTGGCTACTGGAAATTGAACTCTTCGTTATTTGGTGAGCAAGATTTCCGAGGCCAGCTGCTACTAATGATACAGCAGAAACTAACGGGGCTGGAGTTGGGAATGTCTGGTGGGATAATTTAAAATGCAAAATTAGAACGTTTGCTTCTGGTTATAGTCGTCGGCTCAATCTAGATAGATTAGAGGCGCAAACGTCTTCTGAGCAAAAGGTTGATCGGGCGATCAAATCCCGTGATAGTGGGGACGTGGCTTCAGCTAGGTCAGAGTTGGCTTCCTTGCTTATCAAGAAGGATCAAGCTCTGGTAGTTAGGGCTAGGTTAAAAAGAATGTCTTCTGTGGTGGCGAATATGGCCGCTGAATTGCGTGCAGAAGAAGCTCGAAAATCATCTCAGCGACAATATTTATTACTGTAAAATACACAGTAAATGTGGCACAAGGCCAAAAATGGGGGTTGGGAAAGGAAGGTCATCAATTGTCTTAAATTTAAACTTAGCTAGTCGCAAGCACTGACCCAAGCATACAAAACAATATTCCTTTCACCAAAACACCACATTCATACATACCATTCTTTCTACAACCACCAAAATACCTCATTGTCTCTATGAAAATCCTAAATAACCCCGTATGTACAATAAAGTCTGGGGGGGGGGGCGTAAAAATTTAACAATAAAATAATCCCCAATGAATATATACAATATGAAAACAAATATGTAAAAGAAACTAAACAAAATCATGTTAGTAATTAAAAAACCCCCACATATCCTAAATGTGACAGTAAAATCAATTAACTGGGCGAAATCGACACGGGACTTAAAAAATATAGATAAACATTTATCTATCCCAACCACTCACACAAACACGCACTGATTCACACTCAAACATACGAAAAGGATCACACACACGAAAACGAAAGGCGTCCCGCATCCTCCAGAGAACTGAAATCACTGAGCACCTAAAGAAGGGAGGGATGGGGAGTTAAACTAAAGGAAAAGAAAAGGGGACAGAAAAAAAAAGGGGCCAATGAGCAAACACACCTTAGCTAAGTTTACATAAATGCAAAGAAACTAAAAATAAACACCAAGAAACCTACTCTAGCCTAAGCATGGATGGGTTGCCCAAGTTCAACCCAGGTAAACAATATCCTATGCCTAACCGGCATCAAAATGCCACTCAAGGTCAGCCCCTTTCACACGGCACAAACGCGCAAGACTCACCCACCTTTCGCCAAATTCAGATGATGTGAGTCGCCGCCTTTCCGTCCTAATCTTGACTTTAAGCTGATGCCTAAAGAACAAGATCAGTTCGGAAGAAACAAACTTCTCGCCACCATAGAATTCCTTCTGACGCGTCGTCCAAATCACGACTCTCATAACGCCTAGTAAGCAACAGAACACATAATGCTCAGCCCTCGACATCTGCGGCACCACATTGCTACAAACAGAAACGACATCCAGGACAAAGGTCTTTCTCCGCAAGACGCGGACCATGAGGCCTTCAACAAACTTGCACAACGGCACTACCACTCTGCACTGAAAGAAGGCGTGACCAATGGTCTCGACTTCCCCAACACAGCGGCGGCAGTTTGGAGAATTCTCCAAGCCCGCTGAACAAAGTCTTTTGCCGACCCAGAGGGCTCTACGAATCACCCGCCAGGTGAGTGATGCCTCATCGTTATTGAGGCATTTCAACCCTGGCGCCCAAGGCCATATTGAGCGAGCCTGCTGCTTCGTAAGACCGAGCTCGCTAATCAGAGCATCTTGAACGGACCCCCGAACTAACACTTGATACAATGCCCTACGAGACAACGCCTGGACGTTGGAGAGGCCTTCCGACGCCCGTAAGAGGCATTTCATCTCAGCGACGTATGCGTGCTTCACATTGCCGAATAAGCGGATCGAGGCTACAAACGCGGGCATATGTGAGGCTTTTCGTGAGTACTTTCAGGAACTTTTCAACAGGGAGCCCGGACTGGGCCCTGCTCAGTTTGACGTCTATTTAGCTGACTTTCCTTGCCTTGAGGCAGCTGAAGCGACTAGGTGTGAGGATCTCATCACAGAGACGGAAATCTGGAAAGCGCTGAAGCCGGTTGGCCTGGACAAATCTCCGGGATTAGATGGTCTACCTTACGAAGTGTACTTTAGGTAGTCGACCGTTTTTGTCCCTTTACTGGCACTGATTTACAACAACTGGATGAAGCAGGAGTCTATAAATCAACGCTTCACCAAGGATATGATCAAGCCGCTACACAAGGACAAGAACGGCGGGGATGGGTTTAAGTAACTTTCGCCCATTAACTATGTTAAATACAGAGTTAATGAGTTTGGATAAGGTCTTAGCGAACCGTTTGCATACTGTCCTGTCTAGTCTGATTGGCTGTGAACAGACTTGTGCTGTGAAGGGCATGGCTATTATATGGCACGCTTGGTCATCGAGCAAGTCGACAGTGAAGACGCGCTGATCAATTTAAATCGGTCAAAGGCCTTCGATTGGGTTGACCATCGATTTCTGGAGGCAGTCCTTTCGGCGGCTGATTTCGGGCCGTTCTGTCGCGCCTGGATCCGACTTCTGTATACGACTCCCGGTGCGCTGGTGGAAGTGAATGCGGTACAATCGGAAACTTTCGTAACGTTTCGGTCCATTTGTCAAGGTTGTCCGCTTTCGCCTTTGCTTTACGTTCTTGCGTTGGAACCCTTCTTTCGCAAGTTAAAGACGAATCCGGTCCTACGCGGAATTTCCTTACCTGGTGCTACCACCTCGGCCTGGTATTCTGCCTATGCTGATGACGTTTCAGTTCTTGTGTCGATCAGAGCCGGGATTGACGAAGTCAGCAAAGAAATCAGTGGTTATGAGATGGTGACAGGGGCCAAGATCAACCGTGATAAGTCTGTTGGCTTGCGGCTGGGTGCGTGGAAGGGAGTTTCTCTTCCCGGACATTTCCTCTGGACGGACGGGCCGGTCAAAATTTTTTTAAGCGTCTGGTTCGGTCTCGGAGGAATCTTTGGTCTCGGAGGAATCTTTCCTTAAAGAGGAGGGGGGAAGTATGTGTTTCACACATCTACTTTATTCTCCTTTACCGATTCTCTGTGCTTCCACTTCCGTATACCACACTAATGTCTTTAGTAAGGCTCTTGTTCTCTTCCTTGTGGGGAGGCAAGGCCGCTATGGTATCTCAGAAGATCTGTTGCCTTCACCAATCTGAAGGCGGTCTGGGTATGCCTAGCATTAAGATTTGTCCATATATGCTTTGCATCGCGTTCCTAGACCGAATGTGTCCAAATCCGTAAGAACTTCCTGAGAAGTGTGCACTCGTGTAAGGAGAAAGCACACTGTTTACCCAGAGCCGAATGCTCCTCCTATCGCCTCTTATGGGCGTCGGATGGCTTCTCCAACGTCCAGGCGTTGTCTCGTAAGGCATTATAGCAGGTGTTGTTTAGGGTGTCCGTTCGTGATGAGCTGATTGACGAGCTCGGTCTTACTAAGCAGGAGGCTCGTTCAATATGGCCTTGGGCAACCGGGTTGAAATGCCTCAACAACGATGAGGCATCACTCACCTGGATGGTGTTTTGTGGGTCCCTCTGGGACGCTAAAAGACTTTGTTCAGTGGGCTTGGAGAAATCTTCAAATTGCCGACGCTATGATGGGGAAGTCGAGACCCTAGGTCACGCCTTCTTTCATTGCAGAGTGGTAGCGCCGTTGTGCAAGTTTGTTGAAGCCTCATGGTTCGCATGCTGAAGATAAAGTCCTTTGTCCGTGAGGCCTGCGATGTTTGTAGCAATGTGGCACCGCCATTGACAAAGACTGAAGACTACGTGTTCTTTTGCTTACTAGGAGTCATGAGAGTCGTGATTTGGACGACACGTCAGAATGGATTCTATGAAGGCGAGAAGTTCACTTCTTCCCAACTGATCTTGTACTTTAAGCATAAGCTTAAAGTCAAGATTAGGGCGGAAAAGCGGTGACTCACTTCATCAGAATTTGACAAAAGATGGGTGAATAATGCGCGTTTGTGTCGTGTGAAAGGGGCTGACTTGGAGTGGCACTTTGATCAGGATATTGTTCTTCCTGGGATGAACATAGGTAACCCCGCCCGAAATTAGACTAGTTTCGGGTTTTTACTATCTTTAGTTTCTTTTTTCCAGTTAACTTAGCTAGGGTATGTATGCTTATTAGCCCCTTTTATTTTTGTCCCTATTTTTCTTTGGTTTCATTCCCTGTCCCCTCCCTCGTTAGATGGTCAGTGATGTCAGTTCTCTGGTGGATGCGAGGCGCCTTTCGTTTTCGCGTATGTGTTTTCGTATTTGTTGTTGTGTCTGAATGAGTGCATGTCAGTGTGAGTGCTTGGGATGAATGAATGTTTTATATTATTATAGTCCCGCATTGATTTCGTCCAGTTAACTGATGTTTCTGCCACATTTAATGTTTGTGGGATGTCTTATTACTAACAGTATTTATTAAATACTCATTGGGTCTAGTTTTAAAATTGTTGTTTTATTCCCCTCCCTCCATAGACATGTACATATGGGAACTAGTTACGATTTTCATAGAGACAACAGGTATTATGGTAGATGTAGTAAGAAAGATAGGTAAGAATGCTTTGTTTTGGTGTTAGGAATAACGTTGTATGTTTGGGTCAGTGTTTGTGGCTAGCTAAGCTTAAACTTAAGACAGAAGAAGACCGTCCTTTTCCCGCAAATAAATATCGCTCTCCGCTATGGCATCTCGACTTTGAATTTAAGCACACGACAAGACTGGAGTCGTGATCTCATCAATTTACAGTTGAGTAGTCCAGATATAGCCGTGAATTCTATACTAACAGTTTCTTTCCCGCACAAAATTGGTGTTACAATTTTGAAAGGTTTAATTGTCTTTTTTCGGAGTCTATGATGAACCTTAAGTAATTACGACGGTCTGTAGGTATTATATATATATATATATATATATATATATATATATATATGTGTGTGTGTGTGTGTGTGTGTGTGTGTGTGTGTAATTTGGCAGCAACTTTTCTTTTAAACATGTAGTATTGAATGTTAAAGACAACATAGTCTTGCATATTTTCTTTTGAATTTTCTCATATTCTCTAATGAGACTTTTTATTTGAAAATGATTTGGAAATATGTATTGTCCATACGATGACCTAGCGCTTTCGAACATCATTGTTCATCTTCAGGGTCAATATTTTTTTGAGTCAAAATGTTTTTTTGTTTTTTTTTAAACAAACATTTGCCAATTATCTTGTAGCGTAATCATGTTGCTACTTTTTTTACAAACTAAATAAACGTTAAAATCCTTTTAAATTCAAAAGACGCGATGATGTTATCACGTGCAGGGCGAAGAATTTTTATCATGTGACAGCGTGAAAAAGATTTCCACTACACAAGCCAAAAGATCGAAGAATACGTTATAAAATTTAAGTATATTATAAACATTGTAATATGTTACCAGAAATATTGTAATCTATACGATTAATAAGAGGTCTTTTGCTTTTAATATGTAATGCCTCTAAGATTTTAATGTCTGTATGTTTATCTATAATTTTAGTATTTTCTATAAGTATTTTACGTATATCAGATTGCATAAGGGAAACAGTATGTGACTTAATATGTTGTTTAATGGAGCTAGAATTATTTAGATGCAGAGTTAATCTTCTGGAGAGCCGGGTGGTTGTAAATCCAATATATGTATGTGGATTAGAAGAGCATTCTTCCATGGGACATTTAAACTCATACACAACATTGGTTCTATCAACATCTGCAGCAACTGGAGAATGATTATTACTCATTATCAGGTTAGAGGTTTCAAATTTACTATAATATATATTAAATTTTAAGGCCTTGTTGGAATCAACAGGAAACACATTATGGTGTATTATAGACTTAAGGGCCTTTTCATCCATGCTGTATTGTCTATGCATTTGTCCTCTGTAAAAGAGGTTAATTGAGGATAATTTTCTGGGTGTATCTCTTGTTAGGTCTGAGAAGTATCTATCAAATTCATTATCAACTAGATAGTTAGGAAAACCGTTATTAATAAGAGTTTTCTTGATGTTAGTCAATTGTTTATGAAATATTTTATTGGTAGAAGAGATAAGTTTTGCTCTAGTAACTAGGTTAGAAATTATTGACCGTTTATATTTAATGGGGCATTCACTAAGATAGTTGAGGGTGCAATTGTTATCACTTGTAGGTTTTTTTGTATACAGAAGTGGTAAAAGTGTCATTACTAGTATCTATTAAAACATCCAAAAAAGGGATATTATTATCTTTAGTTAGTTCATGTGTAAAATTAAGTACTGAATTATTTTTAAAGGCTTGTTGCAAAAAGGTTAATTCATCGAAATTTTTAGCAAGTATAAGGATATCATCAACATAACGGAGGTATATGCTAGGTGTTTCAATAATACCAAAAATTTTATCTTCAAGCTGTGACATATAAAAATTGCTAAATGTTGGACCAAGGACAGATCCCATAGAGACGCTGTCCACCTGTAAATAAATATTATTAAGGTGGTCATAGAAAGGAACCTGTGTGGTGCAGATTAAAAGGATTTCTTTGAGTATATTCGGATTAATTTTAAGAGGTTGCATAAGAGGGTTGTTATAGATGTAATTAGTAATTATATCAATAGTTTCAATGACGGGGACGTTAGTAAATAGACTTTCCACGTCAAGGGAAGCTAGTATTCCATTATTCAGTTTATGAGAACGTAAGGTTTTTATTAACTCATGAGTAGAGTTAATATTATATTTATTAGGTAGATATGGTGTTATTAATTTATTAATAATTTTTGTCAATTGGTAAATAGGAGTGGTTACTTGAGAAATAATAGGACGAAGAGTTAGATTTATGAATTTTAACCGTACCATATAGGTAGCCAGGCTTATAGTCTCCTATAATTTTAGGAAGTTTTAGGCTATCACATTGAGCATTATTAGCTGTTATAAGTTTGTTAATTTTTGTTTTTAGTTCATTAATAGGGTTCTTATTTAGTTTTTTAAATTTAGTATGGTCATTGAGGATATTTTGTAATTTGTTATAATAATCAATTTTGTCAATTACTACAAACATGTTAGTTTTATCAGCTTTTCGTATAATTATGTCAGGATGATTTTTTAATTGTTTTGCAGCGTTTTTTAGTTTATAGGTCATAAGAGATGAGGAAGTAAGTTGAAGGTTACATCTGTTCTTCAAAGCTTCAGCTTTTAACAAATATTGCAATTCAGAGGTGGTAGATACCTCATTATTATGTTGTAGTTTTAAAATGTCTTGATATAGTATTTCAATTTATGTTTTATTAAAAATCTTGTAAAATTTCATAATATGGCAATTAGGGCCTAAATTTAAAGGATCCTTCTGTGATTGGGTCAATTCACAACCAGAGACGTTAATAAACTTGTCAATTCCATTGGGTAGTAGAATAGTTCCTTTGTATAAATTGTTAAGTTTCCTATTGATGGAAATCTTCTGAGGAGTTATATCCTTTTCAATAATTGGTTTAAGCCGTGATGTTATTTCCTGAAATATATATATATGGATAATATTTTACGTTGCGTTTCCTTCTCTATGCAGAATGCATCTCTTTTTTGTTTTTTTAATTGTGCCCAAGTAAGGCGATAATACTACTAGAACGCGTAGGTGGGGTTACATGCAGTAAAAGACGATGATGAGACTTTGGTAGGGAGGATTGAGGAAAAGGCAAAACAAGGAAGAAAGTCTAAGTGGTGTGCACAAATATTATTTTCTAAATGACTACTGTTCAATAGTAGATGTTGAATACTAATTCACTATTGAATACTACTTCATTATTGAATACTAATTCACATTCTCTTTTGACGACTCTACCTATTACAATAATGTTTTTTTTACTAACTGATAATCCAATGAAGAACACAAGAACAATCTGAGATAGAAGGTTTATATCAGTAAAACTGACAACTCATCTAGCTCTTCAAAATGAAATATATACATATAACACGACATCGCTAATAAGTTTCATCAGATGTTTTTGATAAAAGGCCCAATAGCCACTTAAGGCAGAGAAGTTCCATCAGATCGTTTTAATAATAATATCAAATAATTGTGTTATAGATAACGAATTGAGAACTGATGACATCAGGAGGGTCATTGAAGAAAAATAGGAACAACGTATGTACAAATATATGAATTATTTGACAATAGATCTTTTCCAGCGACAAAGACTTCAGGAGACTAACAGGGCGTTCGATAATTTAGCAGGACAGAGATCCTGCTCGCTGCTGGTAGCATATAACATATTAGAATCTATCGCATGCTACTTGGAATGGCGATTGACCCCACCAAGTAATGCATATTGCTCTGAGATAGGAAATGAAGAAGATTTACTCAGCACGACAGTCCAACAATCTAATGGGTCATTGATTTTAAAAAAGTGTCTTTTATTTTCTCTTTTTGTAGGTTGATGCCAATATCTTATATTAATTTTTCTGATTCTGGTTTTAACGAGAGAATTCTTACCGTTTTTCTATTACAGATTCCAAAATTGAACAATGGTACATTCCCAATTGATACCGTCGATGTGTGCCGCTTTGATCGTCTTTATTCTTTTCCCGTTGGTCATCTGCCAAAAATGTCCAAAGGAATGTATATGTCAGCATAAGAAGGGCGCAACGTTTGCGATGTGTGACGTGGATAACATAAACTCGGTGAATTCCATCGATTTACAGCCGGAAACCACGATCGTTTTGCAATTGAATTGTCAAAACAGCACTTTAAGTCCGAGTTCATTAAACGCTAAAATGTTTCAGAAATTGAATCAACTAATGTCAGTAATATTCACGAACTGTTCTTTCGATTATATAGACAAAGATACATTTACAGGCCTTGACTACTTGGAAGATCTTCTTGTTTTCAATCCCGTTAATTTTAAACTTCCCCCAAAGTTTTTTCATCACATTCGAAACCTGAAACAGTTGGTTATTTCGGAAAGTGACTGGCATGAATTATCGTTTGATAATTTCTGTGTCCTAATCAACATCAGATTGCTAGCTTTTATGAAAAATCCGATCAGAAATATTTTAGAAAATTCAACGTTATGCCCTGGGAATCAACATTCCTTCAGGAGACTGAAAAGTCTGACCCTAAAGCAAAACGAAATCCAAATTTTGAGGACTGGATTCGCCGAAAGATTTCGAAGTCTGCAGTATCTCACATTCCAGGGAAATAAGATTAAAGAAATCCAGAATGGTTCACTTGTAAATCTCACGCAACTAGAATATTTGGATGTTTCCCAAAATGATCTTCAAAAGCTGCCAGACGATTTTTGCTATGGTTGCACTGAATTAATGGAACTTGATATTTCCGACAACCCAATCACTGACATCCCGGCGTCGGTTAGTAAAATGTATAATTTGAGAAAGTTCAATGCAAGGAACACATTATTAAGTGACATTTCTATCGTTCAAGAATTATCTTTATTATATCTGAATGTTATTAACAGCAGTTTGAATACAATTCCGCCTCCTTTTTGCAGAAATAATTCTATTCTAAAGGATTTATATCTTGGAAGAAATCAAATGGTCAAGATTCCTGCGAACGCTTTTGAAAATTGTAATTCTTTAAAAGAACTGGATTTATCTTACAACAACATCGAATCATTGTCTGATGAATCATTTAATGGACTTCCATCTTTAAAAGTATTATATTTATCTGAGAACAAAATATCACATATTGACAATGGGACTTTTTCTACATTAAGCAAATTGAATTTTATGGATTTAAGCTCAAATTTCCTGACAAAATTACCTTTATTTCCACCTTCGACGCTCATACTTAATTTGACTGGAAATCAACTGAGAAATATTATTTTTTATGAACGTACATCATTACTTGCCGTACAGCATTTATTCATAAACAATAATAAAATTCAAACTATTAAAAACTACACATTTTTTAATTGTGTGTATCTTAGAGATCTGCATTTGAATGAAAATGGCTTAAGAAACTTGGAAGAATTTGCTTTTGCAACCTTGTTGTATTTATCCCATTTACATATTTCACACAATTACTTGGAAGATTTCCACTCTGCTCTAAAACCGTTAACAAGACTGAATAAACTGGAAGCCGATCACAATCTTCTATCGACTCTTAAACGAAATACTTTCCCCATATCATTGCGTAAAATACACTTATCGAAAAACAAAATCAAAACCATCGAAGAAGGAACATTTGAAGACTTGAAATATTTGGAAATGGTCGATCTTAGATGGAACGAAATTGTCTCATTAGATGCATCGACCGTAAAATTAAACCCCAATATCATTGCAGTCAGTAATTTCTCAGTTTTTGGGAATCCATTAAAATGCGATTGTCATTTGGCATTCTTGAAAAATACTTCAGTCAATAAATATCCACTATTTACGGATCTAGCGCCATCTGGTGAATGTCGTCAACATGACATATATTACTTAAAGGGAAATCACTCCGAATCGACTGATGAAAAGCAGTTTGTATGCGGTTACAAAAGAAATTCCCTTTTCAAATTATCTTTCTCGTGTTACTTAAATTGTCAATGTTGTTTGACAGAAAATTGCCTTTGTCAACAGAAGTGTAGTAAAAACTGTCTTTGTAGATTTCGATACGATCTCATGGACTTTCGTGTCGATTGTAAAAATGGAAATTTAACTGATGCAAAAGGGATACATCCTAATGCGACATTGATTGACCTAAGCGGTAACGATCTGGGATATTTGAGAAATGAAACTTTTATCAGACAAACCAGGGCTGAGATTTTGTATCTAAACCATTCCAAAATTACTGGAATCGGCCAAAGAACTTTTATTACTTTTAACCTTCTCAAAATATTGCATTTAGAATATAATGTGATCAGGATGTTAGACTCAAACAGCTTGTTAGGTTTGTGGAACTTGAAAGAACTGATTCTCAATCATAACGAAATCGAGAGAATATTGCCAGCAACTTTCAACATGACACCGAATTTGGAAGTTCTAGACTTGAGCCATAATAATCTTGTAAGAATCGAAAGTCAAACATTCAATGCAAACAGTCTGAAAACAATCGCTCTTTTCGAGAATCCTTGGTCGTGTAGCTGTGAGGATTTGAATTCTCTTCAGGAACTTTTAATCACTCGATCATCTGAAATTGATTCCGATTCCATTCTCTGTATCCAGAGCCAAATACCAGTCCTCCAATACGACATTAATTTCTGTCGGAAGAAATTCTTAAATTCAAGTAATGAAATGCTGCGGGCGCATGTTACGAAACTTGTATATAGTTTATCAGTTGGTCTGATACTGATTGAGATTGTTTTTTATAGCACGTATTTTTTAAACCCCTAAAGAGATCAGAAATTATTTCCAAATGCAGTCACGAAAACAAATTTCTACTGCACTACCTGACGTGGTACTTTTTCTTCTGGTTCTATTTTTGTGGTCCCAAATGATTTTATACTATTCATCCTCTAAAACAGATATTTGTATGAGCATGTACAGTCGAGATGTATTGTCAAAATAAAATTGCCTAATCGTGATAAAATCGTAATTCTTTTTGTGTTTAATTTTAGGGACTTATTATTGGTGTCAATTGTAATTGTAACAGGCCATGGGATGCTTTTTCGTATTCGGTATTTCAATGAATAAAATAAATGGGTCGATTTACGAGAGATAGCAGACGAGGACGTAATTATTAAACTCATAATTCACACATCTATCTATCTTTTAGTCTGTTCACTTCTATCTATCTGTCTCTAATATAGAACTATCATGTACCGACTAATCGCATATAACCGGGTTCGAATCACAGCATGGTCGATTTATCAGGAAGGA
Source organism: Acanthosepion esculentum (assembly GCA_964036315.1). Lineage (NCBI taxonomy): Eukaryota > Metazoa > Mollusca > Cephalopoda > Sepiida > Sepiidae > Acanthosepion > Acanthosepion esculentum. The sequence continues at coordinate 7,151,141 of OZ038490.1, read as the reverse complement.
GACATTCTGAGGTTATTGGACTGGAAGGGTCGACCCCAGCGTGCGGCACATTTGGAAAGTGCCTGAAAAACATACCACGGGTTGACCCAAGCCTTGTGAGTGAAATTGGTAGACGGAACCCTTGGAGACCGTCGATAGCTGTGCTAGCACGAAGTCGCAAGTCATCGTGGCTGAGGGCTTGAACGTGATGTCCTTGTTCAAATTGCTGATCACGTTAGATAACACGCTCTTTCCTAGAAACTGTAACTAAGGTCTGCTCAGCACAGTTGCAGTATAAACCACAGGTGGGCTCTGTGGGCGTTGAATAAACACAAATGCGCCTGAGCAAGCGTCTGCAATAGGGATTGGCTAGCCGCCCTAGTAAACAAGTATCCTCGAATACAAGTAGCCAGCTATACACAAACACACACACACATATATATATATTATGTGTGTTTCTGTGTCTAATTATCATATTCCTTTTCTTAAATATATGAGAGCTCTATTTAGAATTTACGAATGTGAATAATCTAATAAATAAAAGGAACTCAATGATTTCGAACTAGAAGGAGGCTGACACATTCTTTTTAACAAAACATGAAAAGAATTATGGACCTCGTGAACGTTATTTTAAAAAGTCAGCCATTTAAAAAACGCTAAACATGATAGAACACTGTAAATGTGGATTTCGACGTATGAGGATCCGGAAAACTCATACAGTTTTTATGTTTGTATCGTATGTGACACTTCATTCCCTCCGGTGACCTGCATACTAGTGCACATATCTACAGCGAGGATATCGGGACATAGCAACTTGAATATTTGATGACGCTTTTCGCCGTTATCTTTCATCTCTTCGTCTGTCAATACGACTGATTTCGAAATTTCTGATACCACTCTGACAGTCTCCAGTCATTTCTATCGAGGGCAACTCGCTCGAAGTTAGTATGAGGCACATTGACTGATGCGAGGTTACACTTTAGCTTATTTCTCTACCTGAGCAACGGCCTTCCAACACTCCTTTTTCCACTGTCAAGCTGGCTATACATGAGGACCTTAGGTATTCTGTCGTCACTGATGCTTGCAACATGTACAGCCCAGCGAAGTTGTGACTGCATCAGGAATGTCTCAGTTCCACCAATGTTGCATTTTGTGAGAAGATCAGCATTGGACACCCTGTCATCAAAAGTATAGCCACAGATCACGCTTAGACAACTTTTGTGGAAGACATCCAGCTGATTGATATGGAGCCTATATTGAGTCTATGATTCTATGCCGTACAACAGATAGATAGATAGATAGATAGATAGATAGATAGATAGATAGATAGATAGATAGATAATGCACCAACAGATTCCTAAGGTCCATACCTAAATACACATATCTGTAGTTAATCCTAAATCTGGCAACACACCGCCATCTCATTGATCTTAACCAAATATACACTGTATGTACGAATGTAACTTCGAGGCGTTACGTGTATTTTGATCTATTTATTTTTAACTAACGATTTCTCAAGAGGCGACTTTTCCACTTATTATTTGCATTTAAACAATTTTAACAATAATAAAAATGGTATTCTAAGTATTTGGCAACAATCTTGTACTATTTATTTATTGTAAGAGGGTCATTTAAAAAGACATTTTTTCACTATTTTTCAATATAGTCCTCCTTGACATCAATGCACTTGTTCCAACGATGCATACGCATTGCAATCCGATCAAAGAAGATGGCGTGTTGATCCACTAAAAACACTTCCACAGCACATATTATTATTTACGAGATGGCGATCACACAGATGGGATTTGAATTTAGAAAACAGGAAGAAGTCCGGTGGAGCTAAGTCTAGTGAGTAAAGATGGGATAGTAATTCACAACTACACTTGGCCGCTTCAGCTACTGCAACCTGAGTCATGTGAATGGGTGCGTTTTCCTGGAGCCAAAGCAAATCTGCCGTCAGCTTCCCTCTGCATTTTGGTTTGATTATTTCCTTCAGTTGTCTTCATTCTGATGCATATTACTGCCCATTAATAGTTTTTCTCTTTTTCAGGTAGTCTATCATGTTTATACCTTCAGAATCCTCAAAAGGAAGAAGCCATCACATTGACAACACGAGCTGCATGCTTGAACTTATTCGGGGTGGAAAACTAGAGTGTTTTCACTGTTTAATCTGAATCTTCGATTCAAGTTCAAAGTGGTGAATCAATGTTTCATTTTTAATTATTAATCTGCAGTGGAAATTCTCAGGGTCAGCTTAGAAACGAGTCAGAAATGTCCTGGAAATGTCAACCCTTTTCAGCTTCTGCACTGGGGTCAGCATTCTTGGGACACATCTTGCAAGCAGCTTACTCATCTCCAAAATGTCTATTTTTTTAAATTTGTTTTAACTTGTTTAATTGATCTAATTTTATCTTAATATACTTTTGATTTCAACTTCTATAATAACAATCAGAGAGCTTCTAATAATCTTGTACTTTCCCCATAGCCTTGAAAGGGTCTAGAATCTTTTTTTGGCAAACTTCCTAGAGATTGTGTCTCGATAAAACGCCTAGCCTCCCGTTCTGCGAACAGGTTAATAGGTGTAGATAGGTTCGCCTATAGTCTGGTCAGTACTCCTTCCATGTTTATTGAACAGGAGTAGAGATTTATTCCTTGTTTCCTGTTTAAGATATAGATTACCGATTCTTTCTTTCTTCCTTAACCATAATGATTTAACTTCCTTAACTTTTTCATGATCTGACTGATCAGTGATAGCAAATGTTCATTATGAAGGTAACGGGTTGGCAGTTTTTAGCATTCGGCTGATAGTAAGGAGCCCAATATCTTTGGTAACGCTTAGTGAGGCTGCTCTGATAAACATTCGCATATCAGAGTAATTGTTGGGAAATTAACCGATGGAAGAAACCACAATTTTCTTAGAATCTCTTTTGGTTCTCATTTTGAAGGATTGTGGAAGTTAACAAGGTTGTGGGTTTTGTGTCTATTTTTAGGTGAAGGTATGTGTTCAATATATAAACAAAAAAGATAGAAGAAGCATACTAAATAATTTGAGTTTCTGCTAAGGACGTTAATTTCTTTTATGTTGACTGTATTGAAACAAAGTTAAACGTCTCTTGAGTATGCCCGTTTTCTTTTTTGGTTCCGAAATAGTTTATGGGAAATAAGGATAAGAACTGGTAAAGATGGTTGAGTTCAAGCCAGCCTCGCGCTGAGTTGGGATGACCGAATGTCTACTTCATGTGTAGGGCTGCTGAAAACATGTCCGAACGATCTCGTTGGAAAGTGGAAAGAGAAAGATTATGACCTTTCCGCAAGTGGGGTCCATAGAATCGCATATATGACCAAAAACAATTTCCCGATTTTTTATAACTTGCATCATGGGAATTTTTTTATTTTTTATTTTTTATTTAATGGTTTTATTTCATTTTCCCACAGTATCCCTGATCTACATTTGTGGAACCCTCACAGTCGTTTTTGGCATTGGAGAAATTGTTTAGAAAGTAAAATGAGCATCAAAATGAAACTGGTCGAGGACGTTCTGAACGAATCCGTTGGCATAATTGGCCGTGTGTCGGTGTCGATGTCAGGGAGAGAGAGAGAGTTTTTTTGCCGATGAAATTAGCCGACACATTCTCGGGATCTCTTTTTGTTCCAGTTTTGAATTATCAAGATCTGGAGACGTGGAACTCTCATAAAGTCCTTTGTATTTCGACGGGAAGATGACCAGCGAAATAAGTTTGGTGGAGGATGTTCTTGAATAATCGGTCGGCATTTTTGGGTGTGTGAATAAGTGGGTATTCTCGAGAGAAAGAGAACGTGAAAAAGAGAGAGAGAAAGAAGGAGGGAAAGAAATAAAGAGATGCATAATGCGTTACCCCCCAGGCCACATATTTAACTTGTTATGGTTAGGCAACTGACAAGCAAATCTATTGGACTGAATGAGATATTTACTGCTGCCCACCGTAATTCAAAACAAAACATATGCAGGTTAACACCTTCAATCGATTAAGATCAGTATCCATGAGAGATGCAATTGGTGTAGCATCAGGGGAGTTATTTCTTCTTCTTCTTCTTCTTCACATCATTATTATTATTATTAATATTAATATTGGTAGTAGTAGTAGTAGTAGTAGTTTTCAAATTTCTCACTGAAACTAAGTGGCTTGAACTCGCGGATACAGTTGTAAATTCTTGTGTGGGAAGGTCAAGCATCCCCATTAGCTTCTTGCAACAAATGAACAAGAGAATTATTGTTTGTCTGAGGCAAGAGCAAAAACTCGCAATGGGGCACTATTTCTAAAATTTAAGTTCTACATAGATATTTATACATATTTTAAATATTTAATGGAACATAATTCAGATTGAAATTATTCAAAATAAAGATGCATCTATCTATGTACGCAGCCGCACACCACTGTCGTCTATTTACCATGTCGAGTCGAAAGTCTTTTGATCATACCACGTGTGACAGCTGGAATCGACCCGTTATTTTCGATAAATAGCTCTCTATTATCTGAAGTCTTCATTACGTTTCTCTGAGATATTTTTCTTGAGGCCGCTCGTGTTTCGAGGCCCGGCACATTTGTGCCGACTGCTCCCACCCTCTTGCCGCCACTGCATAATTGGTCAATGTAGCTGATGGCTGGGCGACCAACCCGTCTTGCTCCATGGCTATGTATCCAGAGTAGTAGATCACTCGCAAGTTCTTGATTTGATCGACAGCAGTGTCCTGCAAAGCCTATTCTGAGTTCGCGTAAGATTGTAGAAATATCAGGGATGAATCCATAGAGCTGTGATTTAGAATTTAGATGGATGTTGTCGCCAAGAGATGTTAAGCATAGCGCACAGCATCCGAGTGTAGCTTCCATAAAGTTTAGACTCTAGGGTTTTAGCTAATGTCAAAGCAGTGGCACCATACAGTAACAGCAGCTCTATAGTGGCTCGAAAGAATCACAGTTTGAGGTTGTCTGGTAGAACAGATTTTATTCAAGGGACTTCGCGTAGCTAAAGCTTGGGATGTTAAAATACTCATGGAAAGTCTTCCATTGCGCCGTTAAATATTTGAGCTTAACAACTTCAACAAAATACTGCAATAAGAATCATAATCATGCAGGTCACTATTTAAAGAAGTAAGAGGGTACAAATAAAATAAGTGAGAAGGGAGAGATAAAAATATTCAAAACTGACAAGGTTTTCCATTTTAATGAAACAGGCGTTAAACCACGAACAGCGTAATCGCCTCCTTTACCTTCCGTTTCTTTCTTTCTTTCTTTCTTTCTTTCTTTCTTTATTTTGCATACTTTTTTCCCCATTAAAACTTAACATCGTTTCTCCCTCTTTTCGTCGCAATCAAAATGAAATTGTCGATTATTGACCTGAGGTAATGTCAGGGTGTGACACAGGTGCTAACATGATTTCTAAAGGAATAATAATAATATTATTATTATATTTATCACAACGTTTCGGCCGTTGTACGCTCCGGCCTTCTTCGGGTAGTTGGAATGTCGAACTGAACCCCTATATTTCGCTCACTGGAGTAGACTGTTCTAGTTCCACGTGCCGTGTCTAATGGATGTCATTTATCAGTTATCATATATTAATTCCCCTCACCAAGTTCTCCACAGACTTAACCATAACTGATAACTGACATCCATTAGACATGGCACGTGGAACTAGAACAGTCTAACCCAGTGAGTAAAACAAAGGGTTCAGTTCGACATTCCAACTACCTGAAGAAGACCGTAGTGTACAACGGCCGAAACGTTATAATAAATATGGCGACAAAGATGAGGACAATAGTCCGAATAATGTAAATAGTGTACATAATACCTCATCTCTAAAGGAATAATAATAATAATAATAATTAATATTATATGATAATATAATAATTATTAATTATCATATAATTATTATTATAATTGTTATTATTATTATTATTAATATTATTATCTTATTATAATTCTTTTTGTGCCTGTCTCTGTTAGTTCGCACGACAGTTACCCCCTTCCAATAAAAGAAAGAAACTCCATATTTACTACAACGATCCGTGAAAATTTCACGGTTTTCCTCTTTCAATTTTTGGATGAATCTTAATTCTTAAGTTAATGATTGAATAAGCTCATGGTGAGTAAATTATATAATAAAATAAATAAAATTATTCTCTCCGTCAGACAAAGACACAATAAAATATCCATAGAAATTCCCCTTTTGCATCGTTAAATATTTGAGCTTAACAACTTTAATAAAATATTGCAATAGCAATCATAAGTATGAATGCTGGTTGTTATTTTAAGAAGTCGATACAAATGAAAAGATTTGAAATTGACAACTTTTTCCCCATTTCACTGAAACAGCCGTTAAACACTTCTATCTTCTTTCTTTCACTTCTTATTGAAACCAAGTTGTGTCTTTCCCCTCTTTGCACGGAATAGCCCGTTGTTTATGAGGTATTGGCAGGAGACGTTAAGCACTTTCAACTTCCTTTCTTTCTTTCTCTGTAGACAAATCTTACGAACATTTCTCTTAATAATAATTTTAAAATGGTTCAGCAGACAATGTAGTTTTATTTATGGTAAATTACCTTATTCGGTTTCCGTTACTTCATACAGTCCGAAAAAATGGAGTTTTTATCGCGGTCGTCATTACTTCTCGGTCTTTCAGCTGGGATCAAAGTGTAGTATCTGACCTCGGGAGGTCATCATCTCTCCACATCTCTTTTGTTTTGTTTTATTTTTTTGTTATTAATTAATTAATTAATTAATGTTTTGTAAATGGTTTAAGTACTTTACAATTCCCTTGAATCTCTTTTCGTCCGAGTTTTGAATTATCCGGGATTTGGAGACATGGGACGCGTATAAATGTCCATTGTTACATCAGGGGAAATGTTTCAACGGAAGATGACCATCGAAATAAGTGTTTATCTCAACTCTGGCAAAGGTTGTACTTAATGAATCCGTCGGCATCGTTGGGCGAGTGTTGTGTCGGTGTCCCAGAGAAAGGAAACCAGTGGGGTGAGGGTGGAGGGAGAGAGAGAGAGAGAGAGAGAGAGAGAGAGAGAAAATAACAAGGACAAGTATCGTAATTCGGATAAAAAAAATTATCGAATTGAAGAATTAAGTCAAAAGTCTGGAACTCAAAAGATAAAATTTGTAAGTATTTTATGGCATTATTTAAGAAAACTTCTGATTGAAAATATCTGCTTATTTTGTTGAAAACTGTACAATTTTATCTTTAACAATAGAACTGCTGTGTGAAATGTCTGAAAGGAAGTTGTTGTTAACATTTCGCCAAGAAAATAAATAAAATTATAAATCCTTTAAATTAATCTATCCTATAATAAATATATATCCTTTCTCTCGTCTCGGATCCCGAACACACAAAGAGGCTGTATTTTTTTTTGTATAATTTTGGTGAATGCCACCCTAAATTATTGGACGGTTTTACTGACCAAGGCACACCATACATTTTTTTTCATCCGTAGAATAAAAACATTAAATGGTTGTAAAATAAAAAAAAAAGTTAAATTATTTTAGAAAATATTTACAATCGAAATTGTCATAAAATTTTACAATTTTTTATTTTTCAAGCACATCTTTATTTTCGATCAAATTTTCTTAAGATTTCGATGTATGTGTGCGTGTATGCGTTTTTTTTATGTTTGTTTTTTTGTTCGTTTTTTTTGTTTGATTTTTTTTAAATGAATATTGTCTGGATTGTGATTATTGTTATGTGGTATGAGATGGCTGTTTATTTGTGTGTGTGTGTGTAAAGGTGGCAGAGAGAGAGAGAGAGAGAGAGAGAGAGAGAGAGAGAACGAGAGAGAATAAATGGTGAAAATCTCAATGAAATCCGAGAGGAAAAATTATACCTAGTCAATGGATGTCATTGGTTTATCAAGGCTTATAACTTTGAGAAAGTTCATGAAGGTTCATCAGGTCAATGAAAGGTCAATCAAAACATGCGGAGGGCACAAAGTGTCCATATTCAATGTCTGGTAAAAAGTAAAGTGAACGAATAATACTGAATTTCTTTTTTAAATGAATATTGTTTGGATTGTAATTAGATTGTTATGGTATGAGAATATATATATATATATATATATATATATATATATATATATATATATATATATATATAATTGAAGACCAAAACCTTAAGTAAAAAAGGTTACCCATCTAAAAATAGTCTTAAATTACATTCATGAATTAGACTCAAACTGTTAAAGATGTTGCCTTAACAATCATTTACAATATTGAAAGATTAATATAAGTAAACTGTTATAATTTAAATAATTAGTTTTAATGTACTTTCTACGAAGGTTGTAGAATCGTCCGTATTTTTCCACTCAACCCGTTTAAAGGCGGAATTTTCCATAAGAGCTAGTTTCGACCAATCAACACAACACATTGCGAAACTCGGCTTATTATTGGTCGAGATGCCCCAGGATAAATGTTGGCGCGAATGCGCTGGGAGCCGATCTAATCTTCGCAGAGTAAATAAAAGGACGAATCTTAGTCCGATTCACTAGTCAGCAATTCACTCTCAGAGAGATTTCTACAGAGATCCACGCGTGTCTACATCTTGACTTAAAGGACTATCCGCGCGTCAACACCTGACTCAACCTTCAACCTCTTTCTCTCTCTCTCTCTCTCTCTGAAATCTTTATACGTTTCTAAAAAAGTGTTATTCTACACTACCAAACAGAAATTATTACTAAAACAAATATATATAAAAAATACGGTCCAAGGTGAATAACTCTGCCAAAACAAAAACATACAAAATTCAGCAAAAAAATCTCGCAACTACAATACTTTAAAATTTATCTCTCGATAAATTTTCCTCAAATTTTTATGTGAACACTTTTCCTAAACAAAGGAACATTCATGAACTTTGAGTTCATAAAATACTCAATTCAACTTTTGTTCAACAATTCAGTTATTTCGACTGAAACACAACTTTTTCCAAAAATTGTATTGTAATTTATTTGTACATAAATATTCAATGTTTGTTTCTAATTGAATTCACGACTACCTTTGTTTCTTCGTTCAATATTGCCTTTGAGATTTATTCCTTTTGTATGTCTACGCTAAATTGTTGTGATTAATATGAAGAACATGCTTTTCACGTTTATTACCACAAACCTAAAAACCCTTCTGATTACACACTAATTCATAGCAATCCCAACAAGGTATTTTTAAATATACTGTGGACTCGTCCATTTACCTTATCCGCCTAGCAACAAGAACATTCCATTTTGCACGCCTACGCGAACTAACATAACCAATCAAAACCCTATAGTGTTAAACAGCGAATCCTATTGGCTCGCAGCGTGATAATTTGAAAACTTCACGTGGCGAAGTTAAATTGCGCCAAAACCAACTTGAGCCGATTTTCACACCTAAATCCTTATAGTGATTTTCTAAGTCCGGCTTAGATGTGGCACAAGGCCGAAAGTATGGGGCACCCAGTGAGGATTGAACTCACTACTCAGTCGTAATTGATCTAGCAATACGAACTTTCTAACCATTACACCACGTCGCACCTAAATCCTTATATGAGGAAGATTTTCAGCTGACCAAGTTAGTCAGTCCATCAAACACAGAGAAACGCTGATCGAATCCACGCAACTTACGATTGTAATTTTCCGCGAAAAGAACACAACTGACTCACTCACAAATTCGAAGATTACTCTGTGATTACAACGAATTTCAACTTACGAGATTTTACTTATCCAAAGTGATTATTCAACACTCACTATAACTTAAGTAAAAAACTATTATCGAACATAACACATATCTACAGTTAAAGGTAGACTACTTTTGCTAACTTCATTCTAAACAGTACAAAACGACACGAACATAAAAAAACGTTGTTTAAACATTAATTCAAATTCCTTGTGGACTGTAATGCAAACATACCAACACACCAAAAAATAAGCAAACCTTCGTCCACTAACCAACACAAGACATAAAATACCTTGAAGCAACATTTTGTAAATAATCTTTAAATTGTACATAAATGCATTTGTTTGTTTGAATTGCATTCATGTTTTTGTCTTGTTTTATATTGTAAAATATTTATTGTTGTGGATGCATGAACAGATCACGCAACCTGATGAAAAATCCTTCTGATAAATTCTAACACTCAAGCAAAATCCTAGTTCATAACGCACATCCCCAACAAAATTGGTAACTCCGACGTGCGAAACAAAATTGGTGACCACCGACATTTGCATGTCGGGTTTTAAAAATTGATAACCCCGACGTACGGCCAAATAAAATTGATGAACCCGACGTTCGTATCTTGACCAACAACAAAATTGGTAACCTGACGTTTCAAACACTATTGCACTCAGCTTGTTTTCTCTGCAAACCCAGCGAAACTGGTGATCCACCATATACGAAACCTACGGGAGCTATCCAACAAAATTGATGATCTCAACGCGCCAAAATAAGCCAACACGTGTCTTCGCACCAACAGATTAATAAAAATTTCTACAAGGTACTCACAAAGTTCTTAGTAAACTAGAACTACTAATCTCCTGAGAAAGCACCCAATACCAGTAAACTGACAAATATTCGCGCCATAACGGTCACCAGCAACTTTCCAAAAGGAAAAGGAAAAGATACACTAAAATTTTCCCCTCCAAAACCACGGCTACCTAAATGGCAGACCCAGTTCCTCTTACAGAAACACCAATCAGGTTTGAGATGCCTGCATTCAATCCCAATGTTCAAACTTGGTTTCTACACTTAGATGCGATATTTCAAGCCAGGCATATAACTTCCCAGCAGTCAAAGTTTGCGTCCGTAATGGAGAAACTACCTGCGACTATTTATTGTTGTGGATGCATGAACAAATCACGCAACCTGATAAAAAAATCCTTCTGATAAATTCTAACACTCAAGCAAAATCTTAGTTCATACCGCACATCCCCAACAATACTATTTAAATAGTATTAAATCCTTAAATTATTTGCTAAAAGAGTTAGAATTTTAAATTGCTAGCAAATATCAATTTAATTTCTTCGGTGATTTTAAAAATTAAATTACTATCAAACATTAAAATATTTTTTACATAAATTGCTAAAGTTATCTCTCCTACTGTCGCTTAGCAAAACTTAATGACAGTTTCTTTCTCTCTACTTCACCCTCCCTTCTTTGTTTCTCTCTTCTCCCCCTTCCCTCTCAATATATCATTTCCGTTAAGTTAACCGATTAAATAGGTCAATGTCTGCCCCCCACCTTAATACTAAGTATAATAGATAGAAATATTAAAGTAAACCCTCTCTAAATTCGATCATGTCTCTCACACTACACCTCATTACCCTCTCTCTGTTAAATTACATAAACTTAATACTACCCGTCAAAAGTGTATAAGTTCATATCAATTTTCATTTATCACTTTTCGTTTCACCGTTTGGAAGTGGAGTCTGATGAGCCAGTGTCCTTTAATAAAGGGCTTCGCGAAATAAATTATTACATGGAGCCTTAAAGTGGTCTGTTTTTCCTTTAAAAAAAAAAAAAAAAATATATATATATATATATATATATATATATGTACTGCCATCCACAGACAAACTGTTTCGCTGTATCATAGCTCATATATTTGTTTGTGTATATGTATGTGTACCTATGTATGTAAATATATTGGGGCGGGTGTATGTATATATATTTATATTTTTAGATATATATTTATATATGTATATCGATGTGTATTTTACATATATATGTGTGTGTGTATATATATATATATATTATATTTTAGAATTCCGCAACTACTTTTTCTTCAATGTCGATTTTCGTGCAAAAAGTGGATCACAGCTTCATACATTTTTTTCTGAAAACCTTAGCTTCTCATTGGACAATAAACATTAAAATTATCTCGCTTATCTTCACGTACATTTGTTCTCAATGAGCGAAACAAAACATATCAGGCTCCAGACTGAGTTTTGTAAAGCGCTCAGCTGAGTGGTTAACAAATATTAAAAAAACAATTTACCTGCTCACCACTACGTCCGAATAGCATCAACCTAGTTTTTGACCTGACGAAAAAACAATGCTTTCAGGATCCTACCACGTGATAAAAAAACATATAAATTGAATGTACAAGCGAACCCAGAGAGTGAGAATTTACGACGACTAGCATTTGCTAAACTAGTTCACGACGCTTGTAACTTTACTGCAGCGAAGTACAAAGTTAGAATCTCAAATTCTTTAACATGAAATAACTTCACTGTAATTCAAGCTAAATATTCAACTCACTCACCAACTTCTTCTGCAACTTACAAAAAACTATTCAATCACGCTATTGAATCTACGAAACTAAATTACAAACATTTACGAACAATACATTCCACTACTACGAGCAACGAAAACAAATTGAACATTTACGGAACATTCACTTCTCCGACTTCTTTAAAGCTAAAAGTTTATCAACATAATTTCAGCTTTACAGGACTTTCTAAACTTTCTTTCACCGAACATTTTGAGCGATAAGTTAATTCAAATTTTTGTGAGCTCATTGAAAAAAATATTCAGTAGTAAAATCTTTAACCAGTCAAAGGGAAGTAACTCCTATTAATAATTCATGTAAAAAAAACTGTTGACATTATATAAATATTGTACCTATTATGAAATGTTATTTTCTTGTGTTTTTTCTCTTGTTTGCTTTTTGTTTGCTTGAACATTCGTAAAGTAAATAATGTGCGGGTTGATTTACGCTGTCAATACCGCTACATAAATGGTGACCCCGAATACGAATGTGCTTGGAAAAGTATTGAGCAATATTTAATAACAGACTTACACAGATTTAATATTGGCAACTCTGACGTTTGTACCGACGTTTAAAAATTTGAATTACCATATTAAACCCAACTTAACTGGTATCCTGACTCCGCGTCGAAGAGATATTAACATTATGGCCGAGCAAACTGATGCACACACAGAAACCGCAATAACTGTGAATTTACCAGCTTACAGCAACGTCAATGTGCAAGTTTGGTTCGCACAGTTAACTGCTATATTCAACGCCAAGAGGATAACTTCACAAACTTCCCGATATGCCTACGTTGTAGAGAAGCTACAGGCGGAGGTAGCGATTGAGGTTTCGGATCTCCTGGATGAGATGCCATCTGATAAACCTTATGACACCCTAGAAGAAGCTATTCTCCATAGAACTGGTCAGTCTGAGGAACAAAAGCTGCGTGACCTCTTTAACAACTTAAGCTTGGGACAAAGTAAACCGTCACAGCTGCTGCGTAAAACGAGAGTACTACTAGGAAGCAACACAATGTCTGATACAGTGTTAAGACAGCTTTGGTTGGACAAGCTTCACGTGAACACCATCTAAATTTTAGCTTCCCTCCCAGACGAAATTGAGCTACAAAAACTAGCTGAAATAGCTGATAAAATAGCTGATAACCAGCTAGTCCTGTGTATGCTGCGACCCAGAGACAGCCAGTAGTATCGGTGGTTGACGCAGACGACATGCGTGAACTTAGTAACAGGTTAGCACAACTTTCCATTCAGGTACAGGATATTCAGAAGTCTATGCAACAACGGAAATGCAACTTCACTAATCGAGCTCCTCCTGAATCACGACGACGTAGACACAGATCGTTGTCACGAAATAGGAAAAAATATCAGGACAACGTATGTTGGTATCATGCTAAGTTTGGCCACCAGGCACATAAATGCCGTAAACCTTGCAGGTTTAGCGCGACCGACACAGCAAACGGGAAACGACGTTCCCGGCAGCAAGTGAAGACGGCGTTCGCTACCGGGGAAAAAAAATATTAACCGTCTTTTTTATGTTAAGGACGTCAATTCTGGTTACCTATGCTTGGTTGACACGGGCGCACAAGTTAGTGTGATTCCACCTACAGCAAACATGGCGACCAAAGCTACATCGTACAACCTCCAAGCTGCCAACGGTTCTCGAATAGAAACTTATGGTGAAAAATCACTCACGTTAAACCTGGGATTACGTAGATCATTCACTTAGGTATTTACCATCGCGCAAGTAAAGTCACCAATTCTAGGAGCTGATTTCCTGGCTCATTTTAAACTTAACGTGAACATGTATTCCCGATCATTAGAAGATAAACATACTGATATTGCAATTAAGGGAATTACATCAAAATTGACAACGGCAGGTATCAGTACAGCCCTACCCACTGCCAACGGTCTTCAACACTTATTACGGAAATATCCAGAAATTCTGACACCGTTCAACTGTATGGAACCAATCTTACACAATGCGGAACACAGAATACAGACGACTGGTCTTCCCGTGCATTCACCTCCGCCTCATTTACATCCCGATAAATATAAAAACGTTAAGATTGAGTTTCAGCATCTGTTGGACTTATTTAATTTTGATTTGGAAACCAAACTGATGTGAAGAAAGGACAAGGAAAAGGTATCATTATATATAAAAATTGTATTCAACAATGTTTGTATACAATAAAGAATGTGTAAGAAAAAGCATGCAATGAGTAAGACGAGAGTTGTCGCCTTTTGACTATCATTGTCTATCAAAGTTCTCTGAAAAGAAAGATTTAATTGTTTGTAATAAATGTTTTTAACAGTTTTGCTGTGCAAGAGGAAAAATTATGTAAGTGTAAGGAATATGCAGTTTGTGAGATTTAAGTGAGAAGATCGGCGCATAGCTTCAACTGTTGTGGATTTCTTTAGGCCTAGAGTTAAATTTCCAAGTAAAATTAAAATGAATTATGTATTACATGTACGACTAGGGTATATTGATGGTAGTTACGGTGCTATGTTTATTCATTCGTAGATTAGAAATTTCTTTAGCAAGAATTGTAGGGTTAATTCTTTTGTATGTTTACAATTTATTGCCGTTTCAGATCACCGATTCAGCTGATTTTCCTTGTTCAAATATTTAATTATTTGTATTTTCTCCTGCAGGCAGAGAAAACACGATTCGTTTAACGACCTCGAAATTCTAGCTTTTAGGATTTTCCATTTAACTTTGGGTGTTTTATCTTTGTCTTTTAATTCCCCCAAATACTTGGAAAGTGACGTCATGTTTCGTTTATCTGCATTATTAAAAGATGAGATATGGTTATAAAAGCGTTTCTTGAAATCAATCATTGTGCTACCGACGTAAAAGCGTACTGAAATACTAGGATTTTCAACCGAGGTTATAGCACACTTGTATACTATCGATTTTGTTAAACACCTGTTTGTTAACGGGCACTGGCTGAGGTTTTTGCAATTACACATACTATTTGTAGGAGACCCAGTAGGGTCAGCCCTAGGATACCCGTTACACTTGTTATATAATTTTAACATTTTAGTGTTGTGAGATTTAATTATTTTTTTCTAAATTATTTGTGCAACTATAGCTAAGTTTTAGAGTGTTATGGTTGAAAATTTTCCTCAGAGAGATATTTTAGGGAAATGTTTTTTAAAATTAATTCTAAGAACTTATGTCCTAATTTAGTACGCACTAATTGATTGTATGGGGTGGGGTATGCCATATGATCTTCCTTTTTCTGTTTCTCTTCCTGGAATGATCATAATTTTCCACAAATTCAATTTCAGAAGATTTATAACCACTATCCTTAAGAATTTTGTCGAAGACTTTCTTATGTTTTTCGAATATTTCTTTGCTAGAGGAGTGCTGGTTAATTCGCTGTTCTACTGATGATGGAATATGTTTGATATATATATATATATATATATATATATATATATATATATATATATATATATATATATGTGTGTGTGTGTGTGTGTGTGTATATATATATATATATATATATGTATATATATGTATATATGTGTATATATATGTATATATATATATATATGTGTGTGTGTGTGTATATATATATATATATATATATATATATATATATATATATATATATATTAGGCATGTCTGATTGAATAAATTACAGACATTATGTCTGCTAATTTTTAACAAAATCCGTTCATACTCACGAATAACTTTCCGTGTATTGTTGGAATGTATGGGTTCTAATAAAAAAATAAAATTAATATATTATAAAAAATACAAAAATACCAGCTTAATTATTCGCAAAAAATCCTCCCCAATAACCGATGTATTACGTAAAACCAACATTATATACCAATTTAAATGTCCGTTGGGAGAATGTGTCTCTGACAAAAAAAAAAACAAATATATATGTTGGGTATATGACAAAGACACTAACAAGAAGGCTTATATTACACGTGTCTGACCATTCGTCTATTGCGAGACATCTTCAACAACATTCCTGTCTGCATTCACAATATAAAGAATTATTGATGGACAACACAACTATCCTACACCATGAAAACAACAAAATTAGATTACAGATACTAGAAGCAATTTACATTTAAAAAATTAAAGCCGGCACTGTACAGAATCAACTATGAATACTGCAGTAATGTTCTGAAATGCCTTTTTTCACGCTTTAATGTGCACGTGATCATGATATTATAACCTAGAAAGGAAAAATCCATAATGGATAATTTTTTCAAGTTCTAATGAATGCTCAGCACATTGTCAACCGTTTTGCATTTAAAAGAATAATGAAAAAATTATGGTAATGGATAACAACGCACAACTTTGTATAAATACTTATATGAACAACATATAGTTTTGTATTACTTGCACCCCTGAAGATGATCTTAGAAGAAGATCGAAAGTACTTGGGAAATGAAAATAAAAGAAATTTAAACTGTTATAGCATATTTCTCTCATCCTTTAACATCAATACACGGAAGATTATTCGTGAGTTAAAACGGATTTTGTTAAAAATTAGCAGACATAATATCTGTAATTTATTCAATCAGACATGCGTAAAGGTGAATTTTCTGCCTAAATACACAAATTTATATATATATATATATATATATATATATATATATATATATATATATATAGAGAGAGAGAGAGAGAGAGAGAGAGAGAGAGAGAGAGAGAGAGAAAGGCAGCATATTTTTATTCAAACATGTTTCATTGAATGATATAAACATATTGCTTTTACTTATTTTTATACTGACCTTTCCACTTGTCCAATCAGTTTCTTGATGTTAAGAGGGAATTCATCAAAGAAGGCGCCGTAGTTTTTTTTTAAACCCAAGTACATTCGACCTTTTCCTAGATCTTCTTCAGGGGTAAATTACAAAGGCAAATTTATTGCATCTGCGATAAAATCTGCATTCCGTTGTCATGGTGATTTTTAAAAACACGCGCGAATACGCTCTGTCATAGTTATTTTAAAATTTTAAATTCATCCATTGTAGTTAGGGAATTTTTTGCAAAAACAAGCGTTTCAATATATGGGAGCTGAAAAGAAATTGGTAGAAATGTGAAATGGCATTAAATGTTATATGTATTTTAATATGTTTTTGCTATAATCGTAATAAATTTTTAAGTGTTGGTAAGCTGATTTTGATATAAAGGGCCTCAAGAATTTGAAGTTTCTGTTTATTATTTCCATGGTGTATTATATTGGTGTTGATACAAGTATTTTCCTGCCTTATGAAGATGGACAGGAATATGTTTTAGCTCTTGTGCGATAGAAATTGTATCCGAAAAAGGAAGTGTAAAACGTTTTGATAATGTTGTGGTAGTCAAGCCAACATATGTAGTTCTTTTTTTGTCAGATATACAGTCTCCCAAAAAACGTTTAAACAGATATACAATGTTATTTAGTATAGACTACGCAAAGGCATTCGAGAAAATACGCCACAAAGATATATTAGAGATGCTCAGCAACCTTGACATATTCGGGAAAGACATTAGAATAATCAAAAACATCCACTGGTAGGAAACCACCGGCATAAAGATAAAAAATCAGTTCAGCAGATATACAAAAATAGAAAGGGGCATAAGGCAAGTATGTGTCTTCTCACCGGACATATTCAACCGATACAGCGAGGCATTTCTGGAAGAACTGGAACTAGGATTCATCAGTGGAGTCCGCAATCTTAACAACATAAGATTTGACACAATGATGATAGCAGACACAGAAAGGAAGCTACAAAACCTCCTACAAAAGAAGGGACTAAGCATAAACCACAAGATAGAATGCATGGTCATCAGCAAAAAGATGACCCCGAAATGAGATTTACAAGTCGATTTAAATATCTAAGAAGTGTTCTGACAGAGGACGGAATGTGTGACGCTGAGATCCGAAGTTGTATAGGGATGGCCAAAAACACATACCAAAAGCTAGGCAGAGTAAAACGAGACAGGAGGGTTTCGTTGGTAACAATGAAAAGAGTACTGACCTGCTACGCCACCTGTCCTCCTTTACGGCAGCGAATGTGGGACAATCTCATCAAAGATGAAGAAGAGACTCGAGACAACAGAGTTGTGGTTCTACAGAAAGATGCTGAGGATACCATGGACCGAGTATGTGAGCAGCGATGCGTTTTTTAGAGAGGATGCAAACAAAGAGGAAACTTGTAATTAACATCACGAATATATAGCTGAAATTTCTGGGATACCTAACGAGGAAGGAGGGCTAGGAAAATCTGATACACAGAGGGAAAGAGGAATAAACCGTGACTTACATAACGGGTTTAAGCAAGTGGACGACAGAACAGGGTCTAGGAGAAATAACAAAAAGACAAAACTTACTGAGAGCTGCAAGGGACAGGAGAAGGTGGAGAGCCTTGATCGCCTACACCTTGAATGGCGAAAGCACATAAAACAAGAAAGAAGAAGCTGTCATAGAAGGGTTATTGCGTATGATTAGTTTAAATTTAGAATAATATATAATTTTATTTTTTACTGGGATCAGTGGGGAATGTATTAATACTTAAAAGTTTTAAGACTTTTTCATCTTGTCTTTAGATGAAAAATTGCATTCAAATGCATTCATTAAAATGCATTTGATTACGGCATCGTATGTTGTTAAGTTTAGAGGTGTTATTAAGTCTTTTTGATTGATATTTATATTTCTAATAGCTCGTCTAAATTGCTCATCAAACATATGATTAGGAAAATCATTATTAATGAGAGTGTGTATATATATATATATATATATATATATATATATATATATATATATATATGTATATGTAAAGGAATACTACTTTACCGACACGTTTCTACGACTCAACAGAGAAATTTTAAAAATTAAATAGCTCGTCTAATTTGGTTATCAATTATTAATGAGAGTTTTTTTACTGTTTTTAATATATATATATATATATATATATATATATATATATATATATATATATATATATATATATATATATAAATTAATTAATAATTAATAAATAAATAAATTAATAATTAATTTATATATATATAAATTAATTAATAAGGATTTACATAAGAAATATAAAAAGCAAATAATAATTACATCAACATGGTTGAAAACATTAACTTTAGCAGGAAAATCACAGTAATTAAAAGTAATCACAGATAAACTGAAGATTAGTGATAGATTAGGCAAACAAAAAAGGGTGCTATATTACATAAAGGACCATAAACCTGATTTCGAAGCTAATCCAACTACAAGGATAATCAACCCAACAAGACCTGAGATCGGCAGAATAAGCGAAATAATCCTAGAAAGTGTCAACCAACAAATTAAAATTTTCATAGGGTTAAAACCTTGGATTAATATCAAAGAAGTAACAAACTGGTTTACTGATATCAAAGATAAAACAAACTGTACACTAATGCAGTTTGATATTGAAAATTACTATCAATCAATATCAAAAGAACTTTTCATGAATGCGATAGACTTTACTGCACAGTACCCGGACATAACAGAAGAAGAAAAGAGCATTATTATAAATGTGAAAAATCGGTACTAATACATAAGGGTGAGCAATGGATAAAAAATTCTTATGCCCACTTTGACATCACAATGGGATCACTAGACTCTGCTGAGTCGTCTGACCTTATAGGTCTTTTTATATTATACAGTCTCACAGTATATCGTAAAATTAATATAACTGACATTGGAATGAAGACGATGGACTTGTGGTTATAAAGAACTCTACAAACTTTAAAATCGATAAAATTAGAAAGATATATTGAGAATTTAAGTGCTTGAACTTAAAAATTACTGTAAGCACTAAATTGAAAAAAGTGAACTTCCTTGATATAACATTAGATTTAAGGAAATATGTATACATACCTTATAAAAAACCCAATTCTAAAACTTTATATATACACCCTAAATCTAATTCTCCTCCATCTATAATTAAGCATATACCTTTATCTATCGAAAAAAGAATAAGTACAAATTGAGCAAATGAGAAGATTTTCTCTGGATATATTAATTTCTATAATAAAACTCTAAAAGATAGTGGCTACAAAAGCCCAAAACTAAGTTATATAAAAATTGAAAATGGAAAGCATAGAAAAAACAGAAGTAGAAAAATAATTTGGTATACACCCCCATACAACCAAATGGTAAAGAACAAATTAGGACAAAAATTCCTTGCATTAATCGTTAAACATTTTCCTAAAGATAGTAAACTCAGTATTATTTTCAATAAAAATACCCTAAAATTAAGTTACAGTTGTACTGAAAACTTAGAAAGGGTTATTAAGGAACATAATGCTAATATTTTGAGTAAACACTTAGACAAGGACCAAAGAAATTTAGACAGTATAATAATAAAAAGAGATGAAGTTAAACAAAAATTATGTAACTGCAGAAATCCTCATAACTGTCCTCTTAATAAATGTCGCACTAAGTCATTTGTGTACAAATGCAATATCTCATCTATTGAGGATCCAGACAACATAAAAGTCTACATTGGATGCACAAGACATGAATTCAAGAAACGTTTCAACCAACATCAATGTTCTTTTAGGATAAATAAATACCAAAATCAGACGTCCCTATCGAAATATTTCTGGCACTTAAAAGAAACCAATAAAATATCTACTGTGAAATGGAAATTAACAAGAAAATCTAGAATATGTAGGTCATTAAATGACCCATGTCCTTTGTGCATACATGAGAAACTAGACATTATTAAGTTTATAAAAATAAAAAATTATTTAATCAAAGAATTGAAATAGCTATTCTTTGCCGACATTGTCAAGGATTTTCCTTAAATAATGTTTTTTTTAATAAAGCTTATAAATGAAATATACATATTTATATTTGATATTTAATAATAATTTTTAAATAATTAAAGTAATTCTATTACATTTATTTGCTTAAAAGTATAGTCTATTAGTAATTAGAATTAGGAATAATTGTAGTTCAATAAGACGTACTCATAGAAAAACAACCCTTTTAGAAAAAATCTTTATGTATACAAATACAAATTTAACAAATTTAACGGCGAAACAAAAGCGCCGAAAAACTTTTTATCATTGATAAAGACCAGACGACATGCAATGAACGAATGTCATCATTTGTTGAACAGGCACCCCTACCCTACCTTAACTTAACCTCTTTTCGAAAGTAACTCATATTTTGATACAATAGTTGTCAGTGAAAATGAATACCCTACCACCCCTTGCGAAAATGATTGAATTTCCCCGTATCCTTAGAAACTAATATTATGAATGAATGTGCTTATAAAACTCAGTAAATTTCAAAATAAGTTATTCCAAAATTCGCTTGAAAATGAAACAGGATTAGGGACTTTAATTTAATTCTATAATTGAATTTGAAGTTTTAGTTTCTGTTTTTAAATATGATAATTCCTGTGTGGCGATGAAACCATATTTTAAAATGAGTAAATTTATAATAGTACACACACACACACACACACACACACACACACACACACACACACACACACACACACACATATATATATATATATATATATATATATATATATATATATATATATATATATATAAAGGAAAACTTCTTTACCGACGCATTTCAACAATTCAGCAGAGAAAGTTGAACAAGTAAATATAAGGATTTTATTTAATAATAAATGAAAAAATAAATGACTTTATTCCACAATAAATATTATTTGATAATAAATGTAAATCATTACATTTACCTTCATAAAGTCCCTCAGTGGGTGAAAAACGTCAGTAAAGATAAGTTTTCCTTTTGTCTTTATTCATAATGTCTCTTTACAGATACATTTTATTTATATCTGAATTTTACACACACGCACAAACATATACATACATACACACACACACACACACACACACACATATATATATACGAGGGTCATTCAATAAATAAGCTGAATTTTTCGGGATAAGGACTTCTAATACAGATAGAAGCTTACTTTTTTCTTTTTTTTTTTCAACGTAGTCTCCCAGAACTGTCACACACTTTTGCCATCTGTGCACAAACTTCCGTATTACCTCAGCGTAAAAATCTTTGGACTGATGTCTCAGCCAGTCGCTCACAACACTTTTGACTTCATCGTCACTTTTAAACTTCGTGCCTCTCGTGAACACTTTCAAGGGACCAAACAGGTGAAAGTCTGAAGGGGCAAGGTCTGGGCTGTAAGGGGGATGAGGGAGCAGTTCCCAGCCCAGCTCGTTGATGGTCTGCACCGTTTGGGCTGCTGTGTGGGGCCTTGCGTTGTCATGATGCAAGATGACTCCTTCTGAATGATGACCCCTGCGTTTGTCCCAACAGATAAGCTCAAAGTTCTTGCAATGTCATCCACTGTCACCTTTCTGTCAGACTGAATGAGGTCATTGACTGATTCGATCACCTCAGGAGACCTCACTTCTGTAGGCCACCCAGGCCTGTCTTCATCCTCAACACGGCTCCGTCCTTCTTTAAACAATTTAGCCCACTTGTAGACATTTTTTGGTTGAAATATATGGCACCATACACAGTTGACATTCTCCTATGAATTTCAACTGGTTTGTACCCTTCAGCAACCAAAAACTTGATAACTGACCGCTGTTCAATCCTGGAGCATGCTTCTTGGTCGGCCATCTTTGTTAATCGCTAAAACTCTCAAAGTTTTTTTTTAATCTGCAAAAGAAATTAAATCCATGTGAAAAAGAAGTAAGACAAAAAATAAATAAAAAGAGTAAGCTTCTATCTGTATTAGAAGTCCTTATACCGAAAAATTCACCTTATTTATTTAATGACTCTCGTATATATATATATATATATATATATATATATATATATGTGTGTGTGTGTGTGTGTGTGTGTGTATGTGTGTGTGTGTGTATTTGTGTGTATTTGTGTGTGTGCGTGTCATTCATATGATCCATGAATAATTTTATGCCAAACTAACATAGATTTAGTTGAAAAAAGAACTAATTTAAAAATATGATTTTTTTAAAATTTTCACACATTTAACATGTGTGTGTGTGTGTGTGTGTGTGTGTGTGTGTGTGTGTGTGTGTGTGTGTGATTCATATGCTCCGTGAATATTTTTCTGGCGCACTAATATAGATTTGGTTGAAAAAAGAATCCTTTTAAGAATATGAGTTTTCTAAATTTTCACAAATTCGCCATATGTGTGTGTGTTTGGTGGGGGGGTGATGTAGAATCGCAAATAGAATCTCAAATTTACAAAACAAGCTTCAACAAAACTTTTCTTTGTGCGCCTAACACTTAGGTAAGATAACAAGTTCTAATTACAATTCTGTTGGGCTCGTAAGAAATTGTTATAATTATTATTAATAAAATTTTCGTTATTTCGAATCAGTCGACTGTCGAAAGGAGTTGAGAAGATTGGAGATTCACGGGTGTCGCTGGGTTTGTGGGTTGTTTAAACAATTGTTCAATTTTACAAACTGAGACCGCATAGATCTTACACTTTCATAAAAAGTACAAAATCGGCCTTAATACCTTTAATGTTCTGACAAACCTTCACAAACAACTACAGAAAGATAATCGTATATCTCTCTAAATTTGTAGAATTCTTTATTTCTTTTTCTTTTTTTTTTTCGTCGTCGTTGTAGCCATTGACGTTGGTAGCTTTTAGTTCAGATCCTAGACTCAGCCATGGTCTTCTTATGAATGCTGAAACATTTGTGCTTTCTTTTTCTTTCAGCTTTCAGTTCTTCTTCCTCTTCTTATTCTTCGTCTAAGTTCAGCTCCTAGATCTAATCGATGTCTTCTTCGTGAATAAATGCCGAAAGGTACTTGTTTGACAAGCCAGACTTCTTAAATAGCCACAAACGGCTGCGAACTGAATCAGAAATGTAATACTCTGTGTACATAACTTACTTATAACACTGGTTCAGAAAACACAAAATGTATCCCTTTCAGCAACATTTCTTTGCTAATTTATTTGTGTGGGTTTGAGAACATCAGACTTTTAAAAAAATTTTGAAAACCAAATTTTATACATGTATTTTTTTCATTGGCAGGTTTTTTTATTTGAAGAATACATATTAGTAATTTTCTTCTTTTAATAAATGTTTTCAAAACGTTCCAATTAAAGAAATTGTAATAAGCAAACATAGTCTATTGTATTATTTTTATTTACCCTTTAATTATTTTTATATAAAT
The DNA here is from genome assembly GCA_964036315.1 of Acanthosepion esculentum. Taxonomy (NCBI): domain Eukaryota; kingdom Metazoa; phylum Mollusca; class Cephalopoda; order Sepiida; family Sepiidae; genus Acanthosepion; species Acanthosepion esculentum. Next base: position 7,126,729 of record OZ038490.1, on the reverse strand, counting down.
TTCTGTTTTATTATTTATGTTTTATATTCTCCCTTCAAAAGTCAGTTTAAAAACAAACCTAGACTATTGTATTATTTTTTGATTACCGTTTAATTATTTTTATATAATATTTTATTAAATCATTTTTAATACGCTCCCCTCAAAAGAAAGTGTAATAAACAACCTAGTATAGTGTATTATTTTTTATTTACCAATTAATTATTTTTATATAATTTTGCATGTTTTATTATATCTTTCTTTAACTCAATACACCTAATATTTCTTCACCACTGCAGTAGCTACTGTACTGGGCCATGTTTCCTCAAGGATACATAGCCCAGTGGATAGGAGCGTTGGTTAGATCCATTGACTTGACCCAAAGAGTTGTGAGCTCAATACATGGCTACTACAGTGTTAAACAAAAACTTGGAGAGTTGAGTTAAAGGGAGATAACTGAGACACCCGTAATGGGCATGGCACGTGGAACTAGAACAATCTACTAAAAGTAAAGTGTTCAGTTCAAAATTCCATTCACCTGAAGAAGGCCGGTGGGTACAACGTCCGAAACGTCGTGAATATAGCAACGAAGATGAGGACAACATTCCGAACAATGTAAATAGTGTGAATAATTACAATACATCATCTCAGAAATATAGACAAATATTCGTTAAACCATATCTCCATTAACCATCTGAGAGACCCATTTTTCCTTCCATCAGCATGGCTGATGCTAACCTTCAAGAGAGTGACCCGTTGCGACTTCTCGGGCTAACGGACTCAGCTGACATGAAGTGTAATAGCTATATTGAATCCACTACTAGGTAAACTACTAAGAAAATCAGTTCACTGTGTCGAACGAGACAATTATTCTCTCCAGAATCTATCATATATATCTATCAGTCTACTCATCGTCCATGCTTAGAATATTGCTATCACATATGGTTCGGGGACACTACTATTTACCTTGAGCTCCTTGCTAAGATCCAAAGAAGAATCAGCAATATTATCAGTCCTGATCTGGCAGCTTAGCTTCAGTTACTTTCCCACAGGTTGCCTCTCTGTGACTTTTCTATAAGTACATTCATGCTAATTGTTCGGATGAGCTCTTCGCATCTCGTCTTTGAATTTAAGCACACTACTAGACTGGCGTCGAGATCTCATCATTTTACAGTTGAGCTGTCCAGATGTAGTTGTAAATTCTATGCTAATAGTTGCTTTTCTCGCACAAAATTGGTGTTACAATTTTGAAAGGTGTAATTGTCTTTTTCGGAGTCTATTATGAATATTATGTAATTACGACGGTCTTTAGGTATTATATATATATATATATATATATATATATATATATATATATATATATATATATATATATATATATATATATACAAGTATAGGATTGGTGTATACGGAATAAATTCCAATAACCAACAAATACTATTCTTAAAAGAATGCTCAATACAGAGTAGAGCAAATAAAATTATTTATTCGAAAATTATAACATAAATATGTTATAAAATCACTACAAAAATAGTCATTTTGTTTCAACATTTCTGGTGTCTCATCAATTGATGGTGTTGAATGTAGAATAAAGGGCTTTAAAATTTAAAACTGGTAATTTTCAATTTTATAGTATAATTTAATATTTATTAGTTAGAATCAATTCTATTTTAGACTAAACCTAAATTTAAAGCATTAAGTAACTATTATAACCTAAGTTCGTTGTCAAGTTTTTTGAATTTTCATATACTTGTATTTTGATTGGTTATTCCAGCTTATGTAACAGCGTTTCCCCTAGCGAGGGATGTTTGATTGATTTGAACCTTTTAAAACGCTTTATTATACATTCAACACCGTCACTTGATAAGACACCAGAAATGTTGAAACAAAATTGTTATTTTTGTAGTGATTTTATAACATATTTATGTTATCATTTTTTAATAAACAATTATATATATATATATATATATATATATATATATATATAAAATATTTTACATTGCATTTAATTTTCTATGCAGAGTGCATCACTTTTTTTTAATTGTATCACACCTCCCCTCACCGCCCACAAGCAAATCTATAATGCTACTAGAACGCAGGGTGTTACAGGCAGTGAAAGATGATGACGAGACTTTAGTTGGGAGGATTGAGGAAAGGGCAAAAAAGGAACAGAGTTCAAGTGTTCTGCACAAATATTATTTTCCAAATGACTATTGTTCAATACTAGATGTTGAATACTAACTCACTGTTGAATACTAATTCACTATTGAATACTAATTCACTATTTAATACTAATTCACTATTTAATACTAATTCACATGCACTTTTGGCGACTCTGCCTATTGCAAAAGTGATATTTTTACTAACTGATAATCCAATGAAAGGCACAAGAACAATTCAATTGTGCAAAATGTAGACTCCAATTTGAATTTTCGATTTCCGCGCGGTTATTATTATAATAAGAAGTACAGATTATGATGATATGTCAGAAAGATAACAGTTGATTTTAAACTTGGACAGGTTCAGATTATAGTGACAGCAAATGTATCTACTCTAGGAACTGTTTTTATATATATATATATATATGTAATCATCTATCTGCAGAGCGATAATGGCACTAAGACGCAAGGGATTACTGGGAGTGGAAGAGTATAAGAAGACATTATGGAGGAAAAAGGACAATAAACGAACAGATTTCATGAATACAGAAGATGGAGATTGATATTACATTTAAATTTTTGAAGATTGTAAGTGGCAGGGAAGTAAAAAATCGGAAGAGAATTTCACAGGTGAGAGGTGCAAGAAAAAAATCTACTAGAATAGAACTTAAGGTTACATCTTGCTATTTCAACGTTAAAACGATGAGACCTAATAGCCAATCTAGTCGTACGCTTGAATTCATTCGGTCGGGTACCAAGGAGGAGAACTCTTTAGAACAACTGAAATGAAAATATTTATAGAAAAGACAGAGGGAAGCCACGTCATAGTGCTAAGAAAATGTAACGATTCTTGAGAAGAAATTGTTCGAATGAAACTTTCTTCATAATAATAAAATACGGGAATTGAAATAATTCGTCCCAGTGTACGTAGCATGTCGGTTCTTAGCTGTGAATCTCTGAACAGCTGTTTCGTTTTGGAGGTCTTAAAATTAACAAGCCATTCTTGCCCCAATTAACAACAGATTGTAGATCATTTTTCACATCAGCTGCCAGTTTGACCTTATCAAACCGATCAGTCCTAAATAGTTGATGAAAATTAGGAACAACGTAAGTACAAATATATGAATTATTTGACAATAGATGTTTCCCAACGACAAAGACTTGAGGAGACTAACAGGGCGTTCGATAATTTAGGAGGACAGAGATCCTCCTTGCTGCTGGTAGCATATAACATATTAGAATCTATCACATGCTACTTGGAATGGAGATGGGCACAACCAAGTAATAAATATTGCTATGAGATAGGAAATGAAGAAGATTTACTCAGCACGACACTCCGACAATCTAATGGGTCATTGAAAAGACCAACGTGATTTTAAGAAATTGTCTTTTATTTTCTGTTTTTGTGGGTTGATGCCAACACGTTATATGAATTACATTAATTTTTCTGATTCCGTTTGTAACTAGAGAATTCTTACCGTTTTTCTATTACAGATTCCAGAGTTGAATAATGGTACATTCCCAGTTGATACCGTCGATGTGTGGCGCTTTGATTGTCTTTATTATTTTCCCGCTAGTCATTTGCCAAAAATGTCCAAAGGAATGTGTATGTCAGCATAAAAGGAACACGACGCGTGCGATGTGCAACGTGGATAATATAAACTCAGTGAGTTCCATCGATTTACAGCCGGAATTCATAGTTGCTTTGCAGTTGAGATGCAACAGAAGCAATTTGAATCCGAGTTCATTAAAGGCTGAAATGTTTCAGAAATTCTATCGTTTGAGTGCAATAATGTTCGAATATTGTTCTTTCGATTATATAGACAATGACGCGTTTAAAGGCCTTAATCTTCTACAGCGACTAATCCTATATAATCCTGTTAATTTTACATTGCCAGAAAAAATGTTTCATCACATTCGAAGCCTGAAAACATTTATTATTTCGGGAAGTGACTGGCATGAATTATCATTTGATAATTTCTGTGCGCTGAACAACATTGTCACTCTAGCATTCATGTACAATCCGATTAGTAATATTTTAGAAAATTCTACATTTTGCTCTGAGAATCAACATTCTTTCTCTCAACTCGAACATCTCATACTTAGTTTTAATGAAATCCAAATTTTGAGGACTGGATTCGCAGAAAGATTTCAAAGTCTCCGCTATCTCACATTCCATGGAAATAAGATTAAAGAAATCCAGAATGGTTCACTTGTAAATCTTCCACATCTAAAATATTTGGATGTTTCTCAAAATGATCTTCAAAAGCTACCAGATGATTTCTGCGATGGTTGCACTGAATTACAGGAACTTGTCATTTCCGACAACCCAATCACTGACATCCCGGCGTCGGTTAGTAAAATGCATCATTTGATGAAGTTCCAAGCAAACAATACATTATTACGTGACATTTCCTTCGTTACAAAATTGAACTTACATGGTCTCAATGTGAAGAACTGTAGATTGAGGGAAATTCCTTTTCCTTTTTGTGGAAAGAATTCTAATCTAATGATTGTTCAAATTAATGAGAACAAAATCAACAGGATTCCTGACAAGGTTTTCGAAAATTGTTATCTTTTAGAAGATCTGGATTTATCTTCCAATCACATTGAATCTTTGTCTTACGAATCATTTAACGGACTGACATCTTTGAAGTCTTTGTTTTTATCTTCGAACAATTTATCACAGATACATGACTGGACATTTTACAAGTTAAACAGCTTGAAAGTTCTAGATATAAGTTTTAATTTCCTGAGAAAAATACTCGTATTTCCAACGGCAATTACAGCAATTGACTTGACTGGAAATCTGTTAAGGCAGATTACATTTCCTGAATATAGTTATTTTACACTTCACGTTTTGAGGTTAGGCAAAAATCAAATTCAAAATATTAAAAACAACACATTTGCTAATTGTAAGTCTCTAACAGAACTTTATCTAAATGAAAATAGTTTAAAAAACCTGGAAGAATTTGCCTTTTCTGGTTTGATCTATGTACAACTTTTGAACCTTTCATACAATTACTTGGATGATTTCCACTCTGCTCTAAAACCGATAACTACACTGATCGAACTGCAGGCGGAACACAATCTTCTATCGACTCTTAAACGAAATACTTTCCCGATATCATTGCGTAGGATAAACTTATCGAGAAACAAAATCAAAACCATCGAAGAAGGAACATTTGAAAACCTGAAATATTTGGAAATGGTCGATCTAAGATGGAACGAAATAGTTTCATTAGACTCATCAAGTGTTAAATTAAACACCAATATCATTGCAGTCAGTAATTTCTCAATTTTTGGAAATCCATTAAAATGTGATTGTCTTTTGGCATCATTGAAAAATACTTCAGTCAATAAATATCCAATATTTACTGATCTTGCGCCATCTGGTGAATGTCGTCAACATGACATATATTACTTAAAGGGAAATCACTCCGAATCGACTGATGAAAAACAGTTTGTATGCGGTTACAAAAGAAATTCCCTTTTCAAATTATCTTTCTCGTGTTACTTAAATTGTCAATGTTGTTTGACAGAAAATTGCCTTTGTCAACAGAAGTGTAGTAAAAACTGTCTTTGTAGATTTCGATACGATCTCACAGACTTTCGAGTCGATTGTAAAAATGGAAATTTAACTGATGCAAAAGGGATACATCCTAATGCGACATTGATTGACCTAAGCGGTAACGATCTGGGATATTTGAGAAATGAAACTTTTATCACACAAACCAGAGCTGACATTTTGTATCTAAACCATTCCCAAATTACTGGAATCGGCCAAAGAACTTTTATTACTTTTAACCTTCTCAAAATATTGCATTTAGAATATAATGTGATCAGGATGTTAGACTCAGACAGCTTGTTAGGTTTGTGGAACTTGAAAGAACTGATTCTCAATCATAACGAAATCGAGAGAATATTGCCAGCAACTTTCAACATGACACCGAATTTGGAAGTTCTAGACTTGAGCCATAATAATCTTGTAAGAATCGAAAGTCAAATATTCAATGCAAACAGTCTGAAAAAAATCGCTATTTTCGATAATCCCTGGTCGTGCGTTTGTGAAGATGTAAATATTTTAAGTACAGTTTTAATTAATCGATTTTCACCAAAAGATTTTGAAAATGTTTTCTGCAATCGAAGTGAAATTCCAGTCATTCAATACGACATTAATTTTTGTCGAAGTAAATATTTCAATACAAAGTCACCAGTGCGAAATACAATTTATGTCTATATTTTATCAATTGGTCTCCCAACAATTGTATTTTTGTTTGGGGCAATGATTCTTTTTTATGTGTATCGTATAGAGTTACAAATACTCTTGTTCACTTCTTTCGGTTGGAGAATTTTGTATAAGAAAAACAGATTAGATGATGAGGACAAGAATTTTGATGCTTTTGTGTCGTATCACCATTCGCAAGAAGAGTTTGTGGTGAACGAAATGCTTCCTCGTTTGGAAGGTACCAAACCAGCCTATAAACTGTGCGTCCATTTTAGAGATTTTGCCGTTGCAGTTGACATTGTAGATAACATAAATGAAAGTATTGAAAACAGTAAAAGAACGATTCTGTTACTCAGTGATCAGTTCCTCACCAGTGAATGGTGCAGGTACGAGTTTCAAGCAGCCCACCTTGATGCATTGTCAAATAAAATGAACAGCCTCATTCTGGTTTTGTTTGAAGACATCAATCCAGATTTAGTGGATGGTGGACTGAAGATATACATGAAGACAAAAACCTACTTAAGATATGATGATCCGAGATTTTGGGACAAACTTCGGTTTGCTTTGCCGGACAAAAACAGAGAAAACTAAAAACTGAAATCAAATATTTAGCATGAATAAAAGAACATTTCTTAATTTGTTGAAACCAAAAGATGCGGGTAAATGTATTTTTCCATTGTGTAAACCACAACCCTATCAACTCACTACACACACACATATCGCACTTTCCCGTCTTGTCCCTGTCTCTCCTCTTCCTCTCAGTTGCTAGCTCCGCGAGTTTCGTTGAGTAAACACGACTTAACAAGTCATATGGCTTTTTTCTCCCTCCTTGATTGAAGCCGGCATGCCCTCTCGACAAAACTGATTTGAGTTTCCCAGATCTTACAATATTAAGATTGACGGCAAAGTCTAGTGTGGAGCCCTCTGTGTACATTGTGTGCCACTGACAAAATTGTATAATTCCCGTCTGTGGCCACGGTAACTTTTAAGGACCAAGTTTCGGCATCATGCCGGAATAAGACTTCCTTGAATAAAATTCACAATACTCTTGATAACTCTAACAACAAGTTTATTGAATATAAAAGGAAACTGGTTGAATAAAATGTCTGTATTGTCTCCTACAATATCAAGTTCTCTACTGCAAGATGTTGATTTGGGAAATCTAATCGCAAACGACGAATTACAGGCAATCAACTCTTCCTCAGTTCTTCAATCATGCGTGTGTCTGTATTCTCGATAAGGCCACGGGAATTATAGATGTGCTTTTTAGCGACGACTGTCTTACGGGCAACCAAGGGTCGTTCCATGCTGACCTTTCTTGACTGGACCTGTCTCCGTCTCTTTGTGTTTATTTTACCTCTGGCCACGGGAGTTGCGACTGAAGTGAATCTCTGGTAACCTTCATTGTTGGACCCAATTCTCCGACTTTCTCTTTATTATGTAGACACCTCCCCGCCAGTTTGAAATTAATATATCTAATGTCTCTACCCTGACCGTCATAATCTTAGAGGATCTCGTTAATTAAACATATAGTAATCTCTTTGTTTAGAACCTCCACAAATATCTTTTCGTAATGATAATTCTGTACTTAACCAATCAGCATAAACAAATTCTCAGGTTAGGAACTAACAAAATTCTTCTTTGTTTAGAAGAATTTATAAGAATGAACACGTTTTGGACAGATAGTATAATGTGAACAAACCGCAAGGCTGGTACCGAAACAAAAATATATGCCCCTTTTTTTGTCTAAAATAATTTGTTTCCGTCTCTTCCATAAAAACACACACATTTTGGACAGATAGTATAATGTAAGCAAACCTCTGAACTTGATTTCTCAACAGTAAAGAAATTCGGACAACACATTCATTATGTCTTCTTCTCATCAGCGGAAAATGGATAGAGTCGGTAACTTTGGTTTCGCTCAGTTTTACTGGCCTATGGCTAGGTAATTCTGGGTTCGATTCTTCTTGGAGCTGTTCTTAAATTCATTTTATTATTTCAAATAAATTTGAATCGGATTTTTTTAATCATTCAACCTACTCTTCTGGGAGTTTTAATTATTATTCAATTAGTAGTCCCTCTAAATCACCATCCTATAATTTCATTCAGTTAAACGTCTGAACAGGGTCAGTGTCCTATTCCAATTGCATATTCTTCCTATGTTCTATTAGACTTTTTTGTTGTTTTTTTAAGGCTGGAAAACATTTTTGGATTGTAAGAATTCAAAAAAAATATTGATTTACTGCTACAAGTCTTACATATAATCCATGTTATGGTGACCTACCTACAGTGAATGAACTCTTCCGCCTTCATAAATACTAACCTGCGAGACTTCCTGGTTGAGGCAGTCGGGACGCAGTGTAATCTGCATATTTCGGACGGACACTTCTACCTGCTGACTAATAACACTCTTATTTTGTATATATGTTCTGTTATTTTCAATACACTTGTTCAACCTACCTTCGTCTTCCGTGTCTTTCTTTCTGGCTCCTAACAGGCCACAACAATCCATTACTGCGTGGAGAAAAGATGGATACATAACTTTCCCAAAGGTATTTGCACATAATAGTAAGAGTAGGAGTAAATAGGTTTGTCTATTTCACAGCCCAGTTCACACTCCTCCGCGGTCTCTTGAGTAGGAGTACATGTTCATCTCTTGTTTCCTGTTTAGGATTGGGTTTCCGGTTCCTTCTAAATTCTTCCCATTCTCTTTCACTCTCAGTAGCCCTTTGTGTTTAAGTGGCGTTATCACATTGCTTGGGGTGAAATGATTTTTATAAAAAGTGAATACAGTGAACCTGACTGGAATTGGAACTTGGCTCTCTGATTTCCAATTCCAAACCATTATCTATTATATCATCTGCACACCCAAGCTAACATGGTAATCCCAAGCATTCGGTAAGTCACTAGGTTTAATTAACCAGGCTTAACTTTCGTGATTTTACGAGAATTGGTATTTTAGCGATATTTTGCCAGAAACACTCTCATTCTAAAATTTAAAAAAACTATCATAGAACAAAAAAAACAGAAGATTGAATGAATTAAATTTGATCTGTGCCTGTTTGTGCATTGTATTGAATTATAACAAAAGTTAGTAAAATCTGAATACAGGATATTACTTCATACTTGACTGATTTATATATATATATATATATATATATATATATATATATATATATAGTCAAAAGCGAGTGCATTTCAATGCGTGTTTCAATACGATTCATGAGAATTTTAAATGGTTTTCATTAAGTAAAAATAGAAGAAAATGATGTGCATGTTCTTCATTTAATTTTTTATTTAAGGAAAGGAAAAAAAACTGTATAAATAGTAAAAAAATAAGTGCCATTTATGGAGATGGTACAAAAGCTGAAAGTATTCTTCATAAGTGGTTTGTTAAATTCAAAAGCGGAAATTTAGTTCTAGAAGGACGAGAAAATTTACGCAAGTTAAAGTGAAAAGGTGTATAAAAATTGTTTTTCCACCAACTGCAAGTTCTTGTGCAAGACACAAAAATTGGTAGAAACAGCAACTCTCGAAAAATAGGCGCAACTTAAAAGACAATACTGTAACAGGGGCGATATCAACCCTGAAGTAATAATGATAATAATACAGGAGGATATGCTGTAAAACAGAAGACACCAAGTGAAAGTGAAGCGTTTTCGAATAACCAAGATGTTAATATGCTGTAAAGACTTTGAAATGTAAATGTTACAGAAAGTTAATTTAAGACACGACATACAATCGTTTTGTAAGTGTACAAAGGATATCAGTTTACTAATAGAAAATTACTGGAACAATAATAATTTGGAACTTTTAAACAAAGAAATGGATTTTGATACTATAAGAATCGAAGTTAAAATTAAGGATGTTTTGATCTACAATTTATTTTTCAAACAAGAATCTCTGTAGTTTACAAAGAGCCGCAGAATAATTAATAGTGAGGTGATAAACAATAGCGTATTGTTGTAAACTTTGGAAACCAATCGATGAAAAAGTATATTGTTTATTCTCAGGAGTGAGGTTGTACTTTGGTAGTATGTCAGTACGTTCGCACTAGAAAAACAGGTACGTCACCATTCTGGGTCACGCGAAGCCAGCTCTCTTAATAAAGAGTCGAGCCAGCTGGAGGAGTGCGATTTTTGGGTTCGTCTGTCTTCAAATGCAGTCGAACTGAGTGGAGAGACGTCAGAGAGGGAAAAGGAAGCATCCGCTGTGTGTGTTGCTGAAGCTAAGGGTGAAGAAGCGAAATACTGCCGCTAACATCTAAGTACCGCCACTCCTGCTACTACTACTATTATTACTACTACCGAGAACGGGAATATTGAAGGTTGTAGTAGTTGCGCTAAGGACAGACCAAAAAGGGTTAAAACGAAGGCCACATCTCTCCTTACCGAAATTATTCCATGTATATGTGTTTGGTTATTGTTCGCATACAAGAAACATACAATCTTGTGCAACAGGAATTGTGTGTGTGTGTGTGTGTGTGTGTGTGTGTGTGTGTGTGTGTGTGTGTGTGTGTGTGTGTGTGTGTTGCTTTTATATATAAAAAAACTTTTGTTCTTTCAAAATCGAGTCGACTTGGTTATATTTATTTTTCTGTTAACCCGATTCTCACCCGACGAACTCGCAGGTGGACCAACGGGGAGCTTCAGGATTTCTACGATCTGATGACCACTCTCCAGGATTAAAACATTCACAACGTGGCTTGAGGGTGGCTTCGAATTGACATTGGGAACCGGAGACTTGTGTCTAATCTGTAATACTGGACCATACCGGACCAACAGCCGGTCTTATGGAGTATGTGGGTCTAGTTGGGTGAGGATACGGTGTTAATCGACAACTACGGTGTAAAATTTTAAAAGAAACAACACATTTATTTACAATTACAAATTTGAAAAGTACAAAACAAGGGTTGCACAAACATTTTCTTTTGTGCACGTCTTTGCACACTATAAAACTTTCAGGAGACAATAAAAGGAGAGAGTACACTCAAAAACTGAAAAAATACAAGTCACCAAAAATGTTAATAAGACCAAGGAATTCGTATACAAAATAGATCCTTTCAAAAATACAAAAATAAGGGAAAACTCGGAATACGAGGATTCACAATATGGCACAAGGCAGACTCTTTTAAGTGACACCAACCGTTGTCGTAACGGCTCCGTAAAGGACTTCTCAGTTTGAAGGACTTTGACGTAGGCAAATTCTTTTAGGTTCTGGGGTGTAAAATTTGTCGTACAAATCTGCCTTGGATCTGACACGTCAGATTTATAACCTCTCACTGGATTGTGCTTTTATGCGATGTTTTGTGAAAACTCCCCCGGGCGAACTTGACGCTCCGCCGTTTTCTTTTCAACTCTCTTCCCTCCGTCAACTGCTGATAGTAGTCCTTTTTATTCTCAATGGGGTCATAAAATTCGGCTCCAGTCAACATTTTTAGAGGCTAGAAAAACTTGATTCCCATTAGCAAATATATGTAAAATCCCCTTCCAAGTATTCCAAAAAAGTAAATTCACAAGAGTTTGGCACTTCTTTGCTTGAGCCTAAAAGACCATAAAAATGCATGAAATTTAACTTTTTTAATAAAATAATTTTTTTATAGTTGAGTAAAGATACTCCTAGTGACACAATGATACTCTGCATATCTCATATGACATTTGTAAAGCATTTGGATATCCCTATGGTTCAAACATCCGAGAGATACAAACTTTATTTCATGTAACCATTGTAAGGCATTTGATAATACTTGGATAAATGAATCGCTATGACATTTGGGACATCCTAGAGATGCGCAATCTATCTCATGCAAACATTATAATTTCATTTGAAGGCCATAAAAATGCACGAAATTTAACTTTTTTTTTTTACTACAAATAAAATTTTTATATTCTCCCCTCAAGAGAATGTGCAATAAAAACATTTAGCTTATTGCAAGATTTTATTCATTTACTTTTCTTTACACAAAAGCATACATTTCAGCAAATTTTATACAGAAAACTAAAAGGATACTTTAATATTTTTTCAAAACCTTTAATAGAAAATTTTATACACAAAAAAGAGTACATTAGTTTTTCAGTTTCAGCACCAAATAAAAATTCATGAGGACAATTTTTTCAGACTTTCATTGTATCCTTTCTTTTAGGCCTTCCAGATTTAAATGTATTGAATACGGGATTTACGATTTTCTTGCACACATTCGTTTTATCTTTAGTTGATGAATTGATTTAAACCGCTTCGTTTAGTGAAGAGACCTCATTTGTCTTAGGTGAACAATTAAAAATTATTTTGCAAGTTGTTAGGTCCTCAAATTTGGACATAGATCTATGAAATATCCAAATGTAGTCAAATTTATCAGGAGAAACATCATTCTGTACATTAATGGCTACAGCATGGTTTGAAGGGACAGGTTTAATTTTTTTCTCTCCTCCCAAGGCAATTTTGCATACAAATCATCTTCATGTTCCCTAGTTGATGAATTACTTTTAGGAATATTATTTAACCACCGATTCCATCATAGTTTTACTAATATCCTTAATTCTGGTTTTAACCAATTGAATCTCAAGGACACATGGCACAGTGGATAAATGTGTTGGTTAGATCCAGTGACAGCACCCAAAGAGTTGTGAGTTCAATACTCGGTTAATGCAGTGGAGAACTTGGAGAGTTGAATTAACGGGAGTTAACTGATAACTGACATCCATTAGACATGGCACGTGGAACTAGAACAGAGTACCCCAGTGAGCGAAATAAAGGGTTCAGTACGACATTCCAACAACCTGCAGAAGGCCGGAGTGTACAACGGCCAAAACGTTGTAATAAATATGGCGACAAAGATGAAAACAATAGTCCGAATAATGTAAATCGTGTACATAGTACCTCATCTCAGAAATATAGAGAGATACGAAATTGATTCTTGGTTTTAATAACTTCAGAAGGTAACCAAGATAATACTATCTGGGTATTTTCATTAATAGAACCACTAGCAACTTGTATGTTGTCCTGAGCAGGATTATATCTGTAACCTAATACCTTCTCTAAACTCATAACCATGTGCAATAAACTTACATCCTTCATTGTTCGAGTTTTACCATTCTCACAATTTCTATTGCAAGATTTCAAATTAATGTTTCCATCACACATTTCGTCTATTGATTCTTGGTAAAGATACAATAACCTTTCAGGAGAATTACTAGTTTTCACATGAAAATTTAGGTCCTCAGATTTGAGTATAGATCTATGAAGTATCTAAATGTAGTCAAATTTATCAGGAGAAACATCATTCTGTACATTAATGGCGGAAGCATGGCTTCAAAGGACAGATTTATTTTTTTCCACCTACCAAGGAAATTTTACAGACAAATTGTAGTCGTGTTCCCCAGACGTTGCATTTTTAATGACACTAGTAGATATATTATCAGCTTCAGAAATATCACTATTTACATTAGCTTCAGAAATATCACAATTGTCTTCAGCTTCAGAAACATCACAATTTTCTTCAGCTTCAGAAACATCACAATTTTCATTAGCTTCAGAAATATCCCAAATTTTTAACTTAAAAAATATCAGAATTTTCAATAGCTTCAGAAATATCACCATTTTCATAAGCTTCAGAAACATCACTATTTTCATCAGTGTCAGGAATTTCTGAATCATCAATTACAATTAGTATACCAGGCATCTCATCATTGTCAGAACTCCCCACGGAATTTTCGTTATCAAACAATGTAAATATTTCTTAATCTTTCATCTAAAAGAGGATATCAAACATCATCATTGTCTGAATATTTAACCGTAACAGAAGCATCACAAATATCGTGACCAATAAAGACACTAGATAATTCAGGTCAGAAATCTCCGAATCATCAACTTAAGAATTATTGTTATCAAAGAAACTAGAAATTTCATCAATCAAAAAAAGAAATGTCCGAATCATCTATTTCAAAGAGTATAGCAGCCAACTTAGCATTGTCCGAATTTTCCACAGTATCAAAATTTTCAGAATTATCGTTATCGAAAGAGACTAGATAATTCATCAATTTGTTCGTCTATCTTGGCTAATTCTTCCAAAGCATCACATCGAAATTCTTCAAATATAATCATCATACACTGATACTTCAATATTACTAAAAACGCAAATATCATCTATTTTGTCATTAATAGTTTCCATGGTATCTAACCACCTATTAATCGCTTGCTCCTGAGCAGAGTGATAGCCTTCTTGAATATTTGCTTTAGCCTTCAACGAGTTTAGAGACCTCTCAATCCTTTTTTGGACCTACATCTCTTTTTTAATATACTAGAAACCTCCTCCATTTTCTAGATAAACTTCCAAAGATAATTAACGTTTTAAGCGAAAACATTTTTGTTTATGAGAGCAGAACTTTTGTTACTTCAGTAAATACAACAATTTTTTTCTTAATGAATGAATAGCAAAATGTTACGTATAAAATTTTTCAGGCTATTTTAACGTTGACATAATAACTTCAGTCGGGAATACTGGATATTAATTCCTTTTGACGAAAATAAATATGTGAATCACTACGATATTTGAGACATCCTAGAGATATGTACATTATCTCATGTAAACATTGTAAGGCATTTGATAATACTTGGAAAAGTTAAACACTAGATGGTAGAGATATTTTAGCAATATGCATTTCATCTATCTATACATACATTGGGGGTAGAAATATTAGTACACATACAAATTTTTAATTTATTGTATTTCCAACTAACAGATAAACATACTTTTCATATAATTAACTGTACACAGATACATAACTAAATATGCATAGAAAACAGAAAAAAATATGATTTAATAGAAATAAATCCCATTTATTCATTTTAATCGGTGAAAAAGTATTTGTACAATGCAAATTTCAGATTTTCAAACTATTAAATTGCTTTAATACTCAAGATTATTCAAGTGGAATAGTCTAGAATGTTCATATAATGTTATCAGTAGTTTCTTTTAGCCTAAAAAATACAAACAGAACATTCTGTTATTCGTACAAGAAGGTTATTATCATGGCAAGAGGTAAAGAATTGAGAAATTCACAAAAAGAACTGATTGTTAAGCTGTGGAAAGAAGATAAAAGTTACAGGAAAATCTCAGACAACCTAGATATTCCATTTACTATCATTAGTTCATTCATTGCAATGTATGAATCTCAAAAGTGTTGAAAAACAAAGAACATGTGCACCACGGAAGATTCCTGCAGGATCTTCGAAGAAATTAATGCGCCAAATTCAACCAAATCCAATGATTACTCGTCTAGAGTTGCAGGATGATTTGCATTCATCAGGAATCCGTGTCACTAAAAGGACAATAAAAAATGAAATTCATAGGAATCTAACAATCTAAAGTCGCGCTCCCCTCGAAAAACTCTGTAGTAGGATTAGATAGTCGTAACACCGTATAGAAATATACACTTTCCCTTTCACTAAGAGAGTGACAAAGAAAACTCTCTCCCCCTTTCTTCTCTATTACACATACTTCCTTTCCTTCCTTCTATTCTTCCTATCCTGGGTAACGGAGAGAACCCAGACGCAGTTTATGTGAGTCAGTGAACGTCATAAAAAAAAAAATATATCAACCAATGACAATATGTCCCGTCAAAAATCAGACGGAAAATACGTATGTGTCAGGCCTAATAAAAAAAAAAAACAAAAAAAAACACGAACGCACCAGAGAAACCGCAGCAGGAGAAGTGGGAAATTGGTTCGATGTAGCAGTTCGAGACGCAAGGGTTGGAGATTCATTGGATGTGAGTTTGACCAAACGTGCAACTCCAGAAGAAAAAGAAGAAAGGATGAATTTAACAAATTAATTTCTGTGAGCCCAAAACACAACGACCCTGTATGAACTCTCAAAACACAAAAGGACTAAGACGATAGTCACCCACTGTAACCAACAATAAAATGGTATTTTAGACACTTTGGCCTTTACTTGGCCTTTACTTGATCTCTATATACCATATTGGTGAACCCCTTCACAAAAAGAGCTACATACTAGTAACTCCGGCGCGAACTCCCTTCAAAAAACAACAAAAAAAAAACACAGAAAAAAACGACAGGACTGACCACATGACAAAAGCATAAATCTGGGTAAATTACCGTTTTCTTCTCTTTCGTTTCCTCTATCTTCTTGTATAGTTCCGGATGAGTATATAAAAACAGTTTATAAAAAATGGAGGCGCAGTCAAACGTCCACAATTTATGGAGACCAGTGTCGCCGGTTGGTTCACTATAATTGAATCACAATTTCATTACAAACATTCCAGCACCCGTTTTAGAATCAAGAAATTATACGAAACTCAAAGAATCAGTTGTGAATGCTTATGGAAAGACCATGCCAGAGCTGTTAGAGAAATTAATGAAGACCACTGCATTAACTGGTGATCCAACATTATATTTACAGGAGATATCGGCGATTGAAAGTAGGATTGGGGCAAGTGACGAAATAGTATGTCACAAATTCATTAGAGCCCTTCCACCACAAATTGCCCCGGTTATAGCAGCGCACACAGAAATGCCTTTAACAGACATAGGTAGGCTATGTGATAACTTGATGCCACTAATTCAAAATGCATCAGTCTGTCAGGCTATAGAACCTGAAAACAAACAACATAAGAACAGCTCAATTCACGGAGGTTTGCGTCCTTTTTCCGTAAAACAAAGACCGAAAGTCTGCAGAACTCATTTGTACTTTGCAGACGAGGCTCGTACATGCAAACCATGGTGTAAATGGGCCACATAAGAGAAAGAATAATGTACGAATGTTACCAAACTCTCGACCTTCATCCCCTACCCATAGTGATTCAGAAAACTAGTAGGGCGGACTGCGTTAGCTCCCTGAGGTTCGCCACTACTAACACTAGCAGCTAGAATAGGAGCTACGAAAATAGATTTTATAGTAGATACAGGCGCTAGTGTCTCCATCTTGCCTCATTCAGTTGTTGGTATTTTTTAGAACCGACACCAGTTCACCTTTCATCTGCTGGTGGTGACTGTATTACATGCTATGGTCAAGCCATTTTGGAAATAAGAATACCTTCATTAAGGCGTGCTTACCAATGAACTTTTGTAATCACTGACGTTACGAATCCATTCCTAGGTTTAGACTTTTTGAAACAATTCCAATTAGTCATAGACTGTAAAAATAAATGTATTAGCGATAGCATAACAGAGAGAAAGGCGGCAGTAAAAACGATAATAAGAACCATGGATAATGTAATAGTGAATGGCATGGATATGGCCACACATATTTGTGAACTGAAATCATAGGCAAATATAAAAGTGTTACTTCGTCACAAATAGATAAAAATCAAACATATGGTGACGTTTATCATAGAATAGACACTGAAAGCCACGTACCATTATTTGCCAAGGCACAACTTTCTGGACCTAAATTAGACGGCACCCAAGCGGAATTTTAAAAGTTACTAAGTACAGGCGTGGTAATTAGACCTTCAATTAGTGAATTCTCCCTTACATTTAGTACAAAAACCAGATGGTAGTTATCGAGCTTGCGGTGATTACCATGCTTAAATAGTATCACAAAAACAGATAGATATCCTGTACCCAATATAAATTTTTAGCGCACGATTGGCAAATAAATCTTGCTTTTCCAGAATAGATCTACTGTCTCTCTATCATTAAAAATACACCCCGAGGACGTAGCAAAAACCGTTGTAGCTACACCCTTTGGGCTGTTGGAATTCTTATACATGCCTTTCGGTTTAAAGAATGCCTCGGCTACATTTTAGTGTTACATAGGGTATTTTTCAAACTGGACTGTGTATTCATATATCTGTATGATATCCTAGTTTTTAACGTGATAAACAGCAACACAAAAAAAAACTGGACAAGGTACTACAAGTATCAAATGGCAATAACCTAAAAATTTCAATAGATAAGTGAATTTTTAGCGTAACAGAACTAGATTTTCTGTTTTCTAGTAAAAACGGTTTACTACCTACACAGAAGAAAATTAAAATTATTGAAAATTTTCCTAAACCAACAGATTCTAAAAGCTTAAGACGATTTTTAGGCATGACAGGTTTTTACCGAAAGCTTATTCCAAATTATGCAAACATATTACCGTTATCTGAACGCATGCGATTAAATCCTAGATCAATATTTGAGCTAAATGAACGAGAATCTAACGCATTTGATGATATAAAAAAATAAGTTGGTTGAGATAACAGCATTAGCACATCCCCAGTCTTCAATAACAGAGTCCCAGTTAGTAACTGATAGCAGTCAATATGCAGCGGGTGCAGCTTTACATCAGATAGTAGACAACCTATACCAATCGGATTCTTTTCCAAAATATTTTCACAAGCACAGACAAAATATTCCACGTTCGATCAAGAGCTTCGGTTTATCTCTCCGTACTGCATTTTCGCCACCCTTAGAGGGTCGCAGTGTAGTGCTGTTTACGGATCTATAGCAAAGAAAACGGCGGCTTACCTTGTCAAACTAAGTGACAACACGTTGCGTGTATCCTACGACGGAAAATGTGGCGAAAAAGAAAATTACTTACCCCCAAAAAAGGGCACGTATTCCGCATGACATGCTGAAGATGGGATATTTAAATTAAAAACAAGTCTGTCGCAGGAGTCTCTATAAAAGTATTTTGATATGCAAAAATTGGGCGTCCTCTCCCAGTTGTCGACGAATGAAAATCCGAAATCCGTTCGACAGCAACGTCTTCTTTCAGTGTTATCTGAATATATTTCGGCTATCATATATATAACAGAGGCGAGCAGAATGTAGTTGCGGAATGTCCCTCTAGACTCGCACTCGAAGTTCAAATAGATGCTTGCGACTTATTAGAGATACCATAAGTACAGAAACAAGATGACGAAATCAGGTCATGTAAAAATCTAAAGGAATAATTCCCCTAAAATCGGATCCATACTATGTGATATTTCCACTATACACCCCATGCCATTTGTTCTTAGAGGTATGCGTAAAACAATATTTACTAGCTTACGTTGCTTAGCATACCCTGGAATAAGTGCCTCTTTGAAATTATTAAAAGCAAGATATTTGGGGCCTGAAATGGACGAATCCATTAAGACATTCTGTGCAGAATGTGTTGTCCGTCAACAATCCAAGATTCACAGACACACCAAGTCTGCTGTGCAGAATTTTGAATTACCTTCAGCAAGATTCCAAACTGTAAAAATCAACATCGCCAGGCCGTTACCGTCAACACGAAGGGAATCAGAACAATATATCAGCCCTCATCGATATTTACTTACTTGTATAGATCGTGCGATAAGTTGGACTGATGTCCAACCTATGATAAAGATCACAGGAAAGTCAGTAGCCCAAGCTTTCATTGATGCATGGATATCACGATTTGGTGTACCACTATACGTTGTGACTGATCGTGGTCGCCAATTTGAAAGCGAATTATTCCAAGAATTAGCAAAAGTAATAGGATTGTATAGATTAAGAACAACGGTATATCATCCACAAAGTAATGGATTGATAAAAAGAGCGCATCGCATATTAAAAACAGCAATAATAGCTCAAAAGGAATCTTGGGTAACCGCCATACCCATTGTACTTTTAGGAATTCGTAGTACTCCAAATGAATCTAATTTTGCACCATTCACGGCAGTTACTGGAGCACCAATACTGATCCCTTACCAATTAGTTGACAAAGGAAATATTAAAGACATTGCTCCTGTGCAGGAAGAGTATATAAAAAAAAATTATGTAAATCTATGTCACAATTAGACATGTTAAATGACGACAGAACACACCTTCATACCAAATTCTTTACATACTTGCGATAAAGTATTGCTTCGGGTTGATCGAGTACGAAAACCTTTGGAAGCACCTTATACAGACCCTTAAAAAATTTTACAATGTTCGCTGAATCATTACTTAATATATTTAAATAATGATATACATAGACAAGTATCAATCGATAGATTAAAACCATATATAGAACCATCTGTACAAGAACACAAAAATAGTGCCAAATTACAGGCTAAACCAAATAAATACACAGTGAGAAAAATGTTACTATTAGTACGTCTGATGAAAATAATACAAGCAGTAATACCAAATCGTACACATCTAAAGCAGGTCGACGTGTCACATGGAAAAAAACAGAATGAATACTATTATTTTAAGTAAAAAAAAAAAAAAAAAAAAAAAAAAAAAAAAGAGAAGTTTACTAATTATAGTATAGGACAGAATCGTACCAAAAATTTATTCACACCATGTCTGAAAGAGGAACGTCTAGTAGGATTAGGTAGTAGTAATACCATATGGAAATATACTTTGCTTTTCATTAAGAGAGTGACAAATAAAACTCTCTCTCCCTCTATTACAGATACTTCCTATACTTAGTAACTGACAGAACCCGGACATAGCTTAAGTGGGTCAGTGGACATCATAAAATAAAAATTAAAAAAAATCAACAAATGACAACACAACCCTCCAAAAATCAAACGGAAAACATGGATGTGTAAGGCACAATAAAAAGAAGAAAAAACCACGAATGCACCAGAGAAGCCGCAGCAGGAGAAGTGAGAAATTGGTTCGATGTGGCAGTTCGAGACGCAAGGGTTGGAGATTCATCGGATGTGAGTTTGACCTGACGTACAACTACAGAAAAAAAGGATGAATTCAACGAATTAATTTCTGTCAACCAAAAACAGAACGACCCTGTATGAACTCTCAAATCACAAAAGGACTAAGACGATAGTCACCCATTTTAACCACTGTAACCAAATGGAGTCAACAATAAAATGGTACTATAGACAGTAACTTTGGCCTTTACTTCATCTCTATATGCTATAACTCAACTGCTATTGAAAAGACACAGAGATGTCAGGTTGGAATTCGTTCATGAACATAAGGATAAGGGAAAACCGTATTGGGAAAGAGTATTACGGACAGACAAAACCAAAATTGAGTTGTTTGGATGTAATTCTAGAAATCGTCTATGGAGGGAAAATGGTAATGTCTTCAGACAAAAGAACACAGTTCCAACAGTGAAATTTGGTGGTGGCATGTATGGGGATGTTCTTTTGCTGCAAAAGGTACTGGCAACATATCAGTAAAAGATGGTAGAATAAATGCCGCAGCATATCAAAATATTTTGGAAGCAAATTTAATGATTTCGGTTGAAAATCTTGAACTCCCTCCTGATTGGATCTATGATAATGATCCTAAGCAAACTGCAAAATCTACAAAGAAATGACTTTGCTGAAAATAATATAAATATCCTGAAATGACCAAGTCAATCCACAGATTAAAACCCAATCGAGAATCTGTGGCCTTATTTGAAAATTCAAATCCAATCGAGAGTTCCAACAAACATCCAGGATCTGAAGACCATATACGAAAAAGAATGGAAGAAAATACCAACTAAAATTTGCAAATCATTAATTGAGATCTACAAGAAGAGGTTGGTTCCTGTAGAAATGAATAATGGCTATTCTACAAAGCATTAAATGAAGATTATGCATTCTTTTTTGCATTGTACGAATACTTTTTCACCCATTAAAATGGATAAATGGGATTTATTTGTATTAAATCAATTTTGTTAGTTTTCTATGCATATTTAGTTATCATGTATCTGTGTACAGTTAATTATATGAAAAGTATTTTTATTCATCAGTTGGAAATACAATAAATTAAAATTTGTATGTGTACGAATATTTGTCTTCTCCCCCACCTTATATAAAGGGCAGTTGTCAGTGTGTGCCCGGTTAAAACTAATAAACTACTGTAATTCGTGACAAAATAAATTTATATACAGATTCATTATCACCCAAGCCAGCTTTTTGTAAAAACATTATCATTGTATGATTTGTATTTACGAAGATATTTTAAAATTAAATGCATTAGAATGCATCCGAAATTCTCAGAATTAAAAAGTAAAAATGATCAGTAATAATTCTTATTCTCGAATCGGATTACCATTCGTTTTTACTTTTTTTATTCTGCTGAACGCAATACAAGTATGTATTTTTAAATTTTCTATGTTCTTGAATTTATTTTCTCATCTATAGTAAATAAAGGCGTAACCTTAAAAAAAATTAATAAGACAACAAAGTAAATTTAAAAATAGAAGAATATTAAATATAATTATTTGACAAAAAGTTTAATATTTATTTATTCAAATATTCGAGTGTGTGCGTTCGGCTAAAACTAAAAAACTACAATAATTAGTGTACGTGTGTGTGTGTATTTTATTAACTTATTAATATTTTTCGGTCATCTTATGAAAAATAATATTTTATTCAATCTTAAACTGAATTTAAGAAAATAACACACTACCAATACCACACTTGGGGTGCTTAGAGGGCTGAGCATCCCCATATTTTTATTCAAAAAGACACTTTATTTTTCGATTTAAAAACTCTAACATAATTACTCTGTTAATGTTGTTTTCAAGCAAATCAAACTTAGATAAAAGTTCATTAACCTTTTTTTCCAATTATTATTATTAAAAATTAAGTAAACTTAGGATATATTTAAACATTTAATTTTTTCAAGCAAAAACTATAGCTGGTCTAAGCTAGTCATAGCTGATCTTAACTGGTCAGAGCCAGTCCAAGCTAGTCATAGCTGTGATACTGTAGTGAACAAAACAAGATCTAGATTTAAAAATTCAAATGCTAAGCATTGATTCATTTTGTTAGAAATTAAAAAGACTCAAATTTACAAACTTTGCTTAACACACACACAAAAGCAAATCCAAAACAAAACTCGTGAAATTTCACAACTTGATGCGAAATGTTTTTCAGCCAATAGAAAACTAGGAAACATTTAAAAACAAAATTCAAATAATCTTCAATTCTCAGAAACAAAATTCTTTTACGGACCTTTTCACGAGCCGAAACGAAGTTTGTTCGTCCTCCAATGGAAAGGCCCGAATCATATCCGGCAATGAATTCCCAAATGACCTTTTCAAGCCCCACAAACAAAATAAAAGACGGGCAAGTTCGCCTGTCACCAGAGAGAAGGAGGCGAGCATATTAACACGTCCCTTGAGAAACGTCAAGCGATCATTATTAATATCTCTAACTTTCTCCCTCACCTCTTTTATATTTGATAAACGAACGGGATATTTTAATACTGAGCGATTACTTCAAAGACATTCCTACCCTACAATAATGCTCATACATACATACATACATACGTACGTACGTTCCTGCCTACGTACACATAAAATCATTCTTGCAAGGACTACTACGAACATTTTGACGACCTTGTATCAACCAAAATACATTAATTTTATTTGTAGAGACCTTAATTGATTTATATGCATATAAATTTGTTGTTTCACTTTACAATTTGATTTTCTTGTTTTATATCCCTCTTATGGAGGGCTATCTAACTAACAAGGCCAAATCAAACTAATCTGCTTCAACACTCATACACTTCGCTATAACTGATAACCCACTATAATACTACCAGCGCGGGGACGGATCCCTATACCAGGTAAGTATCTTTATTTAAATAAGAATTAGCAGAGACAGACATTAGTTACGGTCAACATTAGTCATGTTGAATATTTGTTTTACAAATTTAAATTTTTTTTATTTAAATTAATTTTCGAAAAAATAAGACTCACTGAAGTTTTTTTTTTTTACTTTAATAGAACTTAATTGAAAATTATTTACTTTTTTATGTTAGTTACAAACCAAAAAACAATAAAGATTGAATAAAAAAAATATTTTCCATAAGATGGCCAAAAAATAATTCAATAATACTCAGCGAGACGTTAATTATTGTAGATTTTAATTTTTAGCCGGACACACATACACACACTTGAATATTTGAATAGATAAATAGTAAACTTTTTGTCAAATAATTGTATTCAATATTCTTCTAAATTTACTTTGTTGTTTTAATATTCATTTTTTTAAAGTTACGCTTTTATTTACTATAGATGTGAAAATAAATTCAAGAGAATAAAACTTTAAAAATACGTATATGTATAGCTTTCGAAAATATCCACATAATAAAAAAAGTAAAAACGAGCGGTAATCCTAATCGTGAATAAGAATTATTACTGTTCGCTTTTACTTTTTAATTCTGAGATGATAATATTTTTTTTTTCAATAAGCTGGCTTGGGTGATAATGGGTCTGTATATTTACTTTTCATTAATTACTGTAGTTTTTTTTAGTTTTAGCCGGAAACAAATACAGACAACTGCCCTTTACATATGTATAGATAGATGGCTGAAAAATATCAATAAATTGTCAAAATAAACTATTACTCAGAGATCTCAAGAGCAATACTGAGTATCCCCACTAGTCCCATATAAATATTGAAAGCCATTTGATAATACTTGGATAAGTCAATTGCATTGATGCGTACGAGAGATGAAACAGCAGCAATGAAGAAGGTTACTCTGATCTCTGCTTACGTTTTTACTATGCTTATTACAGACTTTACTTTATGGTCATGTGCTTCCCACAAACATAATGACTAATACCAGAAACTCCTTGTAGTTACTTCACAAGAGTTATTCAGAATACTACTTGACTCATCATGAAATTTTGATTTCCAACTTGCTAAATATACAGCCAGGCCCAATTTAACAATTTACTTGTTAAATGACGCCACAGACTTACAACCAGTTATAATCTACAATATTATTGGTCCTGACCTGGCATCTCAGTTTCAATCCTTTTCTCACCACTGTATCATATTTTACCTCTATAAATACTTTTATGGTAAATGTTCTGATGAACTTTCCTCCATGGTACTTAGACTTTATGAATTTAAGCGCAGTACTAGATTGGCAGTAAGGTCTCATCAATTTACAGTGGAAATGGCTGGAAGTTCTTTGCTAACAGTTTCTTTTCTCTCATTTCTCACTAGTGGAACTCTCTACTGGCTCCTTGCTTCCCAGTCAACTTTGATCTTCAAAAATTGAAATTCAATATCAATTGTTATCTGTCTTCTTAATTCTTATTCTTTTATTGTCCTCTCGCCTTAATAGTAGTTTTTTTCATATTTTCTAACACTCAATAACTTCTTGCATCTTCGTGGTTTTATTGTTTTGTGTGGGGGTGAAATGATCTTAAAAAAAAAAAAATCTTACTTATTTGCAGAGCAAAGTAATGTATAGAATGTAGAACTGATTTTAGAATCTGCTTAGTGCTATATAAACAGTTAGAAATAAATTAAAAACATTAATAAAAATTATAATAATGATATTCAAGCTATCAGAAGCAAGTTGACACAAGCTTATTATGCATTTGATATGCTTGAAATAGCAATAATCTAAAATATCTCACTTTGCGACTTTGGAACATAACTTTGTCCTTTTTTTCTTTCCTGGTGACATGACTACATGAATTTAAGCATGCTACTAGATTGGCAACTAGGTCTCACTGTTTTACTAGATAGAAGTGGTGTTTGCATCTAACAGTTTCTTTTTTTCTCACTTCCCACTTGTGAAATTCCCTTTTGACTTTTTGCTTCCTTGACACCTACAAAACTTTAAATGCAACAATCGTGATTCGTCTCCCTGAGCCTTATTCCTTTATTGTCCTTTCCTCACTGAAGTCTTTTCATTCTCTCTCATTTCCAGTAACCCCATGTCCTAGTGGGGTACCATCACTTTGTGTGGGGTGAAATGATTTAATAATAAAAAAAAGGGGGGGGGGGTGATTTTTTTTAAAGAAAGACATTTTGTCAGGTATTCAAACATCCCGCAGCATTCGACAGTGGTGTTATCTCATATTCAAGAATTTAAATTCTTCATTGCTGATTGCTTCCTTTATAAAGATGACTAAGTAGACCAATTCTTGCATGGAAGAGTCAATGTCATTGACTGCATAGTAATATTGTCTACCAATATTACCATGCAGTCAATGTCATTGACTGAGATTGATTTTGTCGAGCCTTTCTCTCTTGTCATTCGATTTCTTCCACTCCCCTTCTAGTGGCTTCAAAGTGTTTGGTTCTGATGGTCATGGAACACCACCAGTTCGTACAGATTTGTGCTTGTGTTTCAAATGATTTAGGCTCAAGTCCAGTGGCTTTCAGTGTTGAGTTGGTCATTGTATCTTTGAATAGGGCAACCTCACACTTTTCTCCCTGAAGTAAGCTTACTGAATAAGACCTGATGTGGAAACCATCACTCTTTCATTCTTGTTCCATGATCAGCAATTCAATGCTTTGACAGTTGGAGCTTTCCAAGACTTTAGTGTTCCCATTTCATGTTCAAGATTGAACAAAGCTTTTGCTGGTGAAGCTGAAATGACAACAGCATTATAGACCATAATTTATGTTGTTAAATTCAGATCTTTGTTGTTGAAGACACATTTGATTATCTTTTCAAATGCCTCAAGTGAGGTTCCAATTCTGTTCACATCCTTTTCTGAGGTGCACAGTACTAATAGAGAGTCAAAGAGGTACAAATTACTCAACAAAATAATAAGACAAAAACAGGTATGATTAATTTATTTTTTATTTATAATTCAACAGAGATTAGTTAAGCCCCTGAGCAGATGGGTATACTTGGAAGCAAACAGCCAGCCATTATTTTTTTATAACTAAATCTATTTATCAATCAAGTTTGCATACTTTGAGTAACATGTCTATCAGTTCACAGATTATCTACTTCTAGGTGATATCATTCTTCAGGTTTACCTAATTTGCATATTAATTTTTAAAAAGTATATTTCATTAATTAACTGTCCTTTATTAGTGTTCTTTTATTCAAGGATTGTTTTGATTTCCATATCAAAAATAGTTCTGTTCAGGAATATTTTCTTATATAGTGCAGAAAAGTGTTTGAAATATGCATTTTACTTGACCTTCAACAAGTAGGCATCTATTTGTAAAACTTTCCAAGCCAATTTATGAATGAAATGTTCATTTAAACTTTTTGTTTCAAATATTTCAAGTAGTGGATATATCTTACTTTGTGTAGTGATAGTGTGCAGGCAAAGCCTACTTGTAATGATTAAAGATCAACATTTGCCTTGCAGTAAGTATCTTTCAAGTTAGAGAAAAACAAATGTGTTTTTTTCTTTGTTTTACATGTACTTCTGAATTTTGGCACTGACAGGCAAATGTTATGAAAGCTTAATTGATATTAATATGAAAAAATGTTTTTAAAAAAACGAATACTTCTTGGAGAAGCGTGTTTCTGTAGAAATTTTTTTTTTTTTAAGTAATATCAAAATTACTGCTTGTGATCACATCTTACTGCCTGTTTATAGTCACCTCTCAACAGACAAAAAAAAATAAAGAAATTATTAATATTACAAAGAGTTTTAACAAAATACACTTTCTAACATGTAATTTACTGGCTTAGAAACCAAATACTTGCCATTCGATTCTTGAAAAACACAAGCATATTCCAATATGGAACTATTCCCAGTGTCTGTCTAATCATTAAGACTCTTTGAATTTAGGCATAGAGAGATTAAAAAAAACAAAACATTGAGGTCTAAGTGGAAAGCAATACTTATTTGATTGCTGCTTGGATGTCTTCTCTTCGATGTGTACCATCACAGAAAGGTCGATCATTTGTCTGCTTGCAATTGCACAACCAATATTCTTTCGTTTCCTCAACCACAAATCTTAAAGGGACGTATTTCTTCAAATGACTTTTCTTGAAAGATGTTCCTTCCAGTCTTTTGTGCCAACCATCACAAAATGGCTGCAATAATAATAATAATAAAAAAATATGATTCAAGTAACTCTTCCAATATTTTTCAACAGTTAAAAGAGCATGATTTAAGAAAAGAAAAAACTCAATGTTTGACAATGTTAAACACTATTTCAATAAAATGTCATTATAATTATATTTTTTTTAAATTTTCAAGCCTAAAAATATATAAATCTATGAAAAAATTATAAGTCTTTGTACAAATGTTGCTTGTTTTATAATGAAAAAAATGGCTGTCCTGGTAATTAAAGTGTCAAAATGAATGAAACACCACCACCATGTGAAGGCATGCGACTGAAACATGCTTAATAAAATGGTGATCTTGTTAATCTTGGAATTTTCCATTAGTTGATTAGTTACTAAGAGGAATTAATCAAACAACTTAGTATAAATCTTATGGAACTCTCCTGTTATTCTGTTCATCCCTTCCCGGGCCAATAAGGATGATGATAATGGACAATAAAATTATAAGAAAAATAAAACAATTTAAAAAAATGCTTTCCACATGCATTTTAAAATCGTAAGTATTTTTTTTTTTTTTTAAAAAGATTTTGTTTTTCCTTCCGCAAATATAAGAATTAATTTCAATGCTGCATTTTTATACTGGGACAGGTTGTGCCAAACTTTGAAAAAAGGCAGGAGTTAGAATTTTTTCTTTATATTAATATTTATTTAATATTCTTCGGTAAAAGAGAGTTTAAGACAAATTCAAGTGAAGAGATGAGAACTTTATAGAAAGCAACTACCAAAGAATTGTATTAGTTTATAAAATTTATTCTAGCCAAACTTTATACTTCTCACCATTTGACTAAATAATACTAATTGACCTTGAACTAGCAGAAAAAATGAGAAGCTCCCAGACATATAAATCCCAGGTAGAACACCTCTAATCAAAAAGAGATTATAGAAACATTACTAATTTTTATATTTTTTAATGCAATTTGTTTAAAATTGGGTTCATATTTGATGTTTATTTAAAATATTTTTGCATAAGTTTTTAATTTTTCTTCTCCATTTAAGGAATTTTTAATAAAAGCATTAAAAAAAAAAAAAACCCCTGATATTCAGTAATTATATATTAAAAAAAAAAAAAAACAGTACAAAAAGCAACAGTTTTTTTAAGACATTACAGCTGCAGCAGCCTCATCAACGTTCAAGTAGTACTAGTCTTATTACAGCCACTCATCAAGACGCCGGATTGTAAAATTTCACAAATTTCAGGCTTGGACAGAAAAGGGAGCACACCAAACTTTATGTAATCAACTCAAATATTAAACCAAGAACAGCACTAGAGAATGACTCTGCACGCATACTGTACTGCAGACAATTTGATCAGTAGACCCAGTATAGATATAATTAACTTTCAGAAACAATTAACAAAGAGAGAGAGCAATGAATATGAGGTTCCAGAAACATAATCCTGAAAATGAGAGCATTGTCAGTGCAGAGTTAAAGGGAAAACAATCTCAACACACAGATGAAGGCAGGCACGATGTAATGTGTAAGGGATAGAAAGATCATGCCTCCTCTGAACATAGTTCAGCATTCCATAACACAACAGCCATCTGAGGAAGGCTGAAAGTTATGAGGCAGAAAAGTGGTAAATTAAAATAACTAATATGAAAACATTAGTCCAACCCAACACTTAATTGTGGGATTACTAAATACTAAACACTTCAAATACTTTGGTATATGGATTGATTATAACAAATTTAATACACGTAATAAAGAAATTGAACATATGATAGGCTGGGGGGGTGACCAACATAAGATGTGCCAAAACCAAAATATTAACCTAAAAGCTTGAGTCATGTTCTTAAATAACCTTGTTAGATTTAGATTCATCTGGATGTCATACAAGGTCTTCAAGTCATTCAGAAATGTCTAAATTGTCAACTATAGATTTTCTCAGATCAATGATTACAAATGGATTCAAGTGAATGAATTCCTTGAGTCTGAAAGAAGACAATCCTTCATCAGATTTTATAGACTGGCGCTACACAATCACAAAGAACTTTACCAAATAACAAAAAACACATCACTTGAAAACATCCAACAGCAACAACTAAAATAGATTGCATATGTAACTAGAAGGAAAAATAATGATGTAATCAAGATGTTGACATTCCACACAACTGTAAATAAAAGGTTAGGTAAGAAACTCCCATCAATATTAGGAATGATAACAGAAGACTTGATAAGCCTATTTTTCTGAAAAAAATATTTATGTATATTTCAACTGACAGTAATGCTGATTGATCAATTGGTTTGTTTTTTGTTTTTTTTAATCAGAATCACCCCAAGCAAGGCAGTAATGCCACTAAAACAAAAGGGATTACGGGGTGTAGGAGAATTAG
This sequence comes from Acanthosepion esculentum, assembly GCA_964036315.1. Taxonomy (NCBI): domain Eukaryota; kingdom Metazoa; phylum Mollusca; class Cephalopoda; order Sepiida; family Sepiidae; genus Acanthosepion; species Acanthosepion esculentum. The sequence goes on along the minus strand of OZ038490.1, from coordinate 7,096,331 downwards.
GAACAGAAACATTAAAGAAAAGAGCAGAAGGTAATCAGGATGACAGCAGATAGCGATTGACATTGCATTTAAATGTTTGCAGATTAAAATTGTCTGAAAAGCATGGAGCCAGAAAGGAATTACATAAGCAAGAAGTGTGAGAGAAGAAACTGTTAGCTTAGAATTTACGACTCCATTTAACCAGCTCAACTGTTAATTGATGAGATCACAACACCAGTCTGGTGCTGTGCTTTAATTAAAAAATTTTAGGTACCATAGCAAAGAGGCAATCTTACGGTGGTGAGAAATTGACTGGAGCTGAGCTGCTAGATCAGGTCCAATAATATTGCTGATTCTTAGCTCAAGGTAAACAGCAGAGGCACTGGACCATTTGTGGCAGCAATATTCTAAGCATGGATGAATGGTAGACTTATAGATATGTAAGATAGATTCTGGAGAGAAAAATTGTCTCACCCAACATAGTGAACCAACTTTTTAAGCAGCTGACCTAGCAATGGATTCAATATAGTCTTTCCACTTCATTTCTGCAGAGAACGTGAGTCCAAGAAGGTGCAATAAATCACTTTCTGAACTTTAATGAAAGCTAAATGTTTCCTGCATGGAAACAACTAATCATTAGCATCTAAAAAAATGTACACAATAATCACTCTGAAAAAAAAAAGAAAAAAAATGATGCTACTGCACATCTTGAGATTCCTGACAAATTCCAGAGAAGAGTCTGCAATACTATCGATCATGACCTGGCATCTTGACACTTTCTCCCCAATGTGAAGTGGGCTTCCCTCTGTTCTACACATATTTTCATGGCAATTGCTCGGATGAGCTTTCTTCCTCTGGTGTCCAACTACATGAATTTAAGTGTGCTACTAGATTGGCAAGTAGGTCTCACCATTTTACTATTGAAATAGCTAGATACAACTGCCACTTCTACTCTAATAGGTTTTTCTTGCACTTCCTGCCTGTGGAACTTCCTTCTGATTTCTTGCTTCCCTGATAATTACAATCTTCATAAATTTAAAAGCAACATCTATTGGCATCTTCTTGAAGAATTTTTTTTTTTTTCATCCTTTCCTCAATCCTCCCTACTCTATTTTCTTTAACTTTCACTCCCTGTACAACCTCTGCATACTAGTGGTATTACTGCTTTGCTTGGGGTGAAATGATTTAAAAAAATAAAAAGGGGGGGCCCTGGAAAGCTGGAAAGCAGACTGTCTTTTAATGGTAATAGAAAAATAACCTACTTTGAGTAATGTTATCTTAGTCCCTTTCAAAGTAATCCCTGACTGTCAACACTGCTTCAAACAAAAGTTTAGGAAGGAAACTCCTATCAATACTAGAAAGAGCAATAACAGTTAGTGAACTTGAGAAGCCTATTTTCCTGAAAATTGTTTTAACAGAAAGATTTTATAAATTTCAACCAACAGCAATGATAACTTAAGTCAAATGGGGTGCCAAATGTTTCCACACAAGGAAATGGCTAATCTCACCATTTGTTCAGTAAACTTAAGCAAACTAAGATATAGGAATGTTTCGTTGAAAACAAATGAGTGCTAAAGTGCTGTGTCATATCTATAGAAGAGAAACAAGACAACAACATATGTTACTCCAGAATAGCTGCATCTGGTGTGGCAGGAATAAATTGCTTTTCACTTAGTTTGCTCACCAGGTCTTGGGTGGGGCTTACCACCATACATGGTTGTGTCCTTTTGATGAATTGGCCATTTAGGGAAAGTGACCAATTAGCAAAGGTGATGCTACTGGCGGATTTAAATAGAAATGGTTAATTTGCATGTTTTCGATACATAGGACAACCATGGTCTAATGGCTAGCTCGCTATTCTCATTAGAGCAATTACAACTGAGTAGCAAATTCGATCTTCACTGGGTGCTCTATATTTAAATACGTCTATCACTATCTTCTGTCTTCTTGAACACTGTTCCTTTTTTTGTCCTTTCCTCAATCCTCCCCATTCTATTTCACTCCCTGCATTCTAGTGGCATTGTCGCCTTGCTTGGGGGTGGGGAAAAAAAGCGGGGTCTGCTTGGAAAGCATCCAGTCATTTAATGTTAATAGAAAAATAGCCTACTTCAAGTAATGCTGTTTTAATCCCTTTGGGACCTGACACACCTATCCCAGTATCCTCCCTAAAATTTCAAAAACAATCTGTAAAGTTCTCTTCCAGGAATTTTTCTTTAAATGGGAATTTTAGCTTTGGGAAATGGCAGAAATTGCCTGAACCAAATCTGCAATGTAGGAAGGCCAAGAGACCTGGGTAATATAATATTTTTTTTTTTAGGTGTGTGTGTGTGGGGGGGAATGCAAACAAAAAATGTACAGGCATATTTGTCACACAGAATAGAAGCTCACTCAATGGTGTTTCATTGCAGACAGAGTTACCACACTGGAGTGTTATTTTTTTAATTTTTTTTTTTTTAAGGCAATTCACCCCAAGCAAGGCGGGAGTGCCACTAGCAAGCAAGGGGATACAGAGGATTGAGAACAAGAGTAAAGAGGCATGTTTGGAGAAAGGATACAGAGAAGGACGGGGAACAAGCTCAGGGTGTCAGATGTCAATTGACATTACACTTGAATATTTGAAGATTATAGTCATTGGGAAAGCAAGTAAGCGGAAGGGAGTTCCACAGACAGGAAGTGCGGGAGAAGCTGTTTAAGAAGAAGAAATGGTTACATTTAACCGTTTTGACACTCAATGGGTGGGGCTCAGATGCCAGACTGGTAGCACATTCATGAAGTCTGGGAACCAGCAACAGTAGTTCATCGGAACAATTGCTGTGAAAATATTTATAGACAAGACAGAGAGAGGCCACAGGACGTCTGTGGGATAGCGATTGTAGACTAGATGCCAGATCAGATCCTATCATCTTGCATATTCGTCTTTGGATTTTGTCAAGGATCTCGAGACATACAGCGGGAGTGCCAGACCATATATGACAGTAATGTGTCCCCTCTGATTGGCTGCAAAGATATATCAAGGCCACACAACTGGTTCTCAAAATATTCAAAATGGCGGGATAATTTCCAGGTAGGCATTATATAATAGTGACTTATAATGTTATAGGAAAAAAATGGTGTGGTTTGGACATATTACAAGACACGACAACCTGTGCAAGGCACCATTGAAGGTGGATGTAGGAGAGGACGCCAACACAAAAACTGGTTGGACAATGTCAAACAATGGACAAGTATGACTGTACCAAAATTGCTGATGGCTGTCATCGATAGACTGTTGTGGAAAAGAGTTAGTGTGGCTTCTGCATTCAGATCTGCCCTACGATTACAAAAGTCAAGGGGATGATGATGATGATAATTTTCTCCCCTTTTGATGATAATTCAGAAGGTTATCCTAAAAGGTTAGTTCAGTTTTTGTCACTGGATAGCATTAAAAGTGTTTAATCTTAATTCATTTAAAAAGATCACCTTTGTACTATGAAAGCTGTCATATCCCCATGTACTTTTTAACTTACTAAAGGGGCATAATATTCGAACAAGATAATGATAGACTGTACATATATTTGGTAAGCAATCAAAATGGTTAGAGTTTGCCTAGGGAGTTTTCACTCCTCTGCCATAGTCACCAAACATTGTATCTTTGGATTGCAACTTATTTCAGTCTTTACAGAATTGTCTTAATGAAAGAGAATTTAATTTCCAGGGAGACAGGAAAAAGCACCTTGAGTAATGTTTTGAGAAAGATAAAGTTCTAGATTATGATAAAGATAGCTGAAGATAGTGGCTCATGATGTTGCACTATCTCCACCTGTGGCAGATGGCAAACTCACATAACATCTTTTATTAATAATTTCAGTCATAGTGAGTTTATTAGGCCAATCTATCTTCACAAGTGGCCAAGCTACTGAGGGATGGGCATTCTTTTTTGAGACACCATCTGTAGATAGATTGTCAATCAAAGATAAAGAGCATCTATCTTCCTGTAGGGTGAAGACTTGCAACATTGTGCAAACAACCATCGTAGACCTCCAACCAGTTTCATCTACCCAATTTCACTCCCAAGGCTTGGGTCAACCCGGTAGTATGGTTTTCAGGTACTTCCCAATGGAGCTGTACACTGACATTATCTCCCAGACAGATATTATTAAGAAGTCATCACCTTAACTAACTGACTATAGCAAGTTTTGAACCTGGGTTCACACATGTTCTAGTCTCTTAGTCATATGCCCATAAGAAAGTGGAACAGTTATTTAATAAGGTTAATGTTGAAAATAAAAATTGCTTACATTTGAACTAATGTCCCCATCTTTTTTATTATCACCACAACATTTCAGCCATTGTACCATCTGAGGAAGGCCAGAGAGCATAACAACCAAAACATGATAATAGCAACAAAGATGGGGACATTAGTTGGAATGAAAATAATAATTCCTCATCCCATAAATTCAAACATAAAAAGAAAAGGTTTTTTATATCTTAACCTGGCGTTTGCTGTGACCACAAGTGCACCAACTGTAGCGTTTTCCAGCCTCCAAGGTTATTCTGAAGGGCTTTTTGTCATAGATTTTTCCTTTTGGTGGACCATCAGGGCTGAATTCATTTTGGAATCTTGGTGTTTCTGGATGGAGTTGGACCTTTCCAACAGACTCTGGGCGCATGCACCGTGACTGGATAACCTTTTGAAAAATGATCTTAATGCAATAAAACCAAAAATAGCCAAAAAATACAAACATTTTTAATTCTAGGTTTTCTGTACCTTTATATTAGGTATCTCCCCACCAAATAAAAAACCATACCTAAGATTTAAAATGGATTTTTAAAAGTGAAAATTTTTTTCTTGAAGCTTTTAGTTTAGTTTTAATTTCAAGCCAGTAGATTAAATGTAATATTTCTAATAATCAAAAGAATTTGCTTGTGTTTCAAAAACTAATTTAAATTTACTGAAAGGAGTTTTTTTTTTTTTTTTTTGCTAAAATAGATAATTAGTGCCCCATTTTTAGTCACTTTTCATTGCAATGTTATTCTCTTTATTAAAAAAATTTACAAAAAAATATATACATTTCTAAAACTTTATTTGAGGAATATTAGCTGATTTAAAGTATAATTAATCTGATTTAAAACAAATATAATTTACTTTAAGTTTAAAATATCATGGAAATGCATTTTTAACCTGATAGTAGCTGTTTTGACATGTTGACAGTCTGATGACAGATTTAATGTTCTATGGAGATTTTATCTGTAAAGCATAATTTAAGAAAATGACATGAGCACCTTTTTTGTATCATTTTTAAGTACTCAAAAATTTTTTTAAGTAATCATAAAAATTTAAGAAAGTATTCTCCATAATTTAATGTTTTATAGAATTTTAGAAATTTTGGCTTTAAACTTACTATAGTCATTGCACTAATTTTCTGATAATGTCGGATAGGTTTCCCATACTTACAAAAGTTGGCAGATTTATACACATACAAAAAGAAATTCAAAATTCTTTTAAAAATATTGTTTTTTGATGATTTGTATTAAGTTTTTCCATTTATGATGAGTAAATATGGTTTTCACTTAATGATATCATCTAAAAGGTTGAAAGTAATAAAAAATTTTAAAAGATTTAAAACAATCCTCCAAGGAGTCCTGCTTTTAACTAGTATAAATATGAAGAGACTGAAATTTTAATTTCTTGAAATTTCATAAAATGTAAAAAAGAAAAAAATAATATTTATACCAAAATTTTCTAAAACTAAAATTAAAAAAAAATAATTTCATTCATTTGTGAATAAAACCTGAAAATTTAATTAAAATCCAACACAAATTTCCAAAACAATGTGTTTTTTAATGCCAAAAATGATGCTAAAACCCCCTATAGTAATCTTTGCCTTACCCACTGACACAAGAAAAACCAAGATTTTTAACCAAAATTTCAAATGTGCTAGAAAGGATTAAAAAAATTAATAAAAATAATAAAATAATACTCTGGTCTTTCTTCTTAATAATAAATATTTTGATGACCAAACTTTTTTTTTCAAGTTTGGGGGCCTTTTTCATCATAGTATACTCTTTTCTAAGAAAACTTTTGGAGGTACCTACTTATACCATTGGATTTATCTTATTTAAGTCTTTGACGCATTAATCATATTAAAAAAAATGTAAATGATTAATAAAAAGTGAAGAAATATTATAATATATATTTGTTCATTACACTTGCTTTTAAGAGAAGTGTTCAAAGTAATCTTTAAAAATTCAGACAGTAATAAATAACTAATAGATTTAAACATAGAATGGATCGAGCCAAAGACGCCATATAAGGCAGACAGTATGTTATTTGTAAAATTTGGTTTACAAATTTCAAAAAGATACACTTTTGGATATTTTAGCAAATGAGATGGGTGATCTCCTCCCATGCAAATTAAAATTTGAGACAAGTCTCGAGCCTATTAGGGAATTATTTAAGGAATCCAGTTGGTTGGAAAAACCAGAAAGATTAAACGAGAAAGAATAAGGATAGAAGCAAATAGCCAAGTGTTGTTAGTGAAAATTTCCCCAGATAAGAAAGAATTTTGTCGGTTACCAGTCAATGAACGAGGCTGTTTCGTATGAAACCAGTAATAAGAAAACAGAAACAGAAGAAAAAGAAACAAAAACTAAAAGAAACCAGAAAAGTAAAGTGAAAAATTCCTGAAATTAATTAATTATTGAACTGCTGTTTAAAAAAAATACAAGATTTATCTCAATATTATTGTGGCTCCTCTTGAGAAGAAATTTGTTAAAAATCCCAACAACTCTAGTGAATCTGCAACCTTCAATTTCTACTTTCAAATTAGTATAACTTTTTTGAAAGAATATGTATTGTTTGAGCCTTTTTTGAAAGGAACTTTATTGAACCTTCTCAAAAGATTTTGCAATTGTTGAAAGTTTTCTTGAAAATTGATATCAGCTTATATAAGCCCATATTTTAATTTTTAAACTGAGTATCTTGCCTTAATAATAATAAGGCATACAAAAGGAACATTTTGTATTCTGTTTGTTACTGTTTCATCAATAATAAATGTAAATTTTGTACAAGTTTTACTACACAGTTTTGAGTCTTATTTGTACTTTGCGCTTTAATCAAGAAAAGAGAAGTGGTCATCTATTTCTCGTACTCTCTCCCCATAAAAAAAAAATACTTTTAGGCTAGTTAATTACTGACACCTGGTCAGGCACATTTGTGTTTGTTCAATACCCACAGAGTTTACATGATTTATACTGTAACCATGTGAGCAGATCTTAGTTACAGCAGATACCACCACAAAAATCACTAAAAAATTAAAATACTGTGATGAAAAACTGCTCCAAACTTAATGAAAACAAAGTTTTTATCATCAAAATTTTTTATGTTGTTATTAAAAGGAAAGTATTTTTGAGTATTTAATTAAATTTTTAATCCTTTTTAAAACATTCAAAATTTTCACTAAAAATTTTGTTTTTCTTACATCAGCAGTCATTTTTGTAGAAAAAACACATCAATTTGGAAATTCTTGTAAAAATCAAATAATTGTTGGATTTTAGTGAAATTTTCAGAACTTATTTACAAATGAATGAAATTATTTTAAAAATGTTTGCTTTTTAGAAAGTTATGGTAAAAATATTTTTTTTACATCTGTTACCTCCCATCTTAATTTTATGAAGTGTCAAAAATTTGACTGCAATTTTTTGATTATATTAGTTAAAAGCAGAAGACTTTGATGAATATAGATATTTTTTTTGTACATTGAAAAATACATATCTACCCAATATTCAGCTCTGAATTGTAAAATACAAAACCCAATAAAACATTATTTATTAAACTAAAGTATTTTGCTTATTGGAAATATTAATTTAAATTTATTAGCTTGAAATTAAAACTAAAATAAAAATAGCAGCTTTAAGAAAGATTTTGCATTTTAAAAAATTCATTTTAGTTTCTGTGTGAGAGCATTTCATCTCTGGTATGATAAGCAGTTTGAAAAAGGCAGATACATTCAAACCCTCTGTCACGATGACGTGTGATTTTGTGCTAAAATAATTATATTCATCATGCATAGCATAGATATCGGATACTCGGTATTTACTCAAGTCTTTCCCACAAGGTGGGATGTGGCACAAGGCCAGTTTTTAACGTGGGGCTTTCTGAGCGTGTACGCTCGGCCAAAAGTTTCCCGTAGACTGCGCTTACATGGAGTTGGGTAGCTATCTACCTTCCCAGACGAGACTGCCCGTAGGCATAGCCTCGTCAGAGTTCCCTCCGCCCGGAAGCAAAGGGGGTCAACAAGGAAAGTTTTGGCGAATTCTAAAGATATCGGATATTCACACATTAGTAAACTAGCGAGGGAATTTAGGCTATATATTTGATGCATGAGTAAACTAGTATTTTATTGGAAAAAAAAACGAAATTCAACAACAAAATACGAAAGGAAATCTGTCTTTGCCTTTGTGAAGGTCATTAAGACAAGAAAATTAACATTTTTTGGTACTTAAGAAAGCTTATTAATACCTCGCTTCGTGATTTTCCATAAAAGTCATCATTTTTTTATATCAAAATATTCAAAACTAGTGTAATTAAAATGGAAACGAAAAACAGTGTAAAAAGAAAGATCATAACCTCCAAAAAAAGTTAATTGTTTGCACGTGGTTACTTCAACCGACAAGTTTTTTACTTAAGATCATAGCCTTTATTTGTATATATCGAAAATATTAATACAGTCAAATTGTATTGGGGCAAATTAATATACTATATAGGTGTTTACCTGCACAGACGATAAAGGTAGTTGTAACAAATTTGGTCGACCGAAGAAAACCATCGCCATGATGTAATACTTCTGCTTTTTTTTTTTTTTTTTTTTTTTTTTTTTTTACTTCCTGTTTTTACGGATTCAAACTTCCGGTACTATGGAGATATAAACAAATTATTTTAGTTATATAATAAAATAATTAAAAAATTTATTAAAAATTGAACCTATTTGTATAACAGTCTTAGTAAATTTTTGAAAGTTAATTTAAATATTTATACTTACCCATTAATTGGTAACTTTATTTTCACTGCTGTAAATAACGTTGCTAGGGAACGACTATACAACACTAACAGTTAAGTTAAACTTTGGGTGATGCTGTAAATTTTGGGCAAGTTTTGACAATGAGTCAAAGACAAGTTTTACAAGGTAATTTTTATTTTCAAATGTTAATTTGTGTACCTATCAGTTAAGAATTTGTTTTAAAAAAGTATTTTTTATATAATGCCTTGTTTACAATAATAATGAGTGATGTGAGTGACAATGCGATTTCACCATGTATTTGTTTTTAACTTAATTTCTCACAGATACTCATCAAACGTTTTTTTAAGTTTAAGATGAAATAACAACGAATATATGTGAGGTTAGAATTTTTTTCGTTAAAGATAAGCTATCATTTTAAATTTAAACATTATATTTGGATGCTTTTTAATTTGAATTCCTTACTTAACTTACAATACATTTTTTAAAGAATGTCTTATTTGAGTTGCTATGTTACAATACAATTCATTTCTCCAAGGACTTTGTGTAAAAACTCAATAATGCTGACAAAATAAGTAAAATAAATAATTATTACCAGAAAAGGAACCTGCTTTTCAAAAACTTTTATTAAATAAATATGAAAAAGTTTATTAAAATCCAATAATTAGTTGATATTTGCTAAATTTTAAAAAATAAAGATGTTTTTTAAAAATATTTTTTTAATATGCATTGTTTTACACTTTTTAAAAATTTAGACAAACAACTTCTTCCCTTTTTTTAAATTCTTTTTTTCCATATAATTTGTTATTCTATGCGCTTTTTTATCAGAATGTTCTCCAATCTTTCTTCTTAAAATGTTACAAAAATGTTGATAAATTTACTCTTGAAACACTATTTGATTTTTTTTCTTTATTTATCAAATTCCGACGGGGAAATTTTATTCCAACTTGGAACTTAAATTTATATTGCTTTTATTATCTAGAAAAAACTCTCCATATCAAGCTGAAGTGGAGTTTTTATTAAAAAATAATCTTATTTTTTTTAAATATTCAACTTTTTTTCTCTTTTTTTTTAGACTTGAGAAGTAGGTTATTACTTATTAGGAAAAATATGTATATATCAGAGGGTATTATTTGTGTCGGTTGCGTGAAAATAAACTTCTCCACAAACATTTAATTTTGGGTATGGCACAAGGTCATCAACGACAAAAAAAAATATAAAACAACGATATTTTTTCTAAAAATAACAAAACATTTTTATATCAACAATATACAAACTGAAGAATGAATTATTACTCAGGTAATTTAAACTGAGTTGCAAATTGTTACAAAGTGTATACTAATATCATTTTTAGTCTAATTATTAATTAAATGCTACATTGGACTCTATGTAATATTTAATTAATAATATAGCAGGAGTTATTTACCTTTAACTTGAAATTCTTAAAGCCTTTTTAAGAGAAAATATTTTTTATCTGAACTCACAGAAAAAAGATTTCAGTTCAAGAGATAATAGTAAGTTTCATTGGAAAGAATGTTCTTCAATAAGAAGGTCTTGTAGGCTGAAATTCGGTGTAAGATGAGTTTTGAAAAAAAAAAAAACTTGTTGATTGAGAGAAAATATAATCTTCACTTGAATATCGAAAAGTTGTATATTTGGTACTAAAAATGTAGTTTTTAGTTTTTAAACTTCTGAACCAAATTTAGCACAAAGAAGTTGAAATAACTTGCCACCTAAAGAAGAGAGCTGAATATGAATGAGAGAATTCTGGAAAGCTGAGAATATGTTGAATCGAAACTTATAGCTCCAGAGGATTTTGAAGTAATAATATCGCTGGTGAATATTGACAACAGGCGAAAGTTGTATTTATTTTCTTGGACAGCATGTTTGTTGCTGAAGTTGTTAGAAGTTGATAACATTCTGTGTCCTTGTAGTTGAAAGAGTGAATCAGTTCAGAGATGTACAATGTTTGTATGTACATGTGTGCGTGTGTCATAGCATCTTCCCATAAGGGGCAGACGTAATCTCTCTAACGCACGGTTAAAATTAATTTACCGCTCAAAGATGAAGAAGAGACTTGAGGCAGCAGAAATGTGGTTATACAGAAGGATGCTGAGGATACGATGGACCGAGTAACAATGAAGTTTTACAGAAAATGGAAATGAAAAGGAAATTTATGCTTAACATCAGGAAGAGACAGTTATTGTTTGTAGGTCACATAATGAGGAAAGGGGGTTTGGAAAATCTGATACTTGCAGGAAAGAATACAGGCAAGAGAGACAAAGGAAAACAACGCATAACATATTTAGTAAGCTTGAGTAAATGGATGGCAGAACAGGGTTTAGGAGAAATAACAGAAAGACAAAATTTATTAAGAGCTACAAGAGACCGGAAGTTGTGGGGAGCCATAATCGCCTACATTCTGAGGGGATATGGCACATAAAGAAGTAGGCCTTTTGACCAAATGGAAGTACAATGAGAAAGATTTTAAAAATCAGAATTTTTGGACATACCTGTGTATAATGAGATGAGAAATAAAAAATGAAAAATGAAGTGGAACTTCCTTTTCCAGGGAATTTGTTTCATTTTTTTTTTCCACTAATAGTTTTGGGCTAGTTGTTTGCCACAATTAGAATTGTAGAGGTTTTATAGAAAGCTTTCAGTAGAAATTGTATTCTTTGAGTATGCCCAAATTCTTGTTTAATCTGAGAATGTGTGAATCTTTTTTAAAATATACAATAAATATTATTAGTCTTATTATCGATATTATTATTTATAATATTTTTCTTTTGAAATATTTGAGTAGAAGTTGTTTTTCTTATGTTAACATTTATTTTTTTCTATTTGCAATTCTTTCTGAACAATGTTACAGTTTTTGAGCAGTACCAAAGGGACCGCACCAAATTCATCCAGACTGTTGCAGAGCTGGCTGGCCGACCACAGCATATTGAGACATTACAAAATGCAGGTGTTATGTCTTTGCTACGTCCTCTGCTACTTGACATTGTCCCAACCATTCAGCACACAGCAGCCCTGGCCCTAGGTCGACTTGCAAACTATAATGAAGACTTAGCTGAGGCCATTGTGAAGGGAGATATTCTACCACAGCTGGTTTACTCTCTTGCTGAACAAAATGTAAGCAAATAATTTTAAAAGTTTAAAAGAGGTCAAGTAATTATAAGATAATATTAATGACATAAATGTAATTAATATTGATAAGCCTACAAAACTGATTATGAAAATGCAAATTTTTTTTGCCAACAGAGCTTGTTTATCATTTATTTAAATAATGAGTATCTATACTATTCTTCTGCTTGTTTGCATGTATAAACATTATGCCTAGGATCAGAGTGTAGTATCTGTACTAGATCTCTGGCTCTTCTGTAGTTGGAATCAGTTGACACATTGATTGCTACAGGTCAATTATGAAATCTGACTTCAAAACACCAACTTTATAGTTGCCAACTTAGGAAATAACATTTTTTTATGTTTTGATTTATAGCTTGAACTGAACTCTTAGCATTGTTTCATATTAAAAGTATTGGTGCAAATAAACTTGCTGTTGATGCCCACAGATGAAAATATGTCAGAAAATGCCAAACACAAGATAACTTGTAGTTGGCATTATCTCATTATTGGCAGTCAATGTATTAATTAAACAGAGAAATAATAATTTCAAACTAGAAGGAATTGGGAAAAGCAAGGGAGAAGAGAATAAAAAACGTGTTTTACCAATGAGACTACGAAAAACCATCATGACAAAACAAGATTCAATTACCATATTAAAAAGTGCACATCTCATATTGGGGCCTTTTTGATGTCTATATCTGTTAACTTTATATTCGTAACAGAAAGATAAGCAAAGTAATTTTTATGAAAAAAGTGCGCCCTATATTGGGGAAAATGCAGTATATCATGTGCTCTTTGAGATTATTGCAACCATTCAGTACTCATCAGCAGACTTTTTTTATTTTTTGCAGTAAGGTTCACCCTGTACAAGACGCAGGGGCCACTCAAAGTAAAGAATTATGTTAAGAGGCAATTTGTGAGGATAGGAGGGGAAAATAACAGTTAACCCTATATTTGAACAGGTTAAGATTGTAGTGATCAGGGAACATCCTCTGTGGAGTCAGTTCCACAGTATGCAAGAAGAAGCTGCTTGAGTAGAACTTATCAATAGAATATGGAGGGAATGTGGGTGGTTTGCTACAATGGAAGTGGCATGGTGTATTCGAACTGTGAAGGTTAGAACTGGCAGAACCAAGGAGTGTAGTTCATCTGAGCACTTTCCATGGAAGTAGTGATAGAGCAGTGAGAGGCTTGCCACATCCTGCCTGTGCTAGAGAGATATTGGAGGGAGGAAAATAATTTCTCACAAGGATTTGGAGATGCTTTTGAACTCTATCAAAACTGGAAAGTGAGGACTGGACAGCTCCCGCCCGTATAGCAGCAGTACTCCATTTTTGGCTTGATCTGGCTCTTGGAAAGGTAGAGGACAGCATGATGAGTCAGGTACTTACTGGAGTGGTACTTAGAAACTATAGTGAAGACTTGGCTGAGGCAATCATGAAGAGACTTGCTGAACAAAATGTAAGCAAATAATTTTTAAGTTTAAAAAAGGGCAAGTAAGAGGGTTGGGCTTCATCAGGCTATCTTGCCCAAAACATACCACTGCTGCTATAGTTACAGTACATATGGTACCCCTATGACTGTAAAGGGTTACTGGGCTTGTGAATTATAAGATAATATAATGATGATAAACATAATTAATATTAATAAGTCTATGAAGCTGATGAAAATCTAAATTTTATTTTCTGACTGTGCTCATTTGTTCTCTTAAGTTATTTGAAAAAAAAAACACAGCACATTATGATCACAGTTGATATTATCAAATGATAGAAATAATTAGGAGGATTTGAAATAATCATAATTAAGTAATTCATCGAGTCTAGAAGAAACCTTAACAGAATGCAGAAAGCACTGGACAGCCGTTTCGTCCTATATTTGGGACTCATCAGCAGTGCACATGGTAGTCATGGGATGGTAGTCGTAGCTCGTGGGGGCACAGTCCTATGGTTAAAGAGAACCTCGGATGAGTTTATCAATATAATATGTGATCGAGCGGCGCTATATTGAGTGTAATTCATTACCTCTTTGTCACCGAGGTCCGTTGGTACAGTTGGTATGGCGTTTGCCTCCTATCATAACTGTTTGGGTTTCAATTCTCGGTAGTGGATGCGCACTACTGATGAGTCCCAAATATAGGACAAAACGGCCGTCCAGTGCTCTCTGCATTCTGTTGCGGTTTCTTTCAGACTCGATGAATTACTTAATTATGATATTATTAAATGTTGGCTTTTTCTTTTTTATCAATAATGCTTCCATTATTTTTATCCTATTTTTACATGTGGATGAGGCTATTATATTTGTATTGTCAACAAGTATGTTGCGGATGGGGAAAGAAAAAACCAACACCCGATAATATCAACTATGAACACGGTCACCAGGTGCTGACTGTATTTAGAAAATAAAACATTCCTACAACTCTAGATATATACATAAAATAATCTATACATTCAGTTAAAAGTCAAAATAAAATTCATCTTTGATATTGGCTAAAAGTATAGCCAAAACCACTCAGACATACAAAACATTTGTACAATTTCTATATAATTTATGTCCAGAAAAGAAGAAAATTACAAGAACACATGAGAAATTAAATAAAAAATTTAATCACAGTACCTTGTCAGTCATTTTTAATGAAACTTATAATGTGAAAATCTCTGTCACACTTTTTCATTTAAAGGGACACAACTCTCTAACTTTCAATAGTTTTATCTTTTTCTATATAATAAATACAAACATCTCTGTGTGTCACACTTTTTTCAGTTGAAGGGACACAACTCTCTAACTTTTAAATATCTCATCTTCTTACATTATTCAGACTGTTATCCTCATCTTCATTGCCATATTCACAACGTTTTGACCATTGTACACTCCGGCCTTCCTTAGGTGATTGGAATTTCGAACCAAACCCTTTATTTTGTCCACAAGAGTAGATTGTTCTAGTTCCATGTGCCTCTTCCAGATTTCTCAGTTATTTTCCTTTAACTAAACCCTCCAAGTTTTGGTTCACCACTGCTGTAGTGTGGTATTGAACTCATAACTTTGGGTCTAGTCACTGTATCTAACCACTGTCTTTATTCACTGGGCCATGTATCCTTGAGGACATCTAACAAATGCCTTTATAAACAAATACAAATGTCAGTGTGTCACACTTTTTCAACTTTACTCCTAGAGGCTGGAGTTCAGCATATCATACCATTTTGGAATTAGGTTGACCCTGTGAGCAAATTAAATACATTCCGGGGCTGATCTGGACTTGCAATGCTGAAATTTTGGATTCTCAAGTTTTTATTACTGTGATTGTTTTGGCAGTTTTTCTACATGATTTTTTGCAACAAATTTTTTGTACGACAACAATTTTTATAACTTGGGAATAAATTTGGGAATAATTTAAATTAATTGCAAAATCCAGCAAAGGTCACCAATGAAATGAAAGTGATTGTTTGTACAGAAAGTAAGGACCTACATACATCAAATTGTCTTTAAATTAAAATAGCAGCAGAAGAATTATCATTGAATTTTTAAAAGGTATGCTTAGATATTAATGCAGTACTTAAATGCCGCAATCAATTTTCAGTTCTTCTGTAGTTTATTGTTGCCTATCACATACAACAGCAGTATGCCTTGCGAAAAGAAATCGCTACCAACAGAGGACCAGATTGCAATCAAAAGAGCTAAGGCTGCAGCAAGGAAAAGAAAGTCCTGTACAAATGAAAACCCAAATCAAAGAGCAGCCAGGAGAGCCTCCAATGCTGAGAATATGCAAAGACTTAAGGCCTCTCAAACTCCTGAACAAACTGAAGACCCAATTAAGAGCCCTCCACAGGAGGTATTTTAAATGCTGCTTGATAGGGTGGTTTTTAAGCTAGTATATATATATATATATATATATATATATATATATATATATATATATATATGTGTGTGTGTGTGTGTTAAAAAAATTATATTGTCATTCATTACCACATAATGCTACTCAAAGTTTCATGCACATGGCAATCATCAGGTATAAATTTAAAATTGTCCTAACGCTGATTTTGATTATGAATCAATGGTATACACGAATATTCTCTATATAGAAAATGAATACTTGAAGTCTGATAAAAGTTACTCTGAGCACAAAAATTAATTAATAAGAATACTTCTGTGTAAAATTTCAAATGAAATATGGTGGTTACGAAAGTTATTAGATATGGTTGAGATATTTATGACAACATCCGTCCCACCATATATTAATATAAATGATTTGAGTTTATATTGGCCTTGTGTAATGATCAAAAGAAAATGCACAAATGTATGCTGGGATTTCTTCCTAGCCAATAAAATAGGCCAGTTCTCAGTGTCATCTGACTCAGTCCCAGTCTGTCCCATCTTGAAGTCAGAATGCTGTGTTCATTCATGCAAATTTGCTCTTGTGTGTCAACCCCAATTTTCAGTTTGTGAACTTTTTGCCATACTACTGTTGCTTCACCTTATTACTGTTAATTTGTCGTGTATATATTGTTTGCTTGCTTTGTATTATTTTTTTTGCCCTGTCCTTTTCTTCTAATTGTTCATTGCAAGTTTTGTCAAATCTGTTTGTTGGGCAGTTCTGCCATTCATTTATTTGTATTTAACCATGGCTGCTCACTCTACATGGTTGAATTACTGAATGCTTATATAGTTTTGAAAAAATGAAAAGAAAAAATTGCAAATTTCAACTTGCAGGTTAAGAGGTCTCCATAAAAAATGATTTAACTTCTGTAATAGTGTAAAAACAAACATGAACAATAAGAACTTTTTTTTTTATTTGGATGTTCATGTGTTTGATTTATTTTCTCTTTCCAGAGATTTTACAAAAAATCAGCTGCATTTGTACTTCGAGCTGTCTCTCGGCATTCTCCAAGTCTAGCCCAGTCAGTAGTTGACTGTGGAGCCTTGGATGCTCTTGTCATCTGTTTGGAGGAATTTGACGCAGAGGTCAAGGAGTCTGCTGCATGGGCTATTGGATACATTGCAGCCCATAATGGAGGTAAAATTTTCTTCCTCTTTTCCAAATGTTAAATCAAAATCCTTTTTTTTTTTTCCCACTTTTTTATAACTTTTTAGAAATTTTAGACAAAAGTTGTTTTTTCTCTTTCATAGCTGAGCAGTTTAAAAGCATGCTGGGCTCTACAGTGGTTTCCCTTACATAAGGAGGATGCAGGTTTGAACCCTGTCAAAAGGCAGATCCTCTTTATTAAAGACTCTCAAAAAAACCAAAACCGTAGATATCAATTATTGTTTTTAAAAAGCAAAGATATTTACTCGAGGAAATGTATCCACTGAATAGAACATTTATAGTAATGAGAAATTATATAGTAAATAAATGAATGAAAAGTTCAAAGACTTACCTTCCAATTCTGGACTTCTATCTGTGAGCCAGAAGTCTTTAAATTTTTCATTCATTTATTATTTACACAGTTTCTTAATATTGAGCACTTTATTTACAAAGTCTGCTTGCCTTGGTAGAGTTGTCCTCCATTAATATAATGGCCAACACGATAGGGAAGATATAATATAAAAATATCTATATCAGACTAACAGTGGGTAACTTGAATGACACAATCAAAAAATCTCCTCCATTACAAGTTTCATCCCTAACAGGTACCGTATCAGGGCAGTAGCCCTGCTTGTGTCATACTATTGCACGGAAAGTGGTTAGTGATTTGAGATATTGAGAGACTTGATAATTCCGAATGAAGGAATAGAGATATTAGAAGGAGAAAATATTTCTTATTTTCTTGACATGTAATCATCGAAACACTTGAATAGTTCTGCAGTTTTGGTGTTGGTTGACAATAATGATGCACATAATACATCCTCATTCACATCCTCCTGGAAAATATATTGCACAAAAGCAAACATTATTGCCTTTTTCTCAATATAAATAACTCATCAATCTGGATTGCGTACCACAGTGACTCATTAATCAAGTAGCACTGGCTGCTTGATTAATGAATGCTGAATGTTTCCTCATAAGGAAACAGCTAATATTGTGATCCTCAGCAGTGTTTCCTCTCTTTTCCAAGTCTCCTGCCCTCTGCTCTGCCATCCATTCACACAAACTTATCAGGTATGTGGCCCACTGCCTTCCCCTATCTCTCTTAGCCTTGATATGGCCTACGAGAGTTAAGTTTTCCAAGCCCTCTTTCTTCATTATGTGTCTAAGAAATTTCAGTTGTCTCTTTCTGATTCTGAGTGTTCATTATCATTTTCTTTAAAACTTTCATGTTGATTACTTGCACTCTGCATGAAAATCTCAGCATCCATCTGCAGGAATATGTTTCTGTTGTTTCCAGCCAGTATTCACGGCTGTATGAGAATTAATATCACAATAGCAATTCAGCACTCTTTTCTTTGCTTCTAACAACATTTTCCTATTTCTTAGTACTTTGCTTAGCTTTTGAAATGCTTCTTTCACACATTTGTATTTTGGTGTTGCATTTTCCATCATTGGTTAAAACCATTAATATTACCACCTATATCTCTCTTTCTTTCTCTCTCTCTCTCTCTCTCTCTCTCTTATATATATATATATATATATATATATATATATATATATTGTGTATTTGGGCAGCAGTCCTTCTTTTATACAAGTTTCATTAAAGATGACTGACAAGGTACTGCAATTAAATTTAAACACACCATTTAAACGCACAGAAACCTACCAAACTCCATTCACAACATACTTGTAGAAAATACAAGTATAATAGCCTCATCCACATGTAAAAAACATACACTAAAAATAAAGGAAGCACTAATAATAAAATAGAAAAGGCTGACACTCAATAATATCAACTATGAACAATGATATTGCTGATTGGTCAGCACTTTAACTGCTAGACCAATAATTTGGCCGTCCAAATTTAGAAAGGAATATGTAACTCATATTTACTTTTCTATTCTCATTTGAACATAAAATCATTTGAAACATTGTTATAAATATATGCAAATAAAGTGAAGTGAATTTTTGTCTGCTATTAATTCTGAAGCTACTGCATAGATTTCAACCAAACTTGACATGCAGCCGCTGACACTCTTTGCTTATGTAAAGTTTACTTAGGTCAACTTTGAAGGACAAGAACGGTCAAAGAAGCCATTTCTCATGAAATTATCCATTCCCACATAAAAATGTGGTAAGGGAGGTAAATCAGTTTTAAGTAGTAAATGAATGCGTAATTATTTCCCTTAGTCATTTTAATAACGAATACAAATAAAATGAAGCATTGTTTGTTTGTTTTTTATTTTTGCAGATTAAGTCACCGAGAAATGCTGAGTACCTCTGCTAGTCAACAATGAAATCAGCCATAGAATTTGGATTGAATAAATTAATATTTTTTTATTGGTTGATGTCATGAGTCTATATTAAGGTCATTGGGGTACTACACTGCTATAGCAGCAGGAGGTGTTTCCAGGGCAAGTTAACCTTACAGAGTCCATTTTTCTTCAGGCTGGTTTTGAATTCAGAGTTTTCCTTCTCCTAAACTAGCTGCCACCCAAGGCATTAACCCTGCTATTAATGCCATCTAATTCATGAACCATACTTATTGCGAGTTCAATTCCTGGGATAGTTCATACAAATTTAGACTCAGTGAAAAAGGGGTGAGCAGTAACTGAGCAATGCTAAAGACCAACATAAGATATCTCCAGACATAGATAGTAGAATGAGTACAATCTACCCCTGTAGAATAATTAGAAAGTTCAGTTCAAGATTTCCTGAAGGTTACTTGCATTGGTAGACACATGAAGAAGGCCTGAGGGCATAAAATCTGAAATATGCTATATTTACAACAATGATGGTGATATTAGACTGAATGTAAAACATGTAAAGATGGTGATATTAGTCTGAATGTAAACCACATAAATAATATTTTGTTTATTTTATTGTAAAATACAAATTTGTATCCTTTTAGAACTGTCACAAGCTGTAGTAGACGCTGGGGCTGTGCCTCTGCTCGTGATGTGCATTCAAGAACCAGAAGTGTCACTGAAAAGCATTGCAGCTTCTGCACTCAGTGACATAAGTAAACATTCTCCAGAATTGGCTCAAACGGTGGTCGACTCAGGCGCCATTGCTCACCTCTCACAGATGACATTAAATCCAAATGCTAAACTCAAAGTGAGTACTCAGTGTTGTTTGTTTTTTTTGCTGCAATTAATCTGAGAAGTGATATAAATGTTTACAGTGAAGCAGATATAATAAGTAAATTATAAATAAAATTTGGTCTTCTATCCAGTGGCATAGCCATCTGGAACAGCCGTTGAGTTTGCCGCCACCAACCTCCACAAAAAATACATATTGCACAGTGACTCACTCTTAAAGTTATAAAACTAGTTAGTGTACCATTATAATATTACTTTCACATATTTTTCCCATATATGACATTTTTGTTTTTGTGTAAAAAATTAGGACCATGTTTATTTCTGAAATGTAAGTTACAACTTTCTACAAAGTAACTTTTCTTGTTTTTTTGTTGGCAAATTCTCCAATGACTATTTCATTTGTCAATTGTTGCTCTATAGACAGTACATAGGCCAATATATATGCCATAGTTTAAGTTAGTCAAAATATCCGTCAACCGTGAGTACTTTCCCAACATTAAAGTCACTTTTATTTCAATACAGCCTATATAGGCTTATAGCTTACAATAGACACACAAGTGTCGACCCCATAAAAATGCTGCCCACCTGGGCGGACCGCTTCCTCTACCCTCATCTTGCTACACCACTGTTTCCCAGGAAACAGATATAGCTCTATCAAAGAGACTAACAAAACAAGGGGAGACCACTCTTGATTATTCATAACGTACTTTTATTAATTCATGTAATTTTTTCTTTAATTATATATATATATATATATATATACATATATATATAATTGTTTATTCTTTATTTAAAATTTTTTTTAATTTATTATCATTTATAGTTGTTAGTAGCATAATAAAAACACTATTAAAATATTTAGAAAATAAATTACAAAATCTAAAATATTGACATTTTAAAAATGAATAATCTATGCATTCATTTTCTATGTAAAGAATATTCATAATCAAAAAAGTTATAAAGTTTTCATAAAAAATAATTTACAATTACCTGCCGTGTGTTGTAACTAAATTTTCTGTGTTTGTTTCTCTTTTTTTGAATTCTCATTTGTATTTTCAATTCAGTTTTTGATAATCATAAAACATAATGCATAAATTTTGTCTCTTAATTATTTTTTTTAGGTTTTTAAGCAGAAACAGACATAAAAATATAATTTTCTTGCTTTATTTATTAAAACAAAATTACATCCTCATGTTTATTCACACATAGAAATAAATAATACAAAGATCTAAATTTAACTCCTTCAACCTTCATTTTCTATTCTGGTTTCATTCACCAGTTTAAAAAGAAACATTTAAGCTTTATTCATTTTTTTTTCGTGTGCATTCATGTGCACTCTATTTATTAAAAGCTCACCACTGTTGGTGATGCATAAGAATTTTTTTTATATTTTAAGAAATTAGTTGGTTTTGGAAATAGAATTTTCTGTGTTCATTTATGTTTCTTAAAATTCTCTCATATTTTTGATAAGCAGAAGACAATACATAAATGGCCCATTCCAGGTTTTTTAACCAAACATTAACTGGAATGATATACTTTCCTTGATTTGTTTATTAAAGCAAAATTAATTCCTACAATTAGATCCTAGTCTTTCACATTTAGAGATAAAAAATACAAAAATCTGAATGTAAGTCCTTCAACCTTTTAATTCAGGTTTCATTCACCAGTTTAAAAAAATGTGTTAAAGTTTTATTTTGTGTGTGCATAACTTCTTAAAAGCCCGTCACTATTGGTGAGAAGTAAGAACTTTTTTTCTTTTAATTTTAAGAAATCTGTTGTTTTTTTTTTTTAATAAATGTACTGGTCTGTTAATTAAAACAAATGTTGTAATGCCCAAACATCATCACAAAAAACCTAACCAAACTAATATTCTATCATCCCCAGGAAGATGTTAATCTCAAGCCCTGGTTGGCATATTATTTACCATTTTCTGTTTGTCATCATTTCCTCTCAAAGACATTCTTTTCTCTTCTTGGATGCTGAGTTTCTGGAGATCCACCTCCTTGGCATCACCCTACCCCCCCCAGCATTGCACTAACAAGGTAGACAGTGGGTACACCATAATTCTTCTGACAATATGTTGATGGAACTGAACAATTTTTGTATTGAACCTATATGTAAATGTATGGGTCCCATTGAGGCCTTATGCCATACTTCATATTCTCTCATATTTTCTATTTAGTTTATGATAAGCAGAAAACCAAACAGCTCATTAAAATTTTTTTAGCACAAATGTGTGTGCATTCTACTTATTAAAATCCTGCCACTATTGGTAAAAAGTAAGAATTTTTTATTTGAAGGAAATAGTTGTGTTTAGAATAAATAAAATATAATTTTAATTAAAACATATCACCTTGACATCATCACAAAAATCCTAACCAGTCATCCCAAATTAATGTTATATTGCTCCTAGGATGACATTAATCTTGAGCCCTACATTAAACCCTTCACTATAAACGTGTTTGTTTGTTTTTTTGTTTGTTTTTTTTTTCGTGGGGACAACAAACATTCAACTTTTATAAAGGAAAGAGTTTTTAAAAAAATACAATTCATTGATGAGCCTGAAATGCATTTTGGGTCCCAATAAAATTACTTTCCTCATTTGGTTTCAACATAACAGCTTTCAATCAATATCTTTTAATTCTTAATCAAATGTCCTTGCATTGTCTGAAGAGTTCCACAAAATATTTGTCAGACAATTTATAGCCTAAAGGTTAAGGCTCAGTTAGTCCCTTCTGTTGTTTGTAAGGAAAGGTAACTAACCATACTAGCACCAAGAATTGCACTTATCCTCACAGTTTTTCCCATTTACTTATGACAAGTTTTGTTCTGTTTTTTCTTCCCAGCGACAAGTGTTTTCAGCTTTGAGTCAAATTGCAAAACATTCTGTGGACCTAGCAGAAATGGTGGTGGAAGCTGAAATTTTTCCATCTGTTCTTGCTTGTCTCAAAGACCAGGACAGTTTTGTACAGAAAAACATTGCCATACTCATCCGAGAGATTGCCAAACACACACCCGAGGTGAGTTAATTGGAAAAAAGATCCCATTGTACATTAAGAATAATAGGCATCTGCCTACCATAGAGCAAGGCCATGTCTAGTGAGTATATTTCTTATTGGGTCCCCAACATTTATGGTCTTATGCCAAACCTAATAAGTCAGGTATAGAAAGTGAGGATGTTTTATATTCTCTTTTGTAAAGAAAAAAATTTGATTAAAATGATCACTTTTTATGAACCTAGGATTTTCTTCTTTTCTTTTTTTTTATTCTACAGTAAAGTTCACCCTGTACAAGACCCAGAGGGCACTCAAAATAGTGGGTTACATTCAGGGGTAGTTTATATGATTAGGAGGGGAAGACTTGAACAGGTTAAGATTGTAATGATTGGGGAAACATTCTCTTGGGATTTTGTTCCACAGAGCAGTAGTTTGTGGGAAGGAGCTGTTCAAGTAGAACTTACTGCTCACTGATGGAATACAGAGGAAATGTGGGTGATTTGCTTCAATGTAAGTAGCCTTTCGGGTCCGAGCCATGAAGATTAGACCTGGTGAAACCAAGAAATTTAGTTCGTCTGAGCACTTTCCATAGAAGTAGCGATAGAGCAGAGAAAGGCTTGCCACATCCCATCTGTGGGAGAGAGGTTAGAGGGTGGGAATTAATTCTTCTCCAACAAGGATTTGGAGATGCTTTTCAAGACTGGAAAGTGAGGCCTGATCTGGCTTTTATAAAGGTAGAGGATAACATGAGGAGGCAGTTACTTACTGGAGCAGTACAGGGAGCCAATCATTTTACCTGCATCTTTAGCAATGGGTCATAATTTATTGAACCTTGGGATTTGGCCATGTCCCTAGACATTGTGGGTAAATTTCACTATTTCAGAACTGGCTGCATAACAGAATTGATTAGCAGTGGAAAGCAGCAAATGTCTAGTACAAAATTGCTCATATGAACAGCATTATTATATTTCCATGCTAGGCTGTGTAACCCTGAGACTTGACCACTTGTTGACAGACTATCCCTGGTCATTGTGAGTAAATTTCACTATTTTAGGAACTGTCTGCATAACAGCACAGATCAACAGTGAATAGCAGCAAATGGCCAGTACAAAGTTGCTCATATGAACAGACTTTTTCTACTTAAATGTTTATATGTGTAATCATGAGACCTGACAACTTTCAGATACACTATCCACAGATGTTTTGAATTAATTTCACTCTTCAGATTTGCCTGTGTAGCAGAATACGCCATGAAAAGCAATGAATAGATAGTATATTGTTGCTCTATGAACAGCTTTTTTTTACTTTGATGTTTGGTTCTGTAACTCTGAGACTTGTTCAGTTGCCAATAGACTATCTCTGGACATTGTGTGTAAATTTCACACTTTCAGACCAAATCAACAATGATGGTCAGTACAGAGTTGCTCATATGAACAGTCTTATCCTACTTATATGCTTGGCTGTGTGATTCTTTTTGGTGATTAGATGCCAAAGTATTGTGATAGTAAACTGGTTCAATTGGTTGATGTCAGAAGTCTTGTCCAAATACAGATTCACAATACACTTTTTTGTTGATACAGGATTACCATCACTAATCCAGTTTATTTGGACCTGTAGAGTGCCATATATGTGATTTTGCTATTCTTACTAATGTTTGTGTTGACACAAAGTCATAAGTCATTGTGACTGAGGGTTTATGTGTACTGACCTTGTTCAAGAATTTGACCTCGCTGGATTATGCACTTTCTCTCAGAAACTCTTACTAAGGTCCACTCAGTGTATTTGCAGTATAATCCACAGGTGTAGTCTGTGGATTGAGCAGGCATCTGGAATAGGGTTTGGCTAGCTGCCCTGGCAGACAGGTGTAGTCAGAAACAAATAGTAGCTGAACATTTTCATTTCATTTCACTGATGGTTACATTAGCTTAAACTAACAGTTAACCACATCCTACCATTTAAAATACACATTAAATCAGTACATGTTGGTTAATAAAGATCAGAAAAGAATCAGATGGAAATCAAGTTCAACGTTATTTGTTATGGACAACATATAGTGTTTGCTCTTCACACGAGAAGCCCTCCCTGTACTCATTAGAGCCATAACTGGGGTTAAACACCGGCAAGCTTTTCTGGGTTTTTCTTTTTAATCATTTTACCCCAAGCAAGGTGGGAATGCTACTAGTATGCAGGGGGTTAAGGGAATGAAAGTGAGAGATAAAACTGACTATGGGGAGGATTGAGGAAAGGACAAAAAAGGAACAGGGTTCAAGAAGACAAAAGATGGCAACTGACATTGCATTTAAATTTTTGACGATTCTTATCAGGGAAGCAAGGAAATGGAAGGGAGGTCCACAGGCGGGAAATACAAGAAAAGAAACTGTTGGAGTAGAAGTGGCAGTGCATTTCACTATTTCAGCAGTAAAAGGGTGGGACCTAGATTAGTAGCATGCTAAAATTCATGTATTTGGGGCACTAGGGAAAAAAGCTTATCAGAGCAGTTGCCATGAAAATATTTGTAGAAAAGTCAGAGGGAAGCCACATCACGTCGGTGAGAATGTTACTGAAGTCGAGATGCCTGGTTAGGATCGATTACATAATAGATCCTTCTTTGGATTTTGTCAAGAATCTCTAGATGTACAACAGAAGCACCAGACCAGATGCAGCAATGTTATTCAAAGCACAGATGAATGGTAGATTTGTAAATATGCATATTGGATTCTAACAAGAAAAATCTTTTGGCATGACACATTGCAGTGGATGCAGCTATTGATTCAATATAGTTGTTCTACTTCATGTCAGTGGAAAACATGAGGCCAAGAAGGTGTAGAGTGTTGCTCTCCTGGAGTGTAGAAGTTAAAATAAAAAGACGCAAAAGACAAGCTCAAAAACAGCTGATGCAGCAGTTATCGCCCTACCAAGCTGTAGCCAGCAGTGAAATCTGAAATTGCTCTTGTGGAAATTAATGCTTGGATCACTGATTGCTTGATTGATGATGCCCCACCTGTATCCAAACTGAATCAGGTCCTTCAATTGCACTTGTTTGATGAACTGAAACAGTAGTCATTATTTCCTTTTTGTCTTGAATTACTTTGATTCTTTTATTGCTTACAAATTTTCTGTTTTCTTTCCCTATTTGAAGTTGTCACAGCTGATCGTTAATGCAGGAGGCGTGGCTGCTGTGGTGGATTATATTGGAGAAACCCGTGGGAATATACGACTTCCAGGTGTGATGATGCTGGGCTACGTTGCTGCTCATGCAGAGAACTTAGCAATGGCTGTCATTGTATCAAAGGTAGGATAGTGCAAAAGTTCATAACACTGCATTTTGCACAACATTAGGAGAATCTTGTTGTTTGTACAGGCAGTCAAGTGGAGGTCTACAAGCAATCAGAAATAATTCTCATGACAAGAAAATGAGTTCCGTGTAAACTTAGAGAAATTAATAATTGTCATTGTTTAACACTTTCACTGCTGCATTGTCATAGCCTTGTTGCATGGCTGTGCTGACCCATTTTGTGAAAAATAGGAAATTTACTGGAAATAGAATAACCATGTCTTCATTTTTTTGTTTTATCACTTTCACTTTTTTCTTTCCTTGTTAACGGTAAAGGCCGCCATTACACTCTTGATAGGACCAGAGTTGGAGTCACAATCATGCATGGTCTTTCTTATGGCCGTTTTGTCAGAAAGATGAATTTTTCAAGTGGCCAGGAAATTCAAACCTGTCAAGAATCTTGTCTTGGATTTTCCCAAAAGACAGCACCAATCATGACAAAATTTGATATGGGTGATTTGATAAAGTTTTAGAAGGATTAAGTGATGAGCAACAAATGCTACACAAATCTCCTTTATTCATTTCTAAACTCGGTTGGATTTTGTGAAGGCTCCCAGTCAGTAAACAAAAGTGTATTGATATTACATTGATTTGGCACTGCTTTCAAAAGAAAAGTTCATTTCAATAATGAAAAATTCTTTACACTTTCACTGCTGCATTGTTACTGAATTGTTGCCTGGCTGTGCTGGCCTGTTTTGGAAAAAATAGTAAATTACAATTTACTGGAAATAAACAACTATAAAAATGCTGACAGCAATTTCTCATGAGCGCAAACATTTTGGTTTTGATCAGATACTCTGCAGTACAGACTAAGGTGAATAACATGCCAAAAAATAAACACACAATATAATAAAAGTACATCACAAAACAGATTGTATTGTATATTACTATATGACTACACTGATATGGTTTAGTTTATAACAAATGCTAAGGACCACTCTGTCTTGAAAACATCAACAGCAGAGAATGTAAGTGTCATAAAGACATATATGTACATCTGCAACAGCAGAAGTGTTAACAAGGAGGGAGATTATATTAAAAATATTGAAGTAAAATAATCTTTCTTTTTTTAAAATCATTAAGCTATAGTAACTATACAGTATAAGCATGTCTTGAATATACACACACACACACACATATATATATATATATATATATATATAACAGCAGACAATGTAAGTTTCATAAAGATGTATAAGTACATCTTGAAAATGTACATATATATGTCAACAGCAGGCAATATAGGTTTCATAAAGATATGTAAGAATATCTTGAAAATGTATGTATATGTCAACAGCAGGCAATATAAGTTTCAGAAAGAAGTATATGTACATCTTAAAATTGTATATATATGTCCTCAGCAAGCATGTAAGTTTTATAAAGATGTATAAGTACATCTTGAAAAGCAGGTAACAAGTTTCATATAAATGTATAGGAATGTCTTGAAAATGTTTATATACTTCAACAGCAGGCAATATAAGTTTCAGAAAGATGTATAAGTACATCTATAGCAGCAGGAGTGTTAAACATTTGTCTTTCTTGTTAAAAGAAAGTTATTTTTTTTAGACACGATAATTATTTCAATGAAAAATGAATCCAGAATGAAGAAAATCATGACTCAATCTAGCACAACCTCCAACGCCAGAATTTTCTGGGGTGGGGGTAGAATTCTTAAAAGGAATTTTTTCTTCTGATCCCTGAATATGTGGTATGTTCACTGAGGATGAGGTCAGGTCAGACTCACTTCTTGAGAAGCTAGGCCTTGACGACCTTGAGTCACTGCTGAGCAGCCATAGACTACACAACGAGGAGCCTATCAAACAGGTCTGTGGGGTGATAGTTGAGTGCAGCAGAGGAAGAGGATGACCCAAGATGACTTGGGAGGACATTTTTTGGAAGAACGGAAAAATTGGGCCCAGAACTAACTGATGTGAGTGAGTGACAGGTATATGCTGAGAGGTAAACTGAAATCCTCTGTCAAGCATCTTTTTGCAGCATCTACCTCAAAACTGTTCCCTGTACAGACTTGACTTCACTGACTGGTTAAGGGTCACATGACCAGCCAAGTATAATGCATCCAATTGGGGAAGAGGAAGAAAAGATAACTCAATAAGAAGAAATTCAAGTTATTAAAAAATTTCCTTGAAAACTGTTCTTTTATTCTTATAGGATCCAAAGGTTAATGGTGGCATAATTTCTGTTGCATTTTTCAATATATTGAAGTTAATTCCTTCTGAAAAGGTTTAATTCAGTCTCTTAGTTAATTAGTAGAACTTGTATCAGTAAATCGTTAGTATTATTATTGATCACATGGAAAGACAAGACACATCAGAGATGCTACTTGGTTTCAGTGAAAAAAAAAGAAAGAAAGATAGAAGCGTTTAACATCTGCTAATACCACATAAATAATGGTCTATTCCATTTTGACCTTTGAGAAAACAAGAGACGTCAATATATTTCAATTACATGATTTAAGTTTATTAAAACTAAAATATAGTGGGCAACAGGGTATTAGCACAGTGGCTCCTTTCATTGAACTTGTGTTCCACCCCATTCCCAAATACCCCCCCCCATTTAGCAGCCCTTGTGGCCATGTCAACCTCCATTAACAACCACTACATTAATGAGTTAATTTCATTATTATTATTATTATTATTAGCTATAGAGGAGTTAACTGATCAGGCATGTTGGATCTAATGAGGATTCCCTCTGCCAAAGAGCATATATTTTTTTTCTTTAATAAGATTTCTCAAATATTCCTTGATTATTTTGAGTTATATTGGTTGCTAGGAATGTGATGTGTGTGTTAAGTGTATGTTATCTTTTAATTCTGTGTGTGATGTGTATATATATATATATATATATATATATATATATATATATATATATATATATATATGCGGGTGTCTAAAAATGTTACTGATCATGTTGATTTTTCGTGTTCGAACTTAATGGAGTCGTGTACCATGTTTAGGGTCATAAGGAATTCAGTGAGTTTCTCCTCACTGCCCATGTGTATGAAGAAGATATCAGCAATATATTTTGCATAGAATATGCAGTCATTACTGATGAAGGGATAAATATGGGTCTCCTCAAATTTTCCCATGAAGATTGTGGCATCTGATGGAGCTGCAATGGTGCCCAAGGCACATCCTCTTACTTGTAGGTAGTGTTTTCCATTGAAATCAAAAGTATTCAATGTGAGAATATATTCCATAAATTTTATGATTACTTCTGTGGGAGGGGATCTTGTTTTGTTGTTCTAGGAAGTGCCTCTTTAAGGGCATTTAATCCTTTGATGTGTTTGATGTTTGAATAAAGTGATCTTGCTTCGATGATTATTAGAGTAGCATTTTCTGGCACTGTTTGTATATGATCAATTCTGTTTAGTAGGTCTGTTGTGTCTCTGATGTAGGATTTTACTTCCTTAGCTAGGGGCTGTATGTAATGCTCCACATATTAGGATATTTATGTCGTGTGGCAGTTAAATGATGAAATGACCGGCTTTCCTGAGTTGTTGTTTTTGTGTATTTTAGGAAGGAGATAGAAGCAGGCAGGTGTGATGTTTGTGGGTGTGAGTGTTGTGCATGTTTCTTTGTCGATTAGTTTGTTTTGAAGCATTATGTTTAGCAAGCTTGTTAATTTTATTTGGTATTCAGGGAGAGGGACTATGGGTAGACTTTTGTAGGTGTTTTTGTCGGCTAGCTGATTATCGGCCTCTTTAAGGTATTCTTTGGTTCCCCAGATCACTGTGGCACCCAATTTGTCAGCCTGTGTAATGATTAGATCATCTCTATGTGTCAGCATTTCAAGGGCTGCCCGTTCCTCTTCAATGATATTGTTATGTGGCAGCTCACATACTGTTGTTTTCTTTATGTCATTTGCTACTGCCATTTCAAATGTCTGTATAGTGATAGCCGTGTTTTGTGGGGTGAATGTACAGTCCTTCTCTTTTAATGTCTCAAGTATAGAAGGTATGTGGTTATTGTCACTGTAGTGGGCTTTTAACTGTATTCTTCTAAAGAAATATTTCAGGTCCTTTGCTAAGGTGTCCTTATCAAACCTTAGGGGACTAAAGTGAAAGCTTAGTGCTTTATTTAATAACCTGAATGTGTCAAGCGAGAATTTACTGTTACCAAGATTTATAATTCGTCTGTACGGGTCATGTTTGTATTTGCAAGCATGACAAAGTTCTTTCGGAAAAGCTTGAAAGCTTGCATTATGTCCCCTATTAGGTATGCTATACCCACTTCCAAGTGTCCTGGTTGGGGGCTTACCTCATTTTTTTTTAAGGTTGAGTGTGTTTGCTATTGATTGTCTACTAGGGGTTAATCTGGGATGTTTGGTGGGATTATGTGTTCTGTTTGAGGGCTGCTGCGTTCTGTCTGAGGGCTGCTGTGTTTTAGTTTGTGCATGTTTGTATGGCAACTTATAGATGTCCGCGTAAGTTCATGGTTTGTTTTGTGTGTGTGTTCGTTTTGAGGTTCTAGCTATGGTTGATGGTGGTGATATCATTATTGTTGGTTGTGGTGCTGATGGTTGTCTGTTGGTGTATGTGTGTGGTTTGTTTTGTGTTTGCATTTGTTGTGTTGTGGTTGGTGTGGTTGTGGTGTGTTGTTTTCTTTTGTGGTATGGTCGTTCATTTTTTTTTCTGAATTAGGTTTGATTTCTCTTTTGTTCTTCTGGTTGGAGGAAATATTCCACTTCAATTTTCGCTGTTTTTCAGTTTTTGTTTTTCATAGTTCCCTGTCTATTCGGTCTTTGTGAGATTTTATAACATTCTTTATGTTAGCATATTCCTCCGAGTCTTTTTGTTTGGTTGTTTTTTTTGCTCATCAAGCAGGTCGATTTCTGCTGTTGTTGCCATTATGGTTTCCTGGCAGAACTGTATGATATCCTGCATGAGCTTCCTGGAGAAGTCTTGTATTTTTCAGTACCATGATGCTAGAAATGCATCATTATGGTTACCTATTGATGGTTCCAAATCAATCCTGAAATTGTTTGGTATTAGTTGACCCTTCAGCCATATCCTTATATATTCCTGGTGTGATTCATACCTGGCTAATTTGTTGGTTCTTCCATTCATCCTGATAGCCAATAATTTGGTGTAATATAATATTAAAAACAAAGATTACTTAACTTTTAAATATCAATTTTATCCCCAACATCAATGATTCTTGGTAAAATTTTCACTCTTCAGGCATTGAGTGATATTTCAAAGTTAAGTAATCTTTTCATATAATATTATTAATGTTCTATTTTTGATATTATTTTAATATTTTTAATATTGAGCAATATATATAAAAATATCTGCTGTTTCTTAAATCTTAAATCTTATATATATATATATATATATATATATATATATATATATATATATGAGAGATAGAGAGAGTTTGGTTGAATTGTAATAAAATGGCAACTATTAACAAAACTCTGGCCTTTATTCAAACAAATTCTACAGAGATATTGAAATATAGATATTGGGTTGGCCAAAATGTTCATTCGCATATGAAGGGGAAAGTTTAGTTAGTAAACTGAACAGACTTTTTGGCCAACCCAATGGATGCAGTTCAATCCATTGAGTACAAGCTGAGAAAAATATTCAACATTCTCATAAAAAATATACTCCACTTCTATAAAATACACAATAGACCTATAAAAAAATATATAAAAGAGCTATAAAAATAGTCAACAGTCATTATAAAAACATCAAAAGGACGTATAAAAATATATAAGAGCTATCAAAGTATCAATCAAGTCTATAAATATATACTATAGTTTTATAAATATATACAAAGGATCTCTATAGATATTCAACAATCCTATAAAATTATCAAACAGGCCTATAAAAAATACTCTATGGTCCTATGAAATTATATACTAGACCTATACAAAAGATTTATAAAAATATTAAACAGGCCTAAAAAAAGTATTCAATGGTCCTATAAAATTATAGACTAGGCCTATAAAAATATATGAAAGATCTATAAAAATATCAAACAGGCCTTTAAAAATATACTATTGTTGTATGAAATATACACTAGATCCATAGATCCATAAAAAATATAGAAAACATGTACAAAATTATTCAACAGTTTTAGGAAAAATACTTAACCATTCTATAAAAAGTATACAACAGATCTTTAAATATTTAAATATATATATATATATATATATATATACACACACACTCACACACACACACACACATACAACAGATCTGTAACACCTTCAATGTCAGTCAGTATGGGGAAATTAAAACACGTGTGTGCAGGCCAAAAATAAAGCAATTCAGATTCCACTAAGACTGAATAGTATCACTGGACATGAGGTTTTAGTCACACCAGTGGGCAGAGGACTAAATGAAGACAAGTTGTGAATTTCAACAAGGAGGACATTAATTAATGTCATTTAATGCGCAACAGGCAAAGTAGAAACATTAAAGTCTTTTGGTTCTGAACAAGTTAAACAGATTATAGAACAGGTCTATAAAAGAAATTATTCAAAATTGTCCAATGCTAAATAATCTATTAGCTTCATAATAATTAAAAGGTGGGAAAACTCCTTATTTACCAAACTGTTGTCTTTTTTTGTAGGGAGCGTCACAGTTGGCAATTGTCTTGTGTGAAGAAGAAGAAGATCATATGCAAGCAGCTGCAGCTTGGTCACTTGGTCAGATTGGACGTCACACTCCAGAACATGCAAAAGCCATTGCACAAACTAATGTACTGCCAAAACTGTTGCAAATGTACCTGAACCCAGCATCTTCTGAAGACCTACAAGTCAAGGTAAAAGCGTCCGTCTTCTATTATTGTATCTGCGGATTTAGCTTGCATATGCAGATTTAATCAATTGCAGATAAAAAAAAAAGTATTTAAAAAGTTTCCAGAGAAATTCCAAAAGGAAGGGCATGAATTTACTGCACTCTAATCACTGTGCTGAATCCAAACAAATGAAGTGATGGCTAGATGTACCCCAGCAGTAGTCACCTGCCATTTTGCAGATCTTAAGTCTCTCTCCAGCACTGAAATGAGAAATCAGATAACTAAGTTTGAATTGCACTCAAGTTTGTTCACTTACTCACAAATACACTTGGGAAAGGTATAAATCCATCTCTTCTTCCTCAAGCTATGGGTTAAATAGTAGGATTTGTATCTGGAAAAATCATTGTTATCTCTGGAAAAATTGTTAATGCAATATTCACTTGCAAAAAAAAGAAGAAAAAATTATTCTTATACAATTCAAAAATATGTTTTAGTTTTAAATACCTACAAAAGGTAGATAAACCATAAAAAACAAAATCAATCAACAATTTCTTTAGCACTTGATCAAGTATTGTTTACTTTTCATCATAAATAATTTATAAAAAATGTTTACTTCACATTCATTTGCTATTTGAGCTTGTCAACCATTTTTTTTTTAGTGTTTTTTTTTTATTCCTAAATTTTATAATGGAAACGTTTTTTTCTTTTTTACTTAGGCAATTTTTGGTTGAATTTTTTTATTAATGATTTTTTTTCAAATGCAATTTTTTTTTTATTATTTCATTTTTTGTTGTTGTTATCAGTTAGACTACTTTTCATGCTGTTGATTTTCACAAATCTCCCCATTTCTATGGAGCATCCAAATAATTTTATATCAATTTTCTCCAGTTTTTCTGTAATGTCACAGCTCAGATTAGACACCAGGTTTGTTCACAGGGTGCAGCTTCTTCCAGTCGAATGTTTGTGGCTTAATACACAGGAAAATAATTGTTTGGCCTGATCATTACCTGAAAAATAAAACCATGAGATGAAAGTGTAGCAGGCTCCAAAATTTATTCTATTGCAACCTTCTTGTAAGGGGCCAGCTGTAGACAAATGAAGATGAGTGAGGCACGGTGAGGGTGGCAAACAGTCTAATGTGCCTTCCTTTTCATGTAGCAGTCAAATGGTTCTGTTTTAGGCTGCTAGGGACCACTGTCTTATAGAGGACAAGCGTTCTTTGTCCTGTCAGCTTTCATCTAAAAGTTTAATTCATCAAATACGCTCTACTCAGCTGACCTTTGTTAGGTTCATTTGACCTGGTTCTTGTGAGGTCCGCTTCACTCAGTTGGCCTTCTTTGTCAAGATAATAATTGTCAAAACGATTTCTGTAACATCCTTCAGATGTCTCCATAAAAAGATATCAGCTGACAACTGGTATCACTACATTTCCACTTACTATAAGCAGAAGTATTTTTACTTTTTCTTTAATTAATGCTTTAAAAATGGTCATTGATCCAAATAATTCCCCATCAAAGACATAGATTCCATACCAGCCAAAAAGACAGAAAACTCTTGAAGATTCCATTTTTAAAGTAACAACGTTCCTACCCAATACAAGAATGGCAGCTGAAAAAAATTAAGTAGAAGCCCTTTTGTAGGTGAACAGTTTCATACAACCTACTCATAAATTTGAGATATCCACCAGAGAAACACATCACCAAAGGCCACATACATTATAGGCCAAAAGTTTAATGGATTTAATAATTAGTAAATGATTTTTGTTTTGTTTTTTACTCCACTGAATACAAGACCCAAGGGCTACTCAAAGTAGAGGATAGCTGAGTGAGATTGTTGTATGGGAGGGGGAAGAAGTAAGCACACATTATAAGGAAAAATGCAATAGGTTTCTGTTGACCCTGGACTTGAAGATGTTAAGATTGTACTGGTAAGGGAAACATACCTTCTTTGGTTTAATTTGTTGTGGGTGTATAAGTGATGTGTTGGAGTTGTCTGAATATTATTTTCTTATATATGTATTTTTCTAGGGTTAAAAGGGGCATAATGAGCCACAAACCATATATGAAATAAGCATAGAAATAAAAAACAATAAATTGCTTTAGTATACATTTCAGAGAACATATATGAATACAGAAATAAATGAGTTTTGCTTATCTGTTGGTGGCAACATGTTTTCCCAATAATATCTGCCTTCTTTGGCAGTCGAAAACAAAGAGAAAGAAAGTTTTGATGCTTGTCCTGATGCACCATGGGAAATATTCTATATTTTATTTGTCTTTCTTTTTTTGTTAATTACCATTCATATCTGTCTTTTAAAGTATTTTTATTGCTTAACTTTTAATTTTTCTTTTATTATTAATTATTTTAGTTCCAGGCTACTACATAGTCTAGTGATAGGGGTTGTAATTTAGGAATTTATTTATTTTGCTCTCATTACAAATGAAATCCTACTAAACTAGAATGCAGAAACCATTAACAAATTGGTGCATGGCATTTAATTTTTTAGAGGAGGGATTTGTTTTTTAATCATTTCACCCCAAGCAAGGTGAGAATGCCACTAGTCTGCTGGGGGTTACAGGGAGTGAAAGTGAGAGAAGAGACTGAATATAGGGAGGATTGAGGAAAGGACAAAAGATGCATGGGATTCAAGAAGACAGATGACAGTTGACATCGCATTTAAATTTTTGAAGATTGTTGTTATCAGGGAAGCAAGTGAACAGAAGGGAGTTCCGCAGACGGGAAGTGTGAAAAGAGAAAAGAAACTGTTGGAATAGAGTTGGTGGTTACATTTAGCTATTTCAACAGTAAACTGGCGGGATCTAGATGCCAGTCTAGTAGCACGTTTAAATCCATGCCTTTGGGGGACCAGGGAAAAGCTCGTCAGAGCAATTGCCATGAAAATATTTGTAGAAAAGACAGAAGGAAACCATGTCACATCAGTGAGAAGGTGACTGAAGTTGAGATGCCAAGTCAGGATCGATTACATTGCAGATCTTTCTTTGGATTTTGTCAAGAACCTTGTGATGAATAGCATGTAGACAAGACTAGATATGGTAGCAGTATTCAATACACAGACAAATGGTAGATTTGTAAATATGCAAGATGGACTCTGACAACAAAAGTCCTTCAGGAAAAGAAAATCCCTCTGGCCTGAAGTGGACTAGTAAATGAGTTTTGAAAAAGGTAGGCAAACTTCAACTTTTAGGCAATTCTTCGAAATTCAGAGGGTGGCCCCTAAATTTTGCCAAATGTAGTAGAGAATAAACGAAAGGAAACAATTGCTCTCTAATAACCAGTCCTGAAGACTACCAGAAAGTTATTGTCTGAAGTAAAACACTTAAATCGGGCTTGGCAGAGCATGTGTGGGAAGAGGTCAAAATAATAGAAACTAAACAATTATAGAAGTCCATAAAATTAAAGAAGCTTGACATTGGAGTGGAAAACATTTTTATTGACAATGAGTTTCACCAACCTAGCAGATATACATTAATAGTTTTAATATAATAAAAAAAAAAGACAAACACAGATTTATCATACATTCTGACCTGACAACACCTACCTTACCTTTTTTTTTATCACTTCAATAATGCCACTATGGTTTATTTGGAGTGAATGAGAATGAGAAGATTTTAGAAGGAATTGGAAACTAAAAAGGAAACAAGGGCTAAACCTCTACTCTAAACTATCTAACAAAGGTAAAATTCACTGTCAATACAAAGGTTTTCCACTTGTCTGATTTCTCCACTTCTGTCAATAATGCAATCCCTGTGGAATGTTAACATCACAAAACTTTTAGTTGGTTTGAATAACTATCATGATTTTTTTTATCAATAATAATTATTGCACTAAATATCTAATTGAGCAATCTTATTGACAAAATTAAACATATGTTAAATTTCATTGTTTCACATATATCAATAGAAGTAAGTGTAATGAAGAATTTGCCATTCTTTGAGGCCACTTAGCAATCACTCGGCTAAGTTCCTGTAAATTCTTTAGAAAAACTCTTTGGTGTCTTTCATTTCTGTTTTCAGTGCAAGAAAGCTCTGAAGAACATCCTACAAAAGTGTGTCCACCTTGAGGCCCTAGAGCCGCTCCTCTATGATGCGCCACCCAACATCCTGAAGCATGTGATAGGTCAGTTCAGCAAAGTGCTACCAAACGATTCTAAGGCTAGGCGTTTGTTCATGACCAGTGGCGGACTAAAGAAAGTACAAGAGATCAAAGCTGAGCCTGGCTCAGTGCTTTCAGAATACATCAACATCATCAACAACTGCTACCCTGAAGAAGTCATCAAGTGAGTATAAAAGGGAATGATTGTTTATTTTTGAGTGTAGAAAGTGATGGCCATTACTTTTGAGTGCAGAAAGGGATGATCATTACTTTTGAGTGTAATAAATAATATTAATAGTAATAATAATAATAATAATCAAAGCTAATCACCCAGACATTGTTATTAGAGACCACAAACAAAAAAAAGTGCCTCCTTATTGATATGGCAGTCCATGGGGACTGCAATGTATCTTTGAAGATCTTCAAAAAGCTATCAAAATACAAGGACCTTGAAATCGAAATCTCAAAAATGTGGCACATGGGAACATCAGCAATCTCTGTTGTAGTTGGAGTCCTCAGATTGGTTGGAAAAGATTCCAGTAGACTCTTTGAAGGGATTCTTGGAAACCCATGCCTTAAAGAAATACAAAAATTGTTCTCACGAGTATAGCCCACAACTTACGCAGGGCTTTATCTATGTAAAATATGTTTGTGGTACATTTTTTTTTTTTACTTGGTCAGTGGAAAATGTCATTATGCCATTTCTGACCTTAGGTCTCTGGTCGGGACCCAGAAAGAAATGTGTACACACCAGAAATCAAAGGAAATAATAATAATAATAATAATAATACATTCCTTGATACAACACCAGCCAGAGTTTTCATGGCTTCTGATCTTAATTGAGTGAGAATGTTAACATTGAATTGTTTTATCTTGGTGAATTAAAATGGGCTACAGTAAGAATCCCATTCAGTAGCACATTCTTGTTTGTCAGTTGCTTCACCTTAACCAATCGGACATGTCTCCTAGCAGCTGATGTGCTGCGTATCTCTGTTCAGGAGCAGGATTAGTTGGGGGGCATCACAACCACGTGTTGCAAGGGTTGTGTTTATTTTTATGATCAAAAGACGAGACAACCAACGTGACCTGGTAAGCACATTTAGATATTACTTCCATCAGAGAGCTTCCGAGCAAACTGAGTTACCTGACCTGAAGTTAATTGGCTCCGACCTGTCAGATTATATGCTCACCACATTGCATATATTTAGCCATCATATGTGCGCTTGGGGTGCTCTTTTCAGACTGCATGTCCTGATGGATATACTGTTTTTTTTGTTTTTTTTTTATTTGTACCCAAACATCACTCAATAATTGTATTATTATCTTCTTCTCCATGGTTTTTCATTTTCAGCTGAAGATCTTTTCATTAAGGGTGGTTTCCATGAAATTGTATGACCCCAAACTAATTGCACGTTTTACAGAATACTTGCAGAGCCATACTGTGCAGATTTCTGAATAGATGGGATACTCTATACCAGGGTTGTCCAACTTTTTTTCCTAATGGGCCAAATTAGAAATTTGGGTATATTCACCGAGCCACAAAAGTATTTTAGATGCTTTTAAAAGTGCCAAAGATTGTGACCATCAAATTTTGATAACAAATATATATAATTACAAAAATACTGTATAATTGACAGTAAAAAAAAGAAGAAATTTTACATAAAATAGGATAAATTGGATGTCATTTTGGACACTGCTTTCCTTTTATTGTCAGTATCTCTGCTTTTACAGCACAAGTTTTTATTCTAAGAATGTTAGTTAAATGGGAATTACTCAACCTATTTTTTCAGCTGGTTTTTTGTTTTTCATGCACAAAAAGAATTGTTCACAGCAGTATGTACCTTCCCACAGGCATAACAGTTTTCTAGATAAGCTAAATAATTTTTATTTAGCTCTGTCTCTTGCCCCACACACCAGCTGGTGTGTCTTGGCAAAAGCTTTTGCCTTCTTCCCCTTTTAGTACAATAGGGAAGTGAACCTACTAGCACAATCTGAGAATAATTTTCTTGACATACATTACTAAAGTAAATGAAAATATATCTGAATATTTTAGGGTACAGTGGACCACAGTGCAGCCCATGGGTTGGACATCCCTGCTCTAGACTCTCTTCTGATTTTCTTTATGTTCGTCGATATAAACAGCAATGCCCCAATGATTACTGGGACAATAGTGGCCTGAACGTCCCACCTTCTGGCAACCTTAATCTGGGGGTCAGTTTATTTTTAAGCTTTCCAGCTGATATTTATATTATGGTCACCATGAATTTTTTAGTTTTTCGTCTTGTTTGTTTTTTTTCTGATTTGTTGGCCTCAAGGATGCGGTCTGTTTGGATGTTAAAATCCCATAAGATCTCAACTTGATCATTTGTGATCACCTTCTTTGGTTTGTGATCATACTTCCTACATAGGCATAAATGCAGATGGTGAGGATCACTTTATCATAGCGCGATGCTTCTATTCTTTCTGAGCAAATATTCTACAAGAGCATCACTGGTATGACAATAAACTAAATCCAGCAGCAAGACCTCTGATCGAGAGGTTTTGAAGAGCATGAAACCACCTCTTAATTGCTGTTATTCCCAGGTCCACCCTGACCAGGGGAGGGGGTGTAAACACCTGTTAGGATCCCAGCTATGGGGAAATAGTTAATCCCCAAATTGGGGTCAAAACACTATGAAAGTCTAAAAATACATTTTCATAGTAAAAATATCAGCAATACATTTTTAAAAAAAAATGCTAACAATAC
The DNA here is from genome assembly GCA_964036315.1 of Acanthosepion esculentum. Lineage (NCBI taxonomy): Eukaryota > Metazoa > Mollusca > Cephalopoda > Sepiida > Sepiidae > Acanthosepion > Acanthosepion esculentum. The sequence continues at coordinate 7,056,150 of OZ038490.1, read as the reverse complement.
ATTTTTGTAAAAGAAATTACTAATACTCTCAAGAAAATTAAATTTTGCCATTAAATGACCCATAAGGGGTTGATATGCCGCTAAACAAGCAATAGTATTCTACAAGTGCTAATGATGTAGATGACATTTTCCACTTCCATATCACATAGCTTGCCCTTGTCTGAATCTACTTAGTGGATTAGTTGTCTGAATCTACTTAGTGGATTCAGACAAGGGTAGGTTATGTGATATGGATATAATTTTGTTTTCTCAAAACAGGATTTTTTAAGTTACATTGAATGCAGTCAGCATATATCTATGTTTCAAAACACCATGAAATGTCAGTCCAAAGCCTTTGTATTATAAACTAACACTTAGTATTATTTCCAAACCAGTATAGCATACAGTATGACCTGATTTGTGATGTATTTTTATTATATTGTGTGTCAATCTGTACTGCAGAGAATTTTACCAAAACCAAATTTTTTTATTTTTATTTTAATCATTACACCCCAAGCAAGGCAGGAATGCCACTAGTATGCAGCAGATTACAGGGAGTGAAAGTGAGAGAAAAGACTGATTATAGGGAAGATTGAGGAAAGGATAAAAGATGAATGGGATTCAAGAACATAGAGGATGGCAATTGATGTTGCATTTAAATTTTTGAAGATTGTAGTTATCATGGAAGCAAGTAAATGGAAGGGAGTTCCACAGGCGGGAAACATGAGAGAAGAAAATGTTGGAGTAGAAGTGGCAGTTGCATTTAGCTATAGCAACAGTAAATGAGTGGGACCCAAGTGTCAATCTAGTGACACACTTACATTCATGTCTTTGGGGCACTATGGGAAAAAGTTCATTAGAGCAGTTGCCATGGAAATAGTTGCAGAAAAGCTAAAGGGAAGCCACGTCACATCTGTGAGGAAGTGGCTGAAGTGGAGATGCCAAGTCGGGATCTTTTACATTGCAGATCATTCTTTGGACTTTGTTTAGAACCTTGAAATGAATAACAGGTGCACCAGACCAGATATGGCAGCAGTATTCAATGCACAGACAAATGGTAGATTTGTAAAGGTGCAAGATAGACTCTGATGGAAAAAATTTTCTGGCACGGCACAGTGACCCAACTTACCTTGCAGTAGATACAGCGATTGATTCAATGTAGTTGTTCCACTTCAAGTTAGTTGAAAGAAGGCACAGTGTGTTGCTCTCCAGGAGTGTAGCATCAGTCATGCTGAAGAAATGAGGATACCTTTGAGAAAATTCATTTATAGTCTGGTAAATGACAATTTTGTATTTTTACCAAAACGGGCCAGCACAGCCAGATAACAATGCTATAAAAAGGCAGCAGTAAATGTGTTAAAAAATGCAATACCTGTGATATTCTTTTAGTATATTTAATATTTCCTCAATGCATATACCTGATACTTACCATAACAAAGGAAGACTAATTAATGGTGTTAACTGAAATATTAAACTTTTTTTTTTATCTTGTTCAGGTACTACTCTCCGGGATATTCTGAAACACTTTTGGAAAAAGTAGAGAACTTTAATGTTGTGACCACGTAAGTACAGAGGGCAATGGACCAATGACAATGGCTCTTTGTTAATCATGTGACTGACATGAGCCACGCCTTCCATTCCCAAAACATTATCTAGCTACAGATGTTGTTTGCTTTGAATAACTTTGAGCTGATATTTCGGAATAAATATTTTCAGTAAACAGTTCTTTAGATTTTTTTTTCTCTTTCTTTATAAACTTTATTATTATTTTAATAATTTCACATGTGAACTACAAAATCTACTTTACAGGTTTTTTATTTCATACTGACTAAAAAAAACAAAAGAAAAATATATTATGTGCTATTTTTATTTTCCTACTTTTAAAACGTCAAACCAAATATCAAATAGAAAAATTTTATATTTACTAAACTTCTTTGGAAAGTTAAGCAACATCAATCCTGGTCAGTACATAGATGAGTGACTGCTTGGGAATACCATGTGCTCTAAGCTTGGATGTTCGAGTGTTGTAATGGATAATGGCACAGAATTGTTAATTAGAGAGATGAGTTCCAATTCCTGTTGGGTTCATTATAGTCACTTATGTGCAAATACCTTTGGGAAAGATATGAATCTAACTCTTCTCTCTCCCAGCTATGGGTTAATTAGTAAGACTTGTATCACTAATCCTTTATTATCTCAAAAAAAAAAAACATTCTTACAATCTAAAAATATCTTCTGCCTTTAAATAACCTGCAAAGGGTTGATAAGCCATAAAAAACAAATCAATCAATCAATGAAATACTGATTAGCTACCCATGCATGTCTTTTAGATTTATTTACATACTCTGGAATAGAAATGTATAGAAACTACCGTGGTCACAAAGTGAGGGGTCACTTTATAAGATTGATTGCAATATAGAATTGTTCCTCAAATTTAAATCCACACTATAATTTCGTTTTTTTTTATCAAATTCTGATTAGATATGAATCTATCTCTTCTCCTCCCAGCTATGGATTGGAAGACTTGCATCACTAAACCATTATTATCTCCAAAAGAAAAATTCTTACAATCTAAAAATATTTTCTAGTTTTAAATAAGCTGCAAAGGGTTGATAAGCCTTAGAAAACAAATCAATCTGTATTGTGGATGGAATCTAAGTCAGAGTTAGGACAGATAAATGAAGATTTCATTTTATTTGCTACTATTGCAATGTTATCATTGTAAAGACAAATAAGAATATAAGATTAAATTTTTTCATGCATAAAATCTTTGTCAATTAATGTCAGCTTGACAGTGTTGTTTTGAGGACATTTTTGGACATTGATGTTCTTGTGAGAATGTTTGACACTCTTGGCTTTTCCCCTTTAAATGGAGTACCCATAGCCTCCTGTCATTTGGGTGTCCCACGTGTGCACAGCCGAAGCTCAGCTGGGTCAACCTATTGTTTATATGTCAGGGGAAAATAGACATCCTTTGAAGACCAATTCTGCAACTGGTGGTTATGAAGTTACCTTCCAAGTCAAACTTCTGATGTACCTAGCTCCTTTGGTGCTCAGGTGTAACACCGAGTGCAAAGCTACTTTGGTATTGCTTAGGGTGAGCCCAGTACATATTGGGGTCACCACAGATTAACTCCTCTTAGTATAAAGGTCCCTTATTGAGACTAAATTCAATTTGGCCCATTGGTATTTGCTGGCACGAATTACATATCAACCACATGCATATAAACTGTCTGAGGATCACTTCATAGTGTGAATCCTGAAGTCAAAGTTTTGTGTGTCTGATTTTTTTTTATCAGATTCCAGCTCCATTTAAGTTGTTTTTCTAACTGGAAATTTTTACTCTTGATTATTGAACACTTTTATCTTGTTGAGGGAGGTTCTTTATTTTGTTTTTTCTTTCTCTCTTGCACCTTAAGCTTAGTTTTCCTTCAGTTGGGTATATTTTTTGTGTGTTGTTGCTTGTGGATTTCTTTTGTTGCTAACATTTCTGAATTGGATTGCAGCCCTTTTTACAGTCGATTTTATAACTGGAAATTTCTTTTTCAAATTATTGAGCACATTTTATCATACGTCATGATATATTCTGTATTTCTTTTGTGATACTGTGGCTGGCTACATATTTCTTAGTAATTAGATCACCTACTTAATTGAACTAGAATTGGTTAAATCAGTGGTTCCCAAACGTTTTTGAATTACTGCCCCCTTGCATACCAAAACACAACCCTAACCCTAATGCCCCCAACCCCATTATTATTGCTCAGAGAGATGGCCTTCATAACTGGTTCAGTATTTTTCTTCAGAGCAGTTGTCATAACTGCACGAATGACTGGAGCAATCAAAGTTTCCCCAATCATAGTCTTTGCCTGCCTCGGCAATATTGTAAGAAGCGTGTAGGCCATACATTATGTACCGCAGAGGTAAACGTATCATGTAAAGTTTTGTTCTTGCCACATTTGTCATGGAAGTCTTTGAAATAGCTCACATCTTTATCGGCTTTATTGGGAGGCAACTTCTTGAAATGTTCGTTCAGTCTCAAAAGCTTCATGGATTCATTTGAGAATGTCTTCTCGCATATCAGGCAAAATAGCAATTGCTCATGAGGTGATAGAATAAAGCCATAGTTCAAATATTCAACATTATATTGCTGGCATTTCTTCTTCACTCGTGCATCTGTCATTGTCAAGGCCTACAAAAATAGAGAAACTTAAGAATTTTTTGGCAGAAACAAATGAACCTACAGTTAGTAACCAGCACTTGGAACAGAGATGCAGAAACGGTGAGATGTAGAAGACAGCAAATTTGAGTTCCGACGCTTTGGATATCTAGCCTTCTCACTGCAATCTTTCTCCGGCTCCTGATCCTAGACTTACATTAAAGTGTAAAGAAGTGAAGGAGAATAAGAAAGAAATTTTATGAGTTGAGAGAAACTGGAAAAACTGGGAAAAGAACGATGATGCCAACTGCCAGAAAATGCAGAAACAGAGAGACGTAGAATACAGAAAGCGCAGAGGGAGATGTACAGATAGCAGTTGCATCAATGCAGGGAGGGACAGGATCATTGGATAAATGCACAGATGACTAACCTGCGCACTTAAGTCTGCTTGTTAGCACCTTCATCGATTGATTCCATGTGACTACTCATAGAACACGTCCGTCAAATTGAGCCTGGCGTTTTTGATGCACCCACATGTCTGCACCCAGATGGGCAGTAGTCATTTTACGCATACCATTCTCAAGTTAAAGTGAGCTCTTGGTGACTGCACATGGTGCTAGTGCTGTTCGTTTCAGTATTCAGAAGCAGCATTTCACTGACACTTGTGCTTCAAGGAGTCAGCGAGCATCAAACCATCTTGGTTGCAAGAATTAATACACTTCAAGTATTACAACCTAATGTTGCATTGGCGGTATCATTGGCCATTATACGCAATGAACATCTGAATAAAATCTTGTAGTATGTATGTTTCATCCAAATTATTTTTTCAAATTTTTTGTCATTCCAATTATGAAGATCTCAAGGGACTTAATTATTAAACGTGCTCATTTTTTCTTAGCTTTTTGTAACTTGCCTTTCCAAACCTTTTCTCAACTTTTACTCCATTGCTCCAACCAGCCATCTATCACCCACCTGACCTTTCATCACCCCCTTAGAAACTCCCCCCCCAGCAGTGATATTGCCCACTTTGGGAAGCAGTGGGTTAAATGACACTTCATCCTTTTGTGAACTTACCCTGACTTTAACAGTTTTAGCAAATGTCGATAAGCCATCTTCCTAAAAAAACAAAACAAATCACAGCATAGGGTCAATTGCTTGTTTGACAAGTCTATCGTGGATCAAGAGTGTGATCGCATTTTGTTTCTAATACCTTAGTCCTAGAGTTTTCCGTTTTTATGGTTTTGGTGATTCTTTTTATTTAGTTTCTCTTTGGACAAAGCCCAGCTTTGGCGTGGCTAAAGGTGGTTTATTTCACTTACCCAACAATTTCTTCTGTTCCAAATAGTTGTAAAATATTAATTCATCATTATCCGTGAAAATTTGTTTGAAAAAACATGAAACATTTTTGTTACATTTAATTAATAAGTCACACACAGAAATATAGTTCACTAGGTTTCTTTTATTTTTTTTTCTACACATCAAAGTGACTAACATAACCAAACTAGAGCAAATGACTTTCAGTGCTTGGTTTGGATAGTTTCAGTATACGTTGGCTCTCAACAGCATTGTATGATAGTGATTATTCTCAAGTAATGTCTTTATTTCATTGCAATCAACTTCACCTAGTCTATCCAACCAAGGAACATTGTCCAAACAACAAATCTATATATACTTACCAGAGACTGATGATTGAAAAACAAAAATCTTACATTGATATTTTAAACAATCTCTTTTCTCATTAACACTTCTACTGCTGTGGATATAGTTATATGTCTTTACAAAACTTATATTGCCTCATGTCAATACAGATATACATTTTCATGACACTATGAAATGTTAGTCCCTAGCATTTGTGTTATAAACTAACTAGTGCTTAATGCTATTTCCAAACCCACATAGATTATATAGTAGTGTTGGTTTCAATCCTAATTGAGAAGCACACAAATGTATGCCAGGATTTCTTCCTAGCCAATAAAATAAGCCAGTTCTCGGTGTTATCTGACTCAATCCCAGTCTGTCCCATCTTGAAGTCAGAATGCTGCATTCATTCATCCAAACTTGCTTTTGTGTGTCAAACCCAATTCTTAGTTTGTGAACTTTTTGCCATACTACTGTTGCTTTGCCTTATTACTGTTAATTTGCCTTGCATATATTGTTTGCTTGCTTTATATTATTTTTTTTGCCCTGTTCTTTTCTTGTAATTGTTTATTGCAAACTTTGTCAAATCTGTTTGTTGGGCAGTTCTGACATTTATTTACATTTAATCACGACCACTCGTTCTACAAAATCTATCACTGTCAAGAAATGTTAAGCAGCAGAATAAAAAAAAAGTTCCTGGTTCATATAACACCAAGTATCATTGCTAATAACAATGCAAGTCCTACCTTGGAAAATAAACTGAAGCTTCTCGATTTAAAAGACTTGAATGAAACAAAATAAATAAAGTCCTGGAATTATTTCCAATTTATACAAGGAATGATTGATTATCATTAATGACAGGCTATTGGTTCTAATCTGCCCAGGAATGGATTACAAAACACTTGCCCCTCCCCAATTTATCGGCAGAAACACACAAATGCATGCTGGGATTTCTTCTTAGCCAATAAAATAGGCCAGTTCTCGGTGTCATTTAACTCGGTCCTGGTCTGTTTTATCTTGAAGTCAGAATGCTGTGTTCATTCATCTGAATTTGCTCTTGTGTGTCAACCCCAATTTTTAGTTTGTGAACTTTTTGCCATATTACTATTACTTTGCCTTATTACTGTTACTTTGCCTTATTACTGTTAATTTGTCTTGCATATATTGTTTGCTAACTTTGTATTATTATTTTGCTTTGTTCTTTTCTTGCAAACTTTGTCAAATCTGTTTGTTGGGCAGTTCTGACATACATTTATTTTACATTTAATCATGGCTACTCGCTCGACAAGTAACATACAATAGGATCTGTTTTGTAACATTTTTATATGGTGAGTTGGGGGTGAAGTAAAGTCTGTACTGTAGAATATGTGATCAAAACCAAGATAGCGGTGCGCATGTGAAATCACTGTCAGTGTTTTTATAATCATTTATCTCCAGTAAATGGCAATTTGTTATTTTTCCCAAAATGGGCCAGTACAGTCAGGCAACAATGCTGCAACAATGTAAAAATGAAAGTGTTAATGAACTTAATTAATAACTATTCTCTGTTAATTGCATAGATTGAAAATTATGATGTAAAAATTCTTGATCAAAATTCTGCTCATAACCAAACCAGGCTACAGATTTATTGATCAATTCTTGCCTAAAACTCTCTACCAAAGGGATAACAATAATTTGAATTCCCCTATATTTTTGGTACCACCTTCTACAAACTGTAAAGAGATCAAAGGTTTACTTGTTCGTTCATTCTTTAATAGAAGAGAATTGATATACTCTAGACAAGAAAGTCTTAAAACTGAACCTTTTGCTTTTGGAATATATGCAGACTAGAGGCCCTTTGGTGCAAACATATACATGCATATTTGTTCAGAGGAAACTCCCCTCTCGCAACTGTAAAGTGTGACGAGTGCGTTCGTCATGTCCGATACTGTATGTCAGTAAAATACAAATGGCCGCGTTCACCGGTCCGCTTTATATACTATGCCAAGGGCAGGTAACTCTGTTCTAATCTACACGTGTCCCCCCCCTCCCGTGACCATGGAATGAACTGACATGGTTATTTCACTTGTCCCAGAACCCATGTGACTTTCCACCCATTCTTGGAGACAACAGTCTGGGTGGTCGAGACGGCCTGGTGCTCCGTCGTGGGTCCTGGGTTACCGATGGTGTGGGGTGCTCAGTTGCTATCTGGTCTCCATCCACGTCCATGTGGTCCTCGGTTTCGTTTCCCATTACATCAGGCATCGTAATGTTGACCTCTCATCCGATGTCCATCGGTTCTTCTGGGTTCCGTTGTCGTGGAGGTTCTGAGTTCGTACACGGGCCTGAGATTCCCGGTGTGGTGTGGAGCAGGACGTTCACCACTGGGTAAATTTTCCAGAGGAACCGGCGGTTACGTAGCGATATTTATTCTGTTTAATACAGAAATGTGGCACAAGGCTGATGGGGGGATTGGGGAAAGGACGGTCTTCTTCTGTCTTAACTCTAACTTAGCTAGCTGCAAACACTGACCCAATCGTACGAACAATATTCCTTACACCAAAACACCACATTCATACGTACCTTTCTTCCTACAACCACCATAATGCCTCACTGTCTCTATGAAAATACTAACTAGTCCCCATATTTACAATTCAGTGTCTGTGGGGGGAGAGGAATAAAATAACAATTCTAAAAACTAACCCCAATGAGTATTTACAATATGCATATAACACTATTTACAAGAAACTAAATAAAATAATATTAGTAATAAAAACCCCCCACATTCACTAAATATGGCAGAAATACCAGTTCACTGGCCGAAAAACAATGCTGTACTATAATAGTATAAAACATTCATTCATCCCAAGCATACACACTGACACACACTCATTCGAACACAACAACAAATACGAAAACACTCACGCAAAACAAAAGGCGCCCGGCATCCACCTGCGAATTGACATCACTAACCACCTAACGAGGGAGGGGATGGGGATTTAAACTTAAAGAAAAATAGGGACAGAAATAAAAGGGGCCAATGAGAATACATACCCTAGCTAAGTTAACTCGAAAGAAAAAGTAAAACTAAAACATCAAAAACTGAACCTAACCTAGCCTAGTTTCGGGATGGGTTGCACTAGTTCAACCCAGGAAGAGTAATATACGTGGCGTAGTCATTCTGCTTCCATCTACCCATACTTGGTATTGTCGGTTGTCATGTTTTTCCACAACCCTCCCTGTCTTTGTTCATCGACGGGGGTATATTCCATCTTGGTTTTGAATCCGGACCGAGTCACCTACCTGCAGCTTCTGGAGTGGGCAGCAATGCTGATTATAGAATTGCTCGTTTCGCATATGCCTCCTAGCCATTGCCAGCTCTCTCAGTTCACCTATCTCTCTCCATTGCTTCCGTGTCTGGTATTTGTCCCTCGGCACCGGAAAATGGTCCTTTATTATTCGGCCGTAGAGGATTATGGCTGGGGACATGTCCAGGTCCTGGACGGGAGTGTTGTGATGGGTCAGTAGCGCCTGGGCAACTTTATCCTGGCATAGGTGTCTGCTGTTGTCTGTGTTGTCAAACACTATCCATCTTGCTGTTTTCACCGCTAACTCTGTGCGCTCATTGCTTTGGGGGTAATAGGCTGACGAAGTGCGTTTTCGTATACCCCAGTTTTTTAGAAAGGTGTTGTATTCCTGGGATTCGAATGGGGGTCTTCCGTCTGAAGATATTTCTTCAGGTGCACCATATGTGCAAAACCAGGTCCTCATTGTATCGCACACGTTTTTGGCCTTTCCTGACGTCATTAGGACCACCTCCACCCATCCTGTATACCGGTCCGCGTACACCATGTAGCTTTTGCCCTGTATGTCCGCTAAGTCCACCACGACTTGTTGAAAAGGAAACTCCGGGTCTGCAGGTGTCATTAAGGGCTCCATTGGCTGAGACGGCGTGATTTTGTTGCAGGTGCAGCATTGAGATCTGGTCTGCCTGATACTGGCATCCAAACCCGGCCAGAACAATCGCTGTCTCGCATTCGCCAGCATGCTGTTTACGCCTTGATGCGCTGCATAGAGCGATTCGAGTACCTCTGCTCGAAGTTGTCGAGGTATTAGAATTTTGTCGGCCTTTACTGTCACTCCTTCAAAACAGTATAACTCCTCGCGCATGGGCCCAAAATCCCGAGCTATGGGTGGGATGTCGTTGCGTGATTTGGGGAAACCATCTTGAATTACTTTTGCTATGGTCCGGCATTCCTCATCAATGGCCGCGGCGGCGACAATCCTCTCCCATGTGATAGCCTTTAGCTTGGGGTTGCCATCGTACATCGATGTGAAGGCGGCCTTAACTGTGGTGTCGATAGTTTGGGCTGGGCTTTCGCATGGGGTATCTGCCAGATATTGGGAGGTGCAGTCAGGTGCCAAATTCAGTTTTCCAGGACAATGCCTTATCTGGAATGTATACATTATCGATCTCTCCTTGAAGTTCAACAGGCAGGGTTTTTTTTATATTCTCCAGGGCTTGGTCCGAGAATATCTTTACCAGCGGTAAGTGATCCACTGTTACCAGTAAGTTCGGGCATCCGAGTACAAACATCCGGCATGACTCTAGTCCGTAAACAAGGGCTAAAGCCTCTCCTTCCACTGGTGCGTAACATGATTCAGCGTCATTGGTGAACCGGGAGCTGGCCAGAATGACCTTCCAGTGGCCATCTCCACAATCCATGTTCAACTCGCCAGGGCACTTACAGTGCTTCTGAAATAAGAAGTACGAGATTCCTGCTTTGCTATAGTCAGTTGCCAGCCCCGTTGCTCTGGTCCTCTCGAATGTTCAAATGCCCTTTTCGATTTTCTCCACTATCACTCTTTTTGACTGTTGGAATAGACGTTCAAGTGATTCATCCCAATAAGATATTCTATTTTTTGTTTTTAACAGTTCCCGGAAGGGGGCCATAATGTCCGCTTGGGAAAATGCGTACGACACCTGGTTCACGAGTCCAAACCAGGACCTGATGCCGGTAATATTCGTAGGTGTGGGAAAGTGGAGAATAGCTTCCGTCATTCTTTTTGTGGGTTTGATCCCGTCGTCGGTGAGCAAAAATCCCGCAAATTCTACCTCCATTTCAGCAAAATGGAATTTGTCAGGGTTGAATACAATTCCCTTGTCTGCGCAGTGGCTAATGTATTCGACCGTACGCCAGAACGAGGATTCTATTGAACCGTCCCGTGGGAGGCTGTCGTCTATGCACCTGGTTTTCCGGGTCATATCCACAGTGATGTCATTGAACCGACAGGTGTATCCGTCCCCTGATCCGTGGAATCCTTGAAGGGCTCAGCAATATCTGTATCGGCCCCACTCGGTGATGAATGTGGTAGCGTTTCGTGCGGCTGGAGATAACGGTAGACTGTGGTATCCGTTCCGCGCATCGAGGACCGTTTTTCTCGTGTGTGCGGGTATCCTGGATACTTGGTCAATTGGGGATGATGTTTGGCGTGTTTCCCTCCTGGTTGCATCGTTCAGCTTTTGTAAATCTACCGTGCACCTTTGAGATCCGTCCTTTTTCAGTGCAACCACCATCCTTGAACACCAGGTAGTCGGAGTGCCTACTGGCACTGGCTCTATTATGCCAAGGGCGACATCCCTGTCCAGCTCCTCTTACACTTTCTTCTTCCAATGGTGTGGGACAGGTATTGGCGTATGAACTGCCGTCGGCTTTGCACCCAGAATGAAGTCGATGTCCAATGGTTTGCCCTCCATTGCTTGCAGTGGTTGATGTGGGCATGTGTTAAATGCGCTGGACTTGAAGTATTCCAGTAGCCACTGTTGCAGCTTGTTTCTGTTGGCTTGGATGGGTTCGAATGGAATTCTTCTGGGCATCTACATGGGGCCATTTCTTTTGCCATTGGTGATGAGTTGCTCCGTGACAATGATGTCGGGAAAGTGGACAGTAGTACGTCTAAGTCCTTTAATGCTGTTTGTGATAGGTAGAAATCGGCGGTGTTGTCTGACACGTACACAGCCTGCCATGTTTCCTTCGTCCCCACCTTTATGCATAAAAATAATACACCTTTGACGTGTAGTCGGTCATTGGTAATGCCTCGTATCTGGTGGGTGGTTGATACTAGATATCCATCTGGATACCCGAGAAGCTTCTCGATCTCAGGTCCAGTCGAACAGGTCTGTGCCCTGGTATCTGCAAAGGCGAAGATGGGGTGAACACATGGGGTTATTGGTTTCCGTGGTATGTGCCCAAAGGTCGCATGAGTCCCAGGCATCATGGTTATCTCTACCTCCACTAATGGGGGCGGCTCTGGAGAGCTCCTTTGAAATTTTTTCCATTTCACTCGAGGTGGGGCACATTTATTACCCGCATGCTGCTGTGCTTGTCGATCAGGCAGGTAAATTGATCTCTTGGAGTACCGCTGGTAAACATAAACGAGTCGTCGCTTTTTGACGTTCCACTCGTTGCCTATGCTTTGGATTCCGCGAGCTTCCAGCATACTTTCTTCATATGCCCCATTATCCCACAAAACTGGCATTTCATTTTGACCGCCAGACAATCCTTCCGGTTCATTGACCCTCCAGGGTGTGAAGTCTTTCCACATCCACTGCATGGTTTCTTGCGTCATACAGTCGAAGGGGTTTTCAGTCTCCTGGTCAGACCTTTGCATGTTGAATGATGCAAGAGGGCGTGTGGTGTCGTGGAAGTGGGGTGCAGACTTGTCTGTCGTCTCAAGGCAAACTAAACGATTGAACTTCTGGTCCAAAGTAACGAGCGAGGCTGCCTCTGCCAATATTCTATTTTGGTGGTCTAAATTGGCGAGCCCGGCTATCATCTGTCCGGCAACCATATCTTCCGAATAATCCACTTTTTGCCTGCAAGTTTGCTCATTTGGGCATTGAACATTAAAATCGCAAAATTTCACTTGGCCTCGTAATCTAGATAGAAAGTGTGTTATGGACTCACCCTCGTTCTGCGTCATGGAGTGGAACTTCTGCCGGTGAACCTCTTTATGTTAATCCTTTCACCGCGATAAGTCATATCTGTTGTAATAGAAACTCATCTGAAGCAGAGTTGAGCCTTGTAGGACCTATCTGCTCAAATAATAAACAATTTGTTTCTGCCGTACATGTTGCCTGTAATTCGTTCCGGACTGCAACTGGGTCCTCCAATCTGCACATATCCTTGTATCGGGTCCAGGTGTCCAAAAACAACGCCCATTCTCCTTCCGTTATGTCCAGCCCTATCGAGGGTCGTTCTGGCTTCATAACCTGCGGAATGTTGGAATGTCTACGAAGCATTTCTTTTCTGAGCTCGATATTTTCCTTCTGTAGCTCCACAACTTGATTCATTAATTTCAAATATTCCTGCTCCCTGGTGCTTGGCAGTGAGTAAGCCCAGTGTCTATTGTAGTTTGGTAAAAATCCACGTTTTGCAAAACAATCCTGTTCACAGCGCCATGTAAAGTGTGATGAGTGCGTTTGTCACGTCCAATTCTGTATGTCAGTAAAATATAAATGGCCGCATTCACCGGTCCGCTTTATATACTATGCCAAGGGCAGGTAACTCTGTTCGCATCTACACAGAAATCCAACTGTTGTCTTCACCTGCTCTTAAATCTTAACCATTTTTTATTGTAATATTGACAGGTTTTATTTTGGCAAATGTACACATGTAAACTTGCTAAAAATCAAACTGCTGTTTCCGCAAGAAAGTCTGACAACTGAACCATGCTTTTTCAAGCATACACTGTTTATAGAAGCTGAATATAAAGGATTAATCTTGTTAAATTTTAAACCTTCTCTTTTTACATATTATGTGCCTTGACAAGACAATTACACTTGTGCTACCACAATACATCATGCTAAGTGAGTACCTGTACTCATATATGCAGTACTGTTTATGAAATATCATCATCAAAGGAACACATTGTTGCATTGTGCATTTAGAAAATAAAAAATAATTACCAGCAGATAAAGAAGGCCATTAATCGTTGAATAATTCTTTATCAAAATGTGTTAATTTCAGGACTCAGCATGTACAGTTTACTTTGGTTTCAGAAAAAGACAAAATAGACATTATTCCTTTTCCACTAGTTCATCTTTCATTTTATCATTGCTGCCTTTTTTCATTGCTAATTTCAGATCATTTTTATATTCTATGATTGTTATGTAAGCAGCAGGGGTTGAAAGTAGAAAGAAAAAAAGCCTCTTCCAAGATTTGAACTCATGTCCCCCTGCCCTTGAGAGTCTGTCTAATGATGACACAAAAGCCAAGCAGCAGACAAAGTTTATATTTAGTCATACAGTCACATGCTTTTTATCTGATTTTTTTTCTCCATGACAGAAATATTTTGTTTACATCAGTAGTGAATTCTTTTTTTCTGATCTATTCTGTTAACTTAACGTTGGCAGTAGACAAGATACCTTTTGATCTCCAAGAGTTTCCCATTGGCGATTTCAACCAATCACAGAGTCAACAATATTTTTAAAGATTCCAAAGCGTAAAACTTGAACTTGCCACCAACTAAACACTATGTCAAATGAGCATAAATGAAAATATATCAGCCAATTTAAATGAAGATGCCTACCATTTCACAGATCCCTCTCTCGCTTACTCTCGCTCTGAAAGGGAGGGTCGCTCTCTTTCACACTCTCGAACTATCTGCAGCACTTGTGGCTTGAGTAGTGTTCATCACTTGTCTTGTTTGTTTATTGCTAATTTTTTTGTTTGTGTCTACCATTTGTTTTTATTTGTTATTTCTCTGAAATTACAAATGGACGCTTCTTTTAAAGATGCCGAAAATTTTATACTTAATTTCTGTTAGATATTTTTTGTGTTTTTTAAATGGTGTTTTTTTTTTCAGATAACTTTTCCAATCCAAATTGCAAGATTGTTGCTTTTTAAAGGTGAGAAAAAAACATTTTCCCACCATTAATTTTCACAAATATGTCTGTTTTTATAGAATGTATACAAATAATTTTTATATCAGAATTTTCTCCAGTCCTCTTACTAACGAATAAAAGATTTTGAAAATAATATTTATAGTTAACCCAGATCAACAAGACACCTGATGAAGGCTGATGGGCACAACAGCTGAAACATTGTGATAATAACAACAAAGATTAGGATATTAGTCTGACTGTAAATAATATAAATAATATTTACTTTTATAACCCCCCCCCTCTCCAAATGTTTGATTTCCAGCCAAAATTTGTTGTTTCTACCTTGAGTATAACAACTGCCCTGCTCTATCCTTACAAGTGTCAGCTTGGACCAGAAAAATGGAGTACTTCTGCTATATCTGGGCTGGAGTTGCTCAGTCTACACTTTCCAGCCTTGATAGGGTGCAAAATCATTTATGCAGCCCTGTGGGTGATGAATTATTTTCAACCCTGCAATTCCTTACTCACAGTTGAAACATCACAAGCCTATCACTATTTCCATGACAACTGTTCAAATGAGTTCTATTCTTTAGTACCACCAGTTCAGACCTTTACAGCTAAGACCTACCATGCCACATCCACAGAATTGAATTATCCTCATTCCCCCTTAGTATTTCAGTGGTAAGAAGGAAGTTTCACTTTGTAGAACAGACTCCTGAGAGAATATTTCCCCAATCACTACAATCTTAACCCCTTGTCTAGGGTCAACCGTTATCTATTCTATATATTCTCACAATTCTTCACCGACTTCTCCCACTTACTTCTATCTTGAGTACCTTTCGAGATATGTCTTCAGTGAATACGTGGGGAAAAATTATTTACATACCATTTATATTATATTCTTAATATATATACAAGATGTGCATAGGTTTTTTTTTTTTGAAACAATGATGTTCATCCTCTACAAGTTCCAGGAGCCACTCAAGGTAGAGGGTTATATGCAAACACTATACATTTTTGTCATCTGAATGATTGCTCATAAAAGTTTTCAACCTGGCCCATTACCCAGCCTCCATATTCTGATGTTTGGTTATAGGAACTGGATCAACCAGAAACCTCTCAGTGTCCTCTTGTGCGATGGATTTGAGTCTTTGAAGATTTGGGCATCCCTGGAAGCGAACACTGCCATCGATAATGGCAGAGGGCCGTGCAGAAATAACCTGAGTGTCATGATAAGATAAAAAGCAACAAAAAAGAAAAAGACAAGAAAAACCAGCCAAAACTTAATAAAAGATGACAATGCTATTTATCTGAGAAATTTTTAACAACTTAAAACAAGTGATTGGTTAGGAACCCAAAATAATAATGCTTGTAAAAAGTACAAATTTCTGAAGAGAACCCATTTTTATTTTTAATTCATTCAATGTATGGAGAAGGATGGCAGGGGTGAGAGGGTGTCAGAGTAGATTTTCAATAGTCTTTAAAAAGAAACCAGGAAAACAAGTGGGTCACAACATTTTAACCAAACAAATGACCTGTAGGACAAGTCACCTTACCTTCTTAAAAAAAAAAAAAAACAATAATTGATTATTTTCCTTAAGGCATGAAATTTAAAGCCACTTGATATTATTTACTTAAAAAAATTATAGCTGTAAATGAACCCATATTACCAAACCAATTTTAATTGGTTTTATTTTATTTATGTTTTTGTATTCAAGATGAACTTAAAAAAAAAAAAAATTCTTTAGTTAAGTCGAAATCTGAGGGTAACCAAAAAAATTAACCTAGATCTCTTTTCAAGATAAAAAAATAATGTCCAGAGGTAAATGTCCACTGTGAATCCAGAAATGGAAAGAAAAAAAAAAGATTGTTTGAGCTGAAGAGAGAAATAAACGTGGTGGTGTTGGTGTTGGTGGTGGTGGTTGGCACTTATTTATTTCATGTTATCCTCATTCATAGAATTCTTCGGGCTCCTCGGGCACGGGGTGAAGATGTCTTCCACTGCAGGCAGAAAACAGAAAGCAACATGAAATGAGAGGCAAAAAAAGAAATTAAAAAAATATTAAAGAGAAAGGAAAGCTTGGCAAATAGAAAACTTGTTAAGATAAGGCTGTCTAAACCACAGTTTCTAAAATCTGATGGCAGAACTTTTTTCATCATAATTCATGTAAAAACTAAGCTTTGTATAAATTTTTTAAATGTTTAATTTAATAACGGTTTTTAAAATCCAAGGTGAACAATAGCCTAGTAAGTTGCAAAAAAATGCTTATTAAGTGTGTGCAAAAATGATTTTTATTAGGTGTGTATAATAATAATAATGAATAATAAACACCATTTATTTACTAGATTGTTTATTCACACTATTTATTTATTATATTGTTTATTGGAATGATTGGCAAAACATCGGCTAAATGCCAATTGATTCAAACTTTATAAAATGGTAAATAAAAAGGATTTCGTTATTTTTGGTTCACATACTTTAATAATTTAGAAAATGTTTATAAATTTATGAATAAAAAATTATTTTCACATTTATTTCTTTATAAATTGATAAATGATAAATATTGCATTGTATTCATTCTAATTAGTTTTTATAATGTTTTAAATTATTCTTGTAAATATACAATGTAGTAAATAAATAGTGTTTAATATATGCCTTGTAAATTCTCAAGAACAAAACCAAATGTAAGTTTTTATTTCAATTCTAATCATCTAATCATCGTTTTTAAAACAATAAGTGAAGGTAGTTTAAAAAGCAGTCATGTGAAAAACTATCCTTTTGAAACAGCATCTTATTGCAGGCATGAGTATAGTCCATGTTTGCCAAGTTTTCTCTTTTGTTTTTTTACTATTGTTCACCCAATACAAGTCCTAAGTGCCACTCATAGTAAAGGGTCTTAAATGCCACTCATAGTAAAGAGTCCAAAGTGCCACTCATAGTAAAGAGTCTTAGATGCCACTGAGAGTAAAGAGTCCAAAGTGCTACTCAGAGTACAGAGCCTTAGATGCCACTCATAGTAAAGAGTCCAAAGTGCCACCTAGAGTAAAGAGGCTTAGTTGCCACTCAGAGTAAAGAGTCCAAAGCGCCACTCATAGTAAAGAGTCTTAGATGCCACTCAGAGTAAAGAGTCCAAAGTGCTACTCAGAGTACAGAGTCTTAGATGCCACTCATAGTAAAGAGTCCAAAGTGCCACTCATAGTAAAGAGTCCAAAGTGCCACTCATAGTAAAGAGTCCAAAGTGCCACTCATAGTAAAGAGTCCAAAATGCCACTCATAGTAAAGAATCAATGTGTGAGGATTTTGCATATTATGTTGCATATTATGAAGATATGTATTAAGGACAATAGATGAGATAGTAGTGACGAGGGAACCATCCCCTCCAGAGTCCATTCCACATTGCAACAAGCTAAGGAAAAAGCTGTCTGAGTGGAACTTACTCCTGAAGGGAATGAGTATGAATCGACACTGTATATGGCTTGGCGAGTCCAGGCTGTGAAGGCCTGAACTGGTGGAACCAAATAATGTAGTCTGTTCGAACATCTGCTGTAAAAATAACATTAGTGTAGCGAGAGGCTAACAACGTTTTGTCTGTGGGATAGGGGTTGAGAGGTGGAAAACAATTCATTACCCAAAACTCTTTTCAACTCAGCCTAAGCTGGAACAGAAGGATTGGGCAGCTTCATCGCAGATGTCACAGAAATATTCCATAATAATCATAATTAGCAAGTCAGTGAATAATTCTCATAAGAAAAAAAGAAAAAGTAAAAATACTGGTCTCTGCTTGTAAACAGAGAAGCTTGTCTCATAACCAAATTCTGAACCAAGCTTAAAATGTCTTTCTTTCAGCCTATAAGACCAGCACAAAATTTGGAAAAAAAATATGGCCGAGTTACCTCCCTTATGTTCAAACTCTCTTTTTTTTCTATCCAATGCTTTCCAGTGAAAGAATTCTGTTGCTATATTAACAAAGTTAATGAAATATGAACAGCACCAGAATTGAATAAACGTTAAGCAGTAAGAAAATAGTGAGAAGCTGTAAACGATGGTGTATAATACAAAAAAAAATGTGCTTAAGTGATGTGGATGTTACTAAAGGAAGGTTTTTATTGTCTAAGGACAGACAAAAATATAAAAAGTTTAGGTAAGTGTCTACTAAGGATACTGACTCTACGTTTGATTATCACTATATCTATATGTATCTCTTTCTTTCATATATATCAGTGGCATGTCCTAAAAAATACACAGGGGTAAGTAAATAATGCTTACGATCTTAGAGATAAAAATGAATAATGCCTCTCTCTCTCTCTCTCTCTATATATATATATATATATATATATATATATATATAAAGACATTTTTATTTTTATACATTCTTTTTATAGATACAAATATTTAAGTAAATGCTCTGTTTTATAATAAACAGTATTAAACAACATTTACTGGCCTGAATGTCCGAGAAATTTTCATAGAAATCTTTCATCCTCTGACAGGAATCGAACCTGTATCCTATACGGAACCGTCATATAGCCTGACGTGCCTTAACGGTTTCGGCCACAGAGGAACATTCGATTAGCAAGGTCGATTTTACTGTCTTTAAACTTTAATCTTCCTCTGTGGCCAAAAGGGTTAAGGCACGTCAGGCTATATGACAATTCCGTATAGGATACAGGTTCGATTCCTGTCGGAGGACGAAAATTTTGTACGGAAATTTCTTGGACATTTAGGCCAGTAAAAGTTGTTTAATACTGTTTATTATAAAACAGAGCATTTACTTAAATATTTGTATCTATAAAAAGAATGTATAAACATAAAAATGTCTTAAAAAATTGTCGGACTTTGTCCATTTCATAATATATATATATATATATATATATATAATCTCATAGTATAGTAAAGTATAGTATTAAGAACCAGAATTGCTGGTTCTTTTTCCAGGTGGAAAAGCCCTTTGGGTAGGCAGGTTTCTGTCATAAAGTGCTCGATATGAAAAGTTAGGATAGAGTGTTAATAGAATTAATCTGGAGAAGTTTATCACTTAGCTGAGTGCTGTTGGTTCAGTCATGCCTACTACATTGTTTAATGATCATATCAAGATAACATGTTCACTCTTCAGGGCTTGTTGTCTTCTCATATATATATATATATATATATATATATATATATATATATTATAAAATATGATACACATTATAGTAAAAGATATATATGTTATATTATAAAATATATACAAGGTGTATCAAAAATACTTTTACAAATGTTAGGGCTGGTTCTTCACACCAAAACAAGGACAAAAGCTCCATATAAACATATGTCCACATATCCTTAGTTTTTGAGTTATTATGTTTAAAGAAAGTTTATGGTAGATGGAGCTGTGTTGTCATTAGACTAGGTTACATTTGTCATTCGTGTACATTTGTGGCTAGACTGTCTTCAACATTTAATGTGTGTAGTAGTGAGTTAACTGGGAAGTGTTCCATTTAACAATGGCAGAATATTCTGATCGTGAGCAGGCAGATATGATTTTTACATATGGCCACGTGAATGATAATGGATGCAAGGCTGTATAAGTGGATGAGATTGAATTTCCAGAGCAAAGGCAGCCGAGTTATCCAACCTTGTTTTCAGATGACAGGACAGATTATATTTTTCAGCAGTTGCATTTATTTTTAAAATTTAACGTTGTCTTTATTGGAAATATATTTATTTAATATAATGTTGTTATGTTGGAATATAGATTTATCGATATTATTAACGTAGTTATAGCTGATCTTAACATTATTTTTGTTAAAAATCTCTTTTAATGTTGGTGAATGCTTACAGTGTTTATAAATTAAATTTAGGAAAATTCTTCTGATACTCATTTGAACATTATGATTAATAGTTGAATTAAACCATATAATGTTACGCTTACTGTGTTTCCATTAATTTTTACCTTCTTCGTTTTTTTTTTTTACTAAATACTCTAAATTTACTTTATGATTGCTTACTTCTAAAGTCTTTATATATTCAATCTTATGATTATAAAATATTTCCTTATTGCTGAAGTCGGTTGATAATCTAACTTAGACTGATTTATGTAAATTATTTAGAATTTTATGATGGTGTTTTGATTCTTTACTGATGTATCTAGGGTTATATAGATCTTTGGTGTATAGGTTGTAATAAGAATTATTCAAGTCCAAAGTCGCATCAAGAAAGTTGATGACTTCAGTATTGGTGGTAGTACTAGTAATATTCCATCTCATGATGTTTGAAATATTTTGTCAGTTCCTTTATCAGTCAATCTATATTTCTTCATCTTGTTTCAGGGAGGAGAATTACACCATCATCACTATAGAATCTGGTGTTCTTAATATCAAAAATAAATCTTAGTTGCCGCAAAAACAAGATTCCAACTAATTTGCATGCCTCTGCTGATTCACATATTCCCATAGCAATATTAAAATCTTGGTTACTTTTTTTGGTCCACAGATAACCATTATGGAATAGTATAGCTTTTTGTGCCAGCTTTATGATATTTATTTTGGGATTGCTAATACAACTGTAATCTTTTACTAAATTTATAACAAATATTAGCAGATTCTCAATGATGGACAGGTGAAAGTCACAAATATCAAATTGGATGAATGTACATTCTTTCTTCCTTTTAATATTGATATATCATTCTATGGCTTCTGCTATTTTATGCCACTAGTTAATTCCTGGAGGATCTTTCATGTATTTGCATGATCTTTCAAGTATGTTCTTGCTGATTTTACCAATATTATTAATTATCTGCAATCACATCACCCCTTACATCTAACCACCTAACTTCCCAGACTGTAACCCACCTTGATTATTATGTATGGAATGCAGTTGAGCGAGAGAGCAACAAAACTCCTTGTAACATCAAAGATGAACTGAAGGCAAGGATTATGACAGCATTCACCTAACTAAAACAATGAGACCTTACAGAAGAGATGCAGGAGATTCACAAATCATCTGGAGGCCAAGGTTAAAGCCAAGGGTGATATTATTAAATAAATTTACTCTTTAGAATTTCAAGATATTTTTGTGTAATTTTGGTAAATATATGTTAAAAATCACACTATGTACATGTGTGTGTGTGTGTGTGTGTGTGTGTGTGTGTGTGTGTGTATATATATATATATATATATATATATATATATATATATATATATATATTTCATTAAAAATGACTGACAAGGTGCTTTTATTTATTTTTTTATATAATTTCTCATGCGATCTAATGTTTTTTCTTTTCAGATGATAAATTATATAAAAACTGTCCAACTGTTGTTTTTAATGAAATGTGCATGAAAAAAGGATTGATGCCTAAATACACAAATATATATATATATATATATAGTAATATATTGACATATATACATGTTAATATATTGATATTATACATACATATGTTAATATATTGACATATATATATATTAATATACATATATATATAATATTAATATACACATATATATATATATACATACATACATATTATATATATATACATATATACATACATATTATATATATATACATATATACATACATATTATATATATATACATATATACATACATACATATACTTACATACATACATACATATACTTACATACATACATACATACATATACATATATATATATATATATATACACACACACAAACACACAGCTCAACAAACTTCTGTCTTAAAAAACAGATTTCCAAAATTAGTATGTTTTTAAATTTATTAAATATTTAGAGAAAATTGTTTTTAAAGCAGAAAATACAGAAATATCATCCCTTGAAGCAAAGGCATTAAATATCAATTATCAGATTATATATATATATATATATATATATATATTTGAAAGAGCATTGTTGTATTTCATAACTACTATTAACACACTGACTCATGCTGACCATGAGTTATCCTGTTTTATGATCTCTGCCATCACAGTTACAACTGTGAGCTTTTTTGTTGTTTTTAAGGCAGATAACTTGTACCTGACATCTAAGCCAGGAATGAAAAATCTTACTAGCAACTAAAAACAAATATTTTCATGGGAAACATTTATTGAAAAATATATCACATAAACGAGGCATTTTAAGAAATTTTTATTGCCTCAGTTGACTAAAGTTGGTGTTGGGCGTCAGGTTTTGTGATTAACCTTTCGCAATCAACATGTTAACTCTTAATAAAAACTTAAATTTTATGAAAATCACTTTTGGTTTCTATAAAAAAAAAAAAAACTAACCTATTAATATCCACTATTAATTATAATTAATTATAAAAACAAAATCTGCTATGAACTCTATATGGGGTGGTGGGTAATTGCATGATTGATTTTGGCTTTTTATCATTTTGGTCTGAATGAGGAGAATGGTTTGTATTTTAAATAAGGGACACAGCAAATTTTATAAGTTCAAAACTAATATTGTCAAGAAAATTTAAAACACATTTTAATATTATAAGGACGTTTTGAAAATGGTAAAATGCACAAAATGTGTTGGGAGTTGAATTACGAGGATGAAGATTGGATAAAAATTAGGAAAGGAACAAGAGAGAGAGAGAGAGAGAGAGAGACTGCTGGCAGGGTAGAAGTGGTTTACGGCCAGTACAACACAAACACTCACCTCATTGTAGAGATGATAATTTCTGTCAAGAGAAACAGATAAAAAACATGAGATCAACAACAGCCTAATGAAGATATCAAAACTGCATGTGTGCGTGCGTGCACTCCTTCGTCTCTTCTATACCCAACAACCAAGAAAGGAAATATATATTTGTAATAAATAAAATTAAATATTTACTTATCTTGTGCATGAGTTACCTTGACTTGTTAGACTTTATTTACTATCAAGTCTTTTGACAAGTGGATGTAATCAGCATGGAACTCAAAGTAGTGATAAGTGAACATTTATTGAAGGCTTAAACTCAACAAACCCATCTTCTTACTATACTCACATCAAGTGACACCAGGTCCATAAGCATTCACTAACCCTCTGTGAATGCTTTCAGCACTCCCCCACCCCTCCTAAAACAAAAATTCTATAAGAGCACTTGCTTTGTCTGTGTGTCTAGAGGGACAAGAATTTTGAAAGTGGTTTATGGGTAGGAAAAGTGAAGCAAATCCCATGAAGAAATCCACAAAGTTTCTCAGCACATAATGGTTTAGAGCTGTGGTTCTCAGCCGGGGTCCATATCGACCCGGGTGGGGGGGGGGGGGGGTCCATGTAACATTACTGGTGTCCACACACAAAAACATAGCAAATTGGTAATATTTTAGTGGTCCATAGAACAATTTCACTTTGGAACGGTTGTTACAACTGAGAATTGGAATTTCTATAGTAATCTATACCTTAACTTGTGTACATATAAAGTTCCATACAAGTTATTTTCATTAAATTAGTTTTGCTTCAAAATAAAGCATATACATTTACTATTTCTATAATACTATTCCTAAACTTATCTATTAGTAAAAAATAAAATAAACGTTTTTTTCACTGAATGGTGGTGGTGGTGGGTCACCCCCCCCCCCCAAATGAAGAGTAAAAGTGACCCATCGGTAAAAAAAAGGTTGAGAACCATAGGTTTAGAGTTTTAAAAAAATAAAATAAATAAAAATAAACAAATGAATAAATAAAAGCCACATATGTTGTAACATTTTTAAAATTAAATGAAAATAGGTATTACTTTTTGACCAACTTCCCTATCGTCATTGTACCGAATAAAATGTTATGAATCAGCCACAATCGCTACTACTATTAGCCGACATTATGCATGCTGCCGGATTTTATTCTTTCCCAAAAATTACTTTGTATTCCACCTGGAAGAGTTATATTGGTTTGTTATGGGAAGTAATCATTGCAAACTGAATTTTCCGTACAGAATAGTGTGAAGGTTGGTTGAGATTTATAAAATATTTCTTTTAAAACAGTTTTTTCAGGAAAGTAAACTTCACAAGTTCACCTGTTATAGCTCTTTCTTGTACAGATGGGAGTTTCTGTCCAAACCTTTTGTTTAAGTTTGTGTGGAAATTCAGAGGTACAGATTTTTGATAGTGAACATCTGCTAACAAATTACAATCGGTGGAAATTCATTGTCTTCTTAAAATGCTGTTTATGAAACAATTGAAATAAATAATGCATCGAACTTAATAAAGGTATTTTTTTATTTTGTTTGTAATAATTTTATAGGATAAGTAATGTGTACCTTACTTCTTAGGAATACATGCTACTTATATATATATATATATATATATATATATATTGTATTGGGGCAGCAGATCATTATTTGAACATATATTGTTAAATATAACAGACAATGAATGTCTGTTATGTCTGTTCATGAGCCGTTCTAAATTTTGTATAGTTGCTTTAACTTTGGGAGAAAATAAAGACAAAAATTGTCCACGTGGTATGATGTCATACAACCGCAACATGAATTTACGACCTGCATCTGCTATTCCATGACTGTTATCATCGCATAGCAGTCTTGTATGTCAACATAACAGAATACCATCTTTGATGGTGAATATCTTTGTTTAAATGTCTCTATAACCACTCTGAAGATGGCTTATGTAAGCTGAAAGCATAGATCAAGTGACAGCATAATAAAAACATATCCAAATGTTGGACAGTTTTTGTCTTTATTTTCTCCTGAAATTAAAGCAACAATACAGAGTTTAGAATGGCTCATGATCAAACATAATAGACATTTGTTGCCATATTTAACAATATGCTTGAATATATATATATATATATATATATATATATATATATATATATATATGAAGAAATATAGTCTTAAAGTGTGCTATATTTATGGGATAAAGTGCTCAATATCAGAGATAGAGCGTGTGTAAATATAAAAGTGAACATACAAGTCAACACTTAGAGGCGACAGGCTCTTTCATGCTAGTGCAATCGTCAGGACGATTGCACTAGCATGAAACAGACTGTCGCCTCTAAGTGTTGACTTCTATGTTCACTTTTATATATATATATATATATATATATATATATATATATATATATATATATATATATATATCTGTTCAGTTAGGTGCCATGCATGATACATGCTTAGATGATCATGTATCTTTTGATACATGACTGGCAGATTTTTTCCTGCAGTAGGTTGCCATTTCTTTCTGCAGTAGACCAGTTGTTATCTAAAGCTATAAAACCTCATCTGTCCTGCTATTTACCCATAGCTGGGGGAAGAAGAGGATTCATACCTTTCCCAAGGGTAAGTGAATGTAATGGATTTGACTTACATGGTAATACCCTTAGGAAAGGTATGAATCCTTTTCTTATATATATATGGATGAAAAGAGGAAAAACTATTCTTAGCCAACATGTTCCGACCTCAAAGGAACTTTATCAAGGCAATGTAGGATTTATTTTGTTGTACATGTTTATATACAAAGGCAAGGATGTCATTGGTTTATCAAAGCTTTTAAGTTTGAAAACATTCATGAATGTTCATCAAGGGGTTGAAAGGTCAGCCAAAATATGTGGAGGACACAAAATGACATAATTCAAAGTCTGGCAAACAGCAAGTGAGTAATATTCAAGAATTTTTTTTTAAATGGATATAATAGTAATTCTTTCAGGAAAGGTGAGATTGGGAAATATATATATATGTATATATATATATATATGAAGCATATATATGTTATTCAATCAGATCTGGCATCATGGCCATCCAATACAAGGACACATCATAATTTCTACATACACATCATTATAATATATAATTGAATAATATTATAATTGATACACTCATTTAGCTGTGTAGAGCAAAAAACCTTCACAATTTATATGTAACCCATTGAATTCTTTGTTATGATATGGAAATAAAACAAGCTATAATTTTGATTTCTAAAATGCTACCCGAGTCAAAATGAACACAACATAGAAAATGGCCAAGAGGCATATTAGTAAATAACAATACAATAAGTACTTGTCAGATGTACTTTTTCATTATCACCAATATTAGTAAAACCTATACTTAAACACCGAAATACAAAGTTTATAATACTATCAACACTTTATCCACTGAACTCACAAAAACATTTGACTATCCCAAATATTAAAAAATATATAACCATTAGCTCCAAGACAAATGCATCATATGCACTTTTTCACATTAGCAATATTCTTAAAACCTACACTTAAAAAATATAACCACATCACCCCTTTCATCTGGTCACCTAACACCCCAGACTGCAACCCCCTTTATTATTATGTATGGGGTGCAGTTGAGCGAGAGACCAACAAAACTCCTTGTAACACCAAAGATGAACTGATGGCAAGGATTATGGCAGGCATTCACCAACATAAACAAGGAGGCCGAGAGTTACAGGAGATTCCGAAGTCGTCTTGAAGCCGTGGCTGAAGCCAATGAATATGACAGCATTCACCAACTTAAACAAGGACACCACCCAGAAGAGTTGCAAGAGTTTTCAAAGTCATCTGGAGGCCATGGTTGAAGCCAATGGCAACTTTATTGAATAAATTTACTCTTTAGTATTTGAAGATATTTTTGTGTAATTTTGGTAAATGTTAAAATGAGATGTCAGTGTTATTTTCATTTTTGCATAATTCAGACGACAATTTATCTATCGCATCCTGTATAAAGGATTATAAATAAAAAATTATGATCCATCCATATATCTTATTTAAATAACTACCCACTTACAATAATGTAATGTAAATTGAGTTTCAATCAAATCAATCTCGATTTTAAGTATTGCAATTTTCGTAATTAATTATAAATGAAGCTAAAATTATCAAGAAATATTTATAAACAATTACCATATATTCCGGCATCAAGGATGTTTTTTTTTTCCACTCAAATAATTCTTGAACATTTGCTGTGTTATGGTTAGGGTTTTCATAGACCTATGTTAACCCCAGAGGGAGGTTATTTATGCCAGATGGTAAACTGAATTCCTGTATGTTATGCAAATTTCCAAGACTTAACATTTTTTTCTTTTTTAATCAATTCACCCCATGCAAGGTGATAATGCCACTAAAACACAAGAGTTTACTGGAAATGAAAGAAACGGAAAAAGACTTTAGAAGGAACCAGAAACCCAATGTCAGTATAAATTTTATAGGTTACGCAGAGATGTTAGAAGAGATGAAGTAAAATTTAGAAGGAACCGGAAACCCAATCAGGAAACAAGGGATAAACCTATATTCCTGTTCAAAAGACAAAGGAAAAGTGTAAACCAGATGATAGGTGAATCTATCTACTCTTATTGTGGGTAAAAAAAAGAAAGAAAAATAAAAAATAAATAAATAGTATAAATTTCAGAGTTTAGGCAGAGACATTAGCAGTATAGAATTGAAGTAGAATTTAGAAAGAACCAGAAATCCAATCAGTTCACCCCAACCAAGACGATAATGCCACTAAGACATAAGGGGCTACTTGGAGTGAAAGAGAATGGAAAGAAGAAACCGAAACACAATACTAAACAAGGAATAAAGGATAAACCTCTACTCCTGTTCAAAAGACTGGGGAGGAGTGTGAACCGGACGATAGGTGAACCTATTTACTTCTTTTATCTAATACAGTATTTAATATTTATAATTTAATTGAAAATTTCATCTAATACAAAAATAATAATAATAATCATAATTTTATATCATTAACAGAAACATTTAAAATAATTTATATTATAAAATATGCTATAATTTATATAATATTTCTGCTTTCATTAGTTTAGTTCCTTAGTTCGCTCGCACGACCATTACGCCCTGCCAATGCCGCATAAATAATGAACTGTTCCGTTTTCACCCCTGAAAACATGGAACTGACATGTCAGAGATGCTACTTGGTTTCAGTGAGAAAATGAAAGAAAGAAAGATAGAAGTGTTTAACTGTTGTTTTAGTGAAATGGAAAATGTGTCAATTTTAAATCATCTCATTTGTACACCCTTACTTATAAATTACTTTATTAATAAATATGTTTGTAAGGTAGGTTTTTGGTTTGTTTCTACAATTTCTGTTATAAAATATGTGGGAATATGATATATAAATTTCTATATACCGGAACAATGTTGGGCAAATGAATGGCACATTTTCAGCATTTCTCCCTGGTATATAATTAAAACCGATGCTCATATTTTTAGATCCCCCTATCCTACACTTGTATAATTCCATCAATAAAAACATTACATTAGCCTTCGAGAGGATAAAAAGTGTAACACAGAATTTTTCCAGTTTGTTATGAAATGTGTTTTTTTTTTAAATAGCAGTGACAAAATGTCATCTGAAAATAAAAAATCTGAGGATGATTAGATAAAACTTCCATGAAATTCAGTGACAGATTGAAAGGACAAAAAAGGATTAGTTAACTATTTTATGTGAATTATTAATAATTATATGACAAATTTATTCGTACACCCATCAGTTTTGAATATTTGTATCCATTTCTCAGAATCTAATGCCTGTATAATTCCAGGTTTTTTATATGTTAATAAACACAAAAAGAGAAAGATAAAACTCAATTTTCAGAACAAATAGTTAAATACAACAAATTTAACAGGCGAATTATGCAAAATAGGAAAAGACAAAATTATTGGTACAGTATGAAAAATAGAAAAAATTGAACTTAATGGGATGTGTGGGAAGATATTTCATCATATTGGCTACTGATTGTACTACATGATGTCAGTTGATTCTTGATGAAGAATTGATTGTAAATACAGACTTCCTCCATTTTTTAAAATAATTTGCTTGGTTAAAGGGAGACAATTGAAAGCAATGCCGGTGAAAGTAACATAAGGACCATGAAAAGTCGAAGTACACTATAATCAACTTTTCTTTTTTCTTTTTTTAATCAGTTCACCCCAACCAAGACAATAATGACACTAAGACGTAAGGGGCTATTAAGAGTGAAAGAGAATGAAAAGAAGAAACCAAAACACAATACTAAACAGGGAACAAGGGAAAAATCTCTTTTCCTGTTCAAAAGGCTGGGGAGGAGTTTGAACTGAGCAAAAATCAAACTTATTGAGGAGGAAAAAAAATAATTAGTAAATAAAATTTCAGAAGTCAGGAGGAGGAGACGCTAAAAGTATAGACATGAAGTAGACCTTAGAAGGAACCGGAAACCCAATCTGTTTTTTTAATTCATTTCATCCCAAGCAAGACAATAAAGCCACTAAGACACAAGCAGTTGTTGAGCGCAAAAAAAATATAAGCAAAAGAAAACATTATTAAGAAAGGATAACAATAAAAAGAACAGAAGATAACGATTGATATCGCATATAAATTTTTGAAGACCAAAGTCAACTGAAAAGCAAGAGACTCAAAGAGAGTTCCACAAGTGAGAAGTGCAAGAGAAGAAACTGTTAGCGTAGAACTTATGGTTAAATCTAGCCATTTCAAATGTAAAATGATGAGACTTTCCACCATTTTAATCTCACAAATGGTTGAGTGGATAAGGTTAAAATTTGACCTCCAACTGACAAAAATTGGCTAGAAAGCAAAAAGCTAGAAGAGAGTTCCACAAGTGAGAAGTGCAAGAGAAGAAACTGTTAGCATAGAACTTATGGTTACATCTAGCCATTTCAACTGTAAAATGATGAGACTTTGCCACCATTTTAATCTCACAAATGGTTGAGTGGATAAGGTTAAAATTTGACCTCCAAGTTACCAAAATTGGCTAGAAAGCAAAAAGCTAGAAGAGAGTTCCACAAGTGAGAAGTGCAAGAGAAGAAACTGTTAGCATAGAACTTATGGTTACATCTAGCCATTTCAATTGTAAAATGATGAGACTTTGCCACCATTTTAATCTCACAAATGGTTGAGTGGATAAGGTTAAAATTTGACCTCCAACTGACAAAAATTGGCTAGAAAGCAAAAAGCTAGAAGAGAGTTCCACAAGTGAGAAGTGCAAGAGAAGAAACTGTTAGCATAGAACTTATGGTTACATCTAGCCATTTCAACTGTAAAATGATGAGACTTTGCCACCATTTTAATCTCACAAATGGTTGAGTGGATAAGGTTAAAATTTGACCTCCAACTGACCAAAATTGGCTAGAAAGCAAAAAGCTAGAAGAGAGTTCCACAAGTGAGAAGTGCAAGAGAAGAAACTGTTAGCATAGAACTTATGGTTACATCTAGCCATTTCAATTGTAAAATGATGAGACTTTGCCACCATTTTAATCACAGAAATGGTTGAGTGGATAAGGTTAAAATTTGACCTCCAACTGACAAAAATTGGCTAGAAAGCAAAAAGCTAGAAGAGAGTTCCACAAGTGAGAAGTGCAAGAGAAGAAACTGTTAGCATAGAACTTATGGTTACATCTAGCCATTTCAAATGTAAAATGATGAGACTTTGCCACCATTTTTAGCTCACAAATGGTTGAGTGGATAAGGTTAAAATTTGACCTCCAAGTGACCAAAATTGGCTAGAAAGCAAAAAGCTAGAAGAGAGTTCCACAAGTGAGAAGTGCAAGAGAAGAAACTGTTAGCATAGAACTTATGGTTACATCTAGCCATTTCAAATGTAAAATGATGAGACTTTGCCACCATTTTAATCTCACAAATGGTTGAGTGGATAAGGTTAAAATTTGACCTCCAACTGACCAAAATTGGCTAGAAAGCAAAAAGCTAGAAGAGAGTTCCACAAGTGAGAAGTGCAAGAGAAGAAACTGTTAGCATAGAACTTATGGTTACATCTAGCCATTTCAATTGTAAAATGATGAGACTTTGCCACCATTTTAATCTCACAAATGGTTGAGTGGATAAGGTTAAAATTTGACCTCCAACTGACAAAAATTGGCTAGAAAGCAAAAAGCTAGAAGAGAGTTCCACAAGTGAGAAGTGCAAGAGAAGAAACTGTTAGCATAGAACTTATGGTTACATCTAGCCATTTCAATTGTAAAATGATGAGACTTTGCCACCATTTTAATCTCACAAATGGTTGAGTGGATAAGGTTAAAATTTGACCTCCAACTGACCAAAATTGGCTAGAAAGCAAAAAGCTAGAAGAGAGTTCCACAAGTGAGAAGTGCAAGAGAAGAAACTGTTAGCATAGAACTTATGGTTACATCTAGCCATTTCAACTGTAAAATGATGAGACTTTGCCACCATTTTAATCTCACAAATGGTTGAGTGGATAAGGTTAAAATTTGACCTCCAAGTTACCAAAATTGGCTAGAAAGCAAAAAGCTAGAAGAGAGTTCCACAAGTGAGAAGTGCAAGAGAAGAAACTGTTAGCATAGAACTTATGGTTACATCTAGCCATTTCAATTGTAAAATGATGAGACTTTGCCACCATTTTAATCTCACAAATGGTTGAGTGGATAAGGTTAAAATTTGACCTCCAACTGACAAAAATTGGCTAGAAAGCAAAAAGCTAGAAGAGAGTTCCACAAGTGAGAAGTGCAAGAGAAGAAACTGTTAGCATAGAACTTATGGTTACATCTAGCCATTTCAACTGTAAAATGATGAGACTTTGCCACCATTTTAATCTCACAAATGGTTGAGTGGATAAGGTTAAAATTTGACCTCCAACTGACCAAAATTGGCTAGAAAGCAAAAAGCTAGAAGAGAGTTCCACAAGTGAGAAGTGCAAGAGAAGAAACTGTTAGCATAGAACTTATGGTTACATCTAGCCATTTCAATTGTAAAATGATGAGACTTTGCCACCATTTTAATCACACAAATGGTTGAGTGGATAAGGTTAAAATTTGACCTCCAACTGACAAAAATTGGCTAGAAAGCAAAAAGCTAGAAGAGAGTTCCACAAGTGAGAAGTGCAAGAGAAGAAACTGTTAGCATAGAACTTATGGTTACATCTAGCCATTTCAAATGTAAAATGATGAGACTTTGCCACCATTTTTAGCTCACAAATGGTTGAGTGGATAAGGTTAAAATTTGACCTCCAAGTGACCAAAATTGGCTAGAAAGCAAAAAGCTAGAAGAGAGTTCCACAAGTGAGAAGTGCAAGAGAAGAAACTGTTAGCATAGAACTTATGGTTACATCTAGCCATTTCAAATGTAAAATGATGAGACTTTGCCACCATTTTAATCTCACAAATGGTTGAGTGGATAAGGTTAAAATTTGACCTCCAACTGACCAAAATTGGCTAGAAAGCAAAAAGCTAGAAGAGAGTTCCACAAGTGAGAAGTGCAAGAGAAGAAACTGTTAGCATAGAACTTATGGTTACATCTAGCCATTTCAATTGTAAAATGATGAGACTTTGCCACCATTTTAATCTCACAAATGGTTGAGTGGATAAGGTTAAAATTTGACCTCCAACTGACAAAAATTGGCTAGAAAGCAAAAAGCTAGAAGAGAGTTCCACAAGTGAGAAGTGCAAGAGAAGAAACTGTTAGCATAGAACTTATGGTTACATCTAGCCATTTCAATTGTAAAATGATGAGACTTTGCCACCATTTTAATCTCACAAATGGTTGAGTGGATAAGGTTAAAATTTGACCTCCAACTGACCAAAATTGGCTAGAAAGCAAAAAGCTAGAAGAGAGTTCCACAAGTGAGAAGTGCAAGAGAAGAAACTGTTAGCATAGAACTTATGGTTACATCTAGCCATTTCAACTGTAAAATGATGAGACTTTGCCACCATTTTAATCTCACAAATGGTTGAGTGGATAAGGTTAAAATTTGACCTCCAAGTTACCAAAATTGGCTAGAAAGCAAAAAGCTAGAAGAGAGTTCCACAAGTGAGAAGTGCAAGAGAAGAAACTGTTAGCATAGAACTTATGGTTACATCTAGCCATTTCAAATGTAAAATGATGAGACTTTGCCACCATTTTTAGCTCACAAATGGTTGAGTGGATAAGGTTAAAATTTGACCTCCAAGTGACCAAAATTGGCTAGAAAGCAAAAAGCTAGAAGAGAGTTCCACAAGTGAGAAGTGCAAGAGAAGAAACTGTTAGCATAGAACTTATGGTTACATCTAGCCATTTCAAATGTAAAATGATGAGACTTTGCCACCATTTTAATCTCACAAATGGTTGAGTGGATAAGGTTAAAATTTGACCTCCAACTGACCAAAATTGGCTAGAAAGCAAAAAGCTAGAAGAGAGTTCCACAAGTGAGAAGTGCAAGAGAAGAAACTGTTAGCATAGAACTTATGGTTACATCTTGCCATTTCAAATGTAAAATGATGAGACTTTGCCACCATTTTAATCTCACAAATGGTTGAGTGGATAAGGTTAAAATTTGACCTCCAACTGACCAAAATTGGCTAGAAAGCAAAAAGCTAGAAGAGAGTTCCACAAGTGAGAAGTGCAAGAGAAGAAACTGTTAGCATAGAACTTATGGTTACATCTAGCCATTTCAAATGTAAAATGATGAGACTTTGCCACCATTTTAATCTCACAAATGGTTGAGTGGATAAGGTTAAAATTTGACCTCCAACTGACCAAAATTGGCTAGAAAGCAAAAAGCTAGAAGAGAGTTCCACAAGTGAGAAGTGCAAGAGAAGAAACTGTTAGCATAGAACTTATGGTTACATCTAGCCATTTCAAATGTAAAATGATGAGACTTTGCCACCATTTGTAGCTCACAAATGGTTGAGTGGATAAGGTTAAAATTTGACCTCCAAGTGACCAAAATTGGCTAGAAAGCAAAAAGCTAGAAGAGAGTTCCACAAGTGAGAAGTGCAAGAGAAGAAACTGTTAGCATAGAACTTATGGTTACATCTAGCCATTTCAAATGTAAAATGATGAGACTTTGCCACCATTTTTAGCTCACAAATGGTTGAGTGGATAAGGTTAAAATTTGACCTCCAAGTGACCAAAATTGGCTAGAAAGCAAAAAGCTAGAAGAGAGTTCCACAAGTGAGAAGTGCAAGAGAAGAAACTGTTAGCATAGAACTTATGGTTACATCTAGCCATTTCAAATGTAAAATGATGAGACTTTGCCACCATTTTAATCTCACAAATGGTTGAGTGGATAAGGTTAAAATTTGACCTCCAACTGACCAAAATTGGCTAGAAAGCAAAAAGCTAGAAGAGAGTTCCACAAGTGAGAAGTGCAAGAGAAGAAACTGTTAGCATAGAACTTATGGTTACATCTTGCCATTTCAAATGTAAAATGATGAGACTTTGCCACCATTTTAATCTCACAAATGGTTGAGTGGATAAGGTTAAAATTTGACCTCCAAGTGACCAAAACTGGCTAGAAAGCAAAAGACTAGAAGAGAGTTCCACAAGTGAGAAGTGCAAGAGAAGAAACTGTTAGCATAGAACTTATGGTTACATCTAGCCATTTCAAATGTAAAATGATGAGACTTTGCCACCATTTTAATCTCACAAATGGTTGAGTGGATAAGGTTAAAATTTGACCTCCAACTGACCAAAATTGGCTAGAAAGCAAAAAGCTAGAAGAGAGTTCCACAAGTGAGAAGTGCAAGAGAAGAAACTGTTAGCATAGAACTTATGGTTACATCTTGCCATTTCAAATGTAAAATGATGAGACTTTGCCACCATTTTAATCTCACAAATGGTTGAGTGGATAAGGTTAAAATTTGACCTCCAACTGACCAAAATTGGCTAGAAAGCAAAAAGCTAGAAGAGAGTTCCACAAGTGAGAAGTGCAAGAGAAGAAACTGTTAGCATAGAACTTATGGTTACATCTAGCCATTTCAAATGTAAAATGATGAGACTTTGCCACCATTTTAATCTCACAAATGGTTGAGTGGATAAGGTTAAAATTTGACCTCCAACTGACCAAAATTGGCTAGAAAGCAAAAAGCTAGAAGAGAGTTCCACAAGTGAGAAGTGCAAGAGAAGAAACTGTTAGCATAGAACTTATGGTTACATCTAGCCATTTCAAATGTAAAATGATGAGACTTTGCCACCATTTTAATCTCACAAATGGTTGAGTGGATAAGGTTAAAATTTGACCTCCAACTGACCAAAATTGGCTAGAAAGCAAAAAGCTAGAAGAGAGTTCCACAAGTGAGAAGTGCAAGAGAAGAAACTGTTAGCATAGAACTTATGGTTACATCTAGCCATTTCAAATGTAAAATGATGAGACTTTGCCACCATTTTTAGCTCACAAATGGTTGAGTGGATAAGGTTAAAATTTGACCTCCAAGTGACCAAAATTGGCTAGAAAGCAAAAAGCTAGAAGAGAGTTCCACAAGTGAGAAGTGCAAGAGAAGAAACTGTTAGCATAGAACTTATGGTTACATCTAGCCATTTCAAATGTAAAATGATGAGACTTTGCCACCATTTTAATCTCACAAATGGTTGAGTGGATAAGGTTAAAATTTGACCTCCAACTGACCAAAATTGGCTAGAAAGCAAAAAGCTAGAAGAGAGTTCCACAAGTGAGAAGTGCAAGAGAAGAAACTGTTAGCATAGAACTTATGGTTACATCTTGCCATTTCAAATGTAAAATGATGAGACTTTGCCACCATTTTAATCTCACAAATGGTTGAGTGGATAAGGTTAAAATTTGACTCCAAGTGACCAAAACTGGCTAGAAAGCAAAAGACTAGAAGAGAGTTCCACAAGTGAGAAGTGCAAGAGAAGAAACTGTTAGCATAGAACTTATGGTTACATCTAGCCATTTCAAATGTAAAATGATGAGACTTTGCCACCATTTTAATCTCACAAATGGTTGAGTGGATAAGGTTAAAATTTGACCTCCAAGTGACCAAAATTGGCTAGAAAGCAAAAAGCTAAAAGAGAGTTCCACAAGTGAGAAGTGCAAGAGAAGAAACTGTTAGCATAGAACTTATGGTTACATCTAGACATTTCAAATGTAAAATGATGAGACTTTGCCACCAATCTAGTACTGCAAATAAATTTGTAAAAATCTAGGTACCATAGAAGAAAGCTCATGAGAACAATTACCATGAAATAAGATCAAAGTTGGCTGAAAAGCAAGAAGCCAGAAAAGAGTTCCACAAATAGGAAGAAAAAGAAACTGTTAGCATAGTACTTATGGTTACATCTAGTCATTTCAACTGTAAAAGGATGAGATCTAGCCGCCAATCTAGTACTGCACTTAAATTCATAAAGTCTAAATACCAGAAAGGAAAGCACATCAGAAGAATTACCATAAAAATATTTATAGAAAAGACAGAGGGAAGCTATGTTATGGGGAGGTGAGTGAAGTGTACATACATTCATACATAGCCTTGTTGAGGCAGAACTAGCATTAATCTTTCACAAAACAAAGTGGGTCCTGTTTGACAGATGATTTGTCATGATAATTTGAGGTAAGGTTTTACAAGAATGGACGGATGGTCTTCCTGATGCACAACTCAAACACACATGGTAGTCCAAGTACACTGAGGGTTTTTATCAAGACACTATCTCTAGGAAAGTTGCTATTCAATGGCTTGAAACCCCATCTTAGCTATATATATATATATATATATATATATATATATTGATGTGTTCCATTAAATAATATAGACAAGTTGTGTCTATTTATTTTAAGTAAGTTCCTTTCATATTGTTAGATAAGCTTAATAACATTATCATTGAAAGACGAAAGGAAATCTTTGCATAAAAAAATAACTATTAAAACTGCAAAAAACTTTTGCAACATTCTATCATTTAAGGTATTTTTTCTAAAAACTGTGCTACACCATTGTAAATTATTAATGCTACAAGTTCTCATTTTAAAAGATTTTGCCAGTATCAACAAAAGCTTTATTGCGATCAACTCAAACTACAAAACTACACCTGGAAATGAAGGACCCACACCATTTCTTTGTTTCTTTTCAAAGACTTTCTTCAATTAACATAAGTATCCAAATTGCTTATCTTGGATAGTATGTTCTTTAAACTCACCTTTTCTTATTCTATCGATTGCATGTTGACCCCCACTTCTGACCCTTGTTTGCCATTGCATTTTTGTATCTACATGCCCTTTTTGTATGTTTTGTAAGCTTTCTGTAAAAGTTCCTGTTTTTCAGCAAATATTGGGCACATCTACCTTTAGTAGATTTCTAAACCTAATTAGTTTCTCCCTTTTGGGGGGACCATACTTTGTTGTGGGGTTAATCTCTTTGATATAAACCCTAGACTTAAACTAAAAACTTTGAGTAGTTCCAAAAAACAGTTCCTTATTGATTGTGTGTGTGTGTGTGTGCGTGCACCTGTGTGTCTCTATTTTCATGTCATATTTTTTTTTTACCTTAAGATCAAAACTACAATAGGGGTGCAAAATTAATTCCAACTCAGAACTAAGGGTTAGGGTTTTTAAATCGAGTTGAAATGAGTTCCAAGATGAAATTAGTTCTGTCACTCCCACAATATGCTGAAAATATTATTTTCTTTCATCTTCAATGCTTGAATCAGACAAAAATACAACCCTTTCAACAATTTTGATTTTAAAATTATGCATTGATTTTCTAACAGAAATCAAAAGCTATCTTTTTTAAATGAAGTTTTTCTTCTTCTTTAATAATAAATTTCATGCAGTACAAGGCTCAAGAGCCACTTAAGGTAGAGGGTCATAACCAAAGTGGTAACAATAAGAAGGTGTGTAATATGAATGGAAGGGCAGGTATTAAGAAGTGAAGATTATGTGGATAAGGAGCAATGATGATGACTGACCCAAGAATTGAAGAGGTCAAAATTGAAGTGTTCAGGGAAGCACCCACATGGGAGTCTGTTCCACAAAGTAAAAATTCTTTGGAAAAAGCTGTCCAAGTGGAACTTTCTTCTTACATTTGGAACATGGGGGAAATGCAGGTGATTTGACTTGAAGGAAGTGGTATAATATGTCCAACCTGGAAACATCTAAACTAGAGAGACTGAAAAAAATGGAGCTCATCTGAACATTTACCATGTTAAAATTAAACATACCTACTGTCATTAAACAGTTCAAATACCTCAGTATATGGATCAGTGATGACAAATTCAGTATTGGAAATAAGAAAACTGAACGTAAAAGAGGCTGCACTAAGAGTAGTTTTGTCTAACACTGCAAGATGATAAAAATACAAAATATTAACCTAAGAACTTAATAACCTCATCAGATCAAGACTTTCAGGTGGATGTCATGCATAGCACCAGACACATTCAGAAATATCTAAACTGTCAGCTGTATACAAACTCTTTTTCAGATAAATGTATAAAAATGGCTTCCAGTGGATAGGTCTTGAATAATATCATCCTTCTTCAAACCCTGTGGACTGGTGCTACAGAATCACAAAGAACTGTATGAAATAACAGAAAACACATCACTTGAAAACTCCCAACAGCTGCAACAACCAAAATGGATAGCATATATATGAAAAGAAAATAATGGCAAAAAGCAAAAGTTTACAAACGAAGCCTCTCCTTCCAACAATACTAGAAAGATCAATAACAGTTAGTGGATAACAAATACTACATTTGATATTTACCCGACCTCCTTACAGTTGTGGCATATGGCACAGAGCTGGTCTAAAATAGGGAACCCAAGTGTGTACATGGGCCAAGACCCCAAAATTGCCCAGTCCCTGGAACCAATGTCACGCTAGTGTTGATATTCCAATGACCCTCCCTCTTTGGCAATGAGAGAGGTGCTGCCCCAAAGCTGGAATCCCTGTGACCAGGCATCCTCCATTTATTTATTGTGTTCCATCTGAAGACAGAAAGACATTTGAAAAATAAAATCTAGTTTTTCCGCCTGAGGGCAGATAATACATTTAGTATTTACTTGCCACCCTACACTGGCAGGAAGTGACTCAAGATCAATTTAATGTAGGGAGTCCGAATGCATGCACCTGTGTCAGATCTCAAAATAGCCCAGCCCCTGCAACTATCACTGGCATCAGTATTACTACCAATCCCCCTGCAATGAAGGAGGTACTGCCACAAGCAACTGTTCCCTGAAACAGGGCACCTCTCAATAGTTTTTGAGTTGTGCTCTGCCCAAGAAAAACACACAACTGAAAGCAGATACGGTGTTTACTCATTCTCCCACGAGAATGAGATGTGACACAAGGTCTTTTTAAAGTGGGGCCTCGAGTGTGGACAAAAATTGCCCACAGCCCCCGCAACCATCGATTGCGCTGGCCTCGGTGCAAGCACCGATCCCTCCCTCTTGTGCAATGGGAGGGCGCGGCCTCAGGCAGCTGTTCCTCAGGGCTGGGTACCTTTCAGTATTATTTTCTCAGTTGCCCTTTGACAGAGAAGCCCCTGAGCACACTGTCCAAAAACAGAGACGCAACTGAGAGATGATAAATAATGCACAAATTACTTATAGTAATTTATGCACTGAAAACAGATACTACACTTGGTATTAACTTGACCGCCCTTGTGACACAAGGTCGGTTTTTAACGTGGGGACCCGAGTGTTTTCACCCGGGCCGCTGGTCTTGGTTGGTCATAGCTTGTCCAAGCTGGTCATAGCTGGTCCAGGCCGGAGCCGGTCCAAGCTAGTCGTAGCCATGATACTACTAGCGCAGGGACTAATCCCTGCACCAGGTAAGTATCAAGTGAGACTCTCAGCTAAAAGGCCGACAAAGCGAGCGATCTGAAAACAGATACTACACGGGATTTACTTGACCTCCCACAGGGCCAGGTTGTGATACAAGGTCGGAGTTTAACGTGGGAAGGGAGGGGGAATGGACCCGAGTTTTCACTCGGGTCGCAGTGCTTTGGCTTTAGCTAGTCATAGCTGGTCTTAGCTGGTCATAGCTTGTCCAAGCTGGTCAGAGCTAGTCAGACGTAGCCACGATACTACCAGCGCAGGGACGAATCCCTGCCGCCGGCCTGTATCGGAGAAGGAATCCCGGCCCCATAGGTGATCATTCAGTGAGCAATCTGCGAACAGATACTACACTTTGATCTTAGCCTTGGGGCCGCGTAGAGACCGAAATCTCGTATCCCAGCCCAAAGGCCAAGGAGTGAAGAAAAGTGTAACTCAAATAATAATACAACTTTGTCAATGTATGCCGGTTGTTTCCATATAAGGATACATCTAATATTACAATTTCCATTATTATTTAATGCCAAGAACAGGAGAAACCTTTTGGTAAGTCTGATAATAACTGTAAATCACAGAGTTTGATATCCACAGATACCATATATTTGGGGGGGGGGGGGCTTATGGCTATATGACACTGAAACACGAGTTCTGGCTTTAAATAACCTGCAAAGAGTTGATAAACTGTAGAAAATGAATGAATGAATCAATATTTATTTTGACCAAGGCAAAATAATAATAATAATAATAATAATAATATAAGGTAACCAAAATAGTTGTTGATGTTTTTTACATTTTATGGAAAGAAGTGATCACTGATACACAGATGAGTGTGTCATGTGCCAAGAAACTGGAGCAGATGGGGACAATGCTCTTGATCAATGCAGGTGCATTGCACACACATATCAGTCATAGAAT
Organism: Acanthosepion esculentum; assembly: GCA_964036315.1. Lineage (NCBI taxonomy): Eukaryota > Metazoa > Mollusca > Cephalopoda > Sepiida > Sepiidae > Acanthosepion > Acanthosepion esculentum. The sequence continues at coordinate 7,015,160 of OZ038490.1, read as the reverse complement.
CAAGCAGCGACGAGGATACAGGGTGGTGTTATAGCTTGTTCAGGATTGTCTAGTTTATGATGTTAATGTGGGATTTTCCACAGCTGTATCCAACCACCGAATACATCAAGCCTTTAGGGATAATGTTGCCAGTGAATGCACTGGCAGGCATTGGTTCCAGTTCAGGTTGGGAGATCTTTTTATGATGAACCATGCAGTGGCCAGCCACAGCTACTGGATGAAGAGGCCTCGAATGCGCCATAGAGGAGAACAATAGTCAAACCTGCAGTGAGCTTGCGAAATGCTTCCAGGTTTTTGATAAAACAGACTTCACCTGAACTGCATAGGGAAGGCATCCAAGTACTCCACACACAGTTAGAAGCCAACAAGTGACAGCCTGTTTCTTGTTTAACGTACCCATATAAGTGCTCACTAGTGATGAAAATGGGTCCTGTATGTGTGCCAAACACTGGTTGTCACCACGAAATCCTGAGGCTCACACCATAAGACCACCTTTACACCCATGCAAGATCATACTCTGTACCTGGTGGACTAGTCGACAAGTGATGCACTATGAACTGCTACCAATGGGCCAAACCATCACTGTGAACTTGCAGCAGCAGCAATTGGAACATGTGCAACAGACACTGAAGCAGAAGGAGCGTTGGTTAATTGCAAGGGTGTACTGTTCCTCCATGACAATGCCAGGACTCGTGTGGCATGGGTGGCCAGGGATACCATACATGCTATCTTACTCCCCAGAAATTGCTCCAACAGATTACCACCTGTTCCATTCCCTGGAAAACCATCATCTTGAGAAATCCTTGACAAATGAGGCAGACTTGTAATAAGCACTCACAGACTTCTTTGCATCGAAGACATTACACAGTTGGAGGTAGGTTTCTGGATCCCAGTATGATTACTTTGAAGACTAACGGTATGTCAAATTTGCTGTATACGTTTTCTTTCTTATAAATAAAAAAATAGCAAGGACTTTTTTGGTCACCTTATCATAATAATAATAATAAAATACAGAAACAGGAATTCTGCTAAAATTTTAAATTTTGTTATTATTTTAAATATCTTGTGCTTTTCTTTTTAAACCTTACAAAAGAGCAAAGAAATATTACAATGATTAAAGCAAAGGTGTTCCAATTCATGATGGAGCCGCTTATACTTCACATTTATACCTTTATGTATGTTAACCCTGTAAACCCGCCCTGTAGAGTATAGGGCCATAGCCACACTACGCTGTTGCTACTATGGTTTCTGTAGCAAGTAGATTTTCATAGGCAGGAATTGCTAGCAAGAATCCCTGTAATTTTTGGATTCAGAGTTTTCCTTTTCCTAAACTTGTTGCCAACCAAAGCTACAGAGCCCAATCTGCAATTAACCAATAGTTGGGGAGATAAAATATGGATTCATAGCATTTCAAAGATGTTTGTGTAAAAGTGAATGCAATGGCCACAGTTGAAATTTGAACTTGACACTCCAATCTTAGTTTCTGTACTGATGACCACCACCACCATCATCATCATCATCATTTGTTGACCATAACTGGGGGAGAAGAAGAGCATTCATACCTTTTGCAAGGGTATCAGCACATAAGTAAATGTAATGGATCCAACTGGAATTCAAACTCAGCTCTCGCTGCTAACCAATACACCACTGTAGCCCCCATGCTATGCGCACATCCTTAGGAAAAAACAAATAAAGAATTTCAAATGCTTTTTCCCATCCACTAGAAGTCTTGTCACTGGCACATGATTGTTAATAGCAAAGAAAGTGGGTGAGAGTGTAGTTGGACAAACCACTCTCCCATAGCTATATAACCAATCCAAGTAAGAGAAGCCAAAGTGAACACTGTAAGAAAGTAAGAGTCATATAAATACAAATTTCAAGTTTTTCTGCTGAAATTAAGTAAAAGCCTTTAACAGAATTGTCCCCTAACTTGTCTTACTCCTGGCACATTTTAGAAAATCTAAAAATATTTTTACACACTTTGGACATAATTTAAAAAATTTCTATAATAGCCAACAATTATAGGAGAAATTTATTACAAATTACAATTTGTATTTCAAAAAGCTAAAGTTCAATCTTGCTCTTTGGTGGCACACGTCATTTCACCTTAGCACCCACAATTTGAGAAAGGAGGGTTTAAACTATAAATAGATCATCACAAGTACAGATATCAGACTTCAATTCTTTAGTGGAAGATTCCAAGGATGTTGTTTTAAAATATTCTTTTTTCTTTTTAAGAAGTGACAGTGATGTGGTTCTGTTGAGTGTAACAAAGAGAGTTTGAGAACCACACACAAACACATTTTTTTTTTTTAATTGAAATTGGAGTTGATTTGAACAGCAAAATTAGATCAGAACAATTTTGTTTACTGATGGGAATCTGATCTAGCCCATTTGGAATTGGTTAAAATTTGAAATAGAGCTTACTAAGGCTATGAGGAACTTTGAAATTCACATGATTTTGGGTTGAAGGCAGCACTCGTGATAATCGCGTGCGGGTCAAGGGTCAATTTATAATCAGCCAGTTTTATCTATATAAACGTGCACAGAAATCTGTTGAGAGAGTGGTTGGCTCATCTGCCATCGAGTGCCGTCAAGCTGGGTAGAGAGAGGCCAGAGACTGGAAGTGACATCAGAGATTGGAACCAAACGCCCGCTAACATATTTTGTTGATATATTTACGAAGAAGCAAATTACTTCTCCAACAATCTAAGACTGCTACTGCTATTATTATTACTACCACTGGAAATGGAAACGTCAAACAAGCTCAAAAGAGTGGTTGGCTCGTCTGTCATTGAGTGCAGTCGAGCTGGGTGGAGAGATATCGGAGACTGGAAGTGATGTCTGGGATTGGAACAAACCCTCCGCTAACATGTACTGTTAATATAAGTACCGATGCTTCTGCTACCATGAAGATTACTACTACTGTTACTACCACCAAAGAGGAAGGCAACTATAAACTTTAAGCCATGCACAGAAATCTTTATCTCTCCATCGCAAGAGTCAGATATCGTTCTGAGACGATTTCACAACAAGCTAATCACAACCCACTCTCTCTCTGTCTAGAATCCAGTGTATGAGTTTTTACGTCAATTACTTTTCTTTTCTGTAACCCGTTTCTTTTCTATACTATTCTTTTCTGCTATATAAAAGACATTAACAATTCAACCATTGAATAGTTGTTTGTCTGGCTTTCTGCAGATATATATATATTTTTGGTGCATTCTAAATTTCTTAGCACAGACTCTCCAGCCGTGTCTACATCTTCAGTCGACCATGAATGGATGAACATCACTTCTGCTTTCTGGATCAAACAAATCACAACGTGGGCAGGAAGCAGGATTAAACCAGTGGACCGGTCGAATGATCTACTGATGTTCAGGGGACCTATGGTTACTCCCTTAAGTTTGGTTAAGACCAAGTAGACACCTCAACCCAGAGAGTAAGACGTCGAAGGTTGAGGGGCTCGGGTGAAAGTGTTAGATGAGGAATGCTTAGAATATCATCGACAGAAGATTATGTGAGCAAAGCAAAAGTTTTAATGAAAATAGGAACAACAAAGAAACTTACAATCAGAAAGAGACAGCACGTAATGAGAAAAGAGGGCCTAGAGAATTTAAAACTCATAGGTCATATTCAAAACAGGAGTGGTAAATAACAGTGAGTAACCTTCTTAGTCAGTGCATGTGAATGGATGGCTGAACAGCTACAAAGGGAGATGTTAGAAGGTTAAAAATTACTTAGGGCATCGAAAGTTAAGAGATCTTTGACTCCCAACATTCTAAAAAGATTTAGCCTATAAATAAGAAGAACTCTGGGTTGAGGACCCAGGCATTCAAAGGCATATAAAATAGCAAAAGATGCCTTTCAGAAACTAATCAAGATAATAACAGATAGAAAAATAAAATCAGAAACAGTGCTGAATTGTTATTAATTTTACCTTCCCATATTTTTTTTAATCATTTCACCCCAATCAAGGTGATAATACTACTAAGATGCCAGGGGTTAATGGGAGTGAAATAGAATGAGAAAAATTTAGTGAAAAAGGACAATAAAAGAACAGGTTTCAAAAAGACAGATGATAGACATTGATCCTGCATTTAAATTTTTGAAGATTTTAGGTGACAAAGCAGCAATATACTGGATGATTTCCACAAGCAAGAAGTGCAAGGAAAGAAACTATTAGAATAGAACTTACAACTACAAATAGCTAATTCAACAATAAAACGGTGAGACCTAATTGCCAATCTAGTAATATGCTTAAATTCACACAGTCAAGGTACTAACAAAGAAAATTCATCAGAACAATTATCATGAAAATATTTCACAGAGGGAAGCTATATCACGGTAGTGAGAAAGTAATTGAAGTCAAGATGCCAGGTCAGGGTTGATTATATTACAGATCGTTCTTTGGATTTTGTCAAGAATCTCAAGATATATAGCAGGAGCATCAGACCAAATGTGGCAGCAATATTCAATGCACAGACAAATGGTGGATTTATAAATGTACAAGATGCAAAAAAATTGTCTAGCATGACACATTAAACCAACTTTCCTAGCAGCAGACCTAGCAATTGATCCAATATAATGTCAGTGGAAAACATGAGTCCAAGAACGCGCAAAGAATTCCTCTCCTGAAAGTTAGCATCAGCCATGCTGATGGCAGACAAAAAAGGTTCTTTATGGTAATTAAATAAGAACAGTTTTGTTTTGGAGGCATTCAAATTTACAAGCTGTTCCTTGCACCAGTTAACAACTGATTGAAGATCCGTTTTGAGAGAAACTGCTAGTTTTACTTTGTCAGACCTGTCAGAGTTGCTACTAAAATTGGATTAATTAATTTTGCCATCAGCATAAATACCTATTTGGAACGGATGATATCGGGAAGGCCATTGATGACAATAAGAAAGAATATAGGTTCAAAGATATAAGAAACCCCGCAATGATGTTCTTTTCAGAAACATGTTAATTTCTTTATCAAATAACTTCATTTCAAATTGAACCCAAAAATATTTAAACACTGTTATTTTTAGAGCAAGTTTATCGCTAACTTCTTATACGAGGTATCACCAATTTAAGGAGATCAGAAGCAGCATACATAATTACAGTAATAGTATTTTCTGTCTTAATGTTTAGTTTTTATAGCTTTTATTAAGCAGAAAAAAAATTTCTCATTTATTTGCTAGTGAGGATGTTAGTGATATATGTATCTATAAATGTTTTTATGCAACAGAATTCTAGATTTAGAAATGAAATCTGGTAGATTGTGGATATGCTTGCACTGTGTATTTTATTATTTTATATTTATTGAAAAAAGAGAGGAAAATATGATAAAAAGACAATTGGAAAATATTTCTTAGTCATTGCCGACACGTTTGGTCAATCCAACTTTATCAAGACAAGTTTAAAAGCAAAATGTTTTGTGGTTACATCAAATTCAAAATATTAAAAAGGGAATGCTCCTTTGTAAGCCTCCTTCTGGATATTGGTACCTTTTTTTTTCTTTTTTTTTTTTTTACTAAGAATTTGTTTTAGTTGTCCATGTCAACATATTGTTAAGTTTCTCAGAATAATTCTGAAGATAAGACAATTTGGATAAAAAAGACAATTGGAAAATATTTCTTAGTCATTGCTGATGTGTTTCATCAATCTGACTTTAATTAAAAGAAAAATATGTTTGCCTTATTTTTTATTTTAGAAATGTGAGTGGTGTCTGCAAAGAAAAACAGACGGACGTTTAAGCTTGTAGTGAAGCTTTATTCAATACACTCTGACTGCTGCCCACTAGTAAGGTTCGAACATTTCTTTTATAGTTGAGGAGCATGAGGGGGACAATTATGGTTGCCCTCATAACAGTGTCATCAGAAAAATCCAAAGCAGTCCTTTACAATAGTGAATACAATAAATTTGCCATCTTTCTTTTCTGTATTTGTATTTTCCTCCCCATTTCATTAACCTTTGTATGATTCATTCTGACCCAGTGCACGGCTGATGTTAAAAGAAGCTTTTTCTACCTACATTTATATATAGGGTGCAATGGGTAAATTGTCGCCATTTTATATTTTTAATTTTGCGTATGCATGTTGTTTTTGATTTTGTTGACTGCACAGTATAGTAGGGTCAGTTGGGCACCATCTGTGAGAAAAAGAGTACCATGACGCAATTCACTCCACAGAAATTTGGAAACAGCATGCTGTACAGCTTGGCATTTGTACGAACATTTCAGAGAGTTTGTATGTTGATCTGAGGACAGTGCAGAGGATTCAGAAAGAGTTGGATGAGTCTAATGGTGATTATCAAGGTGTTTGGAGTGATGGTGATGTTATTCATCTTTACACGGGGCTTCAGACTCAACATGGAGACCTACATCAAGTGCCTTGTGGAGGTAGTGCTGCCCTGGGTCAAGAGGGTGGCTGCTGGAAGATGATATGTCTGGCAACATGCCACACAAGCAGGAGAATCCAGTCATGGCTGTCAGACAATTTCTGCAACCACATCACCCTTTACATCTGGCTACTTAACATGCCAGACTGCAATCTCCTTGATTATTATGTGTGAAGCACTGTTGAGTGAAACCAACAAAACTTTTTGTAACACCAAAGATGAACTGAAGGCAAGGATTATGGCAGCATTCACCAACTTAAACAAAGAGACCACCCAGAAGAGTTGCAAGAGTTTTCAAAGTCATCTGGAGGCCACGGTTGAAGCTAATGGCAACTTTATTGAATAAATTTACTCTTTAGTATTTTTAAGATATTTTTGTGTAATTTTGGTAAATGTATCTGTTAAAATGAGATGTCAGTGTTATTTTCATTTTTGCATAATTTAGACGACAATTTATCCATCGTACTCTATACGTTACAAATTAAATTAAGCACAACTGACTAAAGGATGAAAATATTTTGCTGATTTTGCAATTCTTGGATCTTTTTTTTTGTCCAAATCCATGAATTTGTTTTGCTTTATATTTTATAAATATGCTTTTTTATCATCTAATTAACAAAAGAATAGAACCTCTTGTATATAAATCATAGCTACTAATATGTTTTTACACAACTTCAAGATGGCTAATACTGGACTGAAATAGTCTTTTCAAATGGATGACATACCAGAAATAAGTTTCAGTCTACATATTTTATGATTGACAACATAAGTTCCCCAAAACTACATTGTGGATGTTACTAACGGTTACTAGCCATGGATGTTACGAACAATTAATTTTTAACTGGTATTTGCTTTCATCTTGAATTTTTTTTTTTTAATCACAAAATTACTCAGGCCCTCAAATTCTATGACAAGGAGTAGAAAGCACAACTTGGAAATAAAAAATTAATTCTGAATGAGATTTGAACCAATGTTCCTTTTGTCCCGGAAAGCCTGGTAAAGACCTAGCAGTTTCACAACTGGAATTGAGAGCCTGAGTTAAGTTGTAATAATAATAAAAAAAAAAACATTAATAATTAAGATGAATGTGAATAGTCCAAAATTAACAATAATGGTTGGCAATGTTCCATCGCAAAACAAAAAAAAGAGAGAAATGAAAATGGAAGTAAATGCTAGTCAAAAATTAATAATAATTAATAATAGTTGACAATGTTTAATGTAATAAAAAAAATTGTATTAATAATAACTGACTTTATATTTCTTTTTTTAAGTTAGAGATAAAAATCCAGGTAGAAATGTATTTGTACAGCTATTTTATTTTTCGAAGATAGACATTTTTACTTCATCAGTGAAATTTAAGAAAAACTGAATTTGTTTGAGGTTTTTTCCCACCTTTCAGTGTCCATTGAGATCTGGCAGGAACTGTTTATTTCTTGTTTATAAAAGAAGAGAAAGACATATCTTTAAGATGCTCTTTTTGTAGCTTGTAAACTATTTAAACCTATACTTTCACTTAAAAGAAGTCATTCATATCACACATTTGTAAACTGTTCCGCAATAAGCATTAAAAGAGAAAAAAATTAAAAATTGTGGGGGGGATGATAAACAGTTTGAATAAACAAAAGGTTTTTGTTAATAACACGACAAATAGAAAACGAAATTTTTTTTTTTTTGATTTACTCCAACTGAAGGATTGGCATTTAGGAAAATTAAAATATTTAATTTAAATTAATCATATTGTCTAGTGTTGCCTACTTGCAGGAAGTAGTAACACTACACAACAACAACATCATCAATAGAACCTAAGAAACTGAGCAAATAATTATCATTTGATAATTACTAGTACGCACAGTCACGGTTTAGAATACTAGCAGTTAAAGCTAGAACAACAAAAATAAAGGATCCACATTCCATCAGAGGAGGAAAACAAATAATGGACCCTTTGTTGGCAACTGCTCATTGTGAGGTCATTATAAAATTATCAAAAATTGCACACCTAAGGTAGTTGAGTACATACTACTTCCTGTGAGTAGGTAACACTATATCACAAATCACTTTTGAAAAATTACATAGTTTTAATAACATTTCCATTTCAAAGTAGTCTTAAATTTTGTTAAATAAATTCTTATGTTGTATACTTATCTAATAAAAAATTATTTTTAAATTCACCTCAGGAATAGTCCAAACATTTTAATAATAAAAAAATGTAAACTCTAAATCCTCACTAAACAATCACAGAACAATTAACAAAATCCAATAATTACTCTTCTACTATTACTACTACTACAACTATTAGTAGCAGTCGAAGTAGTAGTAGTAATTATAATAATTTAAAAAAAAAAAAAAACAGTATATTTGCTTGCTTTTATTTAAAAACTCCACCAAAATTCAGAATAATCAAGATAACTCCAAGGAATGAGTTTGTTACAGTTATATTTTTATTTTATTTTATTTTTTTAAATGTAATTCTGTACCGACCAGTTCATCTAGGCAGTTTTAATGGAAGCAAAAATTAATGAGTAAGAAATAAAGACTTGACCAAGGGAAGTAACTACAGTAAACCTCAATGCCAAGCCAATCAGCTTTACAAAATAGGTATCTATATTAACATATCTTTTGCTGCAAATCAGTCTGTAGATTTTTGATACTTGTACAATTTTTCGATTTTTTGTTCCTTTTTGTTTTTCATTTTTTTCATTTTCTTTTAATAATGTAATTTCTGGCAGTTTTTTTCCTTTCTGTTTAGTCCCCCACCCAAAAGTTTATTTAAAAAGAAATAGCCAAAAAAGAAAAGAAAAAAAAATTATGTCACATTTTTTTTTCAAAAACAAACTTAACAAAGAAAAACAAAATTCAGAAAGAAGGGAAAAAAAAGCTTCAGAAACAAGAAAAAAAATTAGAAAGTGAATTGAATTCAAGACTTTCCTAGGGAATATTTTCTTAAAAATATTTTCTTTAAAAGTTATTTATTTTAAAATCTGTGCAATTAGATAGAATAAGTAGATGATAAAAAAAATCAACATTAACTGAAAAAGAAAAAAATGAATAGTAATAATAATGTAAAAGTAATGAAAGTTATTTAAAAAAAGAAGAAGAAAAGAAAAAAGATAAAGAAGAAAAAAGAAAAGGAAAAAGAAATGAGAAAGAAAAAGATAAAGAAAGAAAGAAAAAGAATAAAGAAAGAAAAAATAATAAAGAAAGAAAAAAGATAAAGAAAGAAAAAAGATAAAGAAAGAAAAAAGAATAAAGAAAGAAAAAAGAATAAAGAAAGAAAGAAAGAAAAAAGAATAAAGAAAGAAAGAAAGAAAAAAGAATAAAGAAAGAAAAAGAAAAAAGGAACAGGTGCAATGCTAGGACTGAGGGTCTCCATATTTGTGTTCAACCATAAAATAGCAAACATTACTTTCTTCATCTGGGTTCCCGTCGGTAGTAGTGTGTCTCCTGCTATTGAGGGTTTTCAGCATGTTGTCAGGCACCGCCGTAATATCAACTAAATTGTCACTATGTATAACAGAACGCTGTTCTCTAGTAGCAAGACTTCTTATTGGTTCAGAAGCAGGGGACTCACTTCGACTTGTGGTGTCTGTAAAAACGCTGTCAGCATCTGAGCCTATCACATCCAGTACGGCTCCTTCAGATGAAGATTTGGTCACAGAAGTACCAGATGTCTTTGCTTTGAGTGATTGGTGCTCCTGGAGATGAGGCAGAGTTTCGCCCCTGATGCCTCCACCTCTGACATCACCATCTCCTCCTCCTCCTCCTCCCCGACAGCTGCTACTGCCCTCGTTATTGTTGCCTGTATTGTTCTTATGATTTCTGTTATTGCCACTACCTCTACTACCAGGACCTCCTCCTGCTCGTCCATTGGTGCTACCACTCGGAGGCCCAAGAAACCAGTCTGAGCGCTGCCGTAACCGTTCCATTTGCCGACGCTTCACAGAGTTGTAACGGCTCAAGCACCGTGTCTTGTAATCCACTCTTATATCATTTAAGTTATCCTCCAAAGATTTCGGACGCTGTAATCAGAAAAAAAAGATATAGAATTAAAAGATGATAATGAGAGTATCATTAAAAACAATACATAAAAACTCCTTATAATTATAGAACCTGGAGCAGTTAACAATATATCACTTTAGAAATTATGGTGGCGAGTCTTACTCAGACAATGAACAGAAGAGTGATTCCAGAGCATTCATTCATGGTAATGAAAGCAATGATTGTCTGAGAGAAGCTGATCAAATATCTTGTGAGAAATTCTGATCCTGAATTTTCTTACTCAGACAATTTTAACTGGAAAGTGATTCAAGACCATTTAAGGCTGGTAATGAAAGCAATGATTGTCTGAGAGAAGCTGATCAAATATCTTGTGAGAAATTCTGATCCTGAATTTTCTTACTCAGACAATTTTAACTGGAAAGTGATTCAAGACCATTTAAGGCTGGTAATGAAAGCAATGATTGTCTGAGAGAGGCTGATCAAATATCTTGTGAGAAATTCTGATCCTGAATTTTCTTACTCAGACAATTTTAACTGGAAAGTGATTCAAGACCATTTAAGGCTGGTAATGAAAGCAATGATTGTCTGAGAGAAGCTGATCAAATATCTTGTGAGAAATTCTGATCCTGAATTTTCTTACTCAGACAATTTTAACTGGAAAGTGATTCAAGACCATTTAAGGCTGGTAATGAAAGCAATGATTGTCTGAGAGAAGCTGATCAAATATCTTGTGAGAAATTCTGATCCTGAATTTTCTTACTCAGACAATTTTAACTGGAAAGTGATTCAAGACCATTTAAGGCTGGTAATGAAAGCAATGATTGTCTGAGAGAGGCTGATCAAATATCTTGTGAGAAATTCTGATCCTGAATTTTCTTACTCAGACAATTTTAACTGGAAAGTGATTCAAGACCATTTAAGGCTGGTAATGAAAGCAATGATTGTCTGAGAGAAGCTGATCAAATATCTTGTGAGAAATTCTGATCCTGAATTTTCTTACTCAGACAATTTTAACTGGAAAGTGATTCAAGACCATTTAAGGCTGGTAATGAAAGCAATGATTGTCTGAGAGAGGCTGATCAAATATCTTGTGAGAAATTCTGATCCTGAATTTTCTTACTCAGACAATTTTAACTGGAAAGTGATTCAAGACCATTTAAGGCTGGTAATGAAAGCAATGATTGTCTGAGAGAGGCTGATCAAATATCTTGTGAGAAATTCTGATCCTGAATTTTCTTACTCAGACAATTTTAACTGGAAAGTGATTCAAGACCATTTAAGGCTGGTAATGAAAGCAATGATTGTCTGAGAGAAGCTGATCAAATATCTTGTGAGAAATTCTGATCCTGAATTTTCTTACTCAGACAATTTTAACTGGAAAGTGATTCAAGACCATTTAAGGCTGGTAATGAAAGCAATGATTGTCTGAGAGAAGCTGATCAAATATCTTGTGAGAAATTCTGATCCTGAATTTTCTTACTCAGACAATTTTAACTGGAAAGTGATTCAAGACCATTTAAGGCTGGTAATGAAAGCAATGATTGTCTGAGAGAAGCTGATCAAATATCTTGTGAGAAATTCTGATCCTGAATTTTCTTACTCAGACAATTTTAACTGGAAAGTGATTCAAGACCATTTAAGGCTGGTAATGAAAGCAATGATTGTCTGAGAGAGGCTGATCAAATATCTTGTGAGAAATTCTGATCCTGAATTTTCTTACTCAGACAATTTTAACTGGAAAGTGATTCAAGACCATTTAAGGCTGGTAATGAAAGCAATGATTGTCTGAGAGAAGCTGATCAAATATCTTGTGAGAAATTCTGATCCTGAATTTTCTTACTCAGACAATTTTAACTGGAAAGTGATTCAAGACCATTTAAGGCTGGTAATGAAAGCAATGATTGTCTGAGAGAAGCTGATCAAATATCTTGTGAGAAATTCTGATCCTGAATTTTCTTACTCAGACAATTTTAACTGGAAAGTGATTCAAGACCATTTAAGGCTGGTAATGAAAGCAATGATTGTCTGAGAGAGGCTGATCAAATATCTTGTGAGAAATTCTGATCCTGAATTTTCTTACACAGACAATCAATTGGAGAAAGATTGAAGATGATTCATAGAAAACACAAAATAGCTTTTACTAATATGATGTACAAAAATATCCTTGATGATTAAAATCATTTAAAACTGTTTACTCTGGATACATTTGCATAAGCTGACTTCATGTATATTGCGATCACTGAAGTTTTTTTTCTTCATCTTTGTTGTTTAATTTGTTTCATTTATTTTTATAACTTTTATTTCCTTGCATAAAATTTTTTTTATTATTTCAAATGATTAAGTAATGAGAAACAAAGACAAAATTTCTCAATTGCTATATGATGTCAGTCCTCCAATATGGAAGGGAATGCTGAACAATCTCCTCACAAATGAAGAGTAGACTTGAAACCACAGAGACGTAGCTCTACCAAAAGAATGCTATGATTACTGTGAACAGAATTTGAATGGAAAGAACATTTTCAGGAAAATAATGGCTATAAGGAAAATGATGCTAACAATTAGAAAGAGACAGTTGAAATTTCTGGGACACATAACGAGAAAAGAGGACTCTGAGACTTTAAAACTCACAGGATATATTGAAGGTAAGAGAAATGGGGGGGGACAAGTAGTCGACTTAATGACTTTGAGTGAATGGATTGCAGAACAAGGACAAAGAGGGATGGTAAAAGTTAGAGCAAGATGGGAAGTTGTGGAGAGCCATTACCGCCAACATCCTGAAACGATATGGCATACAAAAGAAGAATAAATGAGAACAACATGTACCAATCTAGTTATTTCTATCATTTTTTGAATTTGTCAGTAGAAATTAATCAATATAATTGTTGAAAGCTAGAGATTACTGGTTGAAATACGATTTATAAACGCAAAAGAAGTAAAAAAAAAAAATACAAAATCTTCCATAATCTTAACTTAATTCGCCCGTTAAATTCAATTTTCACTTCAGCAAACGGTTCACTTGACCGAAAAATCTTAAGATAGATAATTAAAGGGAGACAACTTTTATATATGAATTAAAAAATGATACCAGTTAAAATTCTATTAGTATTATGTTTATTTACGTAAATAAACAAATTTCAGTGATAATTTTATGGAGAGAAAAAGTTATTCATTATCGTAATTACGATAATGAATATTTTGGTTTTATTTTAGGAATATTTAAAAACTAATGAAAACCAAACTCATTAAAATATCTGTCCTATCCAAAAAATACATGCGTAACGCCGAACGGTAAATTGTAAATAAATTAAAAATATTGAAAAATAGAAAGTCTTCTGTACTAAGTCATAGACTTCTTATTTATTTTTAATTCGTTTTAATTATATATCTTCATTGCCCGACAACAAAAAAAAGACAATCGATTTTCTGGTTTTCACTAGTTTTCAACATTATTAAATAATCCTTTTACATAAAAAAAAACTCCGACTTGTCAATCATTCATTATCATAAATAAGCAACAATCAAATTTAATGGGTGCAAAACTAAATTTTAAGAAAAGTGCTATTCAGATAAAAGTTATCTCCCTTTGATTTTCTAGATTTTGATTTTTCAGTTCAATGAAGCACTCAACAAAATTAAGATTCAGTTTAACACTTTTCTTGAAGCTAGTTTCCGATATTCACCGTTTAGAAGCTAGCCTAATTCTCCCTTGATGCGAAGTATACAGTTTACTTTGAAGCATACCAGGTGTAACAGCAAAATTGTCCAAATCGTGTAACAGCAAAATTATCCAATTGTTAGATTAAGTTCTGAACTGTTGCATCTTAGAAATAATTAAAGATATCTTAGTGGAATTCTCCAAGGTTTTTATAACACTATTAGACTCTAATTTAAACAATGAGAATGAATTTAGCTCTAAGTTAAAATGATGATCTCTCTTCCGGTTGTGACTTCCTGATCCAGTTGTCCTCTCCACTGTTCCTGCTTTTTTAAACTTATTCACCATTCTCTTTATGGTTCTTGAATGAACTTTGAAGATGGGAACCAGAGTATGAACTTTGGTACCATTACTGAAGGCATGAATGATCTTTTTACTCTCACCATTGTTCAATTGGGAAGACAGTGGGTGCTGACACAAAATGATTTTAACCTATTCTCTTTCTAACTGAATAACTCAAAGGGTTTTTCATTGATTCTTACAACAAATGATGTCAAGATGGCTAAACGTCTTATCTGAAAACCTGGAAAAAAGAAACTCAATTAGTTTAGTGATTTTTAGATATTAAACATTTTGTGGGATGGACAATTATGCTGTTATACTCAGTATATTTACCCGGTCTCCCCATAGTGGTAGGACGTGAGACAAGGTCGATTTTTTTTACATGGGGAGCCCATACACATACGTAATGTATGCATATGCGGCAAAATCAAAAACTGCCTAGTCCCTATGACCACTGTCCCACTTGCGTCAATATTACATGGACACCATCTCTCTTAGTGCAATGGGGAAGGTGTTGCTGAAAGATTGGAATCTCCAGGACCAGGTGCCTTCTTCCATCTGGACAAAAGTGAACTTCTGTGCCAGGAAAGTCTCCACACGGCGACGTGATGTGGTACATGGTTGTCTTTAATGTGGGGCACTTGAGTGCATACACCTGGACCAGAGCCAGGGCCAAAACTTGCCCAGTCTCCACAACAACAGGTTCGGCTGACATCAATATCACTACTGTCCCTACCTCTTTCTAGTGCAACGAGGAGGGTACTGCCATGGGCAGCTGTTCCCCAAGACCGGATACCTCTCAGTATTTTTTCCCTAGCTGTGTCTCTGTCCGCAGACAAAGACACAATTGAGATGATTGTGCCAGGTAAGTATAAGTAAACGACAATTATTTCCCCTACATTAAATTTATTAATTACTTTTAAGGGTTATTTCCTCCTAGTTTGACCGCTACTAAGTGGATTTTGCAGGAAGATTGTCATATTTCATATTTTGGATGATTTTTTTAATTGGTACTTTTTATAGGTACTTAAATTGTAATCGGCGAGCCGAGTTCGAATTTCAGTCTAGTTCCTTGCATTCACTTTTTCCCTAATTGTTCTTGGGAAAGGCATGAATCCATTTCTTATCTGCTCAAGAGTTAAACCGTGTAAACTGGGATCTCCAGCCTTTGGAGGCAGCTAATCTAGGAGAAATATGGTTAAATTCAGAACCAGGCAGAAGGCAACAAGAAATCACTACACTATCATTCCCAAGGAGTTATGGAAATTAACAGATAAAGTAACACAGAGTAGGGCTATGATTGCTTTATATCTTCAAGGGACAAAAGGTATTAATAAATAAAATTTAAAAAAAATAAAGACAACTGTGATAATTAAACAATGTAAATTGCAAAGTAAAAAAATAGAATAAAAATAGATTTTTCTGCATGAGAAAATTTGAAGAGTGTAGATTGGTTCTATTTTTATGACTTATCAATCTTTTATAGATTCCTTTTTATGACTTATAAATGCTTTATAGATTCTTTTTTATGATTTATCAATGCTTTATGGATACTTTTTATGACTTATCAATCCTTTGTATATTCTTTTTTATGACTTATCAATGCTTTATAGATTATTTAAAGCCAAATATATTGTGGAGTGTAAGAATAAGTTTTTCTTTTTTTTTTGAGAATAACAATAATTTGCCTAGATACAAGTCCTTATATTCAACCGATAACTGGGAGAAGAGACTAATTCATACATTTCCTAAGGGCATTTGTGCATAGGTGAATGCAACAAACCGGACTGGAATTTGAACTTGGCTCTCCAATTTCTCATTTCAAGCCACTAGCCATTACACCACCTGCACACCCTGTAGATATACTTGCCTTGCTAAAATCTGGAGATGGTATGGTTGAAACCTCTGGAGCTGATGCAGTTGTATCATTGGCTACGAGCTGTGATTCATCGCATGATCGAGACTCTCGATTGGATGCTGGCCAATTGGGTCCCACAGACTCTGACCGGCCATTTCCTCCTTCTGACCGAGCCAATCTTCTTTCTCCTACATTTTCATCAGATTGATAATGCACATGGGGGTGCGGGGAACCATAAAACTCCTCCTCAGTAATTGCTGCAGGGAGAAAAAAAAGTATTTAGATTTAGTGTAAAATACAGGTCATTTTTTTTTGAATGTCTAAAATTTGGAAAACATTTCTCAGAAAATTTTAAATATAAACTTACTGGACACACACACACACACACACACACACACACACACACACACACACACACACACACACACACACATATGTATTAAGACATGTCTCATTGCAGAATTTAGAAAAGTTTTGTCTACTTATTTTCAATAGGATCCTCTCATATCCATGGACAATCTTCTTAATATCCTTATTAAAGGAAGAGAGAAAATTACCATGTTGATACATATTCATTTATTCTGAGTACTTTTGACATTAGCATAATGTCATCATCAGGGTGTTGTTTTTTTCTAAGACAAAATTGTTGTGTTCATCTGAGAGTTAAATTTTTAACTATAAAGTGAAAAATGCTAAGGTTATGTCAGTCAGTTATGTTCCATGCGTGATACACACTTAGGCCCTCATGTATCTTTAGATACATGACTGATGAGGCAGATATTTTCCTGCAGTAGGTTACCATTTCTTTCTGCGGTAGACCAGTTGCCAACCCATGCTATAGAACCCGGTCTGTCCTGCTATTTACCCATAGCTGTGTGGAGAAGAAGAGGATTTATACCTTTCCCAAGGGTATTAGCACGTAAGTGAATATAATGGATTCGACTTGAATTCCTCAATCCGAGCCGCTGTCCATTACTCCAGCGTACCATGTACTGTGCAATTTAAATTTCACAATGTAAAAGTCAAGGGAGGTAAGTTTTTGAAATGCCCATATGTTTTTAAAAAACAGTTACTTCCCCTGACGTTTATAGTGTAATTTAAGTTGTACAGTATATAACTTTAACGTTCTTCACTTCATAGATAAAAATTTAACTTTCAGATAAACATAACAATTTTGTCTTAGAAAAAAAACACACACCCTGATAATGAGATTGGGCTAATGTCGAAAGTACTCGGAATAAATGAATATATATCAACATGGTAATTTTCTCTCTTCCTTTAATAAGGATACTAGGAAGGTTGTCTGTGAATATGAGAGGATCCTGAAAATAAGTAGACAAAACTTGTCTAAATTATTCAATGTGACAGGTCTTAATGAAAATATGCTGCCAAAAGTAATATATATATATATATATATATATATATATATATAAAATGGCCACTTGTTTCTGAGAATGACTGTCTGCTAGTTAATCCTTGTTATAGATGCCTGCTCAGGCAGATTTGTGTTTCTTTAAAACCCACAGAGACAACATGTGGATTATACTGCAACTATAGACTTTTGTTAGAGTTTCTGGAAGAGAGAGCACACAATCTGCTATGATGAACATTTTGAACAAGGCCAGAACACTCAAACCTTCAGTGACAATGACTTGTGAATTCTTACCAGCATAACCATCGACAGTTTCCAAACAGTTGCGCTTACCCAATGTTGCTCACAAAGCTTAGGTCAACCTGTGATATAGTTTCCAGGCAGTTCCCAAACAATGCTGCATGGTGGGATCATTTCCCCTGACTGATATTATCAAGAAGTACATCCTTGATAAATGGTTGGAATGCTAACATTCTAATCATTTAGCCACGCAATCAATATATATGAGAGAGAGTGGGAGAAAGTAAAAAGAGAGAGAGAGAAAATAAAACAGAAAGTATGAGAAAGGAAGAGAAATTAGACTTCTAATCATTCAGCCACATGCCCAACATATATATGAGAGAGAGAGAGAGAGAGAGAGAGAGAGAGAGAGAGAGAGAGAGAGAGAGAGAGAGAGAGAGAGAGAGAGAGAGAGAGAGAGAACTTTCTACTGATTTTCCTTGGTCAGGTGAAGCAGGAAGAGCAGTTACTTATCCATCCAATGGTGAGATTCAAACCAGGGTATCGTGGTTGGAATGCTAACATTCTAATCATTCAGCCACATGCCATATATATATATATATATATATATATATATATATATATATATATATATATATATATATATATATATATATGAGGTTGAGGGAGGAAAAGACAGAGTGGGAAAAAGTGAAAGAGAGTGAGAGAAAGAAATTGTAAGAAAAAAAGAGAAACTAATATTCTAATTATTCAGCCACACACCAATATATGAAAGAGAGTGAGAGAGTAAAAAAGAGAGTAAGAGAAAGGAAAAGAGAGTAAGAGAAAGGAAAAGAAAGTGAGAGAAAGAAAGCAAACTTTCAGATTTTTCCTGGGCAGGTAAAGCAGAGAGAGTGGTTTCCCATCCATCCTCTTTTTTGGCAGCCATTGTTGCATGCCAGTGATGAGACATTTTATCAAACATATCTGACATTTAGACAGAGCGCAGGGAGAAGTGCGTTCATGCCTTTCTCAATAGCATCAGCATAAAGTGAATATAAACAACCTCAGCTGAATCTCAAGTTCAGTTTGTTGATTTTCTTCCTCATGCTCATAGCAGCTCGGATTGAGGAATCGGAGAGCCAAGTTCGAATTCTACTCAAATCCATTACATTCACTTACATGCTAATACCCTTGGGAAAGGTATGAATCCTCTTCTTCATACAGCTATAGGTAAATAACAGGACAGACCAGGTTCTATAGCCTTGGATCGCAACTGGTCTACTTCAGAAAGTAATGGCAACCTACTGGGGGAAGGAAATCTGCCTTGTCAGTCATATATCAAAAGATACATGATCGCCTAAGCGTGTATCATGCATGACACATAACTGAATTTGCGATTCAAGGAAACACATTCACAATGATAGTGCAACAAATAAAATGCAAAAAAAGGATTGAGATTTGTATTTTTAAAACCAGAAATATCTTTTATTCTTCTCATCTGTCTCTGCAGTCAATAGTTTTGGTAGGTTTTCTATGCAGAACACAAATAAATATTAAATGCTCAACCCTTTCTTATTTATTAATATCATATACTAGCAGCCATACCCAGCTGGTCAATCAGAAAAATCATTCAATTAGAATGGAGCAAAAACAGCATCATGTTTAGATGTAACAGAGTCTATCTTCTTCAATTACTTTAAAGTACATTCATTAAAATACATTTTGAACTAATGCAGTTACTGATATAACAGAAGTAGTCTGTATTTATTCAATCGAAGTTAGCCGAGGACATGAAGGGGTAAAACAGGCAACATGAAGACCCACTACAGTAAAAATCGCCATTTTTCGCTATTTGCACCAGTTTTCACTATATGGGTGGACTCAATTATCAAGTTAAATTGTTAATCAATTTATTGTTGGCTACAATTGAGCAAAGTTTGTATTAGATTACTTGAAAATTGAGGGAGTTTTTAGTTTAAAATTTGTGTTGAAATTGATTTTTGATTTTTTTCATTTTTTCGCTAAACACGGTAGCATAAAAAATGAGATCTCGTTGAGCTCATCATAATGTAAGTAACCTACATACCAAGTTTGAACAAAATCAGAGGAAAAGTTGAATTTATCAATTTTTGATTGGCTTTATTGATTAGATTTTTTTAAAAATTATCAACTTTTTGCACTAAGAACTGATCTCTTACATTGTACAATTTATGTGTCAAGTTTGGTCAAAATCAGTTGAATGGATCTTGAGTGAACAGTATCACACAGACAGACAGACAGACATCCTCTGTTTTATATATGTAGATGCTATATAAATGCACAAATGATGATCCGCCTGTACAAGACCCAAAAACCACTCATTACAAAGCAAGTGGCACCA
>OZ038490.1:6912451-6992451 GCA_964036315.1 Acanthosepion esculentum | reverse complement strand
AAGCATGAGAGGATGAGAAAGAATATGAAATGCATTGATAGAGAAAAAAGAAACAAGGGAGGAGAGAAAAGGAAGCAGGAGAGGAGAACAGTGAGTAGGAAGCAGGAGTGAGGAAGAGCAAGAAAGTGAGGAAGAGATAGAAGGGAGCAGGGGAAGAGATAGAAGGAAGTAGGAAGAAGAGAGAGAAAGAAATGGGAGAGAGAGAGAAGGAAACAGGAAGAAAAGAGAGAAGGAAAATGGTGGTGGATTTAGGAAGTAAAATGGGACATAGAAGCTGAGAAATAATTTGTTTAGTGTTTGCACTGGGAGATAAATAAAGCAAAAAAAGGAATCAGGTATCAATTTGTGTGAAGTTGAAAATGCCAGAACCAAACAAAAATCTGCTGCGAAGCAATACAAGAAAGAGTGGGGGGGGGGGACAAAGAAAGACAGAAATACAATGCATCTTTATTTTATCCAGGATCACAGTCAAGGGGAGTGAAAAAAAACGTGAAGAAGAATATGGTTGCAAACTTCTGAAATAATTATGTGTGGGTGGTGCCAGAAATGTACAAGAAAGGAGAGTCAGGAGAACAGTAAGAGGGAAGGCAGTCAAGTAGTGAAACAAAAGGGGTCTGCCAACTTGCCCCCTACCAGCTAAGACATTGAGAAGCAACAGCAACAGATAACAGCTGTACCCGTGCTCCATCTTAGTTCTAAAGAACTGGCAAGTCGTCTTATTAGTATTTTACAGACTTTATTCACCACCACAAGTGGCTTGTTTGGCCGGCTTGGAAAATGGAGTAGGGTTAGTTATGTCAAAAACAAGGGAAGTATTTTTTGTTCTGTCTTTTTTTTTTTTCTTTTAACCATGCATGGAAGAAGCCCCCCCCCCCCCACATACACATCCAAATAGAATATTTGTCACAGCAAGGGGCATTTCGTACACTTCACTAAATAAATGTAGGCTTTCTTTTTTCTCACGACCGCATTTTCTTCAGCTAGAAGCATAAATCCAACATCTTGATGAAAATGCCTGGGTAGGTGAGCTTCATTATTTAAAACAAACTGTCCTTCAATAAATGCTAATAACATTTAAAATAATTTCTACAAAAAGAGGAGTTATTATACAATTAATATAACTCGATAACAGTAACACTTGTATCAATTCCTGACCATTGACAATCCCTTTCTTCCTGATTTGATTTTCAATGCATTTCTATAAGAAAAAAACTTTTGCAACATTTTCTGTTGTCAATATTTAACAAAATAAGGTATATGCGTAATTGCTAGTTCAGCATCTAGGAAAGTTGTTCACCTTGTCATGCCAGACAATTTTCTTTTGCCAGGATCTATCTTGCCCATTTTACAAGTCTACCATTTATCCCTGCATTAAATATTGTTGTTACATCTGGTGTGGTGCTTGTGTTATGTATCTATAGATTATTGATAAAACCCAAAGAAAATTTGTAATGCTATCAGTCCTGACCTGATCCAAGCACTTTCCTACCATCATAATGTAGCTTCTCTGTGTTTTTCTATAAATATTTTCATGGCAATTGTTCAGATGAGCTTCCCTCTTTAGTACTTTGTCCTCATGAATTTAAGTGCAGTACTATATCAAAGTCTACCATTTGTGTCCAGTGTTCCTGCTATTTACCTTGAGTCCCTTGATAAAATCCAAAGAAGAATCAACAATACTATCAGTCCTGATCTGGTGGCTCAGTTTCAGTCACTTTCCCACCACCATAAGGTTGCTTCTCTATATCTTTTCTAAAAATACTTTCATGGTAATTATTTGGATGAACTCTTCGTTATGCTACCTAGACTTTATGAATTTAAGCACAGTATAAGACATGTTGAGATCTCACTTTACAGCTGAGCTAGCTAGATGTAGCCCTGACTTCTATGCTGACAGTTTCTTTTCTCGCATTTCTCGCTTGTGGAACTCCCTTCCGGCTCTATGCTTTCCAAGAAACTTTAATCTGGAAAATTTTAAATCCAATGTCAATCACTATCTACTGTCTTCCTGATTACTCTTTCCTCTTCCCACTCATTATTAATGTTTCTGTTCCTAATTCTTCTACACCCTTGTGTCTTGTAATAGTGATTAAAAAAAAAAAAGTACTACATTGGCAGCTAGCTCTTATCATTTTACTGTTGAAATTGCTAAACATAAACATAACTTCTATGCTAAGAGTTTCTTCTCCCGACCTATCGCTTGTGTGATTCTCTTCCAGCCTCTTGCTTTCCTGCCAACTATCACCTTCAAAAATTTAAATGCAACATCAATTGTCATCTGTTTCCTTGAATCCTGCTATATTATTATCCTCTTTCATCAATAAGGTTTTCTCAGTAAACTATTGAGTCTTAGTGGCTTTATTGTCTTGCTTGTAATAAAATTATATATATATATATATATATATATATATATATATATATTATATTATATTTTTATTATAAGAGATTATAATAAAAACATTTTATAACCAGTTAAAAAAACTAAAAATATTTAAATAATTAAAATATTATTTTATAACCAGTTACCTAGCATCGCCTGAGGAAGTACAATCATAGTATTGAAACATGACAGATTTTGTGTAGCGATTTAAAAATGTTTTTATTATAATCTCTTATAATAAAAATATAACAAGCAAAATTGTCCAAATTGTGTAACAGCAAAATTGTCGAATTTTTAGATTAAGCTCTGAACCGTTCTATTTTAGAAATGATTAAAGATATCTTACTGGAATTCCCCACGGTTTTTATAACACTATTCAATTTTACTTTGAGTAATAAGAATGCATAATTACTCTCCAAGCTTAACAGAAGAATTGTGATGAAATCGATCATAAACAAAAATGATATGTTCATCATTAATTAATCATAGCTAAGGATCGGAAGCTCATGAAAGATTGAAATAAAGTTAATATATATATATATATATATATTATATATATATATATATATATATATATATATATATATATCCGATGCGATGAGAATGAAAGTAATATATAAATTCCAATGTTCGCAGCATTAATTAAAAAAAGAGCTCAATACCGATAGTAGAGCGATAATTATTTATTTATTATAATTTTATCATATAGACAAAACCACAAAACCAAACAAATGGAAAAAAGGAAGTGACGTCTCACATCTGGCTTGCCTACAAGTAGGATTGTTCATAACCATTTTTGACCCTCACTCGTCGAAGTGCAATTAAAATGCACTGAAACCAAGTTGCATCTTTGTAGTGAGTAAAATGGTTTTGTCTATATGATAAAATTATAATAAATAAATAATATATATATATATATATATATATATATATATTCCAGGATCATTTTCCAGCTTATTCAAGATAATCTTTGCCCTCTCTTTTTATCCTGGAGTAGCAAGGTGCCCTACAGGTTTCACATAAGATTTCATTTTCAAGTCTTTATTCATTGTTCTTTGAACTGTGCCAAACATTTTATGGATTGAGTTTGATCTTTTCTAATTGATCCTAAGTTGAAATGATGATCCCTCTTGCTGTTGTGAGCTCCTGATCCAGTATTCCTCTCTACTGTTCCCTCTTTTTTAAACTTATTCACCGTTCTCTTTATGGTTCTTGAATGGACTTTGAAGATGGAAGTAAGAGTATGAATGTTGGTACCATTTCTGAAGGCCTGAATGATCTTTTTCCTTTCAGTTGAGAAGACAGTAGGTCTGATACAAAAACTGATTTTAACCTTGTCTCTTTCTAGCTGAATAACTCAAAGGATTTTTTAGTAATTCTTACAACAAATGCTGTCAAGATGGCTGTCTTATCTGAAAACCTGGGAAAAAGAAACTCAGTTAGTTTAGTACATTTTGTGGGATAGCCAATTATGCTGTTACATGATTTGGACAATTTTGCTGTTACAGCCAATATATATATATATATATATATATATATATAGTAACACTCTTTCTTGTTCAGGTACATTTGTGCTTGTTCCATACCCACAGAACTCATGAACAGACCTTAGTTACAATTTCTGAAAGATTAAACATCATCTGGCATGATCAAAAGTTTTAACGTGGCTTCTGATCAGTTCCAACTACCCAGTTTCACTCAGAAAGCTTGGATCAACCTGTGGCAACCGTGCTGCAAGCTAGAATCACCTCTCTAGGCCAATACAATCAGGAAGTCACCTCCATGACAAATCGACCATGGTGAGAATCGAATCTGGATCTCATGTACAGAAAGCAAACATTCTAAACACTCCCGATTAAACATAGCTATGTCAAGCATCTTGATCCTGACTCACATAATCTGTTAGGGTTGTTGAGGCACCAAATGTACTGCAGCTGCTGCATCAGTGGATGTGTCTAAGGCAAAGCAGCCTGTCCCTCTCCATGCTGGTTTTGAATTCAGTATTTCTTCTAGACTGGATGCCATCTAAGGCAAGTGAACCCACTCTACATTGATATTTTACCCATAGCTAGAGAAAATAGATTCATGCCTTAGAAAAAGCATAAACAAAAGACTTACTCAGAATTTGAATTTAGTAAAGTGATTCCACTTTCTGTACCAAGTATCGACTATTATTACCATAGTAAGTAAACTTCTGCTAATAGCACACAAGCATAATCATAATATCAAGTCATAATATTTTATGATAGAAAGTCAAAAAATAATATATAAACAGAATCTAAAGAGTAAAGGGATATGATTAAAGGGAACAAGATGATCGCTATACCAAATTTAACTAACAGAATACCAGTTGTTTTGAACCAAGATGGATGAGTGAAGAAAGCTTTCTGTACAAGGAAAAAGACCTTCAACAAAAAAAACAAAAACAAAAAAAACTCATGTTTGGTCATTTGCACAAATTTTGGAGAGTGGGTCAGGCTGAGAAATTTTCAGCACCTACATATACAAACTGTTAACACAAAAGATAACACCGGCTGTCTTAAAAAATTCTTGTCTCTGACATGTCATAAATATTTACAAATGCATCTAAGTGAATAATTGGACAAACCACTCTCCTGTAATGGCTGTCTAGGCAATAAGAACTAAAACACTGTTAACCCTAACAAGCATCCATCTAGCACACACATTATGGAGAAAATTAAAAAATCATCCATTCTATATACACCTTATTTTAACAGGAGCTATTCGCTTTAGCTAAGATGCCTAACACATTCATCCCCCACCCAAACTACAATCTAATATCCTAACTACCCAGACACTAACAACAAGTGTATCCATTTGCTTTGATAAATTTTTCCATCAATAATTACAGAATTCAAAAGACCAGACCTACTGATTTAACAGATCTTCAATAAATGTTTGCTCTGATATTTCTCTAAAGCAGGTATATCCAAAGTCTGGCCCAGGGTGCCAATTACAGCTTATGGTAAAATTTCCTATGACCCTCATCCTCTGTCATAGAATGTATCACTTACAGCCCGCCAGTATTGTCAACCGGAGTATGTAAAGTACACACTTAAGAAATGCAATTTCATGTTTTACCAAAAGATGACAGCAGCACTATATGGCCGTCCACTGGCAGTGTGACTCTGACCATGGCTTTTTCCAGCCAATTTCTAAAATCACTGCCTTTGAACCAGACCTGCCTTACATACTGCAGTTCAGACCTCAGTAACACCCTTCACATTAGTGCAGGCAAGTTATTTGTTTTAGTCATCTGAGATGAATAAATTCTAAAATCTTAGTGAATTAAATTTGTTTTGTGCTGGCCAAAATCAGTTATAAATATATTTGGACACTTGGACATGTGTCACTTTATGTTTTCTACTGCTTAATAAAATGAATGTTGGTGTTATGTTCCTATTTATAGGTTTTTAGCTTAAAAGCTGACAGACAACATTAATTAACAGTAATATATAATGTTTAAGATTGAGATATATTATGGCTTCCTGGAAGTTCTTTTTTCTCAGACATATTTTACTTCATCTTATATGGGCTTCAGATATGACAGGCTCAGTGATTTTGGTAAGACCTTTTTAAATTTATTTGTCATCCATGTGAAGAAATGAAAATATGAAATTTGCAATAAAATTTTCACAAGATAATTCATTCGAATTTAATTTTGATGGTTCAAAAAATACCAAGCAGAATGGTTGACCCTCACGACTATTCACCTCATCAAACCTGGCCCACATTGAAAAAAGTTTGGACATCCCTGCTCTAGAGAAAGGCTCTGAAGATAATATAGCAGTAAAATATTTTCAACAAATATTCACAAAACAAGGTTAATAATTTAAATAGATATGTTAATGCGTCAGGTTCAGTGATAGCTGAAAATTTGATTAAAAACCAACAGTGCGCTTGGTTTTAAAGCCTGACCATGTTCTCAGTGCTGAGTAAGGCTAATACTGATTATTATCTAATGGTTTTGGAATCAATATACATTAAATCCTACTAACAATCTCTCTGTAAACAGATATGGTTGGTAGGCTAAAAAAGGGTAATTAGCCTTTAATAATAAATTTTCTGTCTGTATATAACAATTTCACAAGCCTAGGTTGATTGTCCTTAGAAATGTCCACTTAGTTGCATTTACTGTGGATTGGGGAGTTGAGTGCAAGATTTGCTAAGCAAATTTCAGTTGGTGCAAGAAGTTATTTTTCCTCCAATCTATGTATTGTTTTGGTGCCAGACCCCTATGTTGAGACCGATCTGGAAGGATTAGTTTTGTAATTTACAAATTCAGATGTCTGTTCAATGCTGACTATGTAGGCAGAACATGTCAAAGTTTGGAAGCACATATCAACCAACATGAACCAGGCAATATTCACAAGGGAAAAGTGAATAATCTAAATAGGTGCAGATCCAGTGATAGCTGAACAGTTGATTAAAAACCAGCAGTGGGCTCGGTCTTATAACCCGAAGACGTTCTCAGTGCTGAGTAGGACTAATGCCAATTATCACTTGAAGGTTTTGGAATCAGTAGTGCTGGATTGCTATGTGATATCCATCCTCTTAGTTGTCAGTGAATGTTGGATAATCTCCCCATGGATGAGGAGAAAACTGAAAGCAACAGAAATGTAGTTCTACAGAAGGATAATGAGGATTTCATGGACAGAGTGAGTAAGCAACGAGGAAGTCAAAGAAAATGACAACAAAAAGGACACTTATGCTCAGAATCAGGAAAAGACAGTTGAAATTCCTTGGATACATAATGAGGAAGGAGGGTGTACAAAACTTAACCCTCACAGGGCATACTGAGGGCAAGAGAGATAGGGGAAGGCAGTGATGAGCTTGTGTGAATAGATGGCAGAAGGGGGATGGGCATCTTAGCAAAGGGAGAAAATCTGCTTAGGGCTACAAATAAAAGGAAGCTGTGGAAAGCCATGATTGCCTATGCCCTGAAGGGACGTGGTACATAGAAGAAAATAACATTAAGTCCTACCAACCATCTCTCTCTCCAAACAGAAAGAGTGATTATTAGGCTTAAAGGTAATTAACCTTACATGTTATATTTTTTGTTTGCACAACATTAGTCTGGGTTGGTATATTTTTATAGTCCTTGTGAACATTTTGTTTCTTTTCTATTATGAATCTCCTTTTAATATGTCTGCTTTTATTGCTATAATAATTTGTATTCCTGCAAAAATAATTATGTAATTCTGCTTATTGCTTAAATTCTTAATTAGTAGATATGTTACTCTTTGTCATTACCTTAGATAAATAATGGACCATTGCATTTAATATATATATATATATATATATATATATATATATATATATATATATATATATATATATCAAAGATGCTGTTTGGTCTGAGAGAGAGAGAGAGAGAGCACAGAGAAAGCAATAATGCTTTCATGCATTTAACGTCTACCTCAGTGAAAAGGAAAAACTTACCAATTTCAAAACTTTTCATTTTACTTCTTTAAATAACGATCTGCATTCATACTTATAAATCCTATTGCAATATTTAGTTAAAGTTGTTCTACTCAAATATTTAACAACGCAATAGGAGAATTTCCATGGCTGCGGAACTAACAAGGAGCTTATTCAATCATTAAATTAAGAAATATGATTCATCAGAAAATTCAAATAGCAAATTGTGATATTTTCCTTGGCAATAGTAATTCATACTTATTGATTGAATTCCAGGTTGTTCAAAACCGACCTACCGACCCCATCTCTCTTGAAGATGTAGCTAATCCCAATATCCAATTGAGAGAGGGAAGCAGAAAGTTGGGGGCAAAATGAATTGAACATTGCCATTGGCGATGTCTCGTCCTCCACGCCCCTCCCCCCAATTGAGTGCTGGATCATCCACAACTACTTTCCCTGCTCCCTTCTGATTCAACCTGAGGATTGCCCATCACTGTTTTTGCCTACTCCCTCTTCCAATCGAATGCTGGGTTACCCACAACACACCTCTTCTCCCATCACATACCATAGAGTGAGAGTCTCAGCAAAGTTGAAAATAAATACAATAAAAAAATGAAGATAAAAGTAAATGTTAGTCAAAAATTAATAATAATGGTTGACAATGCTTCATCTAATTAAGAATGAAGATGAAAGTAAATACTAGTCAAAAATTAATAATAATTGTTGACAACACTACATCTAATAAAGAATGAAGGTGAAAGTAAATGCTAGTTAAAAATTAATAATGGTTGACAATGCTTTATCTAATAAAGAAATAAAATGAAAGTAAATGCTAGTCAAAAATGAATAATAATGGTTGACAATGCTTTATCTAATGAAGAAAGAAAATGAAAGTAAATGCTAGTCAAAAATTAATAATAATGGTTGACAATGCTTTATCTAATAAAGAATGAAGATGAAAGCAAATGCTAGTCAAAACTTAATCATAATGGCTGACAATGTTTCACCAAATAAAAAAAATAGAAATAATACGACTGCAACAATTTTCACTTTTAAGAGAAAGTTGTCTTGATTATAATTGATTACAAGTCATTTTGGTTATCATCTCTGTAATGACTGGCTGATATTATTAAAAAAAAGGAAGTGATTCAACTGGTCACACAGTATCAATTGAAAATTATGATTTTTTTTAAGGCTTTTAATACAGGTTGCACTGTTACCAGATTCCTAGAAGTATCACAACTCAAGCTCCTCTATAGTGACTCATCATCCCATTTTTACAGCTAATTGCCTAAACCACAACCCACAAACCAATACATTAAAGATATCAGAACACAAGAGGCCAATCCCTTTTTCTTTTCCACTCAAGCAATCCCCAGAAAAAGGCCAAACTAATTTCTCTAAGTATAATGAAGCATTCAACTCTTTAAAAGATAAAAATCCTCCTACATAAAGTTACTTCACTGTTATGGAACATAGTTATTATGGTAGAGAAATAAAACAAGCAAATACCACATTTAAATGTTAATCTTTTATTAATAGACTTCAATCACTTGAAGTTATTTCTATTAATATATAAATCATAAAGATGAACACTGACAAAAAGGTTGGTACACCAGTTTAAAAACTCACAAAACCAGACTAATGAAATTTGTAGTCAAAAGATGCTTTGACAATTTTATAGATTATTTACATACTTATCTCAATTTTATAGATTTACATCCTCATCTCAATTTTATGGATTATTTACATCTTCATCTCAATTTTATGGATTATTTACATCTTCATCAATTTTATAGATTATTTACATCCTCGTCTCAATTTTATAGATTATTTACATCCTCGTCTCAATTTTATAGATTATTTACATCCTCGTCTCAATTTTATAGATTATTTACATCCTCGTCTCAATTTTATGGATTATTTACATCTTCATCTCAATTTTATGGATTATTTACATCTTCATCAATTTTATAGATTATTTACATCCTCGTCTCAATTTTATAGATTATTTACATCCTCGTCTCAATTTTATAGATTATTTACATCCTCGTCTCAATTTTATAGATTATTTACATCCTCGTCTCAATTTTATAGATTATTTACATCCTCATCTCAATTTTATAGATTATTTACATCCTCATCTTTATTATTATCACAACACTACAGCTGTTATGCCTTTTGTGCTTCTTCAGGAGTCTATTGATCCAGATAACATTCAAACAATTTCAAATTGAATCCTTTATTTATTGATTCATTTTCTATGGTTTATCAACCCTTTGCAGGTTATTTAAAGCCAGAAAATATTTTTAGATTGTAAGAATTTTTTTGTTTTGTTTTTGAACATAATAATAATTTAATGATACAATTCTTACTAATCCATAGCTGGGGGGAGAAAAGGTGGATTCATACCTTTCCCAAGGGTACCTGTGAATATAACAAACCCAACTGGAATTGGAACACAGCTTTCCAATTAACAATTGAGCCATTATCCATTACACCATCTGCACATCCAAGCTTACAGCACCTGGAATTCTCAGATGGTCACCCATCTAGATACTGACCAGGCTCGATGTTGCTTAACTTTGGTGATCATACGGGAAGATTGTTCTCATTTGGCTCTATGCCTAGGGATATCTTTTTTCTTTTTCTGGCCATTAGTTATAGACCACTAATTTCCTCAAGAGACATTTCAGATTTCTTTGGTCACTGCATGGATCTGCCACTAATGTTTGGTGGCGCTATCTGCCAGATCAACTGTTTTTGAGAATTTTCAAACAATGTTAAGGTATTTCTATTTGTCTTTTGTGCATTTGAATCCATTGAATCCATTGCTAGTTCAGCTGCTACGGACTCACTCTGTTGTGCGAGACAATTTTTCTTGCCTGATCCATCTTGAACATTTATAAATGTACCATTCTTCCATGTATTGAATATTGCTGCCACATCTGGTCTGGCCGGTGTTCTAGCTATATATTTCAAGATTCTTGACAAAATCCAAAGAAGAATATGTAAAGTTATCAGTCCTGACCTGGCATCTTGGTCAATATCTCACCACCATAATGTGGCTTCTCTTTTCTATAAATATTTTCATAGCAATTGTTCTACTGAGCTTTCTTCATGAATTTAAATGTACTATGGATAGCGGCTCGGATTGAGGAATCAAAGAGCCAAGTTTGAATTCCATTTGAATCCATTACATACACTTACATGCTAATTCCCTTGGGAAAGATATTAATCCTCTTTTTCTCCTGCCAGCTATGGGTAACTAGCAGGACAGACCAGGTTCTATAGCCTTGGATGACAACTGGTCTACTGCAGAAAGAAATGGCAACCTACTGCAGGAAAAAATCTGCCTCATCAGTCATATATCAAAAGATACATGATCGCCTAAGCGTGTATCATGTATGGCACATAACTGACTGATTAGATTGGCCACTATGTCTCATCATTTTATTGTTTAAATAGCTAGATGTAACTGTAAGTCTCTATTCTAAGAGTTTCTTATTTTGCACTTCTCACCTGTGGAACTCTCTTCTGGCTTTTTACTTTCCTGGCAACTACAATCTTCAAAAATTTAAATGCAACAACAATCACATTCTTCTGTCTTTCTGAATCCTGTTCTTTTATTGTCCTTTCTCGTTACTAATGTTTTCTCATCTTCTTTCACTTTCAGTAACCACTTGCGTCTCAGCGGGATTATCACCTTGCCTGGAGGAAAATGATAGAAAAAAAAACCTGCTGATGTTTAATCCCTGTCATGATTTCACTAAATACAGGAAATTTTTTTT
Source organism: Acanthosepion esculentum (assembly GCA_964036315.1). Classification (NCBI taxonomy): domain Eukaryota; kingdom Metazoa; phylum Mollusca; class Cephalopoda; order Sepiida; family Sepiidae; genus Acanthosepion; species Acanthosepion esculentum. The sequence continues at coordinate 6,980,838 of OZ038490.1, read as the reverse complement.
TTTGTGATGTGAAGCACAAACACCATATGCTATCCATAAAAGATAAGGTAGAATTTTTTTTTTTAAAACCATGACAGTGGTATTTGTGCAACATTTATGATTTATATAACATTGGCTGACCAAAGTTTATGATAAAGAAACAGAAAAATAATATAATCATCAGCAATCTAGCAAAATCGCTTATCTGGTACCCTACAGGTTTCAATGATGTTCGCATAGAGACGGTCAACCTATATTTATCAGTTATTGTTCGCCCTGTTTCAATCAAGTGAATCTGTACAACCCAGACTTGGTATTGAACTCACAATTAGTATGCCCCCGAATTCATGAACTAACACTTTAATGGGACAATCCTGAATCTAGAACTTGAAGTCATGAAGGTTGCCTAAATTGGCAATACACCTGAAGAAGACCATAGGACACAACAGCTGAAATATGGTAACAAAAGTGTGGAGATTAGTCCAAATGTAAATAATGATAACTCCTCATCCCAGATATTTAAACAGAAATTCGATAGATATTTACTTAGTTCTGCTTGGTGAACATTGTTGGCTTTATCCCTATCAAGCACTTCCCACTTCCAACCTTGTGCTGTGATATGTAGATTACTCATTAGCAGTGTCATGGTCTGAAAAAGCTGAGTTAAGCAAATAACACTGTCATGCTGATTTTCTAAGTGTAACTTAGATGTGGTACAATGCTAAAAGTTGTGGCACCAAATGATAATCGAACTCACTTTCTTTTCTTTTTATGTGTCATGTCCTTTCAGGATGTAGGCTATCATGGCTCTCCACCTCTTCCTATCCCTTGCAGCTCTCAGCAAGTTCCTTCCCTTTGCCACCTCCCCCAGACCACATTCTATCATTCACTTGCTTAAGCCTGCCAGGTTTGTCATGCATTGCTTTCTCTTGTTTCTCTTTCCCTCTATTCAACCCGTGAGTATCAGATTCTCCAGGCCCCACTTCCTCATTACATGTCCCAGAAACTTCAGCTGCCTCTTCCTGATGTTAAGTATAAAACTCTTCCTTGTTTGCATCCTCTCTAAGATCTCATTTTTGCTCACATGCTCGGTCCATGATAGCCTTAGCATCCTTCTGTAGAACCACATCTACGTTGACTTGAGTCTCTTCTTCATCTTTGAGTAAATCGTCCAACATTTGCTGCAATAAAGGACAGATGTCTCGTAACAGCTCAGTATTCTTTTCTTTGTCACCAAAGAAATCCTCCTGTCTCACAATACTCTACCCATCTTTTGGAATGTGTCCTTGGCCATCCCAGTACATCAATAGATCTGTGTCGCACTTACTGTCCTCTGTAAAGACACTTCCCAGATATTTAAATTTCCGTGTCTGCTTGATTTTAGTTTTCCTGACCTGCAAATCACATTTCGGGCTCTTCCTCTTACTGATGACCATTCATTCTGTCTTGTAGTTTATGCTTAGTCCTTTCTTCTCACTCTCCATCGCTACCTTCTGTAGGAGATTTTACATAGTCGTAATTGCTAACCATTAAACTATGTTGAGGTGCCTAACAAATAACACTGTTATATTTTAACCAAAAATGAATAATTTTTATTAATTTAACATATAAATTACTTAATGATAGTTAAAACAATTTTCTTTCTTTTCTATCAAAAGTTTTAGCACAAATAAATATAAACCTTACAAAGCATGTTTCTGAAGCCCTTCATTAGTTATTCTTTTCTTTATGGATCCTTGTGCGTTGCTGTATATAGTTGGGGTAAAAAAGAGTGAACAGTTTTGACAAGAGATCCTTGTTTTCGTATGTCAGGAACATATCTTTTTCACTTTGCAATCAAATATGTTTTATCTTTCAATTGTTTAAAACCCTGTTCATATTCAATTTTACATTTTTGCACAACAGCTACAAAGACTTTTGCTTTTCTTCAATAGAAGAACCACATCTTTTGTTCTTTCCTCAACTGAATCTTTTAAATTAGTTTTAAGGAAAAATGACATGTTACCATAGCGTTCTATACTCTATAATATAGAACGCCATGCATGTTACACAATTAAAATATTATTTTCATTTGTTATTCAAATAAACTTTTAGAATTGAATGAAATTTTAATCCAAATGAAGTTTTAGAATCTGTGTCAAATCAGTTTGTCCGTTCTAAATGATCATTTTATTAGAATTTAAATTTTTTCAAGGAAGTTTCCACAAAAATAAATAAGCAGTGGTTTGGAATAATAGTCGAAGGTGGGGTGGGATATTTTTTAAAAATTAACCAGTGGGGAGGGGAAAGTATGATTATTACAGTTCCATGAGTAGTAACATCATTAATTATTATCTTGTAACTTTAAACAAAATTCAATTGAATTATTCTTAGCTCATGAGCAAAATAATCAGTAACTTTGCTGTAAAAAATCTAGCTTCCACCAAATAAGCAGCAGTTGCTACTGACTACTAGACACTATACATACTGCCTGACTTTAGTCTTTACCCCAACTTTACTCTATATTTTGTCTTGAAGTGTTATATAATTTTATTGTAAGGAGAGATTACTGCAAAGTGAATTTTGAACATCAGAGGTACAGATTTTCAAAGATGGATATCTGCTTATAAGTTTCAAGTGTTCATTACAACAGGAATACATTTACTGAGTTTCTCTAAAGTGCTGTAAGATACTAATGAAATACGTAATACATTAAACTCATAAAATAAAATATTTTGATTTTGTGTAGAGTAATTTTTATAGGGTAAGCAATGCATATCTTACCTCTTACAATACATACCATTGACCAGTAGTAATGGTCTCTGATATTTTTACAACTCCTACATAGTAATGGTAATGGCAGCCATTTCTTTATAATGAAACATTTGGCATTCATTGACCAAACAGCCAGTGCTACTCAAGTTATACTATTATTCCCTCCTTGGTCATCAGGCTGGAATCAAAGTGTAGTATCTGTTCATTTTTAATGGTGATGGTAATATTTCTGTTCATTTTTAATGGTGATGGTAATATTTCTTATAAGGAAACATTCAGCATTCATTGACCAAACAACCAGTGCTACTTGAGTTAAGCTTTGCTTCACTTGCTGGCCATCAGGATGGAATCAAATTGTAGAATCTGACCTTGGGTGGGCAAACTACATTATATCTCTCAATTGTGTTTCTGACTTTGGACAGAGCGCAACTCAGTTGTGTTTTTGTCTTTGAGCAGAGCACAATTGATAAAATATTGAGAGGTGCCGGGTTCTGGAGAACAGCTGTCCATGGCAGTACCTCCCTCATTGCAATAAAGAAGGGGAATTGGCTGTAATACTGATGCCAGTGCAACTGACGGTTGTGGGGACTGGGATATTTTTGGATTTGTCCTGGGTGCACGCACACACTTGGGTTCCTCACATTATACTGACCTTTTGTCACATTTTGCCAGCATGGAGTAACAAGTAAATACCAAGTGCAGTATCTGTTCTCATCACCTCTAATGGTAATGCTTAATATTAGCCATTTCCTTATAAGGAAACGTTTGGCATTCAGCGACTGAGCAGCCAATACTTCCATTGATTGAAATTTATGAAATTTATAAAATCTTTCCCTTAAAACAATTTTTTAGGAAAATAGGTTTCTCAAATCCAATAGCTGTTATCACTCTTTCAAGTATTGATGGTTTTTTTTTCCTAACCTTTTGTTTGAAGTGATGTGGAACGTTAACATTTGAATTATATCATTATTTTCTCTTTGTGCTATCCATTTGATAAAGTGATATCATGAAAACGAAAAGACGAGAACATGAAAATGAAGAAAAAAAATAAATGAAAATACTTGATCCATTGAGAATTATGTCATTTAAAACATGTATATAAAGATAAATGAGAAATTAACTGTTATATTGACAAAGCTTATCTTAGTATGGCACAAGGCCTCAATAGTGGAGCACCCACAAGGTAGGTGTTATGTTGTAATACGCTTTTCCTGATTTTCAATGCATACCAAACTGACAGTGATGAAACCTGCTAAAAATAAAATTTAAGTTAAGAATTGTAAAATTTAGTGTTTAATCAATTTTTCTTTTATTCTACCACCAGAAATAATTAGTTTGTTAGTACAAAAAATGATTAAAGTCAAGCAGCTGAGTAATGGAGTAGCTGTAAAGTCTGTGGGCAGTGATTAGAAAAAACAAAATATTGCCTATGTACTTTCAGCATGAGTTAATAAGCTCGTTATACAGAGTATTATTAGTAGTGAGTTCAGTCTCAGTGGTTGCCTCATAATTGTGCATCACTGTGAAACAGTGGTTATCAAGATACTTATGGACTACTGTTGGAATGCAGAAATAATTATCCACCCTTACATATAAAGTATACACAGGTCAAAGGTTAATAATAATAGAGCAGGATAATAAAGCTAGCCAGGAGACTCGATTCCTGTAAGCAAACTAAACAGACATCTTTTTCCCCATCTCTAATAGCTCAAGAGATATTAGCTCAATATGGCTATCAAGTGAGAGGTTTTTTCATTCCTTTGTCAACATCCCTTGTTGTTTAGCATTCCCAGAATATATTAACTTACTTGGCAACATGGACAACTTAACCTTAGTAGAAATCCAACTCACATTTGTATATAGATGTTCTAATGTACACATAGCATGGAATTTTGTTGCCTTTTCACACTATTCTATTTCAGCATTAGTTTAGCCAACTGATTCTACAAATGCTCGCTAAGAATGGTTGGGTGGAACATGTCCTTCTTCTCACCAATCTTCACAAGACTAATATAACTGTTGTGAGTTCAATACTTACTGGATGCTCAACACTTGCGACCATATGCCAGACTAAACAAAACTTTTATTTTTTTTTTAAATGATATGTCTCTTCAGGACATAGTTGATTTTGGTTCTTACGATATTCCATTTCTTTATTATCTGTGAACTGTCACTGTAACAGGACAATGGCCCTGACTGAGTCATATTAGTACATGGAAAGTGGTTAGTGACTTAAGCTATTGAGAGACTTAATTCTGAGCAAAGAAGTAAAGATATTAGAAGGAGAAAACATGAGGTAGTGAGTGATTAATCAAAGTATGATGGAAAATGTCTGGCTTAAAAATATTAATTTAAACCCATAAAAATAATTATAAGGAGGCTCTTGGAAGAGTTTGAACTCAAATTATATGAAGTAAGATTCATTATAACTGACATCCTTGGCCCAACTCCATAACAACAACGAAGTTGTCATGACATGACTAATGGTTTGGTTTGGTTTACGGCATATCAACCTCAATGGGTTATTTAATACTGACAAGATTTTTATTGCTGGTAATATTTTTTCAAAAAATGTATTGCTGGTAATATTTATTTTCTTCAAAAATGTACTGCTAGTAATAATGTATTTCTGGCATTAAAACCTATTTTTACACTTTCATAGTGTTTTAACCCCAGTTTAGGGGTTAACTATTTGCCCATAGTTGGGACCCTAACAGGTGCTACCACTCCAGGTCACCTAGGAACACCAGCAATTAAGAGGTGGTTCTATGCTCCTCAAAACCCCCTAATCAGAGGCTTGGACATAGTTTATCATCTTACCCAGGATGCGGATGTAGTTTATCATCATACCCAGGATGGCATGACTAATGAGTTTGCCAAAAGTTCACAGGTTTTTAGTTGCTCTAGGGTTTGTTTATTTAGAGACCTATTTGTCATATTTTTGTTAAGTTCAATGTAATTTTGGAAACAAAATTCCAGGCCAAAATGGGAAAGCACTTTATGGTTGGCCATCTGGTTTTCCTAACAGGACATTCTTTATTTGAGAAGTTAATTATTCATGCCTTTTTTGGGTCCAGATGTCTATATAAACAAAATACACATGCACAGAAGGTAGAATACAGAAAGAAATCAGAGGGACCAGTTGCCCCAAACCATTGAAATGAATGCCTTACAGAGATGTGCTCATAGGATCCAACCCAAGTTTTTTATCTGCTGTAGAAATCAATTACTGCAAAGATATTAGCAGTCATGAAGCTCTTAAGACACATCTCTCAGTGCCTCAGGTTTAGCAAACAAAAGAAATTGGAATGAATTAGCTACTGCATGAGGGTTTTACATTTCATCTGGAATTAAATTGTTGATAATTTTTCAACAGCATCATTTCTTTCATGAGCAAGTTACACCTCTTCAGCAAGATTGCTCAGCATTGAAATCACATGATCAGACTCTTTCCAAGCTAACAATAAAAAAAAACACAGCTCATAAATTCTTTGCGATAGACACAATGAGCTGAATCCATTAGAGGACATCCAGATGAAGGAAAGAAGTCATTTGCACCAAAGTGTAGCCTAGGTATGGGATCTGATGCCCGGATAAGGGCCTTGCTTTTGATAACCAGTTTCAGCATAGGTTAAGTCTGGTAAACACACTGCCAGGACAGGTCAGGTTACAACACAAAAATTTAATGCTTTTTTTAAAATAAAACCCAAATAAAAAAAATGATGGTTGAAGGAGTGATTAATTTTCTTTAGTGGCATATCATAATTAATCATGCCTATATAAGTGCAGAAAAGAAATTAGAGAGGCCCAGAGCCGTCAAAATGAGCACCTTGCAGATAAGACACTCTCAGAAGGTCCCACCAAAGTCCTCCTTCCACCATAGAAATCAATTACTGCAGACATTAGCAGTCACACTTACGACATACATTTGTCAGTGCCTCAAAGTTTAGCAAACAAAAGAAATTGCTGCTGTATGAAGTTTTTACATTTCATCTGTAATTCAATTGTTGATAATTTTTCAACAACATCATTTCTTTTGTGAGCCTTCTTAGGAATTCCAGGTACTATAAGTGACATTGCACTGCAAGCCAACTAAATTCTATCGTTCAAGAATTTGTTTTTATTACTATTATTACTACTACATCGCTACTCCTACTGCTACACTCCCCACTACTACCATTACTACTACTACTATTACACCATCACTACTAGTACTACACTCCCACCCCACTACTATACCGCCATCACTACAGCAATAAGTGCCATTCTTTCTTTTTATGTGCTGTGTCCTTTCAGGACGTAGGTGATTATGGCTCTCCACTTCCCTCTATCCCTTGTAGCTCTCAATAAGTTTCATGCTCTTGCCGCTTCGCCTAGACCACGTTCTGCCATCCACTTGCTTAAGCCTGCCAGGTATGTCATGTAATGCTTTCCCATGTCTCTTTTTCCTTCTATTCAACCTGTGAGTATCAGATTCTCTAGGCCCTCCTTTCTCATTACATGTCCCAGAAATTTCATATGCCTCTTCCTTATGTTAAGTATAAGTGCCATACTAAGCTTATTATCATATATCACAATATAAAAAGAAGGAGAGGAAGATTGTGTTGCACCAATTCTCTAAATGGGGAAAAGCCTGCCTATTGAAAATCAGTATTTAAAAGTTGTGTTTTTTTTAATCTTGCTCAATGACCTTTGATGTCAGGGGAAATATGTAACTATTTCGATAAGGTAGGCCACACTTGAGATGCCAAAATCAAGTAAGTACAAGAATTTAAATATCTGAAGTGTTTTAAAAATGACAAAATGTGATATTGAAATCCAGAAAAGATGCTTTCTAAAAGCTAAGCAAAGAAACAGGAAAATTTTGTTAAAAACAAAGAAAATAGTGCTGAACTCGTATGTAATTTTGGTCCAAAATGGCAATGAATACTGGATCATCTCCTCACAGATGAAGAAGAGACTTGAGGCAACAGAGATGTGGTTCTACAGATGGATGCTGAGAATACCATGAATAGAACATGTGAGTAACAAGGAAGTTTTAAAGAAAGTTCCATAATGGCAAATAATTCCTGTTGCGGAAAATTAATGTTTTTTTTTATATTAATTACACTATTTATGTTTGGACTATTGTCTTCATTTTTCTTGTTGCTATCACAACATTTCGGCTGTTGCACCTTCTGTCCTTCTTCAGGTATATATATATATATATATATATATATATATATATATATATATATCAGTCTGGGTAGCTGTTGTAACCTAGGGAAGGTTATTGAATAGAATAATTACACAAAGGTTGGTAATGAACGATAATACTTAGGACATGAACAACACATATAAGATTCGCCAGCAGTGCATAGAAGAAGTAGTCAAATGCTAGAAGTGAGTCAAGTGAATTCCACAATGAATCTCAAACTGCAGACCAACATACAGTATTTACTACTGTATTTATGTGAATGGGGACATAGACATTATCATCCGTAGGTATGCTACAACAGTAACCTACATAGAATTCTGAACTGAACCCTTTATTTAATCTAAGGGGGTTGGCTGTTCTCATTCCACTGCTCATGTCCATGTTTAGGGATATTGTCTTGTTATTTTATTTAGTATTGTTCAATTACTGCTTGTCTGTATATTAATTGTGTATTAGTAGTATGTTCTATTAACATTTAAATTTTTTGGAAATTGAAAATCTTTTCTCATTCGTTCATTGATACCCCACCCATGCTCATTTGAGAGACACAAGTAAGCAATGATCAGTATTAAGAAATCAATTACAAAAAGTTCCTGAGCAACAGCATAACACCTTGCTAGTCTATAATAAACACACACATACACACATGCTTGAGATAGTTTCTTATCAAAGCTTTGGAGAGTAAACTTTTGTTTTCAAGCTAAGTTCCTCTCCTACCTAACCCTCTTCTCACATAACAGGGAATCTCTAAGGAAAAGTCAGAAAGACAAAGTAAATTTGTCAGCCTCAGAAGATCACACATCTTCTAAGAAGGTGGATTTCACCCCCAGAACTTAGATTACAATCTACAACACTATGAAAAAAATAGCTGCAAGGCAGCAGATATCCGCCTCACTGGTAGAGTCAAGTTCATATATTATTACTAAGGGGAATCTTCAATGTAACAAGTTAATAATAGTGATATTAACAGCCTTCAGGATAAAATCAGAGTTAAGCATCATAGAAGAGCCAATCAAATTTAAGCATCCCAAAAGAGCCAATCAGATTTAAGCATCACAAAAGAGCCAATCAAAAGAAAGAATAGATAGGGATTGAGCCCACCTACAAGATTCCAAAATGCTATGCCACTTGGCAGTTTTTGCTGATTTCCCTGTGGAGAATAAAGTAAACTTGTTTTTTTTTTGTTTTTTCTTAATATGTCAATCATGAATATATTACAGTTTTAGTCAAAAGTCTTGTCATATTTCTTATATATTTTGAGACTCCAGGTCATCCTGGAGGAACTTTATTTTTCTTTTTTTTTTTAATCATTTCACCCCAAGAAAGGCAATAATGTCACTGAGATGCAAGAGGCTACTGGGAGTGAAAGAGAATGGAAAGACTTTAGAAGAAACTGGAAACCCAATCCCAAACAGGAAATAAGGGATAAACCTATACTCCTGTTCAAAAGATATATGATCTGTCACTTCAGATGCTGGAAAAATGGACAACTGATTCTACCACCTCCAAAACTACCTGATTCCTTCTGCTATGCTTTATGTTTACAAGAGTCAAATTTGACCAAAAATGGTATTACTGACGACATGTTTGGGCAGGAGCTGATCAATCCTCAATTTTCATTTATATGGTCTTGTGGAAGATGACATATTTTCTCCTCTAAAGCCACTTTCTTATATGTTGAAAATCTATCCCTATTCTATCGCTGTTTCCATGGCAAATTTTCCAAGGAGTTCCAATCAATAGTTCCACAAGTTCAGACATTTACAGCTAGGACATGACATGCTATCTCCACACTGTCAGCTTTTCCCCCCAAGAACTACTACTTTGTGGAACAGGCTCCCACGTGGATGCTTTTCTAATACCTTTGGAAACGGTATTAATTCTCCTCCCCCCACCCCCAGCTATGAACAGACCGGGTTCTATAGCTTTGGATGGCAACTGATCTACCGCAGAAAGAAATGGCAACCTACTGTGGGAAAAAATCTGCCTTGTCAATCATGTATCAAAAGATACATGATCGCCTAAGTGTGTATCTCGCATGACACAAAACTTAACTTGTTGTCATTATTGTGATTAATAAAATGCTAACCAAAGATATCTAAACTATTATGGCTTACCAAAACCATACAAAGCCAAACTTAATTACAAAGTATTTAGTAGCCTCTAAATTGAGTGGCACCTGGGCCTTGTATTGGGTGAACAAAAAAAAGAAATGGCTGAATTATTTATTCATTACTCTAGCTTTGATATTTTTCTTTTTTTTTTAAATTTAGATAATTATATTTTTCCCACTTTTTCCTTGCTTATTGCTGTTTCCCTATGACATTGTTTTTAATGTGTCTCTTTTTACTGCAATTATAAAATGTTGTACACAGACCCAAAATATTTATTTTTAATATAACCAGTTAAAAAGCATAAGCAAACAAATTATATATTGAGCTGTTAAATTTCACAGTTTTCTTATTTGAAATGATTAATAAAATCATGACGGGTTCTACAATAAAATATCCGTCAAAATTCCGCTCTCACATCATTGAATATTTGAGTTTAACATCTTTAACAAAATATTGCAATAACAATCATAAATATGAATGCTGGTTGCCATTTAAAGAAGTATGGGGGTACAAATGAAAAGATTTGAAATTGACAACTTTTCCCATTTCACTGAAACACATGAGAGTATTATCACCTTGTCTTTCTTCCCTTCTTTCTTTCATTTTATCACTAAAACCAAGTAGCATCTCTGAAAGGACTTTTCTGTATTTCCAGGATCAAAACAGAATAGTCCATTACGTATGAGGTATTAATGCACTAATTAACTAAAGGAGGGACAAGCAAAATTATAACAAGATATTAAAATATATATTGTTCTGTTTTAAACATTATGAGAAAATTCATAAAAAATAACATGGTTTTGGTAAGCCATAGAGTCTAGATGACTTTGGATGGCATTCAATTAATTATAAAAAATATAAAGTAAAATAAAAACTGACCCTCATATATGTCAAATTTTTGTTTTTCAGCATATAATGGCACAATGACCCCAAATTCCAAGGTTACTGGATTAAAGAGATGCTGGTGCACAAGTTAAGATAAAATTTGAATTTATAACCAAATTATATAAAGTTCTATTCAAAGCTAGAATTTGTTTTCCATTGCACACATAAAGGAATTAGTGATTGATTAATATCTACTTTTGGTGAATAATTCCAATGACATCTGTCTATATTTCTGAGGTGAAGTATTGTAATTATTTACATTATTCACATTATTGTCTTCATCTTTACTGCCATATTCACAATATTTCGGCCATTGTAAAGGGTTCAGTTTGAAATTCCAATCACCTCAAGAAGGCTGGAGCGTACAACAGCTGAAACATTGTGAATATGGCAATAAAGATGAGGACAACAGTCCGAATAATGTAAATAATTTCAATGACATATATAAATGAATTAATGAATAAAAATTAACATTAGATGAATGAATTAATGAATAAAAATTAACATTAGATGAAACATTGTCATGTTGGAAAATCCTTTTTTTTTTTCCCTCAATCACGACTAAAGTTTCATATGCATAAGAGGTGTAATTATCAGACAGCCATGGATGCCATAACATGTTATTGAAAATAGTATTTGGGCTCTGTCATTAGACATACAGCACTGTTTTCTGTGTTGTTATAGCACTTGTTCAAGAGTGAGTTTTTATAAAAATAAGCCATTGCTTTTGTAGCCCTGGTACTGTTTACCAATTCATGCACAATCTCTCTTGCGCTGATGTTTTATAGATCCCCTGTGGTTGAGTACTATTTTTGAAAGACACGTATAATTTTGCTGGTTTAGTAATATTTTCTTTTCTTTTTCTTTTTTCTTTTTCTCACTCACTCTCTCTCCACCAACTACTGGCATTAACATTTACACCAGCTTTGTAACAATGGCAGTGCCAACTTTTGTCATGTGCGTGTTCACTGCTGCCTTGGTGATTTTGGTTGTTACATCCACTGCATGATTATATCAGCCACCCGTAATGTAACATCTTGGGTTAACCAAAGGGAAATAAATGCCTAGTGACATGAGAGGCTGTTGCTGGCTGTCTGATGATTATGTGTCTAACGCATATGAGCCTAGTCACTGCTGACGAGTATAACACCACGTTATTGAAAATTATATATATGTACACACAAAACAAGCAACAGTAACAAAAGACAAAAACAGCCAATGAAAATTAACAAATATGGATACATAATCACATGACAAAGCAATATTCAATAATACTCAGGCACTCATTGATAAGAAATATGGACAACAGCATTAACAGTTTTACATTTTTTATAGCAACATATTCTTCAGTAGAGAGGCCTTTAATACCACAGTTCTTCATAAATTGTCAAGATTTCAAATCATTATAAAGGCAGGGGAGATCATTTAAACCTGAGAAATGGTAAATAATAAAATATTTGACTTCATTCTGTCCTGTTTTATTGAGTATTACGGAAAAACTTTAATCCTGGCTGATTGAGTTGTAAAATATTTTGTTATTTTATTCCCATTTTGAAATTTTGCTGTACTAGATTTATCTCCCTTGCACTGGCAGTATGCAAAGTTAGAAGTTCAAATATTTGCTTGTATCTTGCTGATGTTACCTGAACAAGATGTGCCACACACCAGCCAGGTAATACAGCAGATGTAAGCAGAGGCAAATATTCTAGGTTTGTAGAGTGTAGTTATATAGGCACACTGTTTGTTTGGCAACATAATATCTAATGGATCTAAGAAAAGGCAAAATGTCTATGTGCGTTTACAGTGTTAGATTAGCTGTTGTCTTGAATCTGCAGTATGAAGATAAGAGTCTTTATATAGGTGTGAGAGAGGCCTACTAAAGATCGGGAAGGGACAACTCAACGCCACCGAGTGAACATCGCCAACTGAGCACCAGGACAACTGAGCACCAGAAAAACATCAAATTTTTTTATAATCGAATAAAAGTAATTTACTAAGCATTAAAACTTTAATTAGTGAATATTTTTCTTCAAATAAGGCTTTTGAAAAGGCATTACGTAAAATATGATAACATGGCCAAGTGGTTAGAACGTTTGCATTCTGACCATGAGACCTGGGTTCAAATCTCACCATGGTCAATTTGAAGGAGATTTCCTGATGCTATCGATCTGTAGGAGGTGATCCAGCATGTGGAACTTTAGAAAGTGCCTGAAAACCATACCACAGGTTGACTCAAGCCTTGTGAGTGAAATTGGGTAGATGGAACTCTTGGGAGCCATCGATGGCTGTACTAGCACAAAGTCACAAGTCATTGCGACTGAAGATTTGAGCATGCTGGCATTGTTCAGATTGTTCATCATGCTAGAACACGCTTTCTCCCAGAAACTGTAACGAAGGTCTGCTCAGCATAGTTGCAGTATAAACCACAGGTTGGCTCTGTGGGTGTTGAACAAACACAGGTACCCTCGAATACGAGTGGCCAGACATAATAAGACAAGATGTAAAATATGAACCCGTTTTTTGTTTTTAATTATTTTTGATAAAGTAAGCTGTAAACTTCAGACTGCCGTGAGACATTTATCTGCCTGTCTGGGGTATGCACATGTGCAAAACGGACATGTACCAGGAGACAGAACAATTACCAATTGTGTTAATCAACGGCAGAACAAAGAAAAATAACTATTTTACTTATTGCTATCCTTGCGTTCAAACTGTTTTGTGAGTATCATATTCTCCAAGCCCACTGTAGAAGTATGGTGGAGCAATGGATACTGGCTCAGATTGAGGAATCGGAAAGCAGAGTTCAAATTCTAGTCGAGTTCTTCATATTCACTTATGTGCTAATATGCTTGGGAGTGGTATGAATCTATCTCTTCTCCCCCGAGTTATGGGTAAAATAGCAGGATAGCCTTGATTGGCAACCAATCTAGGAGAAGGACAATTCTGAATTCAAATCAGCCTGGAAAATCTGGAAGGAGGGACCTGAAGTATTATCTGGCATCCCCTGTGGCCCAGTATTCTCTCCCCAGTCGTCACATAACTTGAATGCCCTGGGATTGTAAGAGTAGGAAGAGAGAGTTGTTTTCACTCAGCACAAACCATTGCAACCATACCAACCTGCATAAGGCACCTTGCTGTGCTAGGTTGGGTCATCATCAATTCTCGATGGACCCCTTTAATTTTTTTTTTTTTTAATGCCCTTAATCCCAGAAATTTGAACTATCTCCCAATTGTAAGTAACAGTTTTCTTATAGGTACTATTCAACTTAAAACTTCCTCAGTGCTCACAGTTCTGTCTATGGTATTCTCAGCATCCTTCTGTAGAATCATATCTGTTACTTCAAGTTTCTTTTTTATCTGTGAAGAGTTTGTTCAGCATTCACTGCCATATTGAAGATTAGATATTACATAACAGTTCAACACACTTTTCTTTGTTTCTAAGGAAAATTTTTCTCTCAGGTAATACTTTGCTTAGTTTCTGGAAGGCTACTTTTGCTATTCCTTTGCAACTTCAGATTTCTGTGCCACATCTTCCATTGTCTGTTACTACATGACCCAAAGAGATGAATTTCTGACTTTCTACTTAACCCATTTTTATTAATGAGCTTAATGATACGTTAAGCTGATACATATGACAGACGCAATCCATTGAGCAGACTGCTCATTAGTCTCAGCAGATGTTATCTATAATCGGATTCATCCATTTAATAAAGTATATTTAAAAGTTCTTAACCCAAGAGAAATATTTGCATTGCAGTAAATATACTGAATGCTTGGAGTAAAGATGAGACATACTTGAAGCAGCTCATTATATACAGATATACACACATACACACACACATATATAGACATATATATATATATATATATATATATATATATATATATACACACACACACACATATATATATATACATGCATATTACTTATCTATATATATATACACTCACACACTATATACACATATATATATACACACATTATACATATATATATATATATACATGCATATTACTTATCTATATATATACACCCACACACTATATACACATATATATATACACACATTATATATATATATATATACATGCATATTACTTATCTATATATATACACCCACACACTATATACACATATATATACACACATTATATATATATATATATATATATATATACATACACACACACACACATATTTTTCTCTAATGACAATTGTCTAATATTCAGTCTAGTAGACAAAAATAAATAAATATACTGTTTAATAAATAAACGGAGTGTCTACTCAAATATGGATATCCAATAAAAAATAACTGTTTACGTAATAAAAATCTGCCAGATTAGTAAATGAAAAAACAATCCATTACTTCTTTATTAATTACACATATACATGTATACACACATACACACACACATATATATATAAACACACACACACATATAAACACACACATACATAAATATATTCACACATACATAAATATATTCACACATACACACGCACACACAGAGACACACACATGGTTGAAGTCTACTTATGACCACTTCTAAGAATCATATCTCCCAAACAAACATTTCAAACATTATTTCCATGTCATTGACGATGTCTTAAATGGGTCATAAGACCCACAAGTGACTTGCAAACTATTCCACATTGAGTACAGGTGAATTTTCCGACAGCAACCTGATTATCTGGATGTTTAGTTTTATAGTGTTGAGTGATTCCACTGGCTGACATACACACACTTTGTTACACAAAACGTCCTGCTGGGTATCATATTGGTAGATGGGAGTGTTTCTGTGTCCACACTTGTGGCTGAGGAGGCCTGTCCATGAGAAGCATACACGGTCACATTTATCACATGAGAGGGACTCCTTTGTGCCTCTCTTGGGAGTATAGTTGATGTCAACCATATATCTACCTGCTCGTTTTAGCTCAGTGGTGAGTAACTTTGTTGTTCAACAATTCTTCAACACCAATAGCAATAAGATTTCTCCATGCCACACTGTCTGTTGCAAAAGGTTCCCCAGTTGCTAGTATCTATGTTGACCTTTTTAACTGTATCCTTAATGTTGTCCTTGAATCATTTGCTTGGCTTGCATTGAGGATACTTGCTTTGCTCAAGCTCACAATACAGCACCTGGTTCAGCATGTAAGTGTCCTTAAGCAGGCAAGAAGATCAGCCCATCTAAGTTGGCGCTTTGTGATCATGGACTCTGTTATTTTAGCCAATTGAAGTATTCTCATATCTGGCACATATGATTGCATTCTCAACCAAGGGAGATAACTCTAGTAGAGCAAAATGTTACTTTACAAACTAAAAAACATTTGGCATATATATATATATATATATATATATATATATATACCCAAGTATAGGATTGGTGTATATGGAATAAATTCCAATAACTAAAAAATACTATTCTTAAAAGAGTACTCAATATAGGTTAGAGCAAATATAATTTATTCAAAAATGTTATAAAATCACTACAAAAATAGCTATTTTGTTTCAACACTTCTTATCAAGTGATGGTGTTGAATGTCCATTCAACACCATCATTTGATAAGACACCAGAAGTGTTGAAGCAAAATGGCTATTTTTGTAGTGATTTTATAACATATTTATGTTATAATATATATGGTAGCGAGCATAAAGATCGGAACAATGTTAAGAAAAAATCTAAATAACTATTTATTTTAAAGCTTCAAAGAACATTTTATCAAGGAAAAATAAGGATATAAAGGTAAATTATATAATTCCAAAATATAAAGCTCAATAAACTCATTTTCATAAATTTATAAGAACTAATAAAAACTTATAAGAATAATTATAGAACATTAAAAAAAATATAGATGATCAAAAACATCATAATGATTAACAAAATCATACTATTATAATGGATACATCATATCCAAATGAAAATAGCCTTCATAATTCATTAGTACTTGATGTGTAGACTTTTACTTGAAATAACAGCTTGACATCTTTTGCTACATGAGCGAATTAATGTCTTGCATTCATTAACGGATATTTTCACCCATTCTCCTTTCAAATTAGTCCTAGTTCTTCGATGTTTGTTGAATTCTTTTCCTTAGCTCTTTCATTTAGTAACTTCCAAACTAAACTTCTCAATAGGATTCATGTCTGGGGTTTGAGCAGGCCACTCCATAACAGTAACATCCTCTTCAGAAAGAAATGTCCTAACAGTGTGACAGGGCGCGTTATCTTGCATAGATACAGCTGGTTGATTAATTGCAGTTCTCAAATTAGGTGCAACATGTTTCTTCAATATCTCTTTGTATACAGTTGCATTAATTTTACCATGTAGCCTGACAAGAGGTCCTGTACCAGAAGCTGAAATCATGCCAAACACCATCACACTTCCTCCTCCAAATTTAACGATGCTTTTAGTGCACTGAGGCAAATATCGTTCCTTAGGACTGCGTCGAATGAACCTTCTCCCGTCACAACCGAACATGTTAAACTTTGACTCATCACTGAAATGAACACAATCCCACTGTTGTTCAGTGACGTGTTCAGTGGCAAATTTCAATCGGCTCATTTGGTTCTTTTTAGAAATGTAAGGTTTCATAGAGGCTACTTGACTGTTCAGATTTATTTCATTAAGTCTTCGGGAAATAGTGTGCCTTGATATTTTAATGCCAAGGTTAGCATTAGCTCTTTTAGAGATAGCGGTTGCTGTCACAAATGGATCCTTTTTTGATTCATTACCAATCCATTTGTGTTCCCTTGCCATACTTTCCTAGTCCTGCCAGATGGTTTCTTGGCTTCACATGACCCAGTTTCATCAAGTTTTCTTAAAATACTATGAATAACACTTTTAGATTTCCCCCATAGTCTTTAAAATATCCCCAATCGAGAGTTTATCTTCATTACGTAACTTGACTATCAGTTTTCTAAGTTCCAATGACGTCACAGATTTTTTTGCCATGTTTACAATGCAAGAGCCAATGAAGAGCCAGTGTAATTTAGTAAAATACCCTATTTTATATTCTTACTCTAAAAGTTTTTCAATAATGCAAAAAAATTATTAATTTTTATGGATTTATTTAATCGTTCTGATGTTTTTGATCATCTATTTTTTTTTCAAATGTTATATAATTATTCTCATAACTTTATCAAAATAAGTTTATTGAGCTTTATATTTTGGAATTATATAATTTACCTTTATATTCTTATTTTTCCTTGATAAAATGTTCTTTGAAGGTTTAAAATAAAAAGTTATTTCACATTTAGACCTTTTCTTAACATCGTTCTGATCTTTATGCTCGCTACTGTATATATAGGTCATATATATATATAAAGAGAGAGAGAGGAAACAGGTTAGTGATTTGTTTGGAGTCAATGATTAGTGTTTTTTATGCAGCATATATAAATGCGATATTTGTTAGTTAAGTTCTATAGTGTTATTTGACCTTGATCAGTGGTGTATATGCAAGACTAAGAAAATAAGCTTTTCAAACTCAAGGGAGTCAAAAGCCTGGGCACACCCTTGATTTTGGATAATTTTTGCAGCCAGGATTGTGGGAGGTGATTCACAATTTGGAAAAGATGATGGATAAATTCAATAGACAAAATGTCTATCCTTTTTAATAAAAGTTGTTCAGAAGAACAATTGCTGTCTAATTACACACACACACACACACACACACACACACACACACACACACACACACATATATATATATATATATATATATATATATGAAGAAATATAGTCTTAAGATGTGCTATATTTATGGGATAAAGTTCAGAGATAGAGCGTGTGTAAATATAAAAGTGAACATAGAAGTCAACACTTAGAGGCGACTGTCTGTTTCATGCTATGAAACAGACTGTCACCTCTAAGTGTTGACTTCTATGTTCACTTTTATATATATATATATATATATATATATATATATATATATATATATATATATGGGATAATGATATATAAATTTTCATATATCAAGAACAGTTTTGAAAAAAGATGTATGACAAATTGGAAAAATGTTTGTGTGATGCATTTCACCCGTTAGGACTTCATTGGACTGGGGATTGTTTACGCTGTTGTGACTACACGTGCACACAAATGAGAGACACTGGGAGTTTTAAAATTTAGAAAAAAAATTTTTTTGCATACAATCTAGCCAATTTCATCTAGATTATTTTTTCTTTTTGTTTCCATCATCTTTGTTATTAATTATCCGACAGTATAACAAAACTGTCCACAATTTTGGCATAAGAAACTCTACTCTAATTAAAAGAGAAAATAATTCCCTAAGACAAAAATGTCAAGAAAGTGCTTTAATGATTTGTTCATTCACAGTAAATTTGTGTCCAGGCTCTTACAACATTTCACCATCCTTGGCAGATATTCTGTTATCACAATGTTGGACAATTAATAACAAAGACAATACAAACAAAAAGTAAAAGAATCTACGTGAAATTGTCTAGATCGTATGCAAACGAAAATTCTTTCTATATTTTAAAACTCCCAACATCTCTTATTTATTCACATGTGTAATCACAACAATGTAAACAAATCCAGGCCTGATGAAGTCTTAATGAATGAAATGTGTCACAAAACTTTTTTCCAATTTGTTATACATCTTTTCTTTCACACACACACAAACATATATATATTATAAATTAACTGATTTAAAATATGTTTTTTTTCGCTACACAGTAATAACCATGTTTCAAAAATGGAAGCTAAAAGCTTCGAATTTAATTTTGTTATTAAATTAAAGACATTAGTTCCATTTCCTCGTCAAGCGAATTTTGGAGTAACTTATTTTTTAAAAATTTACAGTTTTAAAGGCATGGCAAAGATTCATGCTGGATGCAGTCGTCAGGCCTGACGATTGCATCTAGCATGAAACAGACAGTCGCCCCTAAGTGTTGACGTCTATGTTCACTTTTATATATATATATATATAAATAAATATGAGGAAAACAATACTCAGATATTATGGCCTTTCTGAGACATGTGGACACCTAGATAGTTATGTGGGTGTCTCACAATTGTCAAGGAAATACAAGGGATGAGATAGTCAATTATATATGCACACAGAATCTTCAAAATGTAAAGTAGTGAGGAATATATATATATTAGCCAGAATTAAAACATTGTGAAAACTTTAAACACAAAACAACAGGGGGAGTATACAACATTTCTTGTAACAACTAGAACAGTCTTAAAATGGAATGCATGCATAAGGTATGTCATAACAAAAATAACTGTCACCAGAAAACTGTAGACAAAAAGAGGTGTGAGGTGTAATAATATATTTGCATGCGAAGGGCAAAAGTTTAACATAAATTTCCCATTAATTTTTTGCTGTGTATGATGAACATGTAATGAGCATAAAGCCAGTTCCAGTCTAGTGTAATACATTCACAGAGGGGTGTACAAATCCGCAAGACGAGCATTGTGGAGGGCATGCACATTCTGCAACAGAAGACAACACTGTGCATGGAGGCTTTGACACTTTTGACACAACAGATGGAAAAACATCACGATATTGCTCTGGAACTTAAGCTTCTCAAGTGGGTGATCCACAAAATCAACAAGAAGCTGGGATATTAGAAAAAGTTCTATCTAATCATAAGTTTCCATGGCTGAATTACTTAAGGCACTGTCCATGAAAGATAATCTTCTGAGAAAAAAACAAAAAAGAAAACAAGTTCAAGCTACTACTTTATTAAGAATAAACACTTTTTTCAATTTCAAAATCTGTGTTAAAGAGTGACAACAGAAAAGACAAACTATGCATGAAGATTGGGCACTTTATCATGGTTGGCAACCAGTCTAGAAGAACAATACTGAATTGAAGAACAGTAGAGAAGGTAAAAGGAAACCTCCCTACTATCATTCTCAAAGGACAGTCATGGCACTGCACAGTTTGTAGATATTAAAAGAAAAAAAGAACATGACACTTAAAGAGAGAGAATATTAAAAACAGTTTAAAAGCCAAAACATCTAAATAAATATTACTGTGTACAAGTATTTGGTGTAGATATCTATGTAGCATAGCAGTTATTGGCACAGATATTGAAATTGGCATGCTGTGTTCAAATGTGAGCCAAGACCATTATGTCTATTTTCAAACTTTCAGCTAGGGGTTATAGCAAAGCAGACTGGGATCACTAGCTTTGCTTGGAAACCAGTCTAGAAGAACAATACTGAATTCAAGAATAGTGGAGGAGGTAATAGGAAAACTCTCCACTGTCATTCTCAAAGAACAGTCATGGCACTGTACAGCTTGTAGATATTAAAAGAAAAAAGGGCATGTCACTTAAAGAGAGAGAGAGAGAGAGAGAAATAAAAACAGTTTAAAAGCCTAAGCATATAAATAAATATTATTATTTGGTGTAGATATGTATGTAGTGGAAGAGTTATTGGTACAGATATTGAAAATGGCATGCTGAGATCAATTTCCATCTGAGACTATTGCATTCACATTCACATAAATACACTCGGAAATGTATGAATCCATATCTTCTACACCTGGATAGGGGTTAATAACAACAAAGACTCGGTTCTCTAGCTTTGGTTGGCAACCAGTCAAGGAGAACAACAACTGAGAATCTGAAACCAGTTTGGCATGAGACTAGCAACTTCATCCTATAAAAAAAATACTTGTTGCAGAAGCCACAGCAGCAACACCTAGCTTGGTGAGGCTATCGCCAGAGAAGTTATCATCCTCCTCAAGAATATTAAGGGTTGTTAGATAAAGCAAGGGGCAATAGACTAGGCTCCTCATAATAAGCAACCCTGCATTTGACAGAACACACACATTTCTAAAGAAGTTATTTTTTAATCCAGCATATTTTTATTATTTCAAACGTTATTTTTAGTGGATACCCATATTTGAGTAAAGCATTTGAATTAATATAATTATGTCAGATAAAATCCATTAATTCTTTATAAATTGCTTTGTTTACATTTTGAATATGAAACAGAGCAGATACGTATTTCAGGAAGATCTGAATTAGTGTGCTTTAAAGGTAATAAGAACCTTGCTTTATTGTGGCGCTCTTCATAGCCAAGTTCTAAAAGTGTGAAGGATCAGATGGTGCAAAAGGGGATAATGTTTTGAATCCCGCCAGAGTACACATTTTCTTTATTAAGTTTTCTTGAGTAAACGAAGCATCTACTCAAATATGGGTATCCACTAAAAATAATGTTTCATGTAAAACACACACACACACACACACACACACACACACATAACAAAATAAAACAAAATGCACTAGCTATTAATTCTATCAAATAATATATGTAAAATGATATAATTTGACATATATCAAATTTAACAGATTTTTTGCTAATAAAGTGCTTAGTATAAGACTAGAGCGATAATTATTATTAAAATAGAAGTAAAAACGTTCAGTACTTAGCAAAGGTCAGCTCAGAAGGTCATGCTTTTCAAGAGTTCTGATGAGTGGTTGAAAAATTACAAAACTTTGGATTGACCTTTGACAGATATTGAACATTTTTACTTCTGTTTCAATTATACACACACACACACTCACAAACAAAATATCAGATTTTATTTAGCAAGTCAATATTTTCACAATTTCACAATTAGTGACATTAACCAACTAATGTTTGTAAATTTTTCAATGTATATTTATATTTATATGAAAAACATACCATATTAATTTCAAAATAAAATATGTGGTTTTCTTAGAAATATTTACAATAACTGAATAATTGATTTTATTATGCAACTCAAGGGTTGTCCATCATATATATATATCCCAATTCTCGCAAAATTCCCAAATTCTCGCTTGACAAGGAAGCGGGTCCAGACACCTTAACTCTACATAACTTTAAAAATTATGTTAGGGGTCTCGGCTCTCATTTTTGAAACATGAGAACTCTTATGTAGCAAAGGAATCATATTTTGAAAAACTAAAAATATTATTATAATATATTATATATATATATATATATATATATATAATAATAATACATTAATTGAAATTTATTATTTAATTTTAGATCAATAAAGGTTGCCATGAGTAAGAAGAAAGATATAACCTCAAAAAAGAGACAAGATATTTTAAAATGATGGGAACACAATATTGGAAATTGTGATACAGATGAACATAGATTATAGAACAAACAAAAAAGAAAATGAAAATATTACTAATTTAACAAGAAAAGGCTGGTTTTATGAATGTCACAAAGAGAGATTTGGGGGTGTGGAGTGTAATAAGTAAATAGAGTGGATTGACAAGCAAGAAACTATTTGAAGAAGCTGGTGCTGCGTATATGTAAAAAGTGAAAAAATGCACAATATTAAGGACATTGACATGAAATCAATTGAAGTACCAACTTTAAGCATCACGAGAAAAAACACATTTCTCTTTGCAATACTTAAAGGTGATAGTTGAACAAAGATTTTTCAATAGTAATTTTTGTGATGAATGGAGAGCTACATTGGATGGACCTGATGGCAGAGCAAGATGTTAGTTCTTTCATGCAAATACTCCACTAATATTACATAGGAGATGGAATTATGTTCTGGGCTAGTAATTAAGCATTAAGGATATAGGTCCCTTCAAAGTTGATGATTGTATCAAGATAAACGCAGAGAATTGCTTATTTTCCAGGACAAGATTTTTTTTTTAGTACTACAGGTCACAACCAAGAAGCTTTAAACTAAAGAATTTATTTGTGCAAGACAGTGCACCCTTACATTCAGTAAAGCTGACTATTGCCAAAAAAGAAAAAAAAAGAAAAGAAAAAAGGTTTCAAAAACACCAAATTAATAGAACGATTTCCAACCTCTCCATAAATTAATCCAATATAAAAACTTGTGCTTGATCATTAAAAGAGATGTACATAAAAATGGAACACAATATTCAAGCAATAAAAACTGGTGCAACAATAAGAATCATTAATAAAATCAATGGTGGAAAGACTGATGAAGGTTATAGAATGTACAGACCAATAAAAAGGTCATAGAATGTACAGACCAATAAAAAGGTTATAGAATGTCAGTCAGTTATGTGCCATGCGTGATACACACTTAAGTGATCATGTATCTTTCGATACATGACTGACTAGGCAGATTTTTTCCCGCAGTAGGTTGCCATTTCTTACTGCAGTAGGCCAGTTGCCATCCAAGGCTACAGAAACTGGTCTGTTCTGCTATTTACCCATAGCTGGTGGGAGAAGAGGATTCATACCTTTCCCAAGGGTATTAGCACATAAGTGAATATAATGGATTCGACTGGAATTCAAACTTGGCTCTCCGATTCCTCAATTCGAGCCACTATCCATTACTCCACCATGCCTAGAATGTACAGACCTGTAAAATGATTACAGAATGTATAGACCTGTACAGATGTTATAGAATGTATCAACCTGTAAAAAGGTCATAGAATATATTGATCTGTAAAAAGGTCATAGAATATTATCAACCTGTAAAAAGACTATAATGGGTTGGCCAAAAAATTAAAAATTCGGTTTATTAAGTAAATTTTCTACTTAATAAAACTTTTTGGCCTACCCAATAGCATGTATTGACCTATAAAAAGGTTATAGAATGTACTACTTTGTAAAAGGTTATAGAATGAATTACCCTGTAAAATATTTTCAGTAAATTAGTGCATGCGTGTATCTGTGTCTGCTGATTTGGTAAAAGAGGCAGTCATGCATTTCCACCATTAACAAATCAAAGCAAATAAAAGAATTACCTCCCCTTGTTTTATTAATGCTTGACCTACTGTCAACAGTTTGTAATTCTTTTGAAATTTTTCTGATTGAAACAAAAGAGCAAAAAGAAAATGCTGTAAACAACTGAGAGAATAGAAGTAAAAAAAAAAAAATCTCTGACCCAAGCAAACATGAACAATAAACAAAAGATGTCCCTTTGACTTTCACATTAAATAATTATAGTTTTCAATGTTGCTTCATGTATCATCTTTCAACAGGTGATCAGTAAGAATGAAAAGTAATTGCTTTCAATTGAATTTAATAACATTCCTGGGCAGCAGATTAAAACAGGTGAGTCACGTTTGGTAAAGACATTGATCCTTTGAATAATGTTAGAAGGAAACTTGACTAAAAGGTAAGAAAACTAAATATAGATTCTACCTGAAATAACTTTGTTAAAGGTTACTTACTGTATTCTCTAGCATTGAAAACCTTTCCCCAACCCTCAAAAAAATAAGAGAGATTAACGGTAAACATTTGAATCAGCAAAGAATTTACCTTTCAGAAAAGATATAAATAAATTATTCTTAATTTTCTTTTCATTTTTAAAGTTCGTCAAATTAAAACTTTTCTTCCTAAAGAAAAAATATATCAGAAATTTAATTGTTTTTTTTTAAATTTATTTAATATATTTTTACTTAATTTAATGTTTGTTCACTTTTGAATTAAATTTGGAAATCAAAATGCCAAGCATCATTGAGAAATGCAAAAGCTAAGAAGATGTGTGGGTAGTGTAATATTTATTAGCAAGATGTGTTCAAACTCAGGCAGAGTTTAATGCATTCACTTTCACACCATGGACTTGGAAAAAGCACTAATCCATCTTTTCTCTGTCATGACACAGACTCAACAGATTTAACTTCATTTTTAATTTAGATACAAATTTAATAGATTTAATTTTTTTAAATTTAAATACAAATTTAACAATTTATATTTTTTTAATTAAACAAAAATTTAACAGGTTTAAACTTTTTCTTAACTTAGGTACAAATTTAACAGATTTAATCTTTTTAAATTTAAATAAAAAATATATAAATTGTTAAATTTGTATTTAAATTTTTAAAAATTAAATCTGTTAAATTTGTACCTAAATTAAGAAAAAGATTAAACCTGTTAAATTTTTGTTTAATTAAAAAAATATAAATTGTTAAATTTGTAATTAAACAAAAATATGGTATAGTTTTCAAGCACTTTCCAGAGATGCCACATGCTGGGATTGACACCCTCCAGTCCAATAACATCGGGAAGTTTCCTTCTTGACAAATTGACCATGGTGAGATTCAAACCCATGTTTCATGGTCAGAATGTGAACGTTCTAACCACTCGGCCACATGCCCATAAAGAAGAGAATGTTACAAGCCAAGGAATGACATAAGAAAAACTCCAGATGAAATTAACAAAGAAAACATCAACTACAAAAAATAAGAATAAATAACCAAGAAAATAATATTGACAAAATGGTTGAAAATAAAAAAAAAATTATGTGCTTAAACTTTATATTCAGATCCACAAGTTGTGATTAAGACAATTTTCCCTTAAAAATAGAACATTTAAAAAAACAATCAATTTCACCCATTAATATATAATTAGATAGAAAAAGAGATAAATGAGGAAAACTTAAATTTAAACAAAATGAAGCCAAAATAGAGTCAAAAAAGTTAATAGTTCCAGTTTGATCTTTATAGCAGTCAAGACAAAAAAAATAAAATGTCTATTTCTTGAATTTTTATCTTTGAGAAAATCAAAACAAACAATCCACAAAATTTCAATCAGAATAAAAATTTAAAACAAAAAAGACACCACCCAGAAAAACTACAGTGGGGTGGGGTGGACAATTATATCGTTATTAGGCACAGTTAAACTCGACACTTCAAGAGAAACAATCTGCCTGATTGTTTACCAGCAGATATTTGGTGGAAAATAGTAAGCAACAGAAGTGTCCTCTGCTGGATTAACTTGCAAACATGAGCCAATGTAAATATGGTTATTGATTACAACTGTATTCAGCCAATATTTGCTGATAATCACAAGCAACTGGTATAATGATAAGATCTCAACAAGCAGGCAAGAAACTGATCTGCTGTTTCAATCTAATTTCATACATACACTGAATGTATGGGGGTGGGTGTAATGGTTATCAGCATAGAAAGTGAATTTTGAGAGCCAAATTCAAATTCTGACCTAATCTTTGGCATTCACTTTCACACAGACACCCTTGAGAAAGACGTGAATCCATCTCTTTCCCTTCCAGCTATAGATTAAATAACATTGCAGTCTGGGCTCTCTAGCATTGGATAGCAACTAGTCTAAGAGAAGGACAGTGCTGAATTTCAAACCATAGAGAAAGCAACAGGAAAATACTTTCCAAATAAGTTATGGTAAAAACTGGTGCCCCAGCTGTTCACCTTAAGGTCCTCAACAAAATCCAGAGACAGATATGCAATGTAATTGGTCCTGATCTGGCATCTTGTCTACAGTCGCTCTCTCACAGACATGCCGTTGCCTCCTTTTGTCTTTTCTACAAATACTTTCATGGTAACCGCTCCAACGAGCTACTTTCGCTAGTTCCCGGACTGCATGAATTTAAGCGTGCTACTAGGCTGGCATCAGGACTCCACCCTTTCACTGTCAAAACGGTTAAATGTGGCAGTCCCTTCTACTCCAATAACATCATGTCTCGCACCTCCCATCTGTGGAATTCCCTTCCTATTACTTGTTTCCCTGATGGCTATACTGTCCAACTATTCAAATGTAATGTCAATCGACTTCTCCAGATGCCCTGACCTATTCCCTGTCCTTCTCTTCATCCTTTCCTCCATCACACCTCTTTACTCTCACTCCCACTCTGTAACCCCTTGCATCCTGCCTTGCTTGGGGTGAAATGCTTAAAAAAAAAGAAAAAATAGAAAAAGAGAGACATACAAGAAAAGTGTATATGTGTGTATGCAGGTAAGGAGATTATCAGAATCGAGTTCTCTGGGCAGTGGCATGTTTGTCTAAAAATAAATATGTCTAAATTCACCTTCATCCCTGCTGTGTGCCAATGGCTTAGGGGTAAAATCTCTAACTGATACCAAATCAGTTGGGCTTCAATCCCAGCTTGAGGTAATTGGATGTCTAGCCACACTGATGAGCTGTGAAACATCAAAACAGTCTGTCTGTGGATGGCAATATACACACACACACACACACACACACACACACACACACACACACACACACATAAAAAAGAGAAAGGACAGATGGAGTAAAAATCCACAGTCTGTAGCATTTACTTTTTAAAAGTACTTTTTTTTCTGTCACTGCCATGTTTGCTACAATCATTGGATGACATGTCTAAGTGCCAGTTTATCGTGAAATGAAAAAATAACTCCCCTATTCCACCATCTGACCTTATTTTTCTGTTTTAGCATAAATCTGACTTTTGATTGTTAAATCAAGACATACCCACTAGTATATGACCTTATGCTCCCACCTTTAACTTTCAGAAAA
Source organism: Acanthosepion esculentum (assembly GCA_964036315.1). Taxonomy (NCBI): domain Eukaryota; kingdom Metazoa; phylum Mollusca; class Cephalopoda; order Sepiida; family Sepiidae; genus Acanthosepion; species Acanthosepion esculentum. Next base: position 6,952,677 of record OZ038490.1, on the reverse strand, counting down.
GAGGTGTTATATTTTTAAATTTCCCTAATAAATCAGTTTTATCACAAGTTACCAACCATCACCTGAGTAAGTACAATCATAGTATTGAAACATGAAAGCTTTTGTGTAGTGATGTAAAATGTTTTTATTATAATCTCTGATAATAAAAATATTATAATATATATATATATATATATATATATATATATATATATATATATATATATATATAATGAGACAAGTTTCATTGAATACTTTAGACAAGTTTTGTCTGCTTATTTTCAACAGGATCCCTTCATATTCTCAGATGAGCTTTCTGATGTCAGTATTAAAAGAAGAGAGAAAATTACTGTGTTGATGCATATTGTTTTATTCTGAGTACTTTTAAGATTAACAGAATGTCATTCCCAGGGTGTGTTTTTAAGACAAAAATGAAATGTTCATTATTTTCAAAGACAAAATTCCTATGTTCATCTGAAAATTATAATTTTACATGTGGAGTGAGGACCACTTTGTGTATTTAGACAGCAATCCTTCTTTCATGCGCATTTCATTGAAAACGACAGACAAGGTGCTTTTATTTAGTTTTTTTATACAATTTCATGCGATCTAATAATTTTTTTCTTTTCAGATGATAAATTATATAAAAACTGTCCGAATGTTCTTTTTATCCAAGCACTTTCGGCTATACATTTAGCCATTTTCAAGGATTATATTTTAACTGTTAAAATTAGAAATAGTTTGTTGTATGTATGTTTTATAAAATGTTTTCATTTTTTTTGTTTCAAAACATGGTCACGATATTATGTCCATGTTCAAAGTTAATATTATTAAGTGATGGTTTGTCTGTTTTTATTCCATTATTTTTAGCCTTTTTTTGCATGTAGATGATACTATTATATTAGTGTTGTCGACAAGTATGTTCTGAATAGTGTCCGGTAGGTCTCCATGAATATTTAAATGAGATCTAATTGAGCTATTGTCAGAAAGGTGTAGAGTTAGTCTGCGTATCAAACATGTTGTAGTATGGCCTATATAATTATTTACGAATTTTAATTGATCAGGAATACAATTCCTTAATGGGCATTTAAATTCGTAAATAATATTTGCCCTGTATTTACATTAGTCGGACTATTGTCCTCATCTTTGTCGCCATATTTGTCACAACGTTTCGGCCGTTGTACACTCGTGCCTTCTTCAGGTGGTTGGAATTTTGAACTGAACCCTTTATTTCGATCACTGGGGTAGACTGTTCTAGTTCCACGTGCCATGTTTCATGGATGTCAGTTATCAGTTATCTCCTGCTAATTTTCCCTCTGAAAGTTCTCCACTGCCTTAACCGGGTATTGAACTCACACTCTTTGGGTCTGTCACTGGATCTAACCAACGCCTTTATCCACTGTGCCATGTGTCCTCAAGGACACATGGCACAGTGGATAAAAGCATTGGTATGGTTTCCCATACTTACTCCATCAGTTTGTGTGTAAATAGCACCATTATGGCTATAAAAAGGTACTAGTGGTGCAAGCAAGCAGTAGTTTTCTTAAAATATTGGGTTGGATTGATGGAGGTGGAATTGAATTATTTTTATACACTGAATTAATGATAATATCAATAGTTTCGGAGACGGGAACATTAGTAAATAAATTCTCTACGTCAAGTGACACAAGAATGCCATGGTTTGTTTTTAATTTTGTGCTTTTAAGTATTTGGAGGAATTCATGGGTAGATTTAATGCTATATTTAGTAGGGAGATATGGGGTAATAATATCATTGAGAAATTTTGATAGTTGCATGTTGGAATCTGAGAAATAATAGGTCGTAATGGGTATCCTGGTTTGTGTATTTTGACATTACCATATAAGTAGCCAGGTTGGTAATCTCCAATAATTTTGTTTATTTTTAAGGATCCTGCAGCAGCATTGTTGGATGTTATAAGTTTATTAACATATTTCTTTAGAGGTTCAGTGGTGTTCTTATTCAATTTAGTAAATTTAGAACGATCATCAATAAGATGAAGTTTTTTATGATAATCCAATTTATCCAAAATTACGTAAATATTGGATTTATCCGCCTTTCTGATTACTATATTAGGGTTGTTTTTTAATTCTGTAGCAGCAATTTTGAGTTCTGTTGGAATGTTCTTGTTTCTGTTACATGGAATATAATCTTTTAGACCTTCTACCTTGAGATCTTTGATGTTTGGATGGAGTATTATCAATTTGTCCTTTTCAAGTTGACATAATGATTGATGTAAAATTTCAATTTCAATCTTCTTTAACAGTTAAAATGTAATCCTTGAAAATGGCTAAATGTATAGCCGAAAGCACTCAGCTAAAAAGAACATTCAGACAGTTTTTATATAATTTATCATCTGAAAAGAAAAAATTACTAGATCGCATGAGAAATTGTATAAAAAACTAAATAAAACACCTTGTCTGTCGTTTTCAATGAAATTATATATATATATATATATATATATATATATATATATATATATATATATATATATATATATTGAAATGGATTAAGTCAAACAATTATTTAATATATTTTCTGTTTATAAATATATAAACAGAGTGTAATGGATAAATTGTTGACATTTTATATTTTTTTTATTTCATACATGCACATTGTTTTTGATTTTGTCAACTGCACAGTATAGTAAGGTCTTTGAGAGAAAAAAGAACACCATGATTTAATTCCCTCCGCCCGAAATTTGGAAACGGCATGCTTTACTACTTGGTATTCCCACTGGAAGCTCTAATACAAACATTTCAGAGTATTTGTGTGTCAGTGCAAAGAATTTAAAAAGAGTTAGATGAGTCTAATGGTGATTACGAAGGTAAGGCAGCTTGGAAAATTCACTCTGATCATTGGGATAAGTAAAGAACTCCCGAATTTGTTAGTGAGGGCCTCGGACTCAACACAGAGGTCTACATCAATTGCCTTGAGGAGGTAGTGCTTCTCTGGGTCAAGAGGGTGGCTGCTGGAAGAACCTCTGTCTAGCAACAGGACTCTGCATCATGACACACAAGCAGGAGAACTAAGTCATTGCCACATCTCCCCTTACATCTGGCCACCTAACTCCTCAGACTGCAACCCCCTTGATTATTATGTATGGGGTGTAGTTGAGTGAGAGACCAACAAAACTCCTTGTAATACCAAAGATGAACTGAAGGCAAGGATTATGACAGCATTCACCAATTTAAACATGGAGACTATCCAGAAGAGAGGCAAGAGATTTCAAAGTCATCTAGAGGCCCTGGTTGATGCCATTAGCAATTTTATTGAATAAATTTACTCTTTAGTATTTGAAAATATTTTTGTGTAAATATATCTGTTAAAATGTATTATCATTATTATTTTCATTTTTGCATAATTTAGACAACAATTTATTCATCACATCCTGTACATATATATAACAGTTCTTATGTTTGTTTTTTTTTACTTTTAAATTACAGCAAATACCTTAAGACTTCCTCTAACAACTCTACCTAAATAACTCCTAATCTTATAAAAAATATGAAAAGGAGAGGGGTCAACAAATAATTAAAAAAAAAAAGTGACAATAAATAAGTGACCATGCAATAAAAGCATAATCCAGACACCATGCTAAGATATGTTAGTTTAATTTCTGATCTTACCATGTTTCTGCAGGTCAAAACCATGCTTTCTGGCCTCCTCTTTCAGGAGAAGGTTAAACCAAAGTAGGGCATCAGTACCTACACGTGCAAGGGACAAAACATACATGCACTACAGAGAGGGCATGCAATAGTTCCAATGTTGGCAGAATTAGTAATAACTGTAGTAGGGGTACTGCTCTGAATGGCTAGTACCAAACTACTAAACCTCCATTGTGTGACTTTCACAATAGAAGACAAGTTTAGTATGACAGTGACTTTTCATTCTTTTTTAGTCATACATAGATTCACACAAAACACTTTAAGACAGAAATATAAGTTAAATAAGACAAATAATTAATTTTTTGATTAAGAAATTTTATAATCATGATATAAGCAAAAATTATTTTTATATTTGTTAATATAGACTTTAAGAAAATATTTCATGTAAAATCAATTTACAAACAGAACAAATTGTTATATAAACAAATGTTATATTGTAATTAGCGGTAAATTTAAAAATGTAAAACAAAATCAAATTCAGCTGAAAGAAAAAAAAAATGGTGCTTTTTTTCCCTTTTATGATTGGCTAGGTTAAAATAAATAACCTATTGATATTTCATGTTTTGTAGAGCAGATTGTAAAACTAAATTCAAAGATATCTTGAAAAAGTCTTATTTTTGTTTTTAATTCCTGAATTTGAATCACTGCCTGTCCCATAACAGTTCCATTTCCATATACATTTCATAGACTCAATGTAACATCTATTATGGGACACAGGTGGTAGTACATTTTTAATAAGCACAAAATGCTAGTAGGCTCTTAATAACTTCAAAAGATCGACACTGACAAAAGTTAGCTTCTATTAAAGACTTTGTTGTTTGTACGAGAGTTGGTCAAAAAATAATGGCTGTTCTTAATTAATTACAATGGTTTTAATTTAGAAGCAGACAAATCATATATTGCAGACAAAAATCTCAGCATTCCAAATACGACCCTTAACAGTCTCTTCTTTCACAACTGTGGTAATCTACCTTTGAATGAGGTCATATATATCCAAATTTTTAGAAGATTCTCCAATACTTTCTTTGTGTGATTTGCCTCTTTCAGCCTGCCTTTATCTGCATTCACAGCAGCAGATAACCTGCCACTGCAGGGCCTGTCACTAAAGTCAGTTTCTCCTTTCTGTCTAGGATTGCTTTTAACTCTGCTAACCTATTTCCTTACTATGCTTACATCAAATGCAGCCTTTCCATAAACATTCATTAACCACTTGTGAAAGTTTTTAATACTTTTTCTTTCGAAAAAATGAAATTCTCTTAAATGTTTTTTGCTTATTACACATGTTTCCAGAGTGGTAGCCATTTTGAAAGAGAATTATGAGTAGAAAAAGAGAAAGTAATTCCAAAATTTTTGCCTGGAATTCAAGAGACACTTTATGATTTATAGTTATTTAAAAAAAAAAAAAAATTCTAATAGCTTTAACATTAAATTAGAAAAAGCATTACTTTTTGACCGACCCTTGTTAAAAAGAAAAAAAAAAAAGAAAAAAGACATTTTTAGTAAACTCAAGTGTAAAAGTAAAGATTTTTTTTCTTTTACTGTACGTTTTAAGGATTTCAATCATTTTTTTTTTATTTGGAATTGGCATTTAACATTTTTATAGGAAATTTTGAGATGAGTTGTTTTTCAAAGATTTGTTTTTGCTATTATCTTCCTTGTTTTGTGTTATTTTTTTTCTATCCAACATTTACAGTTACTTAAACTCAGCCTTGATTAGTCTGGCACAAGGTCACATGTATTTCAGCATCAAAAAACTTGTTAACACATTCAGTGACAATGGATGTTAACATTTTTGGAAATGTAAGTGTTAAAAAATCTTTATTTTTTTTTAAGGAGTCGATATTGAAGGTATTGAATCATTAACTCAGGGTTTCTCAAACTTTTTACCCCTGTGCCACGCTTGAAATAATTTTCATGTCTCAGGAAACCACATAAAAATTATTATGTACCATTATTAATATCTATCTTTTATATTGTTGTGGATTCTGGGATGAAATCTGGTATCAAATAATAACAAACGCCAAGAATAAATATAGGAAAATAATTATATTAACGTAATAATACAAACTGGTAATACAGGTTAGTAATTCCAGGAATGTGGGGTTAGTAGACAAATATATATAAAGTCTTTGGTATCGACGTATCGCTGTATGACTTATTACTGAGTCTACATACTTGTTACTGTGACTCTTGTACTACCCTCCTCTGTGTGACTACCGACTTGACTTAAACGTACTATTACTACTACTGTCCAACTTGACTACTGCCAGGTATTCACTGGTAGTAGTATATGTATACCTTGGGTGAGTCCATTTGAGTAAAAAGGGGAGACCCCTCAATATATATGGTTTACAGCTACATTACACTGAAAACACCGGTTCTCATATGATCACCAAAGTTAAGCAACATCAAACCTGGTCAGTACTTAGATGGGTGAGCATTTGAAAATACCAGGTGCAGTAAGGTTGGATGTGCAGGTGGTGTAATGGATAATGGCTCAGAATTGTTAATTGGAGAGCTGAGTTCCAGTTCCTGTTGGGTTCATTATATTCATTCATGCACAAATACTCTAGGGAAAGGTATGAATCTACCTCTTCTCCCCATGGATATGGGTTAATTAGTAAGACTTGTATCACAATCATTATCTTCAAAAACAAAACAAAAAAATTCTTACAATCTAAAAATATTTTCTGGCTTTAAAAAGCCTGCAAAGGGTTGATAAGTCATAGAAAATGAACCTATCTTTTTTATATTTTTATCACAGTTCACATGGTAAACATAATATATGGACACCGTGGCATGTGTCCTGTACTCAAGGGAGTCACTCAATGATACACACATCTACATACATTCCCTAGGATTATTATAATTTTAAATAATATAAGAGGTTGAAGCCTTTATTGTAATAACCAAGGACTTTCCAACAATATGCTATATGTATATAGTAAAATTACAAATATAAAATTAAACAAAAATTACTCAAAAATTCATTAGGCTATTTATCACTGTTTCTTCCGGAACCCCTAGTGATCTAGGAGAAATACTGGGTTCAGATTGATGATTAAAAATGGCTTCAAATGAGTCAATGCTGTAGGTTTTATAGAGGATTATCTTTTTTCATACCTCTTGGACTGACAAAACAGAATCACAAAGAAAAGTACCAAATTTACTGAAAAAAATCACTCAAAAATTCATTAGGCTATTTATCACTGTTTCTTGCAAAACTCTTAGCAACCTCTTGCAGAACCCTAGGGTTCCGGGGAGCACTGGTAGCAAAACACAGTATTAAGAGCAGGAGAAATTTTTCTCATTTGTAGTAGTCATAGAATTGCAATGATGGAAATTACTGTCATCCAGAGTGAATGGTTATAGGCATCAGCAATATAAAAAAAAATATTTTTATTTCTTTTAACAATCTGTATGCAACTTACCATCTGGCTTAAATAATCTAACATTTCCTTCCAAAGCCAAAGGTCAGTGTTCAAATTGAGCAAAAATCAAAACCCTACATGCTAATGTCCAAAGAGACACAGGCTCTCCCTTGAAAGATTTATATAAAAAAGTAAAAAATAAATGCAAACAATGTCATGGTGATTTCCTAAGCGTAGCTCAGATGTGGCACAAGGCTGAAAGTGTGGAGCACCCATTGAGGATTGAACTCACTACTCAGTCGTAATTGTTCTAGCAAGACCAATTTGCTAACCATTAAACCACGTTGACATACACAAATGCAAACAATGTCAAGCATGCTAAATAAAAAAAAACATAATTTGGTCTGGCTTTGTCTCTCCTAGAAACATTACAAGACGTTTTTTTGTAATGTCAACGAACACTCGTTGCCACTTTTGTAATGTCAACAAATACTCATTGTCACTTTTGTAATGCTCGTTGTAGCAGAGACTTTGTAATTGCAGATACAACTATAGTAACGCCATTGAACAATATTGATGTCAGACACTTTTGAATAACACTTGCACTAATAGTACTTGCTCGATAATACTTGCACCAAATAGTGATCCAAATAGTAATCTGTATAGTGATTAGTATAGAGAATAGTGATCCATATAGTAATAGAGGATAGAGTAGAAATAGTCATCTGTATAGTAATAGAGGAGAGAATAGAAATAATGATCAATTAGACACCACACTAATTCCCACACATACATTTCCTTAATCATCATATGATCTACTTATTTTAAATGGGATCACCTGAGTTTGCTCACTGGCGATCTAGGTTCAAACTCCAATGTTGGCAGCGACACTTTATTCTTATATAACACTTTATATTCCTCCTTTCAAATATTGCTTTTTTTATATGTGCTATAATTTCTCTATGTGGGACAAATATATAACATATTGTATGACATATTTGTATATTCTAGTGCTATATATAAAATATTTTCAGACAATTTCTTTTTGGAATTAATTTCTTTGAGTTATTCTAGTCTTTCCTTCCAACTGATCTTGAACATTATGGTATATGATATGATACCAAAGTAAGTTTTGTTATCTCAGAAAGCCTTGAGGATTGGCCTCAAAGCCACCAAGTGCAGAATCGGACCTGATAGTATGTTTGTGCATGCACTAATATAAACAGGAAGTGAACCCAGCTTAATGTGGGAAATACACATGTCGTACAACTGGATTATAGGAAGTTATATAAACACCCAATACACAAGGTGTAGGGAAGAATCACTTGGACCCTTGCAAGTTTTCAAACATTTGAAAACAAGACCCAAAACATAATACCCCTTGATCAGCTGACATAAATTTGATGGAGTACAGAAGTGAATAAATATTATTTTACATACAAAAAATTTAGTCTTGTACCCTTAGACATTACTAACATAATATTACCCTACCATAATATAACAAAGTCAGCAATGACTAAATTCTGAGAGAGCTAGTCCACTGACTAGTGTAAAAATTTGAGATTTTCTTTTTAGTGCCTATTGTTCTAGTGGAACATATTTTAAGACATGTTTTTTTATATTAGACAAGAATTAATTTCAATTATTTTTATCAATAATGTACACAGAAAAGACTAAAATACAATATATGCTTACTGTTGAATTATGAATGTTACCAAGATTGAACTTGGGAACTCAAGTTAACAAAAGTATGTGTAATACTCTTATAATAAGCTGGCTTACCTATTAATTAAAATGAGCCCTTCCAGATTATTAAAAAAACAAAACAAGCTCCTGATATTTATTTGGCTGTGGTTGTGGATCAGATTTGAGTATACTTGGTGAGTCAATGCTAGGAAACCTTACCATTTAGTAGCAGAGCAATCTACAGACCTCAGGATTATGACACCAGCATGTTTCCACTGTATTGATGGGTATCTAAAAAATGTGGTAAGCCATGTTTGTCCACATAATTCTGGTATGGAATTCCTTGTTTAACTTTTTAGTAACCATTTTTCCACTAGTGGAACACATTTTAAGACATATTTTGATGCCAGTTGAGCATTAATTGTATTTTAACACAATATTTAATCATGTATTGTATTTTCAGTGTATATTTTCAATAAGATAATTGAATTTAATTCTTGCCTGATGTTAAAAAAAACACCTTAAAATATAGTCTACTAAGTTTAAATAGAATTAGTTTAAAAATTTTTATAGATAAATGTCTCTTGTAGGAATGCTAGTGGTAGGACAACTTATTAATATATCCATGAGTTGCGACGTAACTTGTAATAGTCAATGCGGTAGAAGAGCGAAAATTAAAACAATTGATAGACTTTATTGGTGAGTATCAAGAATACACTGATATTTTGTGAAAGAAAAGAAAATTATTAGTATCAGTACTGGTTTACATTTTCTCTTTTTCCTTTTCCTTTTGTGCTAAATTCGACACAGTTTAAATTGTGAACAGCAATCACAAAAGCAGTTTAGTCAGAGGTGCTGTTGGGGGCAGACAGTTTCAGTCTACCTTCAACAGTGATTTTCAATAAATGCAATTATTCCCTTTTATACAGACTTCCTAAAACTGTTGATCTAGCTTTTTCTTTTTTTTTAAAAAAAACATGCCTTCCTGAATTTCTCTTGGCAGCTTCTTTGGTAGACAGTGAGAAGAGATACAAATCTATGCCATAATGCTCTAACCAATGACGAACAGAGACAGTAAGGGCTTTTTTGAGATTTTTTTTTAATCATTTCATCCTAAGCAAGGTTATAATGCCACTAAGACACAAGATATTACTGAGAGTGAAAGAGAATGAGAAGACTTTAGTAAGGAGAAAGAACAATAAAAGAACATGATTCAGCAAGACAGAAGACTGTGATTGGGGCTGCATGCAAATTATTGAAGATTGTAGGAGGCAAGGAAGCAAGAAACCTGAAGAGAGTTCCACAGGCGAGAAGTGTGAGAAAAGAAACTATCAGAATAGAACTTATGGTTACATCTAGCTATTTCAACAGTAAAATGATGAGAACTAGTATCCACCATGGTGAAACACATTTTAACTGAATGTACACACTTAGACAAATAGTTTTCTTGTGTTATTTTCCTTTAGTATTTATGTCTAAGAAATAATAAATACGAGAACACTATTTGAAAATATTGCATCCGTCAACATAATGTCCTACCTTAAAGAAATAGGTTTATACCAAAACATGTAACACCTACAATGGATAATCTACAAACTATGTATCTATAAAACATACATTTACTCTGAAAGTATAAAATAATGTATAAAATATCTGTAGTTGAAGGCATAAAATTGTGTACATTAAATAACCCATAGAGGTGTTAATATGCCACTAAACTAAAACAACCAAACCAACCTAGTAGCCAGTCTAGTAGTACACTTAAATTCATGTGTTCAAGGTACCATGGAGGAAAGCTGATCAGAACAATTTCCACTTGATAAATGGTCTTGTGTCATACACATTAAAAGGGAGGAAAGAAAGTCTTCAGTAGTCCAATCAAAATAGAAAAGACAGAAGGAAGCTACATTAAGGTGGCCGGAAATTAATTTATTGTACTGGGTTGGAACAAACGTTTGTCACATTTAAACACATGATTTTGTTTCACATGTGAATGAAATTTATGACATATATACATCTTCTGAAAGGTGATATTTCAATGGAGGGAAATGGGAGGCATCTTTGTCATTTGAAGCTTTTATTTCCAGAATTGTAAAAAAAAAAAAAAAAAAAAAGTATAAACAGTAAAAAATATATGTGCCATTTATGAAGGTGGTGCCATAGCTGATAGTGCTGTTCCAAAGTGGTTCACTAAATTAAGAAATGCAAATTTTGATCTGGAAAACTACAAACATTCTATCAGGCCTGCAGTCACTGATGATAACTAAATCAAAACACTGATTAAAAATAATCCAGGTTACAGGACATCAGAAATATACTCCACCTATCTCATATGAGCATTGCCATGCATCTTAAAGCACTTGTGGCCCTGTTGTTGCTTGCTTCACTGAATGCCACTCTTACTTTGATCTATCTTCATTGATCTCTTTCTCATGAGCCAATACTGCACTTCTACATTGAGTTTCAGTATCCGCAGGAATATCGGTAAAGAACTGTCAAAGATCAGGCTTGACTCCTCTCTGTCCTGGTTATGTTGATGATAGACTAAAGTCACTGGTGTTGCCAGTAACACTAACTTCAACATCACTTATAAACAAGTTTAAAAATAATGATACTATAACTGATTAAATTGAAATTTGAAGAAAGTTTCCTGTATAAGGAATTCTTGAGCTTGGAAAAGGAGGTTGACTGGCGGCTGCAGTTATGACTAAACAGCCCAGAGTGACTGTAGGTGACTATTTTCGCTAAGCAAAATGTTAATCCTGTCAATGCAAGTTGAATTTGAATTTCTTAGTTGTGTAGTCATATCCTTCTATGGCAACACCTAAAACAATCTTGACTGAAATTGAGAGCCAGGTTACTGCAATTTCAAATATATAGAACTAATATATAAAACACTATATTTTGAGGGGATTCTATATACAGTAAAAGAGGAAGTAATATTTATAAATGATGCAGAATGATAACTGTTAAATGAAGGCAGCTGATTGAGGGAGTTCAAAAAGGGGCATAGAGAATAGGACTTTAGCTGATTTAGATACCACAGTCATCTGGCAGGGAGAGTGTTAGTCTAGTAGCAGGGAAACTAGTCCGATCTTACTTCTGCTTTCTTGGCACCTGCTTTTATGGACGTGCACATCCCAATTGCACTGCTCTGATTGGCTAGCCAATAATAACACTTGACAAATGGTCTTCTATCATATGCATTAAAAAGGAGGAAGGAAAATCCTCAGGAGCCCAGTATGATTGGTAGTCCAATCAAAATAATGGCCTTGTGTCATATGTATCAGAAGGGGAGGTGGGAAGCTCCATCCCAGTCTTTCCTTCATTGGTGGGTCAATCAAAACCATATTGCATCTGTCCACCTTCAGTGGAGAATTGTACATGTTCCAAAATACCTGATTATCACAAGAGTCATTGTCACTTCCATTTGACAGTATGTCATATCCCTGATCAAAACAAACCTGACCTTTAAAGATTTACTTTGTGTCACTCATTTCAACTAACAATTCTTTTATCAAATGAAAACAACACTTAAGTTAAACAGACCTAAGACTGTACCTATCATCAACTATGAATTTATACATAACTATAAGAAAATTTGTTAAGGGGCCAAAATTCTGCACATCTCTTTTGAAAGAGAAACTGAAAGAGAAATGACAAAATAAAGTTAAAATGAATCTTATCGAGAAGCAATAATGAAAGAAAAGGAGCAATTGAATTTAAAACCCTTAAATAAAAATAATTATTGATGAAGGCAGCTGATCAAGGGTGTTCAAAAAACAGGTATTTAGCTGATTGAGGCACCACAGTTATCTGGCAGAGTGAGTGTTCTACACGTGGCGAGACCAGTTTGATCTTTTTTCTGCTCTTTTGACAACTGCTTTTATGGGGATGCAAACCCCAAATGCAGTGCTCTGATTGGCTAACCAATAATAATGCTTAGCCAACAATAATGCTTGGCCAATGGTCTTGTGTCATACACCTCAAAGAGGAGGAAGGAAAGCCACCAAGAACCCAATATGGTTGTTGGTTCAATCAAAATAATGGCCCTGTGTCATAAGTATCAGAGGAGGAAACGAGAAGCTCCATCCCAGCCCTTCTCTTATTGGGGGGCCAATCAAAATTGAGGCCTTATCTCACCCTCATTTGACCTGATTATCACAGGTGTCATTGTCACCTCCATCTGAAAGTATGTCAAATCCCTGATCAAAACCTGACCTTTAAAGATTTACTTTGTGTCACTCATTTCAACCAATAATTCCTTTATTAAATGAAAACAATATTCTAGTACAATTTCAACAGAGCTAAAATTGTACTTAATGGATACAATTTCACTTTATTACACTATACTCCAAAAGTGATATAAACCTGAAAATTCATTAGAATCATTTTTTTTTTAACATGAAAAATATTTTTCCTTCCTTAGAAGTAAAAATTAAACCGCTGGTCAACCTTTGACACCAGTCATGGTGTCATACACCTGGATATGTGAATTGCTATAATGTTTAGGTGTATCATACTGTAACAGAAAAAAATTTAATGGACCATATTTCCATCTGCAATTCTCTGCTCAAATGTAACAAAAATGACTGCATTTTTAAAAGAATGGTCACAGGTAATGAAAAATGGATTTTTTACAACAATGTAGTGTGAAAAGGTTTCAAGGTAAACAAAAAGCTGGTCTCCATTCGACAGACATGTTGCTGTGTATCTGGTGAGATTGGAACAGTATTGTATATTATGAGCTCCTTCCACAAAATCACACATAGAATTCAATCAAGTCTTCTGCTACGTGATGTGTCCCTTCAGGATGTTGGTGATCATGGCTCTCCAAAACTTCCTATTCCTTTGTATCTCTTAATAAATTTAGTCATTTTGTTATCTCTCCTAAACATTCTTCCACTATCCATTCACTCAAGCTCATTAGGTGGGTTATACATTGTTTTCTTCTATCCCTCTTGACCTGTGAGTATCAAATTTTCCAAGCCCTCTTTCCTCATTATGTGACCAAGAAATTTCAACTAACTCTTTCTAATGTTAATTATAAGTGTTCATTTTGTTTTCATTCTCTCTAAAGCTTTGTTGTTGCTTGCACGTTCGGTCTATGGTATTCTCGGCATCCTTTTGTAGAACCACATTTCTGATGCATCGTCTTTTCTTCATCTGTGAGGAGATTGTCCAGTATTCATCAAGAAGACTGATATTACTTAACAGTTCAGTACTCTTTTCTTTGTCTCTAATGAAATTTTCCTGTTTCTTAATACTTTTCTGAACTTTTAGAAGGCTTCTTTATCTATCTCAATTCACCTTCGGATTTCAGTGTCACACTTTCCATCCTCTGTCAAAGCACTTCCCAGATATTTAAATTGTTGTATTGTTCCCAAATGACCTGACTACTGTCATGCTTTCTTTACAGGAGTTAAATTTGATCCAAAATGGAGTATTGTTGCTATATCTGGGCTGGAACTGCTCGATCCTCAATTTCCAGCTTTGATAGAGCTCAAAATCCTTTATATGCCCTCTTGTGAGGAAGGACTTATTCTTCCATTCTGCAGCCTCTTTCCCCACAGACACAACATTGCAAGCTTGTTTCTGTTCTATTGTTATTTTCATTGCAAATGATCAGATGAGCTCTATTCTTTAGTCCCCCTCTAGTTCAGACCTTTACAGTTAGGACATGCGATGCTACTTCCAAGGAGTCAAATCACCGTCATTTCCTAATGTGTTCCAAATTTAATTTTTGCCATAATTGCCACTTTTGGAAACAGATACGCACTTGGTTGCTTCCTTAAATACTACAATCTTAAGTTCTTCAAGTTGATAGTCAATCATTATCTTTCCTCCCTATCCCCATAATCTTCAGTTTCTATCACCTTTTCTTTCATTTACATCACACACCCCATTCAGTAAATCCTTACTTTGATTAGCTCTCAAAACCTTCACTGGGTGAATTTTAGCATAAAAAAGAAAAAAAAATGGCAAGTATTTTAAGTATTTTATTATAGAATTGCATCCAAACTGTAAGAAATTAAGATAAGTGTTACTAACAGAATAGGGTTATTATTTCTATAATATAAATGTATTGCTAATGATTTTGTTATAGAATTGCATTGAAACTAAAGCAAAAAAGAACTGTCAAGTATCATGTTTTTCTAACAAGTTATTACCAATTAATTTCTAACTTTTTAACAATGAATCATTAAAAGCCACACAAAGAAGCCAAAAATCTGCTACCATTAGTATTGCTGAGAGCAAAGATTCCCATGACAAAAAAGCTTATTTTTACCAACGCTTAGAGGAAAGACATTAAGAGAAGAAATTGGCACTGAATTGAATTCTGAGAATTTCTTTTGAACAAACAAAAGAAATAAGCATCGGCTGTTACACTTTCTTTGACTTGGAATAAACTGGGTTATAAACAATATCAACTATACAAATACTGGATTTTTCAAGTTAATCTCTGACTTTTTAATAATAAATCAAGGATTCAAATGAAAATAATTTCTTTTCAGATGAGGAATTATTATTATACATTGATTCACTTGAACTAGTATCCTCATTTTGGTTGTTATAGTCACAATGCTTTGTACAATTCCTGTTTCAAAGATTCAGGTAAAAATCATCAAGCCAAGACACTGTAACTATAAGAAATGGGGAAACTAGTTTAAATGAATCTCAAATTTTTTTTCCTGTACAAGTAAAATGACTCTTCAATTCCTGAGCAAGGTCTGATGAAGGCTGGAGAGTGTAACAGTTGAAACATCCTCATTATATCAAATATGAGAAAAAAAAATTGAAGGTAAATAATTTCTGAGCAAGGTACTTATTAAAATACAAATTAAATAGTTAATTACTACGAGTACTAATAACAATCATAATAATGACTTAATTATTTTTATTGGAAGTTTTCATAAAATGGCATCCGAAAAGTGGGTTTATTCACAGTTTCATACATTTTGATGTATTGTAAATTGGATTACTGTCACCTTTTATACAATGTATCAATAAATCCATAATATAATAATAATCCATTAGTAGTGTGGGGCATGGTCATAGCATTAGTGCTGAAAGAGTGTTCAAATACATCATTTAAAATATTACAAACTCATTCACTGCTCTCTTGGATATTTGAACCCTGACATAATGCCATCGATGTTTTTATTAGAGTTACCATTAGAAATTGCTCTATAAGATGACTTTGTAGGCTTTATTTTTGGAAATACAATATTATGAATCCATTCACTACTCCCTTGGATATTTGAACCCTGACATAATGCCATCGATGTTTTTATTAGAGTTACCATTAGAAATTGCTCTATAAGATGACTTTGTAGGCTTTATTTTTGGAAATACAATATTATGAATCCATTCACTACTCCCTTGGATATTTGAACCCTGACATAATGCCATCGATGTTTTTATTAGAGTTACCATTAGAAATTGCTCTATAAGATGACTTTGTAGGATTTATTTTGGGGAATACAATAAAATTTAGTATGCTGTATTTGAATATTGGTATTGTGTGTCTTTGGTACTAGGTTTGTTTCTTGTTTTTTCTTATAGTACCTTGTGACACTTAGATCTCAGATAAAAAAATCCTGCTACACGAAGCATGTTCATTGAATCTCAGTAAACTTTAAAAAGTTTATTTCACACATAATCAGTTAAAATACTAAATGTTGAGTCTTTTTTTCTTTAATTATTTCACCACAAGCAAAACAATAAAGTCATGTAATCATAAGGGGTTATTGGATAAGAAAGAAATTAAGAAAATGAAAACATTATTAAGGATAGTGAACAATAAAAGAACAGTGTTGGGCCTCAAACTCACACCTGACCTCAAGTGGAACTCATACATACGATCTATTGCTAAGGATGCAGGTTTCATCCCTGAGACCAAGGAAGGATAAAAAGAGCTGACTTTTTGTTTCATGGGAGTTTGTTCTTTGAGACTGGTGAAGGTTATGCTTAAGGTTCATGTTCCAGAGAAAGAGTAATAGTACTGTTGTTTACGGTGTGCAGGAAACCAAGTCCCGAGCGACGCATTGTTCCGGTTTCCATGTTAACTGTCAGCGGGAACAGATTCAAGTGGAAATTTATTTCCCTACCACCCAATTGTCATTTAAATCACGCATTATAGAAATAAATTTTACATACATTGAAGATCTTATTAGCTACAAAATGTTACTTAAACAATAAAAATGGACACAAGGTAAGGTAGTTTGTACATCTATAGGATAAAAAATAAGGGGCAGTGGAAGAAAAAAATGTAATGAGTGTAGTGGAAACGATATACAGAATGAGCTGTCTATCGCTACTGATAATGGTATCTTCCCCTGTGGGTTAAAGAGACAACATTTAATCTGCAGAAAACAGCAAATGGCTGGCCTGCCAGAACAGAATTGCTGTGAACTCCTGGCTATGAAGAAAGAAACTATCAGCTTCCCCTATGAGATAAATGGGGATGGTGAGCTTAGTGGTCTTAGCTATGCAAATGATTCCTTTTGTTAGCCAACCACTAATGTTTTGGGCTCCATAAATGCAGGCACATTTTCTGGAAGAGGCAGATTGGCAAAGCACCATGCTGAACATATATCATGATTGCTGTGCATTACTGAGGATATCTGTCTGTGTTACCCAGCATTGCCTGAAATTATTACGTCCTTCTCCATGTTTCTGATGTCTCAGCTACATTCATCCCTTACATGAGGTATTCCTGCATGAGTCTTTTGCCCTGCTCGTCATGATCCACTATTCAGTTCCTTTAGTGCTTGATCTCAGCACTGCTGATTTTTCCATCCCTTCCTTAGTTGTGACACGCCTTTTCATTGGCAGATACTCAACCAATAAGAAGAAACAGATTACAGATAGTCATCAACTTATGACATATGCAACTTGTGACAGTTCGACTTTAAGACGTGTGGTTAAAACTCATACATCTGAAAAGTGAAAGTAAGCAAGCACATCGAGTGTGTTGCATATGTACGACAGTTTCCGCAGTCACCCAGATACGGTAGTAACCCATTACAGTACAGTCACGTTATATCCATGTCTTCTAAAATTTCTTTCAAAATACCACACAATGTCTTTCAAGAAGAAATTATCTCTGCTTACTCTTAAGCCTGCCAAGAAGGAAAGACAGGCAATTGATCGGGACACCAAAATAACAGTTATTAAAAAGTATGACGGACGAAACAAAGTTAGTGTGATTGCATGAACTTATCCCACTCAACTTTGTTGATGATTCTTAAGGATAAAGAAAGGATCTGTGAAGTCGTGATTTGCAAAGATTGAACAGATAATATATGATGCGATTAGTCCATATTGTGTAATTTATAATGAGAAAAAAACAGACGATTCAGACAAAGCTAACCAAGTTTATGAAAGTCGTATCTCCTCCTGATAATAGATATTAAATGGATAAAGAGAGAAAAGAAAAAACAATAAGTGATGATAGAAAGAGAGCCACAGAAAAGGGGAGATGCAAAGAGTGTAAGAAGAAGAAGAAGAAGAGTTAAATAAAAAAATTCTTCTTATTATTATTATAGTATCATGACACAGCATACTATATGCAAAGGTAATGTAACATTGTGCGACTTACAACCAAGCTGTCTTACAATGGGTCTGTCAAAACCAAATGCTGTCATAAGTCAACGACTACCTATAGTGAGGCATGATAACCAGTTAGCTCCTTCCCCACACTTTTTTAAAATTTTTTTTATCCATCTTTTCTTTTCTTTTTTCTGCTATTAATTTTAATTTTGTCTGTTATTATTACTTTACAAATGTCTTTAAATTGGACAGATTAGCAACCATATCTGTTCTAAGTGACACAAAAACAATATGATTTCAAAATAAGTGCTCCAAAGACTCCTACATCTTCATGAAAGCAAGTGTCAAATTATTAGGTCTTTTGAAAGAGAAAGTATTGTATATACTCAAGTATAGTACAAGTTTTTATCATCAGTTTTTTTACAGAAAAAATAGGGGGTCACACTATATATAAGTAATTTTTTTTAAGAAGTTATTAAAATTATGCATTTTCAGTGACCAGTTGCATTACACATTTTTTCTGGAGGGGTTAAAATTCATGCAAAAAATTCAAGGGTCAAACTAAACATGAAGCTGGCTTATACACAAGTATATACAGTAATCCTCAGTATTAAGTATACTTCAGATCTGCTTGTTCCACATGGCCAGAAAACTATTTAGATCTGTGGGTGGTTATTCACTCACATCATAGCAGCAGAAATTAGCCTTATAGTCATGGGGATAAAAGCATACTTGACAGGAAATAAAACTTACACAAATAACAGTAAAAGCATGGTAAATTCTATGTTAATTTCATACAATTTATTTATATCTTTTGCATGTATTAGTCTGTGTATTTTTTAGGTTACAATTGTTTTATGGTACATATAATAAAAGGGAGGATTTACTCCGCAGTATTACAAGCCATATCACAGAGAGAAGTTACACACATGGTACCAAGGTTCCAAGGTCATGATGAAGAGATTGAAATTAATGTCTTTTGGCAGGATGTTCATATTTCCGACAGGAACAGTTTTTGTTGCATTCTGGGAGTATTTTTATTATTTTTAATTTTTGTTTAATTTATTTTATACAACGTTTTTATGTTATTGTTATGTTATTTTATTTTTATCTATTTATAATAATAATATCCCTACAGATCTTCTCATTCCACAAAGAAATTGTTTTGAACAGATTTTATAATCATCTTTTATATACAACTGAGAAGACCGAAACAAAAATAGAGAAATTTCTTTATGACTAATCCTTCCAAGAACATTTTTATTAACAGTAATAATTAATAATAATTAATTATTATTACTAATTATTTGAAGTGGGGTCCTTAGCTTTGCTTTTATAAATAAATAAAAACATTGTTTGGCCAATGTTTTTTTTTTTTTTTTGGTCTCCCTCATATGCTTCACATGAAGCTTCTTAACACTTTGAGCCATAATCCATATATTTTTCCTTGGGCCCAAATACTCATTTGTGTCAATAACATTCTGGATAAACACTCTCCAGTGGGATCACCCATAGCTATTGATTTTGTTTTCCACACATATTACTGCACTGCATCTTCACAGTTTCAGGTGGCTGGGTTTGTTTTTTGTCCTTACAGTAGTGTCCTGTACAAAACCCTAGAGCCACTCAAGGCAGAGGGTTACAAAGTGAGAGGCACAGTTTATGTGGATATATAGGGAAGATAACGGTTAATACTAAACTTGAACAGGCCAAGATTGTAGTGATCGGGAAAACACCCACTTTGGAGTCAGTTCCACACAGAGCAGCAGTGCACAGGAAGAAGCTGCTCAAGTGGAACTTACATCTCACAAATAGAATACGAAGGGAATTGAGGGTGGTTTACTACAATGTGCGTAGTATGACAGGTCTTAGCCACAAAAATTAGAACTGGTGGAATGAAGGAATGTAGTTCATCTGAACACTTTCCATGGAAATACCGATAGAGCAGTGAGATGCTTGCGACGTTTCGTCTGTGGAAATTGGGTTGTAGAATGGAAAATAATTTGTCACCCAAAAGGACGTGGGGATGCTATTGGACTCTATCAAGCAGCTCCTGTCCATATATAGCAGGAGTACTTTATCAGAGTTGTAATTCTCATAGACTAGTTGCCAACCAAGACTACAGAGCCGAGTCTACTCTGCTATTTCATACCTTTCCCAAGGGTAATTGTGTGAAAGTTTGTATAACAAACTCTACCAGATTTTGAACTTGGTTCAATAATTTCTCATTTCAAATTGCTAATCATTATGCTACCCACACATCCAACTAGAACAATATATATTTTAATAAAAAATAAATAAATTTTCTTAACTCTTTTCAGACTGAATTTATTTCTAAACTCAATTACTTGGGCAAGAGTTCAAGACTGCTTACAATGGCAATAAAACAATTCCTTGCTACTGTTTGTGAGATGACATGTTTAATAAAACAAAGTATGGCAACCCACTGCGGGAAAAAATCTGCCTCGTCTGTCATGTATCAAAAGATACATGATCAGCTAAGCGTGTATCATGCATGTCAGTTAACTGACTGATAATTGAATCTGACCAACATGACTTTTTTTTTGCCATGAAATGTATAACTAAAATATGTTTATTTTATAACCTTTGTTGCCAAAGAAAATTTATTAACATCATTCAAGTTTCAGTATCAAGAGCAGTTAGTAGCATGAAAGAAAAACAAAGGAGATTTCTATTTACACTATTTACATTGTTCAGACTGTTGTACTCATCTTTGTGGTCTTATTCACAATGTTTTAGCCATTTATGCTCCAGCCTTCTTCAGGTAATTGAAATTCCAAACCAAACCCTTTATTTCATCCACTGAGGCAGATTGTTCTAGTTCCACATGCCATGCCTCTTCCACATATCTCAGTTTCAGCTATTTCCCTTTAAAAAATACAAAAGATCTTTGGTTCATATAACACCAGGATGACCTTCAAAAGTGGTTCAACACTTCGCGGACACCTCTTCCAAGTAAGACCTCCTATAGAGAACATGATGAAGGACTGTGTTTACGTCATCCCATGCAGTTCTGGCAAAAAATAAAGGGTGTTCCAATAATTTGGACCAATTTTAATGTGAATTAAGTTTAAGCGTCTAATGATTTTTCTTTCAGATTTGGCGGACATGTGGGTGATATTATTTTTCACACATAATTGCCATGACTTAAATAACATGATCCAATAGAGAAAGAAATAAATTTTCACCAATAACACTGGTTTATTTACTGCTGACTTTGATCTGTCTTTATGAAACACTCTTTATAAAGGAGAAACAGGCTGCCTCCTTAAGATAAAACTGCATGAACACTGTAAAGCCATAACACAAGGGGAAGTAGAAAAATCAGGCATGGCTGACCATATATGAAGGGAAAAGGGAGATCACTATCCCCTGTGGGATGACATTGAAATAATAGACAGAGAACATCACTGGAAAATACGAAAACCTAAGGAATCAGCATATATGCTAGGTCACAAAAATCTCCTAAGTTGACCAAGCATAGAAATGAATACAATATGGGAACCAGTAATACAGAGTCCGAGAGAAAAACAATAACAACAAACATGAGCTCTGTTTAAAAAAAACAATTACTGAGACATTAGGTTTATAAGTCCCAAAAATTCATACACTCCAAATAGTGTAAATAGTTACAATACCTCATCTCAGAAATATAGACAGATCCTGAAGAAGGCCAGAGTGTACAACAGCCGAAACGTCGAGAATATGACAACAAAGATGAGGACAATCATCTAAATAGTGTAAATAGTTACAATACTTCATCTCAGAAATATAGACAAAGTGGATTTCATTTGTTTGTTGTAAGTTTCCAATGAAAAAATATCAGGTTGAGTCAAAAGTTTTTTCAGATTTTCACTGATGATCATTGACAACTTTTATCTATTTCAGTCTGTTCATATCTATCTATATATCTATCACAGTCTCTTCATATACATCTATCACAGTCTCTTCATATACATCTATCAATCACAGTCTCTGCATATCTAACTATCTATCACAGTATCTTTGTATCTATCTGTTATATTCCGTGCTAAAAAGAATATATACTTGAAAAACAAGGTGGATAAAATAAATAAAGGTTTATTGTAAAAAATCAGTACAATAAGAATAAAGGTAACAGTTATGCACAAGGTTGTCACAAGTCAATCCAGTAGTGAGTGCTACTATTGGAAGATCGGTAGTTCTTACGTAAGTCTGAGTTGTACTCAACAGATCCCAGTTAGTTTCTGTAGTCCATTGATTTACAGATACTTATAGGTAATTACTACCTATAGTGTAGCCATTCATGGGGGTGACAGGTTATTCCATTACATCACTATCTATCAATCAATTACAGTCTCTTCATATCTATAAATCACAGCCTCTTCATTTCTATCTATCTATCTTAATCTCTTCATATCTAATGTTTATTTTTCATTTTGCAACTTTGATAATAAGTGGTAAAAAATTTGCAATTCGAACCATGTTACACTATCTATGAAAGAAAAGGCTACAGTGCAAGGGTAGCGGGGGGCGGGGGGGGGGGGGCGAAAAGAAATTAATGATATGGAAGGCCCAGTAACTATCAACAAATGTGTAGCACAAATCTGGTTCAGACATTTCTAGAAAGGTGACACCAGTCTCAAAGACAAACCAGAGTCTGGGAGACCTGTTGTGGAAGATGTGGCATTGCTTGAAATGGTTGTACAGCAGCTAAACACTAGCACTTGTACATTGTCGGGAGAGCTTAGTACTTCACAAAGTATCATCAATCGACACCTCCATAAGCTCAAACTTGTGAACAGATGCTGTCAAGAAGTTCCTTATGAATTGACCAATAACCAGGCTCAACAACACATGTGAACATTTGAAAACAACTGCTGGCAAATCCACAAGATGCTTGTTTTTGGCATCAAATTGTAATCGGGGATGGAAAATGGATCTATTTTTGTAATCCTAATAAGTGGCTTCATTCTGGCCAGGCTTCAGAACCTGTTGTCAAACAAGTGCAGGTTGAAAAGAAAGTAATGTTTTGTATTTGACAGAACTTTGAGGGGGATGTTGTACTCTTGAGTTTGTCCCAGATGGTTATGCTGTGAATGCTAACCTTTATGCTCAACAGCGTGCAGCAAGTCTATGATGCATTGAAAGCGCATTACCTGGCATTGGCCAATCAAAGATGCGCACTCCTACAGTACGACAATGCCCCAGCACTCACTACCAATGTGACCAAGCACAAACTTGAGGAACTTGCTGAGTTGGAAGTGCTGCCTCAACCTACCTACAGTCCAGACCTTGCAACATCAGATTACCACCATTTTTTATATATATATATATATATATATATATATATATATATATATATATGGGTGTGGGGCCAAGTGGTTAGAACATTCATTTTCTGACAATGAGACCCAGGTTCAATTCTCACCATGGTCGATTTGTCAGAAAGGAGATTTCCTGATGTTATCAGAATGAATCAAGGTCGATCCCAGCTTGTGCCACCTTTGGAAAGTGACTGCAAACCATACCACAGGTTGATCCAAGCCTTGTGAGTGAAATTCGGTAGATGGAACTCTTGTGGGCCATCGATAGCTGTGCTAGCACAAAGCCACAAGTCATTATGGGCGAGGGCTTGAGCATGCTGGCCTTGTTCAAATTGTTGATCACACTAGATAACACGTTCTCTCCCAGAAACTGTAACTAAGATCTGCTCAGCATAGTTGAAGTATAAACTACAGGTAGGCTCTGTTGAGCAAACACAAATGTGCCTGAGCAAGCGTCAGCAATTGGGATTGGCTAGCCGCCCTAGTAGATGGGTATCCTCAAATATGAGTGGCCAGCTATTATATATATACAGCATGGCCAGCTATTATTTATATATACATATATATATATATATATATATATATGCAAAACAAAACAATTTAAAAAATCTATATATTCAGTTAAGCCAAAAAATATCCTTGATAACGACTAATAGTCAAAATCACTTGGGTTTCTAGATCATTTGGACAGTTCTTACCTACTATGTAAATGTCCTAGCCATTTAGCCATGCATGTATTCACGATGAAATTGAATTAATATACTACTCTTTGCTGAATTTGAAATGCAGACCTGATTAGAAAATTAGTCAAACAAAATTATCCAACTTGAATTTTCTTAATTTGGCTTTGTACGACACTAAGCTTAGTAAATATCTAATGTGGTGTTATGGTTAACAAGGTAGTCCTGCATGACTATTCACTAGTTAAATGAGTTTGGTTCTTACTGGGTGCCTTACTAATATGGCAAAGTCAGTTAAATAACTAGACACTCTTATTGTAAATGAAGTTAACCAGGGTGGCTAAACAAATGCAACAGCTAACAAGCTCATTTTTTAGACAAATCTCTTAGTGTAAGGAGTATTATCCTTATTGGACTGTTACCACACCTGTGTCCTTGTTCCAGAATAACGCTTGATATTTCAAGACCAGAGGAAACAAAACTGAAGATGATAATAATGTTGGTTGGCTATTGTCAAGAAATACCAAAGCTATTTCTTCAGAGGCCTGATTGTAAAAATTTTAGAAATAATAATGATGATAGTGAATGCTGGACAATTTCTTCACAGATTAAGAAGAGACCTGAAGCAACAGAAATGTAATTCTACAGAAGGATGCTGAGAATACTATCGACATGTGAGCAATGAGAAAGTTTTAGGAAAAATGGAAACAAAAAGGACAGTTATACTTAACATCAGAAAGATCTAGTTGATATTTCTAGGGCATATGAGGAAAGAGAGCTTGGAAAATTTGATACTCACAGAACAAATTGAAGGTAAGAGGGACAGAGGAAAACAGCATATAACCTATCTACCTAATGAGCTTCTGCAAATTGATGGCAGAACAGAGTTTAGGAGAGCTAACAAAAAGACAAAATTTATTACGAGCTATAAAGGACGGGAAATTGTGGAGAGCCATGATCACCAACGTCCTGAAGAGATGCTGCACATAGAAGAAGAAAATTAAAATGGTTAATTGCAACAGGAAAGAAAATGTTTAAGTTTTCAGAAGCTGCTTTCCACCTACAACACATGCAGAATAAGGGAGGGTGAGAAGAGGGACAGGAGAGGGGATGTAAATAAAGGTGGGTGGGGAAGTGCAGATGGGGTGGGTGGGGAAGTGTGGAGGAAAATAAAGGTGGGTGGGGAAGTGGGGGACGTAAATAATGGAGGGGTGTAGAGGGTAGAGATAAAGAAGGGGGAGGGGAGGTAAAAGAAAGGGAAGGTGAGACATAGGGATAAGTGTAGAAAGTTTCTTCAAACTTGCTAGAACTCTCAAGTACTGTCCCAAAATTTGAGAAGTCAAGAATATGACTCAACAAATTCTTTTTATTTTGAAAGTGATAACTTACAAAAGTGTCAGAATATATTTAAAAGTTGTGTTTAAAAAAAAATGAAAATGGTTACATTTTGCAATGGAGTACTACTACCATATTTGGGCTCGTGCTGCCAGTCTTCCCTTTCCAGTCTATAGAGTCCAAAAGTATCTACACGGCCTTGTGGGTGATTACCATCTTTTCCAGCTTATAAGAGAAATACATGTGTGTCTTCCAAGACGAATGTAAGACATGGATTTGTATGTTGAGTCATTACACTATAATGTTAGCTATCTAATTCAGCCTTTTTATATGATGTAACCTCAGTACTTAGCCATTACAAGTATTTCCATGACTATAAACCTTCCTGGAACTGAGCCACAAGCTTAAACATGCTCTGTTTACTAGCAGCTTTGGGAGCCTTTCTGCTCTTGACTAGTATGTCATTGCCATACAAACAAAATCAGATGAGTAATTAATGAAAATAATATGTGGCACCAGTATGTGATTGACACATGGTGAATGAGTTGTTGTATGAGAATGACTTCTTTTTTCTTAGAAATTTCTTTCCAATATTAGGGTGCATCTTCCAAGCCACAGCGTCTTGTAAGCTGTAAAATATGGTAATTGTTTTCCATCTTACAACCCCTTTCCTAGAGAAGGAACGTTGCACTTCTCTCACTACTCTACCACTATTTTCGTATAAAATGTTCAAACAAGTTACATTTATTAGTTCTGATAACTCTAACCCTCCAAGCTTCTTTGAAGAAGAAAGTAACTTCTATTTTAATATAAAATACTGGCATGGTATTTTTAAATGATATGCTAATTATTAACATTTTTTAAAAAATTACCTACTACCCTCCTGGTGTCAGTTTAAACTGATAATTTTTTTTTTCCACATATTGTGACTATTTTGCTTAAGTTTGTATTTTCTTTATTTCAGATGAAAACTGAGAAATTTTCCAACATACTTCAATGAAATTTTCAGTCTTTAAAATTATAGTTTATAATTGTAGTTTAGACATATGGAAAAAGAAGGCATCACTCTAAACTGGCAACAGTAGTATATGTGATCGGAATATACTGTAAATTATTTTACAACAGTAATACATTAAAATTTCACTATAAGAATGCATTGTTGACAATTTAAAAAATAATTCTTTGCAAATAATTTTATTTTAATTCATATCCTCCTGGCACCATTTTAAATTGACACCTTATTTTTTCCAAATATGATCATTTTTCTTAAAGTTTATATCTTCTTGATTTCAGAAGAAAATTTAGAAAATTTTCTGTATTTCAGTGAAATACTCACTTCCCAAAATTAGTTTATAATTATAGATTAGATATATATAGAAGAAACGTGTCAGTTTGAACTGACAACAGAACAATATGAGTTAATATTTGAAGATATTAGGTTTGAAATCTGAACCATAACTTTCTGCTATATGCAAACAATGTAACAAATAGAATTTTTTTAACATCAAAGCTTTCATTGAATTTCTGGGAGGTGATGTTTACATTATTGACATGTGGACAATTATTATTGACAATCAATTATTATTGACAATCATTATTGACATGTGGACAATTGCTGTTATTACCATGTTTCAGCCATTGTGCCATCTT
The DNA here is from genome assembly GCA_964036315.1 of Acanthosepion esculentum. Classification (NCBI taxonomy): domain Eukaryota; kingdom Metazoa; phylum Mollusca; class Cephalopoda; order Sepiida; family Sepiidae; genus Acanthosepion; species Acanthosepion esculentum. The sequence goes on along the minus strand of OZ038490.1, from coordinate 6,925,408 downwards.
GCCTTCATCAATTATTTGTCAATACAGATAACCTTCAAGGAATTTCAAACTGAACCCTTTATCTAATTTATAGGGTTAGATTGTTCTTGTTCCACTGATCATGTCTTAGTTTAGTAATGCTCAGTTATTGCTGACCCCATTTACACTGAGCCCAAGTATCCACTGTCCATCCCAGGGATTGAACTCACAATTACTCTGTAACCAAATTCATGCACCAATGCTTTAATTCACTTGGCCATTGTCCCATGAAGGTTACCTGGATCAACAAGCACCTGATGATGGCCAGAAGATACAATGGGTAAAACGTTGTGATAATAACAACAAAGATGAGAATATTAGTCCAAATGTAAATAATGTAAATAATCACAGTTTGATGATTGTATTTGAGTCCAGTAAGTCTTTTGCTTTTCCTATTTCTGCCCACTTACTTTTGTACTACTCTATGTCACCTCAGCTTGATTTCAGTCCTTTTCTCTACTAATATCTTAAACATCCCTTGCATTAATAGAAAAATAAAATATGCCAATTGAGCAATGAATTTTATTATTTTTTTATTTAAAATTTGTATAAGTTTTGGGAACAGGAAATCAAGAAGGAAGATATTAACAGTGGTCAGGAATTGAAGTTTTGATGACAGAAATGGACTATTATATTTATTTATCCTTTTTTCTTAATAAAATCTTGAAGTAATCAGAATTTCTCTTGCTTTTAGAATAGTTATTGGCATAAAGATTGTTAACATTGCAAGTAGTGAATCTAGCTTCAATCTTCAAATGGCTGATTTTACATATAAATTATGAGTAATATTTGGACAATTTTGCTTACTTGCATCAAGAACAGCTCTGTACAATGTTCTCATTTTTATACATTGCCAGTGACATAATACTCCTCTTGAAACTTGGGAAAAAAAAATAGTAGGATTTATAATAAAATTAAAAAAAAATTCTTGAATATTTCTTAAACAATACAAAACACAAAAACAAAATGTTAGAGACAGTTGTTCTTAGTGAAACGATGTCATTTGCAGTGCTTCTAACAAAACACTTATCAGACGATGAGCCTTTGTTCAGATATGGTTTTAGAGCTGTGAGATTTTTATCATTAACATAGTGTACACCAATGGTACTTTGCAATACCATCAGGCTGTGTTGGTTCCCTGGTTCTCTGTCACATTAAAGAAAAAACAGGTACAAACCAGTGCATTCTCTGCGCCAATCCTGAAGCCTTTGATCTCCTTTGATATCAAATGGAGATCAGTTACATATAGGACCAGTCTGAAGTTTGAATAACACCCCAGTATCAGATGAGAACAGGATAAGTATTAAGTCTTAAAGCCAATATATCTACCCCATGACTCTACATAACTCCCAAAACAATTTATATGCTATAAAGCCTTTAGCACACAAAAACAAAAACACAAAGGAAAATAAAACCAAAGGAATTACTTGTAGAGTCTCTCTCTCTCTCTCTCTCTCTCTCTCTCTCTCTCTCTCTCTCTCTCTGTGCACACACAAACACACACACATTTCATTTTTCTTTCGACTTTCACAGAAATTATCAAGAACCAATGTGGTGTCTGTGTGGTAGTTAGAATTCCTTTGTCTGCATCCTGGTACTCATTGAGAAGCTGGATGTTTGAAATGGTCTAGCGTGAAGTCATGTATAATGGCTAATGGGAACAAGGCCACACAAAAAGATTGAAATTTTTTTATTTAATATAAATTTTTATATTTTTTTGCACAAATATTTTATTATAATAAGACAAGAACAATAAATAGAATAAAAATTTTAAAAAACTTTGGACAGTTTATCCACAACTTCGAACACAATACTCAAAACCTTATTCGAAAATTGGAAAAATACGATAAAAAATTAAACTGACAAACCTTGTCAGTTCTTTTTAATCAAACTTACATATATATATATATATATATATATATATATATATATATATATATATATATAGCATATATTTTGGCAGCATCTTTTCATTAAGACATGTCTCGTGGAATAATTTGGACAAGTTTTGTCAACTTATTTTCAATAGGATCCTCTCATATTCACAGACAAGCTTCTTAGTATCCTTATTAAAGGAAGAGAGAAAATTACTATGTTGATACATATTCATTTATTTCGAAAGTACTATTAGCACAATGTTATCGTCAGGGAGTTGTTTGTTTTTTTTCTAAGACAAAATTGTTGTGTTCATCTGAAAGTTAAATTTTTTTTAACTGTCATGTGAAAAATGCTATGGTTATGTATGATTTAAATTTCATGATGCACATGTCAGGGGAGGTAACTATGTTTGGAATGCCCATATGTTTTTTAAAAAGGAATATATGGACATTTTCATTTGAATGATGTATCAAACATCTATACTTTTTCATGAAAATAATAAACTAAAAGTTCTTGAACCAATCTCTATTAAAAAAATTGAAACCAACCCTTAATAAAATTAATTATGAATACTGCACAAATGTTTTAAAATGTTTACAGTAGACAGTTTTAAAATATCTAAGTTTTAACTAAGTTTTTTTTTTTTTTTTTTTAAATATGTATATTCCAAACCTAGGTACCTCCCCTAACGTATACATCATGAAATTTAAATCGTACAGTACATAACCTGTGCATTTTTCACATCACAGTTAAAAAAAATGCTACCCTAATTAAAAAAAAGAACTAAAATCTTTACATAGGAAATACTTTGAGGAGATTCTGATAAATCTCTTGCCAACTATAAACACATATCAAAAACACTATTTTACCAACTTTTAAAAAATCCATGCTTAAAGAATCTAAATTATGTCTACCTACCATTAGGACAAACGGTGTTATGTAAAAAATATTCCCAAATCAACATACATACAACTACCACCACATGTAAATAAAAATGCCTACTAGACACACACACACACACACACACACACACACACACACACAAAATGAATATATATTATCATCCAAATCTCAAATAGACAAACTAGATTCATGATACACTTACACACATAAATTTACACAAAAATGCTGCTTTACAATACAAAATGCATGTGAAGTTTGCTTAACCAATGAAAAAAAAAAAAAATTAAAAATACCAGAATTTTTTCTTTCCTTTTTCTCCATATCTCATTCACTGATAAATCTTTAATAAAGGTGAAACTTGTCAAATTCATAAATGTTTCCTATTTGTTCCTTATCCTATCATTGTTAACAAGGCTTGGTATTGAAGATATAAAATCAGAGCTGTGCACCCATTGTCTTAGATGGTTTGGTCAGGTCCAACAAGCTTCATCATGCATAAGGACTGTCTAGGAGTTCAGGGTTAGGAAGATATGGAAGGACTGTATTGTGCAGGAGTGTGGCTTTGCCTGCATTGGCCTGCTTGACAGGGATGCTTGGAGAAAAGGAATGAAAGTTAACCAATTGCTGCCTACCTGGTTAAGCCGCAACAGTATAATCAAAGATCTGGATATTGACTTGACTTTATATAATGACAATTTGGAAAACTGTTTTGGTGATGAATTACCACCAGATCAAGAAAAGAATTTTGTTTTAATAAAATCATTATTAATAAGATGAAATCAGGTTAACAATAAAACTGAGTTGAAAGCAGTTAAAATCTAATTTTATAATAGATAATAGTACAGTTAAGAGAGAGAGAGAGGAAAAAAGGAAGGTGTAAAAAAAGGAGAAGGCATTAAAGGTAGAAGGAAAAAAAAGGGCTAAGAAAAAAAAAAAAGGAGATGGCATAAAAGGTAGAAGGGGGGAAAAAAGGGGCTGAGCAAAAAAAAAAGAGGAGGCATAAAAGGGAGGAAGAAAACAAACAGGAGAAGAAAAAAGGGCAGAGTAAAAAAGGAAGGAGGCATAAAAGGGTGGAGGAGGCATAAAAGGGTGAAGGAGGCTTAAAAGGAAGGAGACAAAAATGCTTATGTCATTTGTTAATAAAAGCAAAGAAATTCCTTATCAACTCGAAGCTTAAGTTTGTGATTTATTTAAAGATGAAAACATTGGTAAATTGGAGGGAGGGAGATTGGGTGTTCTAGAAGCAAGATATTAGGAGACATTTTCAATAAAACTCACAGGGCACAACTAAAAGTCCTCATTCTTTTGGTGAAGATTAAAAAAAATAAAAGACTTCTTTTACAAAAAAATAAAATCTGACAAAATAAAATTAAAATCATCTTGCAATAAAAACAAAGAAAAAACATTTTCAGATATTGAAGAAAACTTATTTACTTTTCTATACATTGTTTGGAATTTGATGTTCTGATATATTTCTGAACTCTAAACTACAAGGAGGGGACACTAAAAGTTCTTGGCCTAACTAACAAGACTTTCCAAAAAAGATTCTGATATTTGGTTATTTGGCTAGATTTCACAAATTGGGTCATGCCCAGCACATTTTAACACCGCCTCATAAGTCAGTATGAAGACGACAAGGTTATTGCTTAAAAGCATAACAAATTTGTACTTTTAAAAGAGTGCAAAAAAAGTGTATCATAACAAAACCACTTTTTTTAAAAATCTTTCTTCTTTTTTTGCAGTGGAGTGTTTCACATTAAAAGGAGTATGCATGCCACTCTTAACAATTGTATCAGTTTTCTCATTTTCAAATATTGTGTCTTCACATGACAGTTGTGTTGTATGTTACTTTTTTATTTGAAAAATATTTTGTTTATTCATGAATTTGAAAACATCGATGGTGTGTTTTTTAATGCTTAATGCTCATGGTTTTTGTAGTTGTTTTACAGTTTATGTGACATAGCATTGTTTTTTGATTTCTTGTGTTTTTTGTGTTGTTTTGTGAAAAATGATTTAACTGAACTATCATCAGATAAATGACACACTACATATCAGAAAATGATGAAACTGACACAACACAAAAAAACAAAGAGTAGTAATAGATTATGAAAACCAAAAGTACTCAGTCATGGGACAATTTATATTTGTATATGTACCAGAAACAAGGAAAATGGTCCAAAAGGTAGAAAACAAATATTAAAAAATCCTTAAAAAGAACTTTCACTGTTCTTTAACCAAACTTATATAAGTTAAAAATTGCTGCCCAAATACATACATTTATTTTTATTTATTTATTTTACAGAGCATGAAAGAAATTATTCAATGATTTTTGGTAATGTATCTTGTGGTAATATCATTTTAAATATCCTATTTGCAGTGGAGTTCCTTGTCTTGTTTTAGTCAAACATGTACAAAATTAAACAAAGAGATGAACTAGTGCTATCATAAGAGAGTGTTTAATGAAATTATAACAGATTTGCATGATCCACAGACTGGATTAGAAGGTCCTGCTTTGTACATATTTACCTTACGTCAAAAGTTATTTTAGTGAATACACATGTTTGAGTAGAAGCTCTGTTTTTTGTTCTTCTTAAACAGCATGAATTATGACTACCAGACTATGCATTCAAGGGACTTAATAAAGAAAATATGCCAGCCATCAGGGTTTGAACCTGTGTCTCCCTTTTGTAGGGGAAATCTGGCATGCTTTAGACCACATGGCTCTCTTCAAGAAGCTTGGAGAAAGGATGAAAGAATTTTTTTCACCCTTTCTCCTCTCACAAAGACGGGAATGATCCAAAAACAATCATTGAAACTCATTTTAAAATATCAGACAAAACACACAACATTAACTCAATAAGAAATTATCTTTTAAAAACAAATGCAGACAAGTAATTAAATTGAGATATTTCTTTGCAAATGACTTTTCTGGAAGAAACATTTCCAATTGATTTTTCTGGAAGAATCTGACCCTATTGATTTTTCTGGAAGAATCCTTTCCGATTGACTTTTCTGGAAGAATCTTCTCCAACTGACTTTTCCCAAAAAATACTTTTCAATTGACTTTACTGGAAGAAACATTTCCAAGTGATTTTTCTGGAATAATGCACTCCAATTGATTTTTCCGGAAGAATCTGTTCCCTATTGATTTTTCTGGAAGAATCCTTTCTAATTGATTCATCTGGAAGAATCCTAACCAAATGATTTTTCAAGAAGAATCTTTTCCAAATGACTTTTCAAGAAGAATGGAGAATAGATTAATCAATTTTTTTCTTCGCTCTCTCTCACACACACACACACACACACACACACACACACACACACACACAGAAGAGAATAATCCAAAAACAATCCTTGAAACTCATCTCAAAATCTCAGACAAAATACACAACTCTAACTCAATAAGAAATTACTTTTTAAAAGAACAATGACAAGGAATTAAATTGATACTTACGAGGTAGAATTTCTTCTGAGGGGTAATTGTATTCGTAACGAAACTTTTCCCGTACATGAATTCCAGTTAATGTAGTTTTTGTAAAATATTCAATGTTTTCCCGGCCAAACATGCTGGCCACCCCAAAATTATCAATGAGTAATTGCATAATGCGTATTGCCCTTTCAACTTTTTCAGGGTCATCGGCACATGTAAGAAACATACTGCCAGCGACACTGCGAGCCAGTGCTTCCACTGACATGGAGTTGACATCGGAATGGTTAACAATCCGAAACCACGTCCCAAATAGAAGAGAAACAAGTTGTTGGTGACCAACACTTAAGGAGTTTATGAACCTGAAAAAAAAAAAAACTATTTTAAAATAGGAATATTTTTAAAAACACACAGAAATGTATTTGAAAAGTCAATGTAAAAAAAGAAAAACATTTTTAAAAAAAGACATTTTCAAAAGAAAACAAGTTTCTGAAAAATTAAAAATATTGGGCAAGTCAAATTTTATTGTTTTATTTTTACCATTAAATAACATTATACAGGGTGTCCATAAAGTTTGTGTGCATTTTAAAAAATTTATAACTTTATTTGTATTTGCGATAGAAATAATTTGTAAAAAGGATTAGAAAGAAGTAAATCTATATTTTTTAAGGTTTTATTGAAATTTTATTTAAGTTTCCACATGTCCTCCATCATTAACAATACAAAGGGTAATACGATTTTGCAGTTCATGGAAAACATTTGCCAACTGATTTACAGTAATGCCTGAAATCACATTAGTTACTTTAGCTATACTTCAAACTAGGTACATTAAAGTTTATAACATTTTTTACAAATTATTTCTATCGCAAATACAAATAAAGTTATAAATTTTTTTTAAATGCACACAAACTTTATGGACACGCTGTATATTTCATACACTCTTTTTTTGTCCCTGTACAATTACATTGAACAACAGTCCTAAGGTAGACACACACATGTAAAAAAAAGAAATACATGCACATAACAGAGATAAAAACAAACTCATGCACATCATCAAATGAAGAAAAGTAATAACATTTTGAATATACTAAAAATTGTCAGCATTTATATGACACAGGGTCCAAGTGTCCATCAATGTTCATTTTATGCAGGAGTCAAGGATAAAAGCCATCCTTTGAGTGCTTTGTCCGAAAACTAAATGTGACCCTGAGGGTAACAGTTCAAACAAGCGGTACCCTGGATGTGTACTGTCTTTCATCATGTTTTCTGCTCTGCTGCAACAAAGAGAATTAGAAATATCTTCCAAGAATGACAGCAAGCAGCTGATTATATTCTGGGCAACATCTACAATCAGTTGGCAGGCAGCTGACTTACCAAACAGTGAGGCAGGACATTCACACGTTCTCAATAGAGGAGCAGTAAGTCATCATTTCATAAGAAATAAAAAGACAAGGAGTACTGAACTGTTCTGTAATATGAATCCTCCTATACCAGGCCTGCACAAAATACAGCCTACAAGACTTACTCATTGTGGCCCTCAAGGGGTTTTCAAAGAAGTAAATCTTTGTGTTCAGCAGAGTAAATTCAACAACTGGTCGGTTTCGTGGAAGCATGAGTTTATTCAACGAATATTTCACTATTTACATTGTTCAGACTGTTGTCCTCATCTTTATTGTTACATTCATGGTCCAGTGGATAAAAGCTTTGGTTGATTGATTCAAAAAGTGACTTGACCCAAAGAGTTGTGAGTTCAATCTCTTTGTTTAGAGAGAACAAAACTTGGAGAGTTGAGCTATCAAGGGTAATTAACTAAAACCGAGATAGCCAAAAGGATGGCACATGAAATTAGAACAACCTACCTCTGTGGGCTAAATAAAGGGTTCAGTTCAAAATTCCAACAAATATTACTTGAAGAAGGCTGGAGCATACAACAGCCGAAATGTTATGAATGTGACAATAAGGATGAGGATAACAGTCTGAACAATGTAAATAGTGTAAATAGTTGTAATACTTCATATCAGAAATACAGACAGATCATGAAAAAGTACAGAGTATACAACAGCCAAAATCTTGTAAATGTGACAATAAGGATGAGGACAACAGTCTGAACAATGTAAATAGTGTAAATAGTTACAAAACCTCACCTCAGAAATATATATATTTCATATATATTTCACTGTTTTTGTATCTAAATAATCCCTTTAACTCATCATAGAAAAAGAAAACAATAGAATTATCTGTTTCTTTCTAATTTATGTGGATATTACCCCCACTTAGTCTGCTAAGACACCACTAGGTGGCACTGTTTAAGTACTATAAAAGAACAAACATGTCCCTTCTTCTTCCTTTCTTTTGCTCCAAGATGTAGCGGTTTCAATACTTTCCTTTTCCCCAATGGAAGTAATATCTTTCCCCCAGATGACTGACACACACATGTGTGTATCACAGATGCACACAATTCCTAATGTCTAAATTTTAATTTTTTTTCTTTCTTTTTCACCTGTGTACAGATTAATATTTTTTTCCTTTTTGTTAATCATTTATTAGTTATATAAAAATACATGAAAATATCTCCATGTTAAAATTTGATCCCCCCCATTCTCTCTTTTTTTTTTTTTTTTTTTTTTTAACTATACTGTTGTTTACCCAATATAAGGCCCAAGAAAATTCAGTGAAGAGATCACTGTGTATAGAATGAGTCTCAGGCTATTTGCTAAGATACAAAGCCTCTTTGCAGAAATACCTCAGCACTTGTCATAGGGACCATGATCAATGCTCTGACTTAAACTCCAGTCAGAAAGAATCCTAATGATGTCACAGCAAGTTGCCTAAACAAGACATAATGTTATAACTGCTAGGAGTGAGTTGTAACAGTGGCAATGAGGGATCAAAACTCATACGGAGTAGGAAAAAGTACATTTTGCTTCAGTGCACATGATAACTGTGGTGACAAGAAATTAGAACCACATTGGTTTCATTTTTTTCTTTGGTGTGTGTAAAAAAGGGAAGAAAATAGAGAAAGAAAGAAAAAAACATATATTCTTTAAATATGGAAGAATTATTAGCCCAAGTGATAAAAATGCAACAACAGCAGTTGTTGGAACTCCAGAAACAGCAACAAAATTTAATTGAAATAATATGAAAGAAAACAGAAAGTTCTTTCGCTCCCAACACAATGGCAAACACTATAACTGAATTTACATACAATTCAGATGATGGAATTAATTTTTTTGCTTATTTTAGAAGATACAAGCAAATTTTCAGTTAGAGAAGAATGCAGCAACTGGGAAGACGAGAAAAAAAAACAAGACTTTTGATCAGAAAGTTAGCACCTGTAGAGCATGAAAAATACTGTAATTTTGTACTACAGAAAAAAAACAGGAGAAATTTGCTTTAAAGAAACAGTAAATATCCTGATTAAAATTTTTTGTGAGAAAAGTTTTTTATTCAATACTCATTGGAAGTGTATAAATCTGACAGAAAAAGAAGACAAAAATTTTGTCACATATGTTGGAATTGTTAAGGAGTGTAAAAGATTCCAATTAAATGAAGTGACTCCAGATATGTTTAAAGGGTTAATTTTCCTTCAAGGGTTAATAACAAAAAAAAAATGTTGAAATATGTGTTAGAATTCTAACAAAACTTGAACAGAATCAAAACCTAACACTACAAGAAATATTGAACAAATGTCAGGTAATCCTAAATCTAAGATGCAATATGGAATAAACTGAAGAAAAAGAAAAATTAATATAGGTTTCAGATGTGGAAGGTTACATCTCTGAAACAACTGTCACTTTAAGAATTCAAAGTGCTACAAGTGTGGAAAAGTAGGATATAAAAAGTCACACTGTAAAACTAAAGCAAGGAAAAGTGCTCACAAAAAAAATTTCGTACACAGCATTGTGACAGAAAAAAAATATTACAGAAGGCAAAAGAAAAATTGTTGTATGTGAAAATTAATAATGTGTATATAAAATGGAAAAGAAATGTGGAAAGATGGTATAATAAGGTCACAAATTGGAAAAATGATATATATGGTAAAAGGGGAAAAAAAATGACACAAAAGGCATTGGAATCAGTTAAAGAAAAAGTTTTACTAAAGAAAGACCCACAAAAAAGGAAGAACCCACTGTATGATATTTTTGACGTACAAACACACCAAAAATTCATTGAACATACAAGTATGATTACCAGAAAAAAGAAATATATGGAAAAACTAGAAGTTGACTCAAAACAAAAAAAATACTAAGTTCAGTAAGTGGTGAATTCACTCAGAAAGAGTAGGGGGTGTATACTAGGAAGTAAAATAAAATATTTACTAGTGAAAAAAAAAAGAAGTCTCAAAAGGCAGGATGTTGTGGAAAGACGACCTCAGTAACACAAATGAACTAGGCAAGACGTCTTAAATAAAGAACTCAAAGTGAGTCAGGAGAATTCTAATGACATCACGGTGAGCAGCGTAAGCAAGACATAATATTATAACCACTAGGAGTGAGTCAGCAGTAATCCAGCAGCAGAGATGGACAGCCCTCTTCCTAGATCCTCAAACATGAAACCAAGCTAAGAAGTTGATTGATTGATTCTTTTTTACAGCTTATCAACCCTTGTGAGCTATCTAAAGCTGAAACATTTTGAAATTGTAGGAACAATTCTTTTTTTTGTAGTGAATATTGCTTTAACAATTTTTTTTTAAAATAACGATGATTTTGCGAGATACAACTCCTACTATTTAATCCGTAGCTAGGAGGAGAAAATGGATAACCCTAACCCTTTCCCAAGGGTATTCGTGAGTAAGTGAATGTAACAAACTTGAGTGGAATTCAAAATCAGCTCTCAGATTTCTCAATCCAAGCTGCTATCCATTACACCACACACATCTCCCAAGCCACAAAGACGTATGTTTGACAATGAGAGTGAGTGATGACAAAGTTAACATATGATCTCCCATGGAAAGTAGAGTTGCATTATCAATTAGTGTTCTGATCACAGAGGTCAGGTACAAGAACCAAATGCTGATGTTTCTCAGCCAATCAGCAGTTCTGAATTCCTTAATGAAGGCTAATCATATTAAATTATTAATCTATGTAAACATACCCTAGTGAACCTTTCCCAGTGTTTCATCAACTGGATAAACCCTGTCACATTATGTTTAGTTTCTCATTTGAGTAAGTGGGTACAAAGACTGGGAAAGTTCCATTATCAGTTCACAATGAAATATTTGGTTATTTGTTCAGGGATTCCCTTGGCATTGTCTAGTCGGGGAGGCAGGTGACACCTGGGACAACTTTACTGTCCTTTCTCATGATAGACTAACAGACAAGGATGTTACCTTCTGCCAGATAGAACTTTGACTCTCTCCCCCCACTCCTCTGTCTATTACTGCTTCATGATGGCAAACAAGTCACCCACAGGTGGCTTGAAATACAACCAATTCTAATTCTGGTTCTAGTTATATAACCCTACAAATGGAAGTTCATAACTTCCGGCCAAGTGGCACTTGATTGTAAAAGTTTCCATTTATTTATCTATTTTATTTCTTGTTAGTCAACAGATAACCACTTTGAAGACTTTATTTTTAGAGTTTACTGTTGAAACAGTCATAAAACTACTGTGCTTTGGCATAGATAAGATCATTCACAGTCCTCTTAACTTTGTGGGTGTTCTAAGCCAATCATGTGGGAAGCAATCGTGTCACAATATTATTATTATTAATCATCATCTACAAGAGGGTGTCGGAAAGTTCTCCGCTTACCAAGAAACCCTAAAAAGACTAAAAAAAATTATTGTTTGGTCAAGCCTTGAGAAGTGGCTTTTTTCTATCTTTTTCTGACACTACTTCATTGTATTATCAAGTGACAAGTCAATATTAAATCCCTAAAGACTAAAAATAAAATAAAAATAAGAAATAAACAAAATTAAAAAAAAAAAAATGTTTTAATATTTGATATTCCTTGTCAACAGACTTTTATTATTAGTCTTTTTCTTTTGTTAGATCTCGTAAGTAAATATCTGTGATGCCTTATCACCACTAATAGAACATGAACAGTTCATTTATTTGAATGAACAGAGTTATTTTGTTACTTACTCTCTCACACACACACAATAAAGCATTGAATTAAGGAACAGAACAACCGTTGAAAACAGGAAAAGGGGTTTTGATTCATTTAGATGCAAGCACTACTGAAAAGATATACAAGAGTACATCTTGACAAGTGAAATCTTTTTGTCACTAATCACAATTTTCACCTATTTATATAGATCAATTAATGGTAAAACGAATGTAGATCTCATTCATGTTGTGTGTGTGTGTGCATATATACATATAACGATATATATTTTTATATATCAAGAACAGTATTGAGGAAATTGTAAGATAAAATGAGAAAAGTTTACTTGTGACACATTTCATCCGTCAGGACTTCATCAGACTGTGTTTGTCGATGTTGTTGTAACTAAACATGTGCAGGAATGAATGACACTGGTAGTTTCAAAATTTTTTTAATAATTTTTTTGCAATCTAGCTAAATTCATCTGCATTCTTTTTCTTTCCATCATTTTTGTTTTTTAAATATCCCACATGGTTATAACACAAAATCTGTCAAGAATAGTGAAATGTTTCAAGAACCTGGATGTAAATTTACTGTGGCTGAACAAACAATTAAAGCACTTTCTAGACATTTTCATCTTAGTGAATTATTTTCTCTTTTAATTAGAGTTGTATTTTTTATGTC
>OZ038490.1:6787451-6907451 GCA_964036315.1 Acanthosepion esculentum | reverse complement strand
ACCATTTTCATCTGTAAGTTAAAAAAGGTTTTCATCATTTGGAATTTCATCTTTCTTCTATGTTAAAAAAAAACACTTTAAAAGGATAGTGATTCAAGTCAAAGTACATTTTAATTTTCTAAAATTCGTGGTCGTTTTTTTTTTTCTTTTTAAGCAACAAATGATCGAAGAAGCAATAGCAGATGAACAAGGGCACTTGTCTTTCTCTGGTAATCTGTTGAGAAACCAGCAAAGAAAAGAACAGCTTTTTCAACAGACAAGCAGCTGCCAACAACCATTTGTATTCTAAGGCATTTCTTAGTTTTATACTTGGCTGGGGTTATTGATTACCAACTTATTCAGTTATCCCAGTTCAGGGCCAAAACTAGAAATAGATTTTCTCCTTATCCCCCCCCCCCCCCAACCAAACACATCTGACAAAAGAGTAAAATTATATGCCATGGGAAGTTTTTTGAGTAATATAAAGAAAGTAAGGATCCCACAAAGTCAGACTTTTATTTTTCCATTCTGTGTTTTAAAAAGAGTAAGTTTTTTTCCTCTCTCTCTTTTCCAGAGTACAATTTTTGAAAACATTATTTCAAAAGGAAAAACAAATGCTTTAAAAAAGCATTTACATATGCGTTTTGTGGCTTATATAAAATTACTTTCCAGTAAGGATTACTTCCTAATAAAAACATCAGTCATTTAACATTTTTCTATCTGGACTTTAGAATCGTCAAAAAACATTAATAAAAGATATTGTATACAGTGAATGCATTGCAGATGTTTTCCCTTCCTGTGGCAGATGCGTGTTGGTACAGATGCAAAAGAGGCCCTGGATCACATGTAGATATGTCTGTCAACACCAGTCACATCTGAGTTTTTCCCATTAGCAGCCAGACAGCTTGGTATGTCTAGACATGGGCTTCTCTGCAACTGGTCAAGATCTGGGTCTTTGTAAGATGCCTCATGCCAATAAAAGTCATGGGAAAACCAGCAGTCAGCAAAACACAGTGTCTTGTGAAGTCAGTCCTGTAGGCATTTTGTTCCTAAAGTTGCTGTGGCTTCCAAGGCAGTGTTATTTTGTTACCTCACATCTTTGTCCACTACACCTCCATAGTTGCTGGGGGAGCAATCAGTTAGGTGTTTCTGCCAACCTCAACACACTTTTGCTGCATTTTACAACACTTGCTTATTATTGTATTAGTACCATTTTGAAGGCAGTCAATCTAGAGGAAGGAGAACCCTGATTTTAAACCTCTGCTGCCTTGTGGTCATATCCAAAACACAGAAAAAGCTATGGAAGTAAATCTGGACAAAAAGCCCAGAGTGGATCCTTGAAGGTAGTTGGCTATCAACACTCACAACATTCTGGCAACTCCTGCAGCCAAGCTGTCCCAAAATTTAATGCCTTGTATTATATTGGATTTTGTCGGTATAGCTTGGGAGGGGGCATTGTAATCTGGGCAGTGCACAGTCTCCATATGCCATTGTCAGTCTAGGAGAACACCTTGTAGATCTTGCCTCTTTAACTTCTGAGAGAGGGAATGATGAGGTAATCACAACATCCCCAGTGCAAATGGAACCAGCAAACCATTGCACTATTCTGCCTTGAATGTCACCATGAACCACAACTGTGAGATGGAGGGGAGTGGAGACCACAGCGGGGGGCAAAATGCGCTAAATGAACTGAACCCTTTTCAAAAGAAGATTTCTTACAAATTCCAATAAGTTACCATCTTCTTCTAAGGGAAGCAATTACAAAAATCAGAATCTTGGATGGGGGGCTATCACAAAGGTATGTCTTAACATATTGTTGAAGCATCAGTAAAGGATGGCTCAAAGTGTTGGAATGGTGTCCAATACAGATGGCTCAAAGAATAGCACATGTAATATGAGACTTGGGGAGGAGAGAGCAGTGTTTGTCAAAATAATCATTTGTTCCTGGTAAGATTCTAAATAAGAATTACTATGATTATATTTTGGGGAGAAAATGTTCTGTGAAATTGCATTTAAAAACACAAAAATATTTTTATGCTCTTGATTTTAATTTTTTTTTTTTAAAATAAAGAAATTATAGTCTTACTGCAAATGGTTACAAACTGTATCTTTTATGAAGAAGAATATTTTTCTATCATAGAGAAGGAGGAGTTGACCATTTTGTTCGTAATAATTTTTTTAATTTTTTTACATTCAGTAAGTAAATATATAATATTTTGGAGCTGTAAAGTTTTTATAGAAAAGACACAGAGAGGCAACCATACAGAGGTGAAAAAGTGACTGTTGTTTGAGAATTTGACATCTATCAGTGAATTTCCAAATGAATTTCATTAAGAAAATATGTTAAAACTTAAATGTATTTCAATGATATCAGATTAATAATTTTAATGTTTTTTTCTGTTGTTCTATGTATCAGAAACTGCAATTTTTTTCACAATTCTGAAAACCTTTCCATTTATTAATTTCTTATTGTGTCTGATCAAAGTAATATTGTATAATGCAAGTAAGAATAATTAGTACAATAACTTGTATTGCAAATACAAATTACAATATGAGTAATTAATAATAAAATTGGTAACATTGTTACCTTATCATTTTGAATCATGAACTACCTTTAAAAGGAACCCAAAGGGTTTATGGCTGCTCTAGTTTTACTTAAAAAGGAAATATAAAAATTATTTGTCGGATGTTGTGAGTAAATATATTCATTTAGCTCTAAACTCATGATGGCACTATGACCATCCATCTTCAATCCACACTTCTAAATATATTACAGTATTTTTTATAGTCTCTCATGATGATGCCAAATGCTTAGATGAAGTGCTTTTCTTTCATTTGACCATGTGTGATACTGGTGTGTACTTTTGATCCCACCACTATAACCTACTATAAAGAAAGTTGTATTGTTTTTTTCTTTTGTTTTATGTATCAGTAACTGCATTTCTTCGCAATTCTGAAAACCTTTCCATTTATTAATTTCTTATTTTGTGCCTGATCAAAGAAATATTGTATAATGCGAGTAACAATAATTGTTACAATAACTTACAAAAACAAATTAAAATAGGTTTAATTAATAATAAAAGTGATAATACTGTAACCTCATCATTTTGTATCATGAACTACTTTTAAAAGGAACCCAACAGGTTAATGGGTTGTCTAGTGTTCTAATATGAGCCTTACACATCCATTTTTACTGTAAGCTTTCCAGGGATATTTTTGAGGATCCTGAATTTTTTATTCAGAATAGAAATACCAAGCTCAGTAAACATACCAATTAGAAGGGAGAAAAGCATTAGGTACAGTAAGATGCCCTTAGTAAATAGCTTCCTTAATGAGTGAAACAACCTTGACCAATGGTCATGTGGTAAGTAACAAAAAGAAATGGATAAAGCTTATCTACCAGTTAGTGTCTACAGTTACCAGCAGGTGTAAGCAAAAATGCAGCTTCCAAACCAACACACACACACACACACACACACACACACACAAAAGACTTGCAAAAATATTTCAAATAATATTCTAAAGAGTGAAACAAGAAAGGTTCTGGTTTCAGTCTCTAGAATATTATCAGTAAGCTCGAAGGACAGCATTTAAGTAAGATTTAAAGTCAGCATTTCTGAGTACAGCATTTAAGTAAGATCTAAGTACAGCATTTAAGTAAGATTTAAGTATAGCATTTAAGTAAGATTTAAGTACAGCATTTGAGTAAGATTTAAGGACAGTATTTTAAGTAAGATTTAAAGACAGCATTTCTAAGGACAGTATTTAACTAAAATTTAAGGAAAGTATTTAAGTAAGATTTAAAGACAGCATTTCTAAGTACAGTATTTAAGTAAGATATAAAGTCAGCATTTCTAAGGACAGTATTTAAGTAAGATTTAAGGAAAGTATTTAAGTAAGATTTAAAGACGGCATTTCTAAGGACAGCATTTAAGTAAGATTTAAAGACAGCATTTCTAAGTACAGTATTTAAGTAAGATCTAAGTACAGCATTTAAGTAAGATTTAAGGACAGTATTTAAGTAAGATTTAAAGACAGCATTTCTAAGGACAGCATTTAAGTAAGATTTAAAGACAGCATGTCTAAGTACAGTATTTAAGTAAGATATAAAGTCAGCATTTCTAAGGACAGTATTTAAGTAAGATTTAAGGAAAGTATTTAAGTAAGATTTAAAGACGGCATTTCTAAGGACAGCATTTAAGTAAGATTTAAAGACAGCATTTCTAAGTACAGTATTTAAGTAAGATTTAAATACAGCATTTAAGTAAGATTTAAGGACAGTATTTAAGTAAGATTTAAAGACAGCATTTCTAAGTATAGCATTTAAGTAAGATTTAAAGACAGCATGTCTAAGTACAGTATTTAAGTAAGATTTAAATACAGCATTTCTAAGTACAACATTTAAGTAAGATTTAAGTACAGCATTTAAGTAAGATTTAAGGACAGCATTACTAAGTACAGCATTGAAGTAAGATCTAAGTAGAACATTTAAATAAGATTTAAATACAGCATCTATAATTTAAGGACAGCATTTGTCAATCTCATTACTCCTCCCTGACACAAAAAGGTTTAATATCTTTCATTCTTCTTGAACTTCTACAACCTTTTTCCTCCTCTTCCTCTTGAGGTTTATGTCCTGTTCTTTTTAATGGCGATCTTGGTCTCATTTCATCTTCTTCCCTGTTTGAGTCACTCTCACTATCATCTATAGACCCGTCTATTACATTATACTGATCTGAAGAACTGATCTTTCTTCATCAAGATCTTCATCCATCACAGCATCTTCCTCTTCAATTCTTGGTCTCATTTGGTCAGAATGAACCATTAGGCTTTTTCCTTTCTTTGATATAATGGCCATGTTATGTCCCCTTTGCATGATGATATTAGCTCTCTCAGGACTTGCTATTTTATCTTTTCATTTGTCGAGAAAGACATTGTTAATGGAGATCTTGTCTTCCCATTAATGCAGATGGACTTTACAATCTGTTTGCATGCGGAATTGTCCTATAACTAAGCAGTAACCTTGGTAACATCTATAGTATCTCTACTTGGGGAAAATGCCTTCAATGCCATTTTCACTATCTGCACTATTCTTTCTGTAATCCCATTAGATTGTGTGTGATATGGCAGCGTTTGGAAAGGAAAGCAGCCTTTCTGGCTCAACCAGTTCCATAAATCTTAATCAGAAAATTTTGGTTTATTGTCTGATACCAATATTTTAGGGACCTCATTTCTAGAAAATATCAATCTTAATATTTGTTTTATTGTAGTCATTTTTCTATCTTTAACGACTTCAGGCTATCCAAAAAAGGAGTTTACTAAAATTAGAAATAGCTCCATGCCATTAATGCATGCATGGTCCATGTAAACAGGAAACCATGTTTCCGTTTCTTTAGGCCATGATTGTAGTCTCCTTTGTCGAAAATACTTTATTTCAGCACATTTTGTATTTATATACATATCTTTCTATATTGCAATAATACCCCAGCCACCATGCCTCCAATTTTAATCTCCCCTGTGTAGCCGTTATCCCACAATGCCCATCATGTATACTTTTTAAAATATCTTTTCTTACTGTTTCTGGTGGTACTATCACATCTCCATTGGATATAACACCATTCTCTATCATTAATTTATGCCTTATTTCTTTATAAGGTCTTTCAACTTTGGACCAATTACTCCATCTGTTTCTTATTCTCTCTGCAATCTTGCTCAATATCAGATCATGTAGAGTTTCGAATACCAATCTTTGTAGAGATAATATATCAGTTTCAACGCAATATATTTTTTTATCTGGGATTTCCATTTTTTCTTTTTGATTCTTATTAAATTGTAACTTTGACAGGGTATCAACATGTGGTATTGCATTTCCTTTTGTATACTCAATGTCATAATCATATGTCATTAATTTTATTGATCATTTTTAGAATTCTGGAGGAATAAATTTTTGGTAGCTCCTTTTTAGGGTTAAAAATAAACCCTTAGAGGTCTATGGTCCGACTTTAACAGGAACTTCTTACCTAATAAAAATTGTCAAACTCTGTCTCTGATCCAGACAATGACCATGCCTCTTTTTCAATATTTGAATAATTTATTTCTGCTGCTGACAATCTTCTTGAAACGTACATCATTGGATGGCCTTCTTGCAATAAAATTGCTGGCACAGCTTGCTAACTCGCATCCATAGTTAACATGACCAAAGATTTTTACAATGTTTTTTTTTTCTGTGAGTATCCTTTTTAAATCCTCAAATGTTAAGTTTTGCTTTTGAGTCCATTTCAAGTAACGATTCTTTCATTCAGGAAATGGTTCTAATAGTCGCTGTATTTTGGTAGGTATCTATTATAAAAACAACCAATCCTAAAAAGGATCCTAATTCTTTTTTATTAGTAGGTATAGAAAACTCTGAATTTTTTCTTAATTAACTTTAGATCTGATACAATACCATCTTTTGAGATTCGATAACCTAAATATGACATTGTATAACAACCAAATTCAAATTTGTCTGTGTTTATTATCATACCAACATTTTTTTAACTTGTTTAACACACGTTCTATTTTTGTTTTAATTTGTTTTTATTTGTGGCACCAAGGCAAATATCATCTTGATAAATAATCATGTTATTAATTTCGTCAGTTAATACATTTTCGATTGCTCTCTGAAAAGTGGCACTTGCTGTTTTCACTCCAAAAGGCATTCTTGTCCATGTTAATAATCCTATGGGGGTGTTTATTGTTGTAATTATCTGGAATTTATCATCAATCTTTTGTTGGAATGTCGAACTGAACCTTTATTTTGCTCACTGGAGTAGACTGTTCTAGTTCCACGTGCCGTGTTTAATGGATGTCAGTTGTCAGTTATCTCCTGTTAATTCCCCTCTCCAAGTTCTCCACTGACTTAACTGGGTATTGAACTGACACTCTTTGGTTCCTGTCACTGGATCTAACCAACGCCTTTATCCATTGTGCCATGTGCCCTCAAGGACACATGGCACAGTGGATAACGCTGTGATAAATACAGTGACAAAGATGAAGACAATAGTCCGAATAATATAAATAGTGTACATAATATCTCATCTCAGAAATATAGACAGATTCCAAAAACAATTCTTTGGATTTTTGTTTTTGCTTAAAACTAAACTTTCCATCCTGGTACTAATGATAAAAAGATATAAATATTTATTGATTTTAACTATCAGTAAAAGTAAAATATACAGATCATAATAACATCTCTAAGTATGATGTAAATTCATTTTACTTGTGTAAAAAAACAAAAAATGAAATTCTACTCAGTTTTCAAACTTTCCATAAAGTTTGCCAGTTTAAAGTCTGTTTCAGTTCAAAATAAAATTTTTATTTTTAATTTCTTTTTAAACATCGTTAATTCACCAATTTAATATTATAAATTATTAATTTAATGATTATAATCAAAATTATGTAATATAAACACAAAATGAATTCATGTTATTGTTCTACCGAGCTCTCTTTTAAGACAATTTTTATTTTTTTTTTTTAAGTGTTGCTTGCATTTAAAAACCTAGAAGATAAATTTAAATTTTATATTAAAAATTTAAATTTTCATTTATTCTTAATTAGAAATTAAAAATAAAATTCCATATAAGGAGTTCTGATCAGCACTTATCCAAAGAAAAATATGATGGTGGTAATAGGCATTTATGTTTCCTTTGGCGAGAATTATATAAAATAGGAAGTTACTTTTCAATCACCCTGTGTATTACATTAAAAAATATAAAAAGTGATAATAATGCTTTTCAGTAGTGGAATTCAAATAAAAATGAATTTCCCATTATGGCACTTTTAGTCAGGAAATATCTATCAACACCTTCCTCTTCTGTTGAAAGTGAATGGTTATTTAGTAGTGGAGGCAACATTTACTTACCAAAAAGAAATCGGTTGAAAGGTGAAACATTATAATTTAAGAATTTTAGGACTTAAATATGAGTAGCTAGGTACTTAAGTGATTTACTTAAAGACATTGTTCTTTTTATTGTTTAAACTCTTACCTAATTTTTTAAATAAAAAGGATATCTAACTTTATTTCATAAGCTTTTGTATTCATTTTTCTACTAAATGTTTTATTAATAAATGTACTTTGTTCATTAAGTTACCAAAACTAACTGTAGGGCCTGAAAATAATGAATTTCAATCATTGTATATATCAGAATCATATCAGAATTGGAAATTTAGAACAATATCAGGAATTGTATTGGAATCAGTAAAAATATTGGTATCGTTCCATCACTAATAAATGCTATTTTTAGTGTTAGCATGTCTGCTTTTTTCTTCAACAATGAAATTAACAACAACCGAACTAGATTTAAAAGTCCTACTGAGGAAAAATGTACCTCCTGAACCTGTCTACATTTTTTCCATCAGAGAAACGGCTTTTATAGCCGAAACATGTCACTACGAATTTGGCTACAGGAGACCACCATGTTGAAGCAACAGGAATGTTAACTCAAACACGCGTGTACACACTAAAAATAATTTTTATAGTACAGTGTAACCCGGATATAAGAGAGTTGTCGGGACCGGAGAATAAGTCTCTTATATCCGGGTTTTGTCTATTTTGTTTAGGTAAGTATGGCTCTAATTTGGGACCAGAGAAGATCTCTCTTATATCCGGGTTTATCTTATATCCGGGTCTCTTATATCCGGGTTACACTGTAATAAGAAATAATATCAGATTAAAAAATTAATTTAAAAATAGTGGCAGAGCTTATGTTTTATGTATGAAAATGAAGCTGATGGATATAGATTGGAAGAAATCCCAACAAGAGATGCTCACTCCTTAAGTAGTAATTGAGCCTTGCTTTATTATAATGGTTTCCCATGTCTAAATTAGTAAATGCAATACAGGTTTGAATAAGAATATAGATTCAGTTCTTGACGGGAGCCACCTTCTTTGTAGTAGGACTTCTCAATCTAGGCTGGTTGATAATAATTTCACTGTTTAAAAAAAAATAATAAAAGGTAATGTGGATGTCAACACAAACATTTGTGCCCACTAAAAGTAACATTTATAATAAAAAAAAAAAATATATATATCAATAGACATGTCTGTAAATCCTTATAGTAAATTTCTTCTGGTGTTGAACAAGCTGTTTGATGCCTGGTACTAACTTGTAAAAGATCTTGCTAAAACTGTTTGTAATGTTTCAAGTACTTTCAACTTGTCATTTTCAAGGAAAGACCGGTAAAGGTCAAGAACTAGACAGTAGAGCAGCTACGTTGTTAAGGGTGTGGGGTTTGAAATGAATGTTGGCTTCACATGCTATACTGGTGGAATTGATTTAATCATCACATCTCCAAAATGAAAATGGGTGCTGAAAATTTTTCAGTCCGACCTATTTCCCAATACCTGACCAAAGAATCAATGTCAGAATTATTTTTTGGAAAGACTCCTTGGCCAAGCAAAGAAGTTTCTAGCAACTCTTCATATATGGTTAAAATTTATTTATGGGAGAAGGAAGAATGCTCAATTTGTAGATATAGTATGGACATAGAAATCAACAATGAAAGTGACTGGATGTTTCACATCAGATCATAAGGTACTCCTTTTCATATGGGTTCTATGTAAAAGTCTCTTATGGGGAAAGAGAAGGGAGAAATTAGTTTTTGCTATGTCTTTTTTTTTAAACGTTAACATTTGTTCATAGCCCTGAGCTTATATTTGCTTACTTTATTTATTATTTTATTTTGTTTTATTTAATTATACTAGACATACACATGAAAATTTCACAGTTTTCCTATTTAATATTCTGATGGATCTTAATTCTTAAATTGACTAAGCACATAGTAAGTTCTATGGCAATAAAGTATCCATAGAAATTCCCTATCACGCTGTTAAATATTTGAGCTTAACAACTTTAATGAAATATTGCAATAACAATCATAAATATGAATGCTGGTTGTCATTTTAAGAAGTGGGTACAAATGAAAAGATTTGAAATTGACAACTTTTTCCATTTCACTGAAACAGACGTTAAACACTTCTATCTTCCTTTTTTTTTTTCTTTCTTTTCTTCGTGTTCTCAGTGAACCCAAGTAGAGTCTTTTATATGTGTTTTGTTTATCAAGACAGAGCAGTTTATTATTTATGAGATATTGACAGGAGATATTAAACACTTTTATCTGCCCTTCTTTCTTTCTTTTTCTCACTGAAACCAAGTAGTGTCTTTTCCCCTCTTTCCACATGATCAAAATTGAATAGTCCATTATTTATGAGGTATTGGCAGGACATAATGGTCATGCAAATTAATGAAGGAAGGGACAAGCACAATTATAATAGGATTTTTATTTACTTATTGTTTGTATTCTTTCTTTAGCTCTAAAGTTTTTTTTGTTTTTCTTTTTAAAGAGAATTTATTCATTTTAGGTTATGTATATCAGCTGTTTAGTCTTTGGAGTTGTGATATGGTTGTAAGGAGCATAAAAGAAATTTATTTCCATGTCTGTATTTAGAAATGAGCACTAAGCTATTTTAGAGTTTATAATTTTCTGGCAATATCATAGCAATAATCACCTTTCCACACTGTTTTCATATATTTTATTACTGCATTTAAGTAATCCATAATCTGTAAAAGACATTTTACTCAGAAGAGAATATTTTTTTCCATTAAATTTGATGATATTTAAATTGATAGTGTAGCAGGAAAGCAATCATGAAATCCAGATGTTTTTTTTTCCTTTCACATACTCCCATACATTATATCAATCAAGTCATACTACTAATGATACCTGTACCATTTAAACATGGTTGAGTCATTCATGACTAAACCAGTTCCTTCATCAGGTGTTTCTGGCAAGGAAGCTGGCCTTTAAACAAAATTAAAACCAAGACCTGTCAAAGGGCAGATCAACCTTCTTGTAAGGTCAATGGCCAGTGAGAACAACAGGATGGACTGAGTTAAATAGCTATGAATGCAGCCAGTGCAATGACAACACAGCATCACTGGGTAAAGAGCTTTTTAGACTGAAGTCAAATGGCCATGGAATCATTGGTTACATGAGCCTTTAAATTGGAGAGCATCAGCTGTAGTTTGGCTTGGAGAGGGATGGGCTCTGACAGGTCTACCTGTCCAAGACACACTACATTCAAATGAATACTTCTCTGACTTTCGTCCCAGATATGTAGAGAAAACAGGTCAGATGCTCGGCTGCACAATCACCCTTAAACCACACCCAGTCAAGGAACTAAAGATATTGATGATGACTATCTGTAAATTCAGAGTTTTTTCTAGCTGCTGGGCCTTCTCCCTCAATCAAGCATGCCACTCCGATATAGGCCTTGCTAAGCATCCAAGGACCTGCAACACATGTGGAAGATTCTCTCAATTATTTGTTTGAGAAGTCAAGTCATAATAATGATAATGGTGTGAATAGCTTTGGTGACATCTCAGTAGAGCTACTAACTTATTTGAATTTATTCATAAAAGGTTTTAATTGGCTGTAGAGAAAGGATTTTTAAAAATATGGGTTTTCAATGGTGCATTTTGATTGGCTGGAAAATTGGTGGAGAAGGCAACAGGAAACCACTCCACTATCTTTCCCAAGAATGCATGACAATTCACAAATAATAAAGAAAAAAATCTATGCTGACTCATGATGTCCAGAGAGAAGGAAAACTGAAGATTGCAACAGGAAACCACTCCACTATTAATCACATATTCATGAGACAAGGCAAGCTTTCAAGTCATAGGTCACTGATTGTTGTTTGACCCATAGAGAGATAAGCTACACCTCTCCAGCTTCCAACCCAGATATGTGGAGGGAACTCTGTAACCAAAGCAAGCCTTCATGTTGGAGGATATTGGCTGTGGCTTGACCTGGAGAGCGATGGTCTCTACCAGGTCTACTTGTCCAAGACATACCATGCACAAATGAATACTTCTCTGGCTTTCAACCAAGATATATTGAGGGAACTTGTCAGGTGCTCAGATGCACACCCACCTTGCGACTAAACACGGTCATGGGAATGATGATGATGACTTCCATATTATTGCCTTTTCTGGAGGCCTGATCATCCAGAATGAGAAACCTGCAGTGATAAAATTTCTTCCAAGAATTTTCATCAGTTTTTTTTCAGAGAAAAGAATTAAAACAAAGAAAATCAAAAACATACTCGTTGACCCGCTGACACTGTTCAAAACGACGAGTCATGGTAAGGACCTCAAGTAAATATTCCTCTCCTTCAGGCGTAAAAATTCCACCAGGTAATTTCAATATAAATTTCTGGAATAAAACAAAACAACGAGCTTTAGTAGATGACAACAATAACAATGAAGATAATTTTAAGAAACTTGCCGTCATTTAATCCCATAACAATAAGCCACAGAGACATCAAGAACAGATAATCCATACACAACATACAAAGAGCAGAAATTTGTTAAAAGAAATTTTACATCAAGATCTCTGTAAAATTCAATACATTTCTATAGGAAAAATCATTAATAATACATTAACACTACATTGATGTCCTAAGAAGCCCTTTAGTGTCATGTAACAGTTCATTGGAGGTTTTAGCTTATGACTGAAACAGACGTAATTATCCAGTTGTAGTTCAGCAAACAAGAGAAATAAGAACATAAATGTTATCACTACGGATGTATCACATCCCTGTTGGGGACATTACAATCAAGACATTTTCTATTTGTTCCTTCCATGCATAACAAAGCAGATACTGAATCAGTTGAAATTTCTGGGAAGTATAATGAAGAAAGGAGGCTTGAAGAATCTGAAACTCACAGGACATATTGATGGTAAAAGGGGCAGAGGAAAGCAGTGATCCCTCATATCCTGAAGGGTCACAGCATATACAAGGAGAATCCTTTAGAGTGAAGTTTTGATGAATTTGATAAATCCTACCCAAGATATCATAATTTCATTATTATTAGCTGTAATAGCTCTACTACTGATACGAGCAGGTCAAGATTATGTAAGTGGTGGTGACGGTAAATAAATCAAAATTCCAAGCATAACGAAGCAAATACTGAATCAGGTTTGTTAAAATTCTTTGTATGTTTGAGAAAAATCACTCCATGCAGAAAGTTTGGGTGGGGTATAAAATATGGCAGGAATGGAAAGAAACTATTTGAGACAGAAGTGACTCTGGACAGATTAAATTTCAAAATGCTGGAATGTACCAACTCTCACTTTTACCCAGGAGGAAAATATAAAAGACTTTTACCCAGGAGGAATATATGAAAACGGAGTGTGAGATAAAAAATAAAATAAAAAAACAAAATTAAAAAATCTAATTGCCTCCGTTAACAGCAACCATTTACTTTAATGAGTACTTTTACCTGGTCATTTGCAGAGATCAAATATAAGACTAGTTCCTGGAGATCAATTTTTCCCAGACAGCACCTTCCTAATGAACTAAAAGAGGTGAGGTCAGTGGGTACATAGAAAACAGCAGAAATATTCCAACAGAATTTTGGTCACTAAATATGTAGATAGGTTCTCATGGTTTTAAAGAAAAACAAAAAAAAAACTTGGGCCAATCTCAATTTTCTGGCAATCTCATTTTGTTGAAACATTTTTGATGAAACATTCAAGTAACTTTCATTTTTATTTTAACTCTTTGCTAAGTAACTAATTTCAGCATTTGGTACAATATATTTCTGTAAGAATATCAGCATGCAATAAATGGTTTGGTTTATTTTGTTTTACGGCATGTCAACCATAAGGGGTTATTTAATACCAACAAGATTTTTAGGATAAGTTCTTATGAAATGAATATGTATTTTTTGTAATAAATCAGTTTCATTGATGTATTTTTGTAAGGAGGGTTTTTGTCAAGTGTAAAATGTATTGCTAGTAATATTTTTTTTTTCAAAAAACATATTGCTGGTATTTTTACTATAAAATCTACTTTTATACTTGCATAGTGTTTTGATCCCAATTTGGGGCTTAACTATTTGCCCATAGCTGGGACCCAAACAGGTTCTACCACCCGGGGTCAGGGTGAACCTGGGAACAACAGCGATTAAGAGGTGGTTCCACACTCCTCAAAACCTCCCGATCAGAGGCCTTGCTGCAAGATGTAGTTTATCATCGTAACCAGGACGGCAATAAATGTGTACGGAATGATATTAAATTAGAAAGTCCTGTCACATCTTAGACTTTTTCCAAGAGTATTTTCGTATAAGTGAATGTAACAGACTCAACAGGAATTCAAACTTGGCTCTCTGATTTCTCGTCCTAAGTTAATATCCATGACATCACACCACACCACACCTTCAAAAAATATTTTATTTTTTTAAATAGAACAATGAAAAGCTTATTTACCTTGACTACAGATGCCAAAGTATAAAAGTTGTAATTGGCAAATACCACAGGTTTTCCTTCTTGTAAACGTTTAACAATACGCCGTGTGTCGTTCGGGTTGCCCGGCCTTCGAAATAAATCAGTTGTTGCGACCCCTTCTTTGGCTATATAGACTAGAAGCTCCTGAAAAGTATGAGAGAAATATTATTAAATATGACATAACACAATGGTGGAACTAAATACAGTACTACTATGTATCATTCATAAGATAACAAGATAAGTTTAAAACTTAAAAAGTTTAAAACAAAAAAAGTACCTGTCTTCACTCTAGGTGATTGTTTTCTTTTTCTTTTTCTTTCATCAATTCACCCCGAAGCAAAGCAATAAAAGCTATTAAGTCAAAAGGGGTTACTGAGACTGAAAGAAACATAGAGGATAATGGTACTGCGCATAAATTTGTGAAGTCAGGTACCAAAGAGGAAAGTTCATCAGAACAATTGCCATGAAAATATTTTCAGAAAAAGCACAGAGAAGCTACATTATGGCAGTATGAAAGTGATTAAAGCCATGATGCCAGGTTTTAACAGATAATATTGCAGATTCTTCTTTGGATTTTAAAAATCTCTACATACATAGCAGAAGCATCAGACCAGATGTAGAGCAATGAAAATAATGAAATCCTAAGCTACATTTAAGATGTGGCAACACAGACAGCCTACTTCAAAACAATAAATCAGAACATACTTTCCTTATATAATGAATCACAGGAAGTGATGAAATACTTTTAACCCTCCATTAGTACTGTGAGGTGTTTGAACAGTCTACAAAATGTTGTTCTTAAGTATTTAGAAAATGGCAAGTCAAATTTCCAGGATTAGTCACATAGCTTTCCAAATATTTCTGCCAATGAAATTTTGGTTTTAGTTAAAAGATTTATATGAATTAAAAGCCATTTTATTTGTTTAGGGGTGCAAAAGTATCTTGTAGTACTAACAGAGTGATTTTTCTATTTTTTTCAGATTTTGAGATACACCTTTTAACTTGGTTTAATAATACAATAATAAGCAAGAATATAGGTTTTGAAGTAGTTAAGAACATAGGCGATTA
This sequence comes from Acanthosepion esculentum, assembly GCA_964036315.1. Lineage (NCBI taxonomy): Eukaryota > Metazoa > Mollusca > Cephalopoda > Sepiida > Sepiidae > Acanthosepion > Acanthosepion esculentum. The sequence goes on along the minus strand of OZ038490.1, from coordinate 6,892,073 downwards.
TGACTCTCCACAGATTCTTTTTCTTTTTATCTGTAAATTGCTATGTTTTCCATTACATTTTCCACAATTTGTAATTCAGAGTGTTCCTTCTCTCAGTGTGGTTGTTATGCAAGGCAAGAAAGCTCAAGTTTACCTTGTTATTTAATCCATAGTTGGGAGAAAAAGAGATGGATTCATGCCTTTCCTAAGGACATTAGCACAAAAGGGGAACAACAAACTAGACCAGAATTTCAACAGCTCACGAATTTGACTTTCTGTATCAATATCCATTACACTAACCTGCACAAGTTGTTAGTTTTGTATATAACTTGTAATTTTCCATCAATATAGCCTGGGAAAATAATATATAAATATTTATATATCAAGAACATTTTTGGGGAAGACTATGAGTGGAAAAAGGTTTGTGCAATGTGCTTTGTCCTTTAGGACAACATCGGATTAAAGTTATTTTATGTTGATATGACTACACATGTGCACGAAGGAGAGGGGACATTGAAAATTTTAAATTTAAATTTTTTTTAAATTTAAATTAAAAATCTTCAGTGTTCCTTTTCCTTTGAGCACAAGAGTAGTCACATTATCAATATAACTTCTTTATATCCCCTTATGGCCACACATGATTTACAATAAGAACATTTTAATATTGGCTTTTAGAATCAATTTTTCAAACTAAAACCTAGTTTTTTGTTTGTTTGTTTTTTCATTTTTATTCATCCTATAAAAACCAGAACGAACACTCAATATATAACAAGAAAATTAAGAACTGAATGATATATTTATAACATTTTAAATGGAATGTTTCAAAACTACACATTATTAACATTGTGATAATGTCCAACAGTACTAATGGAACATTAACTGATGATAAATTAGAACATGTTTTCCTTATATAAGGAATCACAAGAAGTGATGAAATACTTTTAACAGTGACTCATACTGAAAAAAAAAATATCAAAAAAAAAGAAAAGAAAAAACATAAGACCTTAATCCTGGTAGTGAAAATACATTTGTTTAATCTCTTGTCTTTGAAACCAATTATACATAATGCTTTTTTATATTTCCTCATCACTCCAATATCAGTGTCAGAATGATGAAAATGTATATCTTATTCAGTTTTGTATTGAAAAACATTTCCTTAAGAGATCTTAAAAAGTGAATCCCCCTTTTTGTCAGACAAACATTCAAATAAGTGGGCCAATTCTCAAAAACAAGTTGCCATTTACCAAAGCAATAATATTAAATATACATTTTTATATCTCAATTTCATAACAAGTTTGTGTTTTTTTTTAAAACTAACTTTCAATGTACATGACAATATGACTGTGGAAATTTCACAGTAATAAAGTTTCAAAACTAAAATCAAATAATTTTCCATTTAAAGCAGTTTGTTAGATGAAGCATGATTATTTTTGTGAGGGAAGAAGAGAGAACAAGTATAAACTAATTTGAATGATTATTTCTTTAAAAAAGCTACAACTATTACAAGTGAAAAACTAAGTATCTTTGGTCATGTAACTTTTTATGGTAATGATTGCTAAAATCAGAAACACTTTCAAACTTACCACAAATGGATGGGGTAGGTAGCCATGTTTCAATGCAACTGAAAGGGGAACACCAAATTTAAGTCTGCAAAGAAATAAGAAAGTAACTTAAAATTAGGCTTTTTCATTTACATACAAGACTCAAAAACAGAAATCAATGACCCCAATTTTAAAACTGAGTCATTCTTTAAAAAATTCAATAAATGATTCACAATAGAAAAAAAATTGTTAATGGACACAGAGATCCAAGCCAAGTATATTAACCTTATTTACATTATTTACTTCATTATCACAACATTATGTCTGCTCTGGTCTCTGGCCTTCATCAGGTACTTGTCAATCTGGGTAACCTTCAAGGAATTTCAAACTGAACCTTTTATTTAATCTACAGATTGTTCTTGTTCCGCCGTCCATGTCTAGAGGTATCTTGTCTAGTTCTTATTTTAGTACTGCTATCCCATTTCCACTGAGTCCAAGTCTTCACTGCCTGGCCGAGGGATTAAACTATATCACTAAATTCACAAATCAATGCTTTATCCCAGTAGGCAGTTCTAATAGAGATTTCAATCCTTTGGCTAGGCAGTACAAACTTGGATTCAATGGACAAGGTTCTGTTTACAAACAATGGTCATTAAGGGGTCATAAACTCTAACCTCTAACCTCTCAATGACATTTATAAGTCATCATAAAAACATATTAGGTTGAGTCATAAATAATTTCCGTTTTTGTGAACGAATTGTAATGACAAATATATCATCCTAACTATTAATCATATGTGGCAGTTAAATGGAGTACACTAACATATAATAGATAGATAGATAGATAGATACAAACAGACTCAGATAGATAGATAGATAGATACGAACAGACTCAGATAGATAGATAGATAGATAGATAGATAGATACGAACAGACTCAGATAGATAGATAGATAGATACGAACAGACTCAGATAGATAGATAGATAGATAAATAGATACGAACAGACTCAGATAGATAGATAGATAGATAGATAGATACAAACAGACTCAGATAGATAGATAGATAGATAGATACGAACAGACTCAGATAGATAGATAGATAGATACGAACAGACTCAGATAGATAGATAGATAGATAGATACGAACAGACTCAGATAGATAGATAGATAGATAGATACGAACAGACTCAGATAGATAGATAGATAGATAGATAGATAGATAGATACGAACAGACTCAGATAGATAGATAGATAGATAGATACGAACAGACTCAGATAGATAGATAGATAGATAGATAGATACGAACAGACTCAGATAGATAGATAGATAGATAGATAGATACGAACAGACTCAGATAGATAGATAGATAGATAGATAGATAGATAGATAGATACGAACAGACTCAGATAGATAGATAGATAGATAGATAGATAGATACGAACAGACTCAGATAGATAGATAGATAGATAGATACGAACAGACTCAGATAGATAGATAGATAGATAGATAGATAGATACGAACAGACTCAGATAGATAGATAGATAGATAGATAGATAGATACGAACAGACTCAGATAGATAGATAGATAGATAGATAGATACGAACAGACTCAGATAGATAGATAGATAGATAGATAGATAGATAGATACGAACAGACTCAGATAGATAGATAGATAGATAGATAGATAGATAGATAGATAGATAGATAGATACGAACAGACTCAGATAGATAGATAGATAGATAGATAGATACGAACAGACTCAGATAGATAGATAGATAGATAGATAGATAGATAGATAGATACGAACAGACTCAGATAGATAGATAGATAGATAGATACGAACAGACTCAGATAGATAGATAGATAGATAGATAGATAGATAAGGTTGAGTCATAAGTTATTTCCACTTTGGAGGAACCAACTATAGTGACGAATGGATCATCCTAACTACTAATCATACGTGGCCATTAAGAATAAATTTGGAGTACACTAACATACCTCAGTTTTTGCAAGGCAATAGTAGCATACACAGTGGATTAAAGAATATATTTCTTGACCTCACTAATGGACGGATTGAAAGTGCATTTACATCACAATGTTATGGGGGTTCAAGCTAAGGAATAACACTATGGTGACATCTAAAAAAAAAAAAAAATGTAGCATTTTTTTTAATATCAATAATCACCCAATACAAGGCTCAAGAGCCACTCAAGGTAGGATCACAGTGTGGTGTTGTTTGACCATAAGAAAAAGCAAGAAGTGAAGTTCATGGGGTTATGCAAGAAAGATATGTGTTAACCCTAGACTTGAAGAGGTCAAGATTGGGAAAACATCCGGCCAGGAGTCTGTTCCACAAAGTATCAGTTCTAAGGAAGAAGATATCTGAGTGGAACTTCCTCCTTACTAATGGAATACAAAAGGAATAATGATGATTCGTCCTTGTGTACATGGCATTTTATATGCTAATCATTATCATATTTTATATACTAATCATTACTAGTCATTTTATATACTAATTTTCATCCAATACAAGGCTCAAGTGCCAATCAATGTAGAGGGTTACTGTGTGGTGCTGTATGAGGCTAAGAAAAAGCAAGAAGCAAAATTCATGATGTCATGCAGGAAAGATAACAGTTAACCCTAAATCTGAAGAGGTCAAGATTGTGGTGATTGAAAAAACATACTGCCAGGCGTCTGTTCCACAAAGCAACAGTTCTAAGGAAGAAGATATCTGAGTGGAACTTCCTCCTTACTAATGGAATACAAAAGAAATAAGGATGATCCGTCCCTGTGTACATGGTATAGTAAGTCATTTTATATACTAATTTTCATCCATTACAAGACTCAAGAGCCACACAATATAGAGGGTTACTGTATGGTGTTGTATGAGTGTAAGAAAAGGCAAGAAGTGAACTTCATGGGGTTTTGCAGGAAAGATAACAGTTAACATGAAGAGGTCAAAATTGTAGTGAATGGGAAAACATCCTGTCAGGAGTGTGTTCCACAAAGCAGCAGTTCTTGGGGGAGAAGCCATCCGAGTGGAACTTACTTCTTATCAGGATGATTTATGACTAATAAATTAAAACTGACTGGCCAATACAAAATTAGAGGGTGCCCCTAAAGTCTGGACATAGCCAAAAATGCATATTTTTAAGAAATGAAATTTTCAACATTTTATTGAATTGGGATATTAACAAATAATCATCTTCAGTATGATTTCCATCATTTGTGATGCAACTGTTGATGTGCTTTGTACAATTCACATGAACTTGATGCAATGAGTCCATATCAATTTTAGCACATTCGATCTTTATGCATTCTGTGATTTTCATTGAGTTCACCTTCTCCTTTAGCATATGCCAGAAAAAGAACTCAATTCTTGCTTCCTTTGACAAAACCATGTTTAACCCCTTTCCTAGCATAGACGTGTATATACATTTTTACTGTAAGTGTCTTTTACAGATACAGATGAATAAATATGTCCAAAACAGAATGTTCAAAAACCAGCTACAGGCATGTTTATACCTCAATCTGATTCTTTTAAACACCCTTCTGAGCTTTAAATGAGTCCAATTATCAACTCATGTCTGGTAGAGGTGTTAGACACCGCTTGGGTACTTCAAGGTGCTTCAGTCTCTTAGTTACTATATTAAAAACAAATAAAATAATTCATTTGAAAATGAAATGTTTTTCCAAAAAAAATTGGCAAGGAAGGGGTTAATCTGTGGAGGTAAAAAAAAATATAGTTAATGAGATTTCCTGTGTCCAGACTTTAGGGAGGGACACCTTGTAGTTTGCAAAGTTTTATTTGAGAGAAACATCATTGGAAGATGAACTCAGATGGGGAGATTCACTGGAATTTGATGATGAAGCTCTAAGGTCATTGGTAGAAAGCAATCCATGGCAAAGGATTTGAAAATTAGCAAAAATATTAAACACATCACAATCTGCCATATATCAATACTATATAGGAAATAATGGTGAATATATAACTGCATAAAATATAATTGTACTTTATTTTCTGAAGAATAAAATTTATAAAAAAAAGCAAGTTATTTATGATTCAACATAATAGTTTAGAATTATACACATATTCATTACTGCAATAAAAATCTAGAAAAAAACTTTAATTTTCAACAAAACATAGATATTTTTTAAATACCTCCCGATATTTAAATTGATTTCTTATCAAAGAGTTTAAGATGGGAATTTTCAAGTTGATTCAATAAACACATAGTCCAAATACATGATCTCTTATTAGGGTTTTATGTGGACAATGAATTAATTTCAACCCTACAACTCCTTTCCTATAGATGAAACACTGCCAACCACTTGCTACTCTATGGCTATTTCCATAGCAAATGTTCAAACAAACTACATTTCTTGGCAACACCAGTTCAGACATTCACAGCAAAGACCAACCATGTCACGTATACAAGGTGGAATCATTCTTAATCTCTTCGTATTTTAATGGTAAGGAAGTTCCACTCAGTTTCTTCTTAAGAACTGCTACTATGTGGAACATACTCCCAAGAGGATGCTTTCCCAATCACTACAATCTTAACCTCTTCAAGTCTCGGGTCAACAGGATAGATATCCTACATATCCACACTCTTTCCCTCCAATAATGTCCATAGAACAACCTCAATCAGTAAACCTCTACCTAGAATGGTTCTTGGGCTTTACATTGGATGAATATTTAGTAAAAATGAAAAAATGTATTCTTTGCTTGCATTTCCTCAGTAAATTGCTACAAAGACAGTGTGTATTCTGTTTTAAAGTACATTGAAAATGTTTGTTTTTTCTTTTTGAAAAAAAAAGGGGTACTATATCACTCTTCCCTTTATTTTTGTTCTAAGACCCATCAAAAGGAAGTAATGTTAAAAATTTGCCCCACCTAGTAACAACATCCTTAGTGATTGTAGCCAGGCTAAGATACAATGTATGCCAGTGTACAAGACCAAATTGTGTACAGAATACTGCAGACTGTTTACTTGTATCGTACACAAGTTTATAGTATAACATTTTCAGTGTAGTAGTGCTGATGTCTGGGGACAGAGAAGCAAGATTAAGTAAACATAAAAGATCTTGTTACAAAAAGCCAGGCTTGTGTGTGTGTGTGTGTGTGTGTGTGTGTGTGTGTGTGTGTGTGTGTGTGTACTCGCTCCCATCATAGATATTTAGGATTTAATCTCTTTATGTTGAAGGAAAGTGCGTGAACAGTGTATCTGAGCAAATAGGTATTTAGAACTTAAAATAATAATAATCCGCTTATCCCTTTACTCCCGCCAAACTATTTACCTATTATTATACTTATACCTGTATACATCTGAAGCAAATCTACTTGCTGTGCTGGTCACTAAGAACTTAATTATCTTATTTAATAGCGTATTGAACAAATCCACAATACAGATTAAAAAGAAAAAGAAAGGATACTAAAAGATCAAATGAACAAAAAAAGACAAAAAAATAAATCCCCCCATCCCTCCAGAAAAAATTCCACCCAAAATAAAACTAACTAAAAAAGCTAAGCAAAAAAATAAAAATTAAATAAAAATCTGTATAAATAAAAAATAATAAAAATAAAAAAAATTAGCTTAAAAAAATGAACTAAAACATCATATGAACAAAAGAAAAAAAATAACAACAATAAAATAGAACTAACTAAAATAAAAAAGCTAAACAGAAAACAAAAAAATAAATAATAAAACACTATATGAATAAAAAAATAATAAAAAACAAACAAACAAATGGACTAAAAGATCAAATAAACAAAAATAGAAAAAATATGAACGCACCATCGCTCCAAAAAAAAAAATATCACCAAAAAAATAAAACTAACCGAAAATTTTAAAAAAAGCTAAACAACAAAATAAAAAATAAATAATTAATAAAGAACTATATGAATAAAAACAAAATAAATGAAAAAAATTCAAACTTAAAAAAAAATTGACTTGAAATATGACTTTTCCACTTGGAAGATTGGTCAAATACATTCTTCCTACCTCTTAGATACTAATAAGCTTAGTCTTGAACCATGATCTATGTATTTGTAATCACAGTTCAATTGAATAATGGAAAACAAAGTTCTTCAGTAAATTATGAAAACAGAGAGAAAAAAAAATTTAATCGAACACAGGCATTGAAATGATTTGGTGTTACAATTAAGTTTTATTCATTTTCAGAAAGCATTCTTGAAAAATCTACAAACTACAAAAGCAAACCAGAAAATATCTAGCCATTTAAAAGTAACAAAAGAAAACAGTTTACATAGGGCAATGGAGACTGTGTCTATTCAAAATAATCCCTTTGGAACTGCATACACTTATCCTAGGGTCCCTTAGCGTTTTCTTTCATGGTCATCATCAGATGCCCTATCGTGTTATCTTTAATTTCGTCCACTGCGTGAAAACACCCTTCAGGTTTGAAAAAAGACAGAAATCAGGAGACAAATCTTAATATTGGGAGTGTGTGTGTATGTATGTGTCTCTATGAGACAGAGGACAAACTAAGAAAACTATTCAAAAAGAAAAAGAAAAAATAAACCTGCATATAATCATTGTGACTGCAACAATACACAAGCTCACAATCACATCTCACTGCTGACTGACCTGATCTGAGGAAGAAATAGAAATCGATTACACCCTGTTACTCCAGTAGGTCTAAAACTGTCCGAATGGTGAAAGAAAGGAAACTAAAGCAGTTTTTTCAATTAATTTGCACAAGAGTGTATATGGCACTGAATGCTGGACAATCTCCTTACAGATGAAGAAGAGACTTCAAGAAATAGAAATGTGGTTCTATAGAAGGATGCGGAAAATACCATGGACTGAACATGTGAACAAAGACAAAGTTTTATAAAAATGGAAACTAAAAGGACATTTATACTTATCAGAAAGAGCTAGCTGAAATTTTTCAGGCACATATTGAGGAAAGAGGGTTTTGAAAATTTGATACTCACAGGATAGAATGAAGGCAAGCAGATCTGAGGAAAACAATGCATAACCTACCTAGCAAGCTTCGGTAAATGGATGGTGGAACAAAAGTGATGGAGTGATAACAAATAGACAAAATTTATTAAGAGCTACAAAGGACAGGAGATTGTGGAGAGTCATAATCGCCAATGTCCTAAAGGGACATGGCACACAGAAGATTTCACCCATACTTAAAACTAAAATCTGGCTATTTTAAAGCTATTGGTTAGTTTGGCTCTAAATGCTGGACATGGAAAAGAAAAATGGTCTCCCACAATAGCTACTGAAGAAAGATCTATAATATTTACCAGCCTAATAAGATCAACAATGAGGAACTGTGTAAGACAAACAATAGAAAAATAACCTTGCTATTAAAACAGATAAAATTAACTTGAGATGGACCAAAAAGAAAGCTAGCTCAGAAGAAAACAAAAAAACGGTGATGACAGAACTTATAAAGATGTATTTCCCATTAAGTGAAACACTGACAGTGATAAAGTACAAAATAATGAATGGATTTGATTGTGACAATGAACAAATATAACATCTTTCATATCTGACATCAGTAATGAAAGAATGAGTAAGAATTAAACAATTTCTTGTTTTATTCCAAAACAAGTAAATGGCTTGTCTTTATCAGCCATAAAGAATGTAGTTCCCGTGCCCAAAGTATGCACTTCTATGGTAAGTAGGCTTGTGTGCAACTTACTCTTTTGCATCAAATATAAGTGTCATCTGCAATGGCCATGATAAGTATGAGCAATAAACAAACACCTGAGGACAATTAGACAAAAAAATTCTGAATAAAATCCAAAGAGTCCATAATGTTATCTCTCTTGACATGGCAACTCAACTTCAATCACTTTCCTACCACCATGATAGGGTTTTTATATAAATATATTTCTTGTCAATTGTAATTATGATCTTTCCCCCTTGGTAACTTAACAGCATGAACTTAAGTGTAATACAGGATCGGAAATGATGTCTCATTGATGAAATATCTAGATGTAACGTTTTCTTCTAATAGTTTCTTCTCTCACACTTCATGTCTCTGAAAGTCTCTTCAAGTTTCTTGCTTCCTGCCATCTATGTTCTTTAAAGATTTAAAGGCAATGTTCATCCCCATCTTCATTGTTAAATCCTGTTCTCTTATTGTCCTTTCTCCTCACTAACAACACATTTTCTTTCACTCTCCATAACCCTTGCATCTTAGTAGCATTATCACCTTACTTAGTGGGAAATGATTAAATAAAAATGAAAAAAACAAAAAAAAAACAGTAGTTCTCAGCATCCCAGGTCATGTTCCCCCTGCCACAGTACAAGGATTCCTCAATTTTGAATTATCATCTAATCATTTTTTACACCATTATGACTGATACTCTTTTGTATTAAATACAAGTGCCAACTGAAATAGTCATGCCAATGAGAATATAACAAAGATCTAAAGATTAGCGCAGAGACAAAAACAGCTAGAGCTCAGCACCCCACATCACATTCGGTCAATTATAATACAAGGTTTCTTCTATTTTGAATTCTCATCCCACCATTTTTACACCATTATGGCTGATACTCTTTGATACTAAATACAAGTGCAGACTGAAATCGTCATACCAATGAGAATATAACAGAGACCTAAAGAAGATTAGAGCAGAGAGAAAAGCATCTAGATCTCAACAACCAAGTCACAGAATGTGGTTATTTGTAACTATTATTATAGTGTCATTTGTTAACGTTGAATTGATTATTATTGATTTCTTAGGGCATTTTTATTTATTCATTATTTTTTGTTAATTAATATTAAATTTACTTAGTTATGGTAACGCACATATTCATATTTTTTTAATTTGTTTATAATTTATTTACTTTATTTATTATTTTATTTTTTACTTTTTGTGGGTTTGGTTATCTTGTTTTTTTAGTTTAATGTATTGGCTTTGTCTAAAGTATGTTACATTATCTTCATTACATATAGTGCATGTACTTGCATTTTTCTCAGTTATGTTTTACAAGATGTACATTTTTAGTTTTCAAGTTTTTAAAAAAAATAATGTAGTAAAAATTTGTTTTCATGTCTACATTTTGAGATCCCTTTTGATCATTTATTTAGTAATTTCTGTTGGGTATTTTGAATTTTGTTTTCAAGTTCCTATATATATTTAGAAAGTGTTGTGCTGTTCACATATTTATTATTGGTAAAGGATGTTTTGTGTCTGTTTCCAGGGTATTCCAATTACCCGAATGTACATTTTTTCTTTGTTATCTACTGTTTTTACAGTGGATTCATATATTTTCCAGCAATTGCCATTTAAAGGACATATATGCTTTGCTCTGCAGTTAAAGGTGGATTTGGTTTATGTGGATGATTTGGTGGTTATTTTTCTGCAGTACCTTTTATTATTTGTGGCATGTTCTCAGTGCAACTGAAGCTGATTTTTACTATGTTTCTGTTGAATATTTTGTGGAGAGTGTTTGATGATGGGGAGGAAATGTTTGTTGATAAATGTAATGAATATTTTTCCTACATTTGTTTTTATATTCTTATTGTATGTTAGGTTAAACCATATAATGTTTATTTTTCTGTTGGCATTTTTTTTTGTACTGTGAGTGTTGCTAAAAATCTATCTTTTAGGTTTGATTTAATAAACCTTTTTGGCTTTGTTGAAGATGGTTTCATTAAAAGAATTGTCATATAAGCTCCAGTTAATTGATTGTGCAATCCACTTGATTATTGTTGGCCGGTGGTTTAGAAGATATGTGTATATAAAGTGGTTTGTCATTGGGTTTTCAGTATGGTTGATATCTACCTTTTCTTAGGTTGAGTGTGACGTCTAGGAAATCTCCTTTTTTTTAGGTTTGTTTTCATGTCAATGTCAAATCCTATATTTTGGAAGATTTTTATGATTATTTGTCTTGTTTTGTCTGATTTTTGTTGTCCATTACATTTCCTTAGTATTATGATACTGTTGTCCTTGTTCTATACAAGGACAACAGTATCCTAATACTAATCCTATATCATATTTGTCGATTATTATACTTAATTCATGTAGTATATGTATGTCTTTAAGTACACAAATTTTGGCTACATCGAAACTTTCCATTGTAACATCAAACATTTCTTTTTTTCTTCAGTCAAATGTCTTTGTTGTTGAATAATAGAGATTTTTGGCAGTGCTTGATGATTTTAATTTGTTTTTGCTTATTTTTATTTGTTTCTGAGCAAAAGAGATGGATTACCTAGCATGGTTTCAGTTAGTGAAATCTTTTATATCTAGTTGTATAAATTCACAATTATGTTTGTTTTTTTTAGATTATGGAACCAGTCTATGTTTGTGTTTTTCTACTGATTTACTCCAAACTTTCTTCTTAGTTCTGAGTAATTCTTTCTAATATTATTTTATTTATTTTACCTAGTTAAGTTTTGTTGGGTTTATGAGTTTGCATGTTGGGTTTGTTTTGAAGTTCTCTTTGTGGTCTTTTAGTATAAGGAATGCTTATGATTTAATGATGAAATTTATTTAGTCATCTAGGCCTAATTTTGGGGCAATTGTTTTTAGCTTCCATGTTAATATCATATTCTGTAGTTTTGGATACATTTCTTTATATTTTAGTTATGTTGTCCTTGAGAAGTTGTGCTTTGGAGGCTTAATGCATATAAATTTCTAGTTGTGTCTGCAGTGATAAATACATTAAGTGAATTGTTTATCTTGATTATATCTTTTTTTAATTTTTTCTGGAAAGCATCTAATTGTTTATTTGTTTCTTACTAAGTTACTTCAGTCTCTTTTGAAATTGTCGAGTTCTTTGTGTTCTGTTTTTTTGTTTTGTTTTAAAACTATACTTTTCTCTGAGTGTGGCATTTGTGTATAATTCTTGTTTAAGAGAAATGTGCTTTCCATCTCACTCTTTTTATGAGGTTTGCATTTTTTTTTTAATTAATTTCAGTTTGTAGGTGGATGGTGGTAGGGTGGGTATGTTCTTTACGAAGTAGTCACAGTTAAATTTTTCACTGTCCGCAATAGGTTATAAATGAAGTGAAAGTGCCCTAGTGTTTACCACAAGCTAGATATGATAAAAATATAGTTTTAAGGTACACTATATTTATGGGTAAAAGTGCTCAATATTTGGGATAGAGCACATGTAAATACAAGGTAACCAAAAAAGTTCTATCCGTTTTTTGATTAGTCATTGAATGAAGTTGAAATATATATGAAATGCGTGTAGCAATTGTTTTCAAATTCGGACAGCCGGAAGTAGGAACATCAGACGTTATAAAAAACAAGCGCACCATGCCCGGCCATCAGATATAAGCCGGACAGCTATGAGAAGGATGGAAGTGTCTAGAGATCTCGTTCGGGGCTGTTTGCTTTACGACTTCAAAGTGGGCTTATCAGCAGCTGCATCAAGTCGCCGCATATGTCAAGTGTTTGGGGATAGTGCTGTGGATGAACGTACTGCAAGGCGTTGGTTTTGAAAATTCAAGTCGGGAGATTTGTCTCTCCATGATGAGCCTCGCAATGGACAACCACAGGTCTTGAATGACGGAGTCCTGAAGGCGGCCATTGAAGAGGACAGTAGTCTAATGTGTGGTGAACTTGCAAGACAGTTCAATGTTTCCAATGAAACAGTTAGACTTCACCTGCACCGCCTAGGTAAGACATACAAACTGAGCAAGTGGGTTCCGCAAACGCTGTTGGAGGTCCACAAGGGACAACGAGTGGCAGCCTGTGTATCGCTGCTTTCTCGCCACCATACCACATCCTTATTCAATCGAGTGCTTACCAGTGATGAAAAGTGGGTTCTGTATGAAACTCCCAAGTGTTCCAGACATTGCTCAGGATGCTGTCCCTCACACCGCAAGACCGCCTATGCACCCATGCAAGATTATGCTTTGTATCTGGTGGACAGGTCGTCAAGTGGTTCATTATGAACGGCTACCAACGGGCCAAACGGTCACTGGAGACCTATACTCGCAGCAATTGAAACGTGTACAACAGGCATTGCGCCAGAAGGAGCCAGCACTGGTGAATCGCAAAGATGTGCTTTTCCTCCATGACAATGCCAGGCCGCATGTCGCGCGAGTGGTCAGGGATACCATACAGCAACTTGGGTGGGAGACTTTGTGCCATCCACCTTATTCACCTGACCTTGCGCCATCCGATTACCACTTCTTCCACTCCCTGGATAATCATCTTCATGGGAAATCCTTCACCAATGAAGCAGACTTGTGCAAAGCCCTCACAGACTTCTTTGCATCAAAACTCCCCGAGTTCTACCGCAAGGGCATTGAACAGCTGGAGACACGTTGGCAGAAGGTGCTGGATGCCGATGGTGATTACTTCGAAGACTAAATATAAGTTACACATACTGTGAAGAGTTTTCTTTTTTTCCTTTAAAAACGGACAGAACTTTTTTGGTTACCTTGTATAAAAGTGGACACTGAGGTCAACACGAAGGGGCAACAGTTTACTTCATACTTGAACACAATCTTCAGGCCATGTGTGTTGTGTGGGTTGCAAAAGTAGGTATATAGTAATGAAAAACAAAATGTGTGCACAAAATATATTGTATTGATTATACGAACATATAAATAATAAACAGATCAATAATAAACATATCAGTCCCTCAAATGTGCAAACTATTTTCCCCCCATCATTCACACACTCCTCTTTAAATGCAAAACGTTTATTATTATTATTATTATTTATTAAAAAATATAAAAATTTATAATAAACCTATTATAATAAAAATTATGAAAATAATAAATATTAAAAATGATTTTAATGAATTAAATGAATCCGAGAACCACTATTATGATACTGATATAATACTTACTCTATATCTATTTTTGTGCAGCCCCTTCCTTGTATGATGGTCAAAGGGGCAATATGGTAAAGTCAGGTATTTCCTAATTATTGTATTATTCTAACAGTTGTTAGGCAAGTGGTGTTATATTTCAATTATTCTGAAGGCAACTGAATAGAAACAATTGTGGGTGAGGATGCAGTTACTTGTAACTAAAAAAAAGATGTTTACTCAAACGCATGTAGCCATTAAATATAAAATTTATAATATCAGATTATGAATAGAAATGCATTGTTTGAAATTACTTTATTTACATTCCAGAGATGAAAATAATAGCAGATATGGGCTTTGAAAGATCTTAAAGAGATATGGGCTTTAAAGGTAATTGAAGCTTGCTTCACCAGGAAAGTCTTTCATGGCTGAGTAGTCTAAAAGTACACTGTGCTATACAGTGGTTTACTCTATATAAGGAGGATGAAGGTTCAAACTCTGCCAGAGGACACATTATTTTCTTTCTTCTTTTTTTTTAATTAAAGGCTCTAAAAAACTAGGCAGGCATATGAAATTCACACTTTATATAAAAAAAAAAAATACAAGTCTACCAAAACTAGTAAAAAGAAATAAAGTTGGATTATAAATTACAAATGTTTTTTTCTAAATTCATTAATTCCTTTTACACACACAAAAAATAATCACATACACATATATTTTTAAAACACTCACATGTGTGTGAATATTTTAAAAATGTATATGTATATGTATAACTTTTTTTTTTTTTAAGTCTTTTAACCCCAAGCAAGGCGATAATGCTACTAAAATGGGTTACTGGGAGTGCAAAAGAATGAAAAGACTTTAGTGAGGTGAAAGGATAATGAAATAACAGGATTTAAGAAGGCAGCAGTTGGCGACTGAGGTCCCATTTAAATTTTTGAAGATTGTAGGTGGCAGGGAGAGCTCCACAGGTGAGAAATGCAAGAAAAGAAACTATTAGAATAGAACCTGCAGTTATATTTAGCTACTAGCTGATTATCTGCACTTTGCTGCGTGTCACACAATTTTTTTGTAAAAAGATGATGATTGATATTAAATCATTGTTATAATTTGTGGAAAAAAATGATGCATTTCTTTATTATGCAATGATTTTGCCAACTGGACCTCCATCTTTTGGCTTTCTCCTTCTATATTTTGGATAGGAGTCATTCCATTGTTCAAATTTAAATTTAATTTAAATCAAAGGGAAAAAATTTTCAGTGTCCCCTTTGATTAAAATGAAGTATACTTATTCAAGTACCCTAGGAGTCATTCCCTTGTTCAAATTTAAATTTAATTCAAAAGAAAAAAAATGTCAGTGGGAGGGGGGTGCCTCCCAGGGATCCCCTTTGATCAAAATGATCTTGCTGATGTGACCTCCATCTTCTGGTGTTCTCCTTCTATATTCTGGATAGGAGTCATTCAGTAGGGATGGGAGGTCTCCCGAAAATCCCCTTTGATCAAAATGAAATATGCTTATCCAAGTAACCTGGGTAATGTAGTTTCAGAATATATATGGTTATGGGTGTCTATCATCCAAAACCTTAGGAGGAGTTCAATAATAAACAGACAGGCAGAGGCTACAACTTTATATATATAGATTCCAGTTGTAAAACAATGAGACCTAATAGCCAGTTTAGTAGTATGCTTAAATTTGTGGCGTAAAGGTACCAAGGAAGAGAGCTGATTAGAAAAATTACCATGAAAATATTCAGGGAAAAGACAGAGGGAAGTTACATCACTGTAGTGGGAAAGTGACTGAAGTTGATATGCCAGATCAGGATCGATTACATTGCAGATCCTTCTTTGGATTTTGTTGACTATATCGATATATATAAAAATGTGTGTGTGTGTGTGTGCGCACATAGACAGACACAATTTTTTCTTATTTAAAGAAAAAGAACATACACATGGCTAGACACCAAAATTGGTAAAATTGGTGATTTTGGGAAGTTGATCAGGTAGAGAATTTTTCAGCCATCCCCATATATTACATTCATATATTGTTTATATTATTGTTTATACTATTGTATATTATATATTATATTATTTATATTTGTTTTATATTTATTTATATTTATTATATATTTTATTTATTTATTATTATGTATTATTTATATTTATTTATTATTATTTGCATATTATATATTATATTATTGTATATTATTGTTTATATTATTATATATTATATTATTATTGTTTATTTTATATTACTTTCATATATTGTTTAAAGAAAAAGAACACACACATGCCTAGACACCAAAATTGGTCAAATTGGTGATTTTGGGAAGTGGGTCATCCTCATATATTACATTCAAGCAAATTCCATTCTCAGATTAAGGAGGGATTTTGTTTTTAATTTTGGTCTAATAAAAATGGGGTGTGTCTTTGATGTTAGGAAAGACATAAGTGTTGATGTGAGTTTTTCAACAGTGACTGTCAATCTATGTGTGTGACACTGTCCACATCCACAAACAGTCAACACAAGAACACTTATATCTCAGTGGAGGAAAAACATTAGGAAAGCAAATAACTTCTACTGATCTTCAACAGAACCTCTGAAGAATGCTGCTCCCAAATACTAACTAACTTTGATATCAGGAATAATTTAAGGTTTAACACATTTCTTTATATTACAGTGGCAGACAAACCAGGTGAAGGTAGTCAACAAAACCAAACCCTTGATAATTTGGGGTTTGTCAGCCCTATTACATATGAAGAATAATTCTTGGGCTAGAGGGCAGATGAGGTCACCTATATCCAGGAAGGAAGTGTCAAGTCAGTGTCAATGATATGGAGTGCATCAGAGCATGGGTGTGACATATAGTAGAAGTCCTGATCATGTACAGAAGCCTGGAACTTTCCAGTTGTAATGATTCCTTGTGCCACCAGATAAAAATTCCCCAGACTAAGAGAATGGAATTACACCAGTGTAACAATTTACCCTATTCTTCTCACACAGGTCAGTTTTGAAAATTCATCCAGATTCACTGATGAATAACAAGACAAAGATCTCTTCACACCCAAACAACAACCACAACAATGATATTAAAGTGGCATATCCTTGTCCACAGGAATCTGTCCCAAGACATCTCCCACCTTCATGAAATTCTAATCACTCTGTCCACCTATCAGGGGATATATCCAAATATACCCATTACATTCACTTACATGCTAATACCCTTGGGAAAAGGTATTAATCCTCTTCTTCTCCCTCCAGCTACGGGTAAATAGGACAGACTGAGTTCTATAACCTTGGATGGCAACTGGTCTAGGAGAAGGGCAACTCCAAATTCGAAAGTTGTGGAGGGTCGTTTGGGGACGTTGTGGCATGTAGCGCATTAGGTCTCTGTATTCAGCCCTTCAAAAAGTGTGGATGGTCCTGCACAATGCCTCCACCAATATAATCAAATCATATATGTTGGTACCTAGCAGTCGGTTCCTAGGAACTGGGCTGCTTGACCCTCATTTGTCGAATACGACAGGAGAGTCCACCATATATATATATATATATATATGTACACATTTTTTCTTCACCATTTTTTTCCTCTCATGAAACTTAAAGTTGTGCTACCAGCAAGGAAAGAAAATGTATATTTATTATTAATATATAATTAATAGCTCTGTTATTTTATATCAAGCACTATTTTATTAACACCAGAATGTGCGATATTTTATATGATAAAAATATTGTTTTAAGGTGTGTTATATTTATATGTTAAAGTGCTCAATATCAGATAGAATATATAAAATAAAAAAGCAGACACTCAGGTCAAGATTGAGTAGCAAGAGTCTGTTTCATACTCCAACACAATCTTCAGGCTACTGCCTTTAGATTGAATTGAAACTTTATATATATATATATATATATATATATATATATATATATATATATATATATATATATTATGGCTTATCAACCTTTTTAAGGTTATTTTTGGGATTGTAAGAATTTTGTAGGAGATAATAAAGATTTTCTGGTACACATCCTACTATTTAACCCATAGCTGGGAGAAGAAGAGGTAGATCCATACATTTCCCAAGGGTATTTGCATATGAGTGAATATAACTAACCTGACTGGAATCCAAACTCGTCTCTCCCATTTCTTACTCTAAACCATTATCCATTACACCACCCACACGTCCAAGCTTACAGCATCTGGTATTCTTGAGAGTTTACCCATCTAGATACTGACCAAGCTCAACATTACTTAACTTCGGTGATCAAACAAGAACCAGTATTTCAACATGATATGGCTGTAAGCCTTATATATATCCCAAAAGCAATTAATGATTTTTTAATCTGACATTATTTCTTATTACCATATACATTATATTTAGTGAGTACACATGTTTGCGTAGAGTAGACATCCCGGTTTTTAAAACAATGAAATTAATGTTTACCAAATGTTGTCCCTCCCAACAGGAATTGAACCTATCTTCTATATGCTGTGTCCATTTAGGACTTGGGTAATCATGGCTTTCCACAATTTCCTATCCTTTGTAGCTCTTAGTAAATTTTATCTTTTCACCATCCCTCCCAGTCATTTTTCTGTCGACCATTTACGCAAGCTTATTAAGTAAGTTATGCACTGCATTCGTCTGTCCCTCTTGCCTTCAGTATGTCTTTTGAGTGTCAAATTTTCTAAGCCTTCTTTCCTTATTATGTGCCCTAAAAATTTCAATTGCTTCTTTCTGATGCTAAGTAAAAGTATCCTTTTTGTTTCCATTTTCTCTAAAACTTCATCATTTTTCACACTTTCAGTCTGATGTATTCTCAGCATCCTTCTGTAGAACAATATTTCTCTTACCATAAGTCTCTTCTTAATCTGTTAGGAGATTAAGAAACATTCATTGCCATATAGAGGGACTGATATCACATAAGAGTTCAGTACTCTTTCTGTGTAATGAGATTTTCCAGTTTCTTAATACTTTGTTTAGCTTCTGGAAGGCATCTTTTGCTATCCCAATGTGCCTTCAGATTTTGATGTCACATTTTCCGTGCTCTGTTAAAATATTAATATTGAATCTATCTTCCCTTTTTAAACTGAGAAACCACCTTCAAGACAGGCTTGCTTTACCATTAAACTCCAAGAAGCCATTATTTGCAAGCAGACTATTGTTCTCATCTTTGGTGTTGTTATCACATTTCAGCAATTCTTCTGGTACATGCTGATCCAGATAGCCACCAGGGAATTTCAAACTGAACCCTTTATTTAACCTACAGTGGTTGATTTTTCTCATTCCACTGCCCATATCTAGGCATATCTCAATTGTTCCCATTTTCTGAGAAGCCAATATAGAAAATGAGGAAAGGGTGCTTGGAGAATCTGGTGCTCACAGGACATACTGTAGGCAAGAGGGACAGCAGGAAATAGTAAGCAACCTATCTAACAAGCTTGTATAAATGGATTGCAGAACAGGGACTGGGAAGGAGAGTAGAAAGACAAACTTCACTAAGAGCTTCAAAAGATAGGAAGTTGTGGAGAGCCATGATCGGACATGAAGGGACATGGCACATAAATGAAGAACTACAAGTTCAGTACATTTAATATAAGAAATAAGCAGATACAATGGCAACATTTACAACCTGTAAAATATATTGACAATTTTGAAAGGATTCAAATTGTGAAATGAAAGTTATCCTGAATGGCCACTCTTCTAGAGCCTTTTGTACTAATGCAGGTGTCTCCCAGGGCTCTATCATTGGTCCTACTTTGTTTTTAATTTTTATTAAGGACCTCCCTGATGGCATCAGCTCCCATCTATGCTGATGGCACAACCAGTTACACCTGTTTCGATACTAAGTCTGACCAGTTTGATAAGGTCCAAATGTCAGCTAAAGTCATAAACACTAGAATCTGTTGTTAAGTGGGGCAAAGAATGGCTAGTTAATTTTTAATGTCCCCAAAACAAAACTACCCTTTATTAATCATATGAGTGACCCCTTTCTACCTTCCATCAGCATGGCTGATGCTAACCTCCAGGAGAGTGACTTATTGCACCTTGGCCGACATGAAGTGGAAAGACTACATTGAATCCATTGCTAGGTCAGCTACTAAGAAATTTAGTTAACTGTGCTAGACAATTGTTCTCTCCAGAATTTTACATATCTATAAATCTATCATTCATCCATACTTTGAATATTGCTGCCACATATGGTCCCGTGCTCTTGCTATATATTTAGAGATTCTTAATATAATTAAAGAAGAATCAGCAATATTATTGGTCCTGACCTGTCATCTCAGCTTCAGTCACTTTCCCAATGCCATAATGTAGATTCTTTGTGCCTTTTCTATAAATAAGTTCATGGCAATTGTTCAGATGAACTCTTCGCTATGGTACCTAGACTTTATGAATTTAAGCACAGTACTAGATTGGCAGCAAAGTCTCGTCATTTTACTGTTTAATTGGCTAGATGTAACTTCAAGTTTCTTTTCTTGCACTTCTCACATATGGAACTCTTTTCTAGCTTTATACTTTCCAGCTAATTTTGATCTTAAAAAATTTAAATGCAAAATCAATTGTTATCTATTATCCCCTTGATTACTCTTCTATTGTTCTCACTCCTTATTAATGTTTTTTGTTTTCTAATTCTTTCACACCAAGTAACTCCTTGTGTCTTAGTGGCTTTACTCTCTTGTTTCGGATAAATTCAGTTAAAAAAAACATTAAAATGTAAATTACACAGATAGTGGAATTTTTATTATAATCAACCAATTTGTTAACTATTCAGTCAGTTATGTGCCATGCGTGATACATGCTTAGGTGATCATGTATCTTTCAAGACATGATTGACAAGGCAGATTTTTTCCCGCAGTAGGTTGCCATTTTTTCTGCAGTAGACCAGTTGCCATACAAGGCTATAAAACCCGGTCTGCCCTGCTATTTACCCATAGTTGGGGGGGAGAAGAAGAGGATTCATACCTTTACCATGGGTATTAGCACGTAAGTTCCCAAACTGCACAAATTTAAGCGTGCTACTAGGTTGGCATCTCAGTCCCACCTTTCACTGTCAAAACTGTTAAATGTAGCTATCTCTTCTACTCCAGTAGCTTCATGTCTTGCACTTCCCTTCCTTTTACTTGCTTCCCTGATAGGTAAAATCTTCCATTATTCAAATGCAATGTCAATCGATATCTTCAGATGCCTTGATCTAATTCTCTGTCCTTCTCTTCATCCTTTCCTCTATAATGCCTCTTTACTCTTGCTCCCACTCCCTGTAACCCCTTGCATGCTAGTGGCACTCCCACCTTGCTTGGGATGAAATGCTTAAAAAAAAAAAAATGGATTCGAGTGGAATTTGAACTCGGCTCTCCAATTTTCTCAATCTGAGCCGCTATCCATTACTCCACCAATTACTCCATTATTAAAGAATATCAATTACTCCACCCAATCAGCTATGATAATTTAAAGCAGGATTATCCAATCATAAGTCATAAAATATGTTAGGCAATTCTGATATGCTTTTTAGCAATTTTGTGTTCCAACTGAACAGTCTTCTCCACATAGTGTGTTACAGATAACTACGTCATGCGAGAAGCAAAGGTTTGATTCCTGACTCACAAGGTGTAATAAGTTGGTCTTTTCTTGTGTGTTACTATAAAAAGAAACAGATGTGTGACATCTCAGTGACCATTGTCAAAAGATCAATGTCAACAGCTGTAGGTGACAAATGTATGACGACACATGCTGTGAATCATAATTTTCTTACCTAAGCTAAAATTAGAGAATTTTTTTTTTTAAATCTGATGAAAAGTTTGAAATTTCTTTTTCAGTTTTTACAGTAACTGTCATTGCCTTCAACTGTCCAAAAAAGGGGAGAAAAAAACAATCAAAAAGTAAAAAATAAAAAAAATGAATAACAAAAATTAAAAAAGTAAAAACAATTAAATAAAAAAATAAAACAATTTAAAAATATAAAATTTAGAAATGTTTTTTCTCCAATTTTTTAAAACTTTTATAATGTATTTTTGAAGTACATGCCATATAGACTAATATATATATATATATATATATATATATATATATATATATATATATATATATATATATATCATTGAATAATATATACATATATATATTATCTATTGTATATATATTATGTCTATTTATGTTTAAAATAATCCTTTACATTTCTCTAATCATATAGACATAATATATGTCTATATCATTCAATGAAACCTGTTTGAATGAAGATATGGTGCCTATATATATATATATATATATATATATATATATATCAAACACCCCTAGCTAAGGAAACGCTGCTGTTACATAAGCTGGAATGACCAATCAAAATACAAGTTAGAATAAATTCTATTTTAGTCTAACCCCAACATTAAAGCATTAAATAATTATTATAACCTTAGTTCGTTGTCAAGTTTTTTGAATTCTCGTATACTTGTATTTTGATTGGTCATTCCATCGTATTTAACAGCGTTTCCATTAGTGAGGGGTGTTTGATTGATTTGAACGTTTTAAAACCCTTTATTCTGCATTCAACATAATCACTTGATAAGACACCAGAAGTGTTGAAACAAAATGGCTATTTTTGTAGTGATTTTATAACATTTATGTTATAATTTTCGAATAAATAATTATATATATATATATATATATATATATATATATATATATATATATATATATAATAGGAACATCTATGACAAAGTGGAAAATATTTCTTGTTTGAAGCGTACTTTAGGACATCATTGGACTAAATTGATGCTTATGTGAATGTGATTACAAATGCGCATGAAGGAGAGGGGACACTAAAAAATTAAAATTGTTTAAAAAGTAAACCAGTTTTCTGATGACCGCAAAAGCATGAAACCCAGGTTCACAAACTCATATCCATACAACTGAAAATATATATATATATATATATATATCCTATCAAGAATCAATAGAATTATTTTTAATCAGATATTTTTAGCATTTGAAAAGTTATTTTTAGAGGAAAACCCGTGTTTGAAATAGACATCCTCGTTTTATTTTAAACCATGTTTATTATGTCAATCAGACTTTGGGCCTGCGCACTCAAGAAAACTTCTCTAAACTGAAATGTCCCCAAATTAGGGACACAATCCTCCTGCTGGAGAGCTCATTTTCTTTATTAAGATTTCTAGAGTGCAATACTAGGCTGATAAACAAATGAAATAATCACTGTTTAGAATAAAAACAATCATCTATTTCAAATATGGGTATCCACTAAAAATAAAATAATGTGTGTGCGTGTGTGTGTAAAAACCAGTTCAAGTACTCACTTTTGGTTCTTTACATTTTCTGTGCTCTTATCGGATACACATCCTCCAAAGACATTGCGAAGCATAGACATGATTTTCTGGCAGCCGGCATTTAGTCGTCCTGAGTCAGCAGCATTGGCAACATCTCAGGGGGCAACCCAGGCAGGTCCTCCTCATCACTAGTGCAATTCACACAGACAATGATGGTACATTAACATACTTTCAGACAGCATTTCATGGACTTGGAACAGTAAGACAATGTTGGTGTGAGCAGCTGGCAGTGTGTTGGAAGCAATGGTAGTAAGTGTAGTTGTGGCAGTAGAATAACAAGCAGCTGCAGTTCTAAGTGCCAGTGATACCATCGTCAAGCATAATATGAAGTGAAGGCACCCTGAAAGAAGGGGAAAAAAAGATGGGGTTATTATTATCTGGTCAAACAATTCCTTGTCATGTCTATTAAAGAATAACAGATGTGTAAAAAAAAAAAAAAAAAAAAAAAAAAAGAAGAAAATCTTCTGCCTAAAAACTGCAAATATGAGGACATTAGTCTGAATATGAGTGTAAATAAAAAAAACAACTTTTAAGCAAAAACAGGAATTAAAAATTAAGATAAAATATTTAAATTTTTGAAGATCAAAGTTCTGGAAAGAAAGAAGCCAGAAGAGAGTTCCCCAAGTGAGAAATGTGATAGAAGAGATTGTTAATATAAAACCTATGGTTATATCTAGCTATTTCAACTGTAAAATGATGAAACCTTCCTGCCAATCTTGTACTGTGTTTAAATTTATACAGTCTAGGTGTCATAGAGGATAGTTGATAAGAACAATTTACACTATTTACATTGTTCAGACTGTTGTCCTCATCTTTATTGTCATATTCACAACATTTCGGTAATTGTATGCTCTGGCCTTCTCCAGGTGTTATATGTTGGAATTTCAAACCAAACCCTTTATTTACTTATCATGAATATGACAATAAAGATGAGGACAACAGTCCAAACAATGTAAATAGTGTAAATAGTTACAATACCTCATCTCAGAAATATAGACAGATGTTCAGAAGAACAATTAACATGAAAGTATTTATAGAAAAGGCACAGAGAAGCTATTTTAAGGCAGTAGGAAAGTGACTGAAGCTGAGATGCCAGGTCAGGACCAATGACATTGCAGATTCTTCTTTGGAATTTTATTTAATAAATCTTATCAGTGAGATCACACATTGCATATACAATTACATACTTGTTTAAAAACTAGTCTGTCACTTTTTAACATATCATGTGTTTATACCAATTCCATTTTAAAAGATTTTGCAAGTAGAACTATAATTTATGCTCGACGCAATGAATTTAATTTAGAGGAGACCAGGTTTAAAAAGTTTTTATCATAATGCAAATATATTTGAATAACAATTCCGAATTAAACTGATAAGGTTTCTCAATATATCAACTCAACCCCACTAATATTTTCAAATTCAGTCTTGTCATGCACACTTGTTTGAAAAGTTACAGATTTTTTTCTTCCTCTTCATACTAAATAATAATAATAATAATTATTATTATTATTATTTCATTTTTCTTTAAACCAGGAGTTCAATGAATTATAATTTCTTAGGATGCAAAATGCAACATTCATAATGGGATACTGAAAAGTTCTTAGCTTGCCCCATGTGTAAAAACTGACCAAATCAATGCTTGCTGAATGTTTATGGAGACCAAATAATGGATGTGAGCATAGTTAGGTGGTGAGAAATGTATTTCAAAATCTACATTCCAAACAGAGCCATAAAATGAAGAGTTCTTGCATATCACTGATGACAATGCATAGCCAGTAGTGGTGCTTAATGTGGAAAAATACTGAGCTGGAGCCAAAAACTTGCTCTAATCCAACAATGCTATTTTGTTCTCTATATCTACTGTGCCCTCCATTGAAATAAATCGGAAACATTACTTTCAGAGTGTCCCTAGCACATACTGTTTAATAAATAAAAAAGATTTTGATGTTTTGTCAAATTTTGGCAAGTGGATCAGGTCAAGTGTCTGTACATACACAATACTTTACTCCATGATTTATGTATCAAGTAGTATGTGTGCACACATACACACACACATGCAAGCACAATCATAGGCTGCACAAATGTCACAACATTCACTAATTCTATGAAACTCACCATTTATCTCTACCTACCCTGATGATGACTTAAAAAAGTTGAAAGCTTGGACCATATTTCTACCAAAATGAAATTTGGACAATTTCTGACAAAATTTCTTCCTGATCTGAGAAGGATTATTCATAATTTGGAAAAGTCGGTCAATAAAATTAATTGATACAAAACCTGTTGTCTTTAATAACATTTGCCATATATATATATATATATATATATATATATATATATCAGTGGTGACTCCAAAGGTCAGGCTCAGCTCAAGTGAATCAACATTCAAGTATATCTATTTCAAAGCAAGAAAAGCCTTTCTTAATGTGTTGTTTCATTCTTGACTTTAGCTGGATCCCAAATTGTTTTAACTCTGTGCCTCAAAATATTGACCGAAATACATTTCATTGATATTGTTCATAATGAAGAAGAAAGAAAGAAAATAAACAACAAAAGAAAGTAAGTAAAAAAAAGAATGAAATAAAATTAACGTGGCTAGTCGGGCTGCATAGATCTGAACCATATCGAAGCTGAATACATACTTAATAGGCAATGTATTGCTTGCCTTAATTCTATAATCTTTTAAAAATCTCTAATGATTTGTATGCCCCATAACACATTTTTATTTTAACTTATTGTTTTCAAATGTCCATTTTAAATAATTTATTCCATACAGTATAATGTTTTTTAACAAAATGTATGTTTCAAGAAAGGCCAAATTAAATTTAGCCCAACTTAAATTTATTTAGCGAAAATCAAACAAAGTGGCAGCCTTAACTTGTTGACTGGAGAGTTGGGATGAGAAGTGTGACTGGGGTAATGTTGAGGAGATATGATATAAGTCAGCAGTACTGATCATAAACATACAATAAATTAAACTAAAATTCACAGAGAGATACATAAACACATAGACATATCTACAAACACACATCCTACCATCAGTGACTTGATAACCAGGCTATAAAACAATAAAAAATAGAAAGGGGGCAATAAAAAGACAAACATATCAAAGACACTGTCCTCACGCTTTTTTCTTACATGTCTGGAAAATTTTTTAAAATAAATGTTTATTGTTATAGAATTATTAAGATCAATATTAAAATATCAAAATGTGTTTTTCTTTTTTTTTAATTTCAAGCACAGAGAATTTTTTAAATTATATATTTTAGTTAGAATAAAGGAATCATTTTAGCATCTAAGTCATACCAATAGTATATTTTGTTAAAAATTGTAATGAGCCTGACAAATATTGATGACCTAAAGTCACCAATTTATATATATATATATATATATATATATATATATATATATATATATATATATATATATATATATATATTACTGCTACTAATGCAATACTCTTCGATAAAACGAATAGAGTTCTCTCACTCACTGGCATGTTTATCTAAAAATAATCCCTGCCATGCGCCAGGGGTCGATTCTCCAACTGGCACCAATTCAACTGTTTCAAACCTAGCTAAAGGCTACCGGATGTCTAGCCACACTGATGAGCTGTGATACAGTGAAACAGTCTGTCTGTGGATGACAACACACACACACACACACACACGCACACACACACACACATATATATATATATATATATATATATATATATATATATTCAAAAATTATTACATAAGTATGTTATAACATCACTACAAAAACAGCCATTGTGTTTCAACACTTCTGGTGTCATGTCAAGTGATGGTGTTGATTGCAAAATAAAAAGTTTTAAAAGTTCAAAACTAACCAAATCCCCTCAATAGGGGAAATGTTGTTATGTAACCCATGATGAATACAAGAATACAGAATACGAAAACTGTGTTGTGTTACTATTTGCACCTCTGAAAATGATCCCGGAAGAAGATCAAAAGTACTTGGGAAATTGAAAATAAAAGCAATTTTCAGTTATAGCACATTTCCCACATAATTTAATTGCAATACACAGAAGGTTATTTGTGAGTATAAACGGATTTTATTAAAAATAAGCAGACATATTGTCTGTAATTAATTTAATTGGACACACACACACACACACACACACACACACACTCATTAAGTAATCAAATAAGAAATGTCCCTGATCTGATAGTGATAGAATGAGGTTGATTTTTGATTTACAAAATGAGTAGCATCAGTAATTTGTTAAGTAATTGGTTGATGCTTTAAAATGAATTCACAAAGCAATTTTTCACCATTTTCTTGCTAAGATTTCATTACTCATCGCTCCAATAATATTTTCTCAATCCTAAAACAGTTAATTGATAACAATACACGTCCTCAGGTCATCCCTTAAGTCATCTTCAGGATCTGGTAGTGATACACTGAATTATAGTTTCACTATTCTATAATGCTGATAATATGTTCTTGGGCATTTTCATAGTTTAAAGCAAGTTAAACTGTAATAGAGTCTACAAATTTCCATTGTTTTCATAAAGATCTTGAGGGATTAGCTCTTAAAACACATGAAGGGGTGTAAAGCACCCTCACTGGATTATTCTCCCACTGCAAACCAAAAGATTTTATTTAATTTTTTATTATTATTATTTTACAATTAAATACATTGTCATGAAATTTGTGAATTGCTGGAAATGGATTATTGCTAATGGAGCCTATTTTAATGTATAAATTTTAATTTATCCCAAAGTCTTCAAATTTATTTTTCTGCCTCTAAATTTATTTTTTATCATTTTTATCATTTCAATTCAAGCAAGGTGATAATGCCACTAAGATGCAAGGAGCTATTGGAAGTGAAAGAGAATGAGAAGAATTTAGAAGAAATTGGAATCCTAAAACGTCTACTCCTGTTCAAAAGACAGGGGTGGAGTGCAAACTGGACAATACTATTAAAATTTAAACATTACTGATGGGATAACCTGATATATGTGAGAGGCCCATGCTTTGAGTGGAAGGGGTGGCCTTTAAGTCAGGGAAGCTAAGAGTAAAAATTTGTATATATGAAAATTAGTTCACCATTTGCACAGGTAGGGAGCAAATGATTTGTGAGCAGGTCCACTACCTGATGGGCATAGAAAGAGAGAGAGAGAGAGAGAGAGAGAGAGAGAGAGACACATTTTGCATCCACTGTCTCTTTTGCTATATCCCATTTAATTTTTATTGACAGAAGATATAACAGGTGTAAGCTAAAAAAAAACTGTCTATTTGTAATGAATGTTATTTGAGATGCATCGGTTAAAAGATAAAAGTTTTAAAAAGTGAATTCAGATTTAAAAAAAGAAAAAAATGGTTTTAAACAGTTTTTTAAGTTTTGAGTTATACTTCAAATTTCATTTTTATTTCAGTTCAGTTATGTGCCATGTGTGATACACACTTAGGTGATCATGTATCTCTCGATACATGACTGACGAGGCAGTTTTTTTTTCTCGAATTGAATTTTTTCTGTGGTAGACCAGTTGCTATCCAAGGCTATAGAACCCGGATTGTCCTGCTATTTACCCATAGCTGGGAGGAGAAGAGTAGGATCCTTACCTTTCCCAAGGGTACTGGCACATAAGTGAATGTTATACATTCGACAGGAATTTGAACTCAGCTCTCTGATTCCTCAATCCAAGTCACTATCCATTACTCCACCGTACCTTTAGTTGCCTTTTATTGCAAAAATGTTTTGAAATATATAGACAATAGTGCTGCTTGTTTGTTTATACGGTAAGTTAGTCTGACACAAGGTTGCAATAACAGAGTGCCCGTGAATATTTGTTCTGTGTGATGAACATCAACCATCATGTTCATGACAGTCACTTTCAATCCCTTCAAAATGAATAAAGATTGATTAAAGAGAAACACAGTTTTTTTTTTTTTCAATTTCAAGTTCACAAACAAGCGTCTGAACTTTCCATGGATTTTTAGGTGCTAAGTCCGGTTTGGTTAATTAATTTGTATACTTATATAACCATAAGTTCTATTCTAATAGTTTTTTCTCTCACACTTCTCACCTGTGGAACTCTCTTCCAATTTCTTGCATCCCGTATCTGTCTATATTTCTGAGATGAGGTATTATGTACACTATATACATTATTCGGACTATTGTCCCCATCTTTGTTGTCATATTTATTACAACGTTTCAGCCGTTGTACGCTCCGGCCTTCTTCAGACATGGCATGTGGAACTAGAACAGTCTACCACAGTGAGGGAAATAAAGGGTTCAGTTCGACATTCCACCTACCTGAAGAAGGCTGGAGCGTACAACAGCTGAAACATTGTAATAGATATGGCGACAAAGATGAGGACAATAGTCCAAATAATGTAAATAGTGTTCTTGCTTCCCTTCAACCTACAATCTTCAAAAGTTTAAATGCAACATCAATCACCAACTTGTGTCTTACTGAATCCTATTCTTTTATTGTATTTTCTCATCACTAAAGAAAGCCTTCTCACTCTGTTCTGTCCCTAGTGACCTCTTGCTTCTTAGTCTCCTTTAAAAATAAATTAATAAAAATAAAATATAAATAAATTTAAAATTTTAGCTTCAGTATATATTTTCTTTTATAGAGAAGGGCACTTTAAAAAACAGATATTATCTAGCAATTTGCCATTTAGTTTTTTTGTGTCTGGAGAAAGAAATGTCAAATCTAGAAAAAGAGAATGAGGAAAAGGAAGAGGGAGAGAAAGAGAAAGGAAAACAGAAAGAGATAGAGAAATGAAACAAGAAAATGAGAAAGAAAATAGAAAGAGAGAGAAAATGGAAAAATAGAAAGAGAAAGAATGGCAAATGAAAATAGAAAAAGAGAATGGAAAATAACAAGAGAGAGAGAGAGAAAAAAAGGAAAATAGAGGGGGAGAGAGAGAAAAGGAAAATAGAAAAAGCGAGAAAAAGGAAAACAGAAAGAAAGAGGGAAATAGAAAGAGAGAAAAACGAGAAGAAATAGAAAGAGAGAAAAAGGAAAAGAGAGGGAGAGTGGACGGGAAAGAAAGGAAAGAAGAGGGAGGGGAAGGAAAAGAGAGAAGAGAGACAGCGATAGGGACAGAGAGAAATGAAGGAAAAGAGAGACGGACAGAGAGAAAGGAAGAAAAGAGAGATGGGAGAAAGAAAGGAAAAGCGAAGAGGGCAGAAGAGAGAGAAAAAGGACAAAAACAGAGGGAGAAAGAGGAAAACAAAGAAATGAAAAGAGAGAGGGGGAAAAGGATAAGGGGGGAAAGAGTAAAAAGATAAAAAAATGGACAAGTAAAAAAAACTAAAGAAAAACATAGAAAGAAAGAGTTGTTTTTTTGTTTTTTTACCATTATTATTTTTTTATCCTGTTTCATAACGAAAAGTAAAACTCTTCATGCAAGACTGGACACGTTGGTTAAAAAAAAAATCTGACAAAAAGACAAAATAGGTCCCTCATAGTAAGTATATTTTATACATCAAATTTATCACGTGAGCTAATGCACTTCCTGGTCAGAGTTTGCATGCTGATTTTTCCCTATAGAAATGAGGACGGGATTAGAGGCCGGTAGATTTCCATTTACTGTGTAGAGGTCACTCACTAAATTAAAATTATTTTCACAATATGAAAAATAAAATCGACAAAAACAAATTATTTAAAATAAAAAATAACCACTAAAAACTAACATTAATTATTCTTAAAAAGAAAAACCCTTGCCTTAGTGACTGTTTGTTTCAAAATAAAAATCCTAACAGCAACTCTCCACCAATAATTTGCAAATCAAAAAGTAACCATTCCCCCGCCCTTAATCCAAGTATTATCATAATTGTTAAAGCTACACTAGACCGGGGAGGATGGCGAAAAAAATATTTAATCTATAATACAAAAGATAGAGGAAGGGAGAATGCATTGAACGTTAACAGAGAGGAGGAAGGGGAGGTGTTTTGTTTTTTCGTTTGTTTGTGAGAGAGAAGCTCCTTGTAGGAGCAAGGACACAATTTCAGGTCATAAACATTGCAATCACTATTTTAGAAACATTCCATCATAGTGGGGGCATCTTTTATTTCTGCATCCACCACCACCACCACTATCACCGTTTCGTTCTTTTTCTCTCTCTCCTTCTGTGATAGAAGTGGAGTTCTGTGCTGGGTACAAAGAATTTGCTCTACATCATGCAAATTCACACATACATTCTGCTCAGCAAATTTAACAGATGAAGTGATAGCTTTTATTTTGCATGAAAATGTGTAAGTAAGACGATAAAAAAATGTTTACCCAAGATGGTCATGTCACTGTCTGCTTGGATAGCAATGAACTAGAAGCAATGCAGAAAAACGAAAAAAAAAAGGTCTGCTTCAGCTTGTAGAATGTAGAAATATATAATATTGGTGGGGGTGGGGGTCATTGGTTTAATTAATAAAGAAAGATGCTTGATGGGCATCCCCACCCCAAATCAATAAGCAATTGAAAAGACTGAAAGGAAGCAAAAACAAAAGACTCAAAGACTAGGCTTCTGACCTTGTAAATGTTGCAGTGAATTTTTTGTGCACATATACTTTTTTTTCTTATATATAGGACTAATTTGAGATAAAGAGAGAGAGAAAGATAAAGAAAGAGAAATTGACTTGTTTTAATTGCCTGTACACATCGCCGTTTCTAATATTTTTAATTTAATAATTAATGTCTGTGATGCCTTTTTTTGTGTATTTCAAAACGCGCTTTTAGTTTTAAATTTAAATTAATTTAACAAAGAACACTCATATACGTAAGACATGGAATATACAAATTATGGGGGGGGGGTTGAAAGTTCTTAGCCAAACCAAGAATTCCTTCTACTAAAAACAAACAAAATGAGGTTTGGGCTGATTCTGGGAAGTCGATGAACTTTTCTGTACCGGGGCACCCCCATAGAAATTGCATGCACTGTCACACATGTTCATTTTAAAAACCATTTTTTTTTCTTTAAAAAATGTAGAAGTATCCATTATTGTTTAATTAATTATTACCCAATTTCTCATACTGATTGCAAATACGAAAATTATTCGTAGGAATGAAAAGAAAAATTACTTGAAACCTAATTAGAGCTCAATCCAATAATCAACATTAACATGAAGATCGAGAAAGTTGTCAACACATCATATTAAAAACTAAAAAATTCCTCTGTGTTAAAAAATGTTAAACTAAAAAAAGTAATATTTGCTTCAAATCCAAACTTTAAATCGGCTAATCTTCCTCGAATAAAATTTCAGAAAAGTCTAGTTTATTTCTGAAAGATTTTATAAAGAGAATTACAGATTTGTCAATATGGACGTATTTTTAAAGCGATTTTACTGATAATAAAAAAAAAGCTAATTACAATTAATTTAAATTAGTTTTGAGATACAGCAATTTTTTTTTTTTATTTGAAATATTACATTTAATTTTTGAAAACTAAAATAAAAACTTCAAGAAAGATTTTTCAATTATTTTTAAAAATGCAATTTTAAACTTTTTAGTTAGGTATCGCTTTTTTGGAGATACCTTTCAAATACACAGGTACATCATTTTGCCCACTTAAGGATCAATAACTTTTTCTCTTATTTGTAAGAATCTTTATAATTTTTATCTGCTTCCTTATAAAGGGCCGGTGCAATGGTTTCGTTCTACCCTCCCCTTCCGAATCTATGATACCCTCCAATCTCAATTTTCATAAAGTAGTTAAATTTTATTCAATTGTAACCTGATTATGTACATTAGGTGAACAATTCAACTAAGAAAACTTAAATATAAATTACAATGTATCTAACTAAATTCTAAAAATACGCATTATTAGACATGTCTTCTTACTTAAATCAACAATGCTTTACGGTAAGTTTTTAAAATCAACTTGACATTTTTCTTGTTAAAATGTTGAATAATTTTATTCAACATTGTTACATTATGGATAAAAAAAAATCTTGAATTTTATTTTTATGTAATGTTTTGTCGAGACTTTGCATGGGCAAGAAGCTGCAAATTGATGGATTTGGCCACAAAAATAAGACCACAGAATGACGTCAAAGTCTGCGAAAAAATTTCATCCTTACTGGGTTAGTTGTGCTTAGTAATTTGTAATGTAAATGTAGGTAGAAAAAAAAAACAAATGTTGATAAGATAAGATCACAAAACACTGCCCGGGGCCCTAATCAGCCCCCACCCCCTGTAGGAGATGGTGGTAGTGCGCGCCGGCCGTGTGTGTGAGTGTGTGTGTGTGTGTGTGTGTGAAAGTATGTGTGTGTGTGAGTGAGTGAGTGTGTGTATAATCTTCTCTTAGATTCATCAAAGAATGACATTTTCATCCCTCACTTATTTAATTCCTTCTTTATTACACTTACTTGCCAACCCCAGTCAACGTTACCCAAGAATAGCACTCTGTCGATTCAGTCTTTCTTTATTTACTAGTATTTAGCATGCAGTAAAAATAAATTTCTTGTATAGTGGGCATCCAGTTAAGCCTGAAATTGTAGAAATGACACACTGATTAGAAAAAATTGTGTATAATAAGAACCGAAAGTGCTTTTAGTCTGTTCACAGCACACCGTGTGCTACAACCCGTTTCTTTGTGTTAATTAAACAATTGTTTTTAGGTGTTATTTTTTGGTGTCCTAAAAATTGTAATAAAGGGAGGTAATCATGATAAACCTTGATAAAATTCTAAGAGGAAAAAAGAGAGAGATGTTTTTTTCTTCAAGAAACATTATGCATTGGACAATTTTTTATTTTTTTATTTTTTTCAACTTGACTTGCCTGAAAGTGTGCCATTGATATTTCTCTTTAACAGACAAATATGTAAACAACGTTGTGCGCATGTGCAATATCAAAAGCTTTCATAAAATTAAACAAAAATAGAATAAAAATGGCAAATGATGTTTGAAAATAATCAATAAGAAGATTGAATACTGTTCTGAAGCTGATGCAAACACTAAAATAATAAAATCAACCAAACTATCTTGTTAATATTTACCAAATTTAGCCTGGCAAAAGGCCACAGTATTGAGGCACAGTGTGAGAGTTGCACTTACACATACTAGGTTAGTAATAATCACTGTGAAGGGTACTTTTCCTGCCTTGTTTTTTCAAAGATATTTACCAGACTTAGAATAGCCTGACACAGGACAATGATAGTGTAAGTCAACTTGTTGGCATTGGGTTACATGATGAGATTGTCAGCCTTTTTTATGTCTAAAAATGTTGATTACCAAAAGTGTGTTATTTCCTTTCCTCTTTTCTTTGTAATTTTTTTTATCTCTTATATCTTTATATATTTTCAATGGCCTGACAATTATGTTTAAGCATGAAACAGACTGGGTGTTGCTTCTGAGTGTTGACTTCAGGGTCCACTTTTATATTTACATACGCTCTATCCCTGGTATTGAGCACTTTAACTCATAAATATAGCATCTCTCTCTCTCTCTCTTTGTGTGTGCGTGTGTGCGTGTGTGTGTGTGTGAGAGAGAGAGAGAAAAGTTTCCTTTTTTTTTTTTAATTAAACACTTCCTAGATAAATGAAAGGTTGAATGGGCAGGAATAAGAAAGAACAGAACAACTGAAACAAAAACTTTTCTATATGAAGAGGCCACACAATATATACAGTGTAACCCGGATATAAAAGACCCGGATATAAGAGAAATTTTCTCTGGTCCCAAATTAGAGCCTGTGTTAATGTATATATAATAGACCAAACCCGGATATAAGAGACTTCTTCTCCGGCCCCGACAACTCTCTTATATCCGGGTTACACTGTATATCAAAAATAAAATTAACTTCACTTCCCTTTTATTTATAACTATTAATGTTCTATCGTTTTAGATTGGGTACTTTGATTACAAAAATAGTTTGTCCTGAAAGCATTATACGCCAGAAATATTATGGTCATTGTTTTGTTTTTTTAAAATCTTTATTATCACACACACACACACACACACACACACACACACACACACACACACACACACACACACACACACACACACACACACACACATATGAATAGACACAAAGGTCAATACCAATTGGCAATACTGTTTCAATGTGAGCATGAAACAGACTGTGTTGTCAGTCAGTGTGTTATCTCAGTGTCCACTCTACAGATTCCAGTTATTGAGCACTCTTACTCATCACTTACACCCACATCACTTTGAATCATCACTTCCCATACAATTACTGAAGTTAAGTAACATCGAGCCTGGTCAGTACCTAGATGGGTGACCATTTAAGAATATCAGATGCTGTAAACTTGGATGTGCAGGTGTTGTAATAGATAATAGTTCACAACTGTTAATCAGAGAGCCAAGTTCCAATTCCTATTGGGTTCATTATATTCACTTATGCACAAATACTCTTGGGAAAGGTATGACTCCACTTTCTCTTCCCAACTATAGGTTAACTAGTAAGATTTGTATCATTAAAACATTATCATCTCCAAAAATAAATTCTTATAATCAAAAAATGTTTTCTGGCTTAAAATAACTTGATAAGGCATAGAAAACGAATCAATCCCTCTTACCCATAAAATATAGCATAGCTTAAAATGACACACTAGAGAAAAATAAAATTTATAACAAAATATCGGCTCCAGAATTCCCCCAAAATTAGATTTATTAATCTCAAGTATATTGGTTAGTAAATATTTTCCCAATTTTTAAATATCCATTTTAAGGAGGGAAAATATTGTTGATCATATTCTGAAGTGAGCCTCCAAATTTTCATAATTAAGAAATTTTTATTGTCTGCAATTTCAAAGAGAATTGCACATCTCATGATGTCGCTGATTGGTTACTATATAAGAATACAAAGATTCAAATTATAGGAGCTGGTCGGTGTACAAAAAAAGAAAAGAATTTTCAGTGACAGTACTTAAATCTATAGCATTTTCCTATAATTTTGAAATAGGGTTCCACACATACACACACACGTGTGTGTGTGTGCATGCATGTGTAAAATAAAATTTGTAACAATATCAGTGTCTCTAACAAAGCCCTTAGCAGATAATGACATTGGGTTCAAGCATAGTATCAGGATCATAATATAATTATCATTAACCTAGCACACTTCAACAATACCTCACAGTAGGCTTTGATGATTCTTCATCACCTTGAGGGAAGTGCCAGGTGCAAACAGATGTAGTTTATGCCCCAATTTTAAAGCCTATCTCTTGTTATCAACCAGAGATCAGTCAGATATATCAAAGTTGAAGTGGGAACAACACCTCAGCATCTGACGACAATAGAATAAGCATTAGTCATAAAGTCAATATTTTGGCTTCTGATCTTCAACAATGGATGGATATTTTCTAACAATATTTGTTTACAATTTCATTATCTCTTACTATATCATATATTATACATTATTATACAGCACATCACAATTCCAGGTATCAAGGCTTTTTTTTTTAAACAAACCATTTCTTTTTTTAAATGCATTTAAAATTTTGTAACTTATTTAAAAAAAAATACAAAATGATTAGTAAAATAAAATACAGAATTTCTAAATCCTTTTTAAACAGTGAAACACGTTATAGAAAGCAACATAATGGAAAAATTCATTAGCCTCAGATAAAATTTCACTTTTATTGGCTAAGTGACCATACTAAAATATTATATTTTTATGAAGTCATAAATTAAAAATAATTTTCACATTTAAGTATGGGAGTAAATGTCCCTTTATTAAAAATAAGATTCTTACTTTCAAAATGCTATTTAAGAGAAAAAGAAGTGAATAACTAATACAGATAGGGATCTAAAATAAAGTCACATTTTCCTCTTCAATAATATACTTATATAATGAAATTTGAATTTATTTCCTTTTAAAATTCATGTTAGAAAACCTATACCGACTTGGTGGTAAAAATAGCATAATGTTACAGCCAACTCTTAAGCTTTTAGAGTTATTTCCCTTTGAAGCACTCTCCTTTGTAAGGGAACATTTTAAGTTAACTGTGTGTTTGTCTGTATAGGTGTGCATGCAAAAAGAAAAAAGTCAATAAAATAAGCCCTAGGGCTTCTTTTCATAAAATTTTACCAGCTTATTTTCAATACCTGCAAATTGTTGGTTTCTTCAACTAAAGATCTTAATAGTTGAGGAAGAAATTTATCAAATGTATCCCTATCAAATACTTTAAAAACATGAAAAATAAGTTTTACATCTGTTATAAAACTAAATTTAATGATGTGTGTGTTTGTGAATATATGTCTCTTAATGCCTAACAAGTTAAACCTTAATGATGTATAAAGTTTGTAATGCAAGCATTATTTCAATCATCATCGTCATCCGAGATGTTTTGACTTGAAGATGTCTGCTTGTTTCTGAGCTTAGTTATAGTCCAAGTATGTACCCTGCCAAGGTCACATACCGTTTTGAATTCAGAGTTGTCCTCTTAGACTGGTTGCCAACCACAACTAGAGGGTCTAGTCTGTCCTGCTATTTAATCCATGGCTGGAGGGAGAAGAGCAAGAGTCATAACTTTCCCAAGAGTTTTTGTACAAAAGTGCCACCTGCATATCCATTATTATTTTAAGTACATCACAATAATTTTCAACACATACTGCATGTAATTAGAACCAACATGCTTACAAAAACAGAGAGGTGCTTATTCTGTACAATTCTCCCCAGTATAAAACCAATTATTCATTCTCCATATCAAAATTGTCTAATTCTCTTCCATATCTAAAAGATTTTAGAAACAAAATTTAAAAAAAAAATTAAATATAGATGAAGCTATTATTATAATCAGTTTGGCAAAAGGTCTTTTAGATAACCAGTTGATAACATTAAACAAAAGATCAAAGCATACTGCTACATCACATTGAAACCCTGGTTCCCACATGATCATCAAAGCAACATTGAGCACAGTCAGTATCTAGATGAGTGACTACTTGAGAATACCAGATGCTGTAAGCTTGGATATGCGGATGGCGTAATGGGTAATGGCTTGGAACTGTTAATTGGAGAGCAGAGTTCCAATTCCTGCTGGTTCGTTATATTAACTTATGCACAAACACCCTTGGGAAAGGTATAAATCCACCTCTTCTCAACCAGCTATGGGTTAATTAGTAAGACTTGTGTATCCCTAAACTATATTTATTTAAAAAAAAATCCTTACAATCTAAAAATATGTTTGTCTTTTTACCATCCTTCTCACACCACTATTCACATATAAGTTTGTCAGGTAGATAGCCTGCTACCTCCTCTGTCTATTTTGTTTTTGATATGTCCTGTAAGTGTCAAATTCTCCAAACCTGCCAATGTGTTCAAGAAATTTCAACTATCTGATTCTTAGTATAAGTAGCCTTTTTGTTTTCATTTTCCTTAAGACTTCTTTGTTGTTTTGTACACTCCTACAATGGTATTTCCAGCATTGTTCTGTAGAACTATATTTATGTTGCCTCAAGTCACCTCTTCACCTGTGAAGAAATTGTACAGCATTTACTGTACTATAGAAAGATTGATATTACATAGAAGTTCAACACTATTTACTTAGGTTCTAACAAACATTTCCTGTTTTTACAAATTTTCTCAGCTTTTGGAATGCATGTTTTTCTATTCCAATGAGCCTTCAGATTTCAATGTCATAGTTTCCATCCCATGGTAAAACACTTTCCAGATATTTAAACTTAATTTCCTAACTGTTGTGGCCTTGTGAGGGCTAGAAATAAAGACACAAGAGAGGAATTCAGTTAAACAAATATATTAACAGAAACAGTAATTCAAACATATACAAACGAGAGTATTACAGCAAAAACTTTTGGTCCGACTGTCAGAGCTGAGTGCTGGAAACTTCCCTCTCCAAAAGGCAGTACCTACTCCTATTTATAGCTGGGAGAGTCCATGCATGTGTGGGTAAATTACCATAACACTAACCTTTGTTGTGACAAACATTTTGTTACTGTGCTCCTCATGATCCTTTCTTTTTTTTTTTTTTTTTTTTTTGTGTCTGTCAATTTGAGTAACCTTCAGGGAATTTCAAACTAAACACTTTATTTAATCTATGGAGGTAGATTATTCTCATTTCACTACCAATATATGGTCTTTTACATTTAGTACTGCTCAGTTATTGCTAGAGCTGTTTCTATAGAGTCTGGGTCTGTACTACCCAGCCCAAGGATTGAACTCACAATTACTATCCCCTCAAATCCTTCGAATTCAAAACAAAGAATAATTTACTACTGTAAACATACAATGAGTCCCCTTCCCAGCTTTTCACCGGCCGAGCAACGGCTAGCCTAGATTGCCTCATTCTTGTTTGTGTTGGTATACACCTAAAACTGGGAAAGGCCTATTGCAAGCTCACAGGGAAACAAAGGAGGAAAATAAATGCCACAGTCAGAAATGAAATTTCAAAGTCAAATTCTGTTTTTAATGTGTTTCTTGGTCCATTCAGGGAGTCATTTACACAACGTGAGTGGGTAAGTAAGTAGGTAGGTGATACTTGGAGACCACTCTTGCTACTTTGAACATTTCCAACTAACAGATAATTTTTTCCCCTTCAACTCTTACCAATTCTCTGCTGACCCCAATATCACATTGCACAGCTGGCAACTTTAATGAGGGGGCATCAAAACTACTCTGAGGGACAGTCTGTCCACATTAACAGGCAATCCAAAACTACTTGAATCCCAACTGTGACTGCTAATATAAAACAATGACCGGAAATCCTTAATGTCCAGCTTTTGTCACTTGTTCCCAAATTTTCATTTATCCCACTCCAAACAAAGCAATAATGCCACTAAGATACAAGGGGTTACTGAATGCAAAGAAATATGATAAAAAGAAAAACATTAAGGAGAGAGAACAACAACAGAACAGGAATTAAGAATACAGAAGATAACAATTGATATTGCATTTAAATTTTTGAAGCTCAAAGTTGACTGGGAAACAAGAAGCTGGAAGAGAGTTCCACAAGTGAGAAGTGTGAGAGAAGAGAATAGAAGCATAGAACGTATGGTTACATCTAGTCATTTCAACTGTAAAATGATGAAACCTAGTTGCCAATCTAGTACTAATTCATAAAGTCTAAATACCAGGAAGGAAAGCTCATCAGACCCCATGAAAATATTTATTTATACATTGCATTATTTTATTCTCTTTTGGTCAAGTGAGTGCTTACTTTGAAGACACTACTTCACAGACTTTATTAATAGTCATAAAACATGAAACACTTGAAACTGAGATAAAAATCACACCATCCTCTTGTCCCATTTATAGTATCCCACTACAACTAAGTTTAGAGAATTTTGGTTTACGACTGAACCATACTGGGTATGACGATAAACCACATCTGGTAGTAAGGCCTCTGATTGTGAGATTGTAGGTTTTGAGGAGTGTGGAACCATCTGTTATTTCCAGGTTCACCCTGACCTGGGATGGTAGCATCTGTTAATATTCCAGCTCTGGGCAAATAGTGAATCCCCAAGCAAAAACAACACTATTAAAGTATAAAAATATATTTTTATAGTAAAATTACCAGCAATATATTTTTATATAAAAAAAATGATCAGTAATACCTATTTTATAGTAAAATGACCAACAATACTGATGTTATAGTAAAATGACAAACAATAGCTATTTTATAGCAAAATGACCAACAATACATTTTATCTGTAGTTGAAGCCATTAAATTGTGTTCAAAATATTTAGATTCTGGCATTGAATAACCCATAAATGTTGATATGCCACTAAACAAAATAAACAACAATGACTGAACCAAGAAACATTTTGGTATTCTGTTATATTCTAGAGCAAGAATAAATTCATCCAGGACTTCTCACACCCAGTAACACCAATTTGACTAGATCAATGGAAACAACTAGGGTTAATTTTTTTCTATTTATGAGCTCAATAAAGAATATATTTATGACTGTGGAAGAAACTCTTCTGCACTTGCTAGCAAAGATTTCTTCAATACATAGATATATAACTTGAAAATGCTTGATATCTGAAACCGATAGAAATCAACACTATCTTGGCTATGCCCACAGTGTTTATATCAGCAAATGCTCTATCCCAGATATTGAGCACTCTTCCCCAAAGACATTATATATAATTGTTAAAAATATTCTATAACAATTATATATAGTTTAAAATTTGATTTTATTTATGGGGAAAGAGAGAGCATTTGTAGTTTGGTCTGCTCAACTTAGTTACAGTATAAACCACAGTGGACTCTGTGAGTTGAGCGGGCATCTGTAATAAGTATTTGCTATCTGCCCTGGCAGATGGGTATGCTCAGAAATGTGTAGCCGTCCATTAGCTGATAGGGAAAGAAAAGAAGGAAAAGGAATATTGAGAGACTATAAGGAGACAAGAAAACTATGAAAGAAGAAATAATCATGACATTCTACACACACACACACACACACACATACATACATACACATACACAAAAAAAACAAGAAAAAAAAATCAACCTAAGATCAATAAAAAGTGCATAAATTATTTAACTTAATATAAAATAACAAAAATGAGAAAATCAGCAGACAATTGCTGATACCTCCTGACAAGTGGACCAAACAATTACAAAAAAGGTTCATCTATGAAACTCTGGAGTCAGTAACACCAATTTGACTTGATCAATGGAAACAACTAGGGTTAATTTTTTTCTATTTCTAAGCAAAATAAAGAATATATTTATGACTGTGGAAGAAACTCTTCTGCACTTGCTAGCAAAGATTTCTTCAATATATAGATATATAACTTGAAAATGCTTGATATCTGAAACCGATAGAAATCAACACTATCTTGGCTATGGCCACAGTGTTTATATCAGCAAATGCTCTATCCCAGATATTGAGCACTCTTCCCACAATTAAAAAAAATTGGGAAGACATAGAAAATGTGAACTTTAAATCCTGTAGTTTAAAGTTGTTATCATGGGAGATTTTTGACAGTAGGCTAACCCCTGCCTCATCTCCTTTTTTCAATGACAATGAACAAAAACACAAATGGATGTTTGTCTCAAAAAGCTTTTTAAAGGAGAACAGTGGAACAAGCATATGGTTAGGGGTGAAAAGTCATTCAGGCTACCATAATAGCCTATCAAAAACATAACACCAACTCAGGAGACATTGTAGATTGTGGTAGTTGACTGGCAATATCTCCTCACTTTTTTTCCATTAGAATTTGAATGAAAAGAAAGTATATGG
This sequence comes from Acanthosepion esculentum, assembly GCA_964036315.1. Lineage (NCBI taxonomy): Eukaryota > Metazoa > Mollusca > Cephalopoda > Sepiida > Sepiidae > Acanthosepion > Acanthosepion esculentum. Next base: position 6,849,294 of record OZ038490.1, on the reverse strand, counting down.
TTACTGAATTTATTTCATAAATTCAATACATTTTAAAATATGATTTATTTTGGGTGGAGGTGGGTTGTTTTGTATGGCAAATATAGCCAGAAACCTATATTTTAACTTGTAAATTTGGAGGTTGCATTGTATGCCAGCATATATGATTACACACACATATATATATATATATATATATATATATATATATATATATATATATATATATATATATATATATATATATATATACACACATATATATGCATATACATACATACATATATTTGGTGTATTGGGGCAGCAGATCATTATTTAAACATATATTCTTAAATATAACAGACAATGAATGTCTATTATGTTTGATCATGAGCCGTTCTAAATTTTGTTCGAGTGAAAATAAAGATAAAAATTGTCCAAAATTTGTTTTTTTTTATGCAGTTCTTTCATCTAAGCTTTTGGCTCACATGAGCCATCTTCAGAGTGGTTATATAGACATTTAAACAAAGATATTCACCATCAAAGATAATATTCTGCTATGTTGACATAGAAAATCGCGATGCGATAATAACCAGTGTCTGCCATTCTGCGACCGTTATCGTTGCATAGCAATTAGGCAGCATGTGTGTATTTAGGCAGCATATTTTCATTCAAACAGGTTTGGCTAAATAATTTAGACATATCATGTTTATACCTCCCTTATAATGTGAAAAAAACATGTGAATTTTGAAATTTGAAATCTAGAATGCTGCATAATGCAGTAAAACAAAGAGTTGAAATGTTTTGAAGTTACAGAAATACATATAGACATTCACAGACAATTTAACCCCCAGAAGATGGTCTCAGATGTGATTGAAAGTACGTGGGAAAAAATAAAAACTATTTGAAAGAAAATTTTGGTACTTTTCTTAATCAATTTTGTAAGGTTACCAAGAAATTTAATCCGTGAACTTGAAAGGATCACAAGCAAATAAATCGACATGATTTGTCTAAATTATTTAACCAAACCTATTTGAATGCGTACACACACACACGTGTGTTTGTATGTGTATGTGTATGTGTATATATATATATATATATATATATATATATATATATATATATATATATACACATACACGGAGGGTCGTTTGGGGACCTTGTGGCACTCAGTGCACCAGGTCTCTGTATTCGTCCCTCCAAAATGTGTGGATGGTCCTGCACGAAACCATCACCACTATAATCAAATCTCATGTGTCGGTGTCAGGCTCTCAGTTTCTAGGAACTGATCTGCTTGACCCTCATACGTCGAATTCGACGGGAGAGTTGATGATTACACACACACACACACACACACACACACACACATATATATATAAAGGATGTTCCACTAACTTGGACCAATTTTAAATGTGAATTAAGTTTAAAATCAGTCCAAGTTTTTGGGACACCCTTTATATATTTACACACACACACACACACACATATATAGATAGATACACACACATAAATATATACACTCACACACACATATACACATGCACGCGTGCGCACACACCCACACACACACTTTATACAGCTTTGGGTATTAAATCCAGTAAAGTACATGTGTTGGCATTGTGCAGAGAATATTTTCATATATTGTATGCGTGCTGAGCGTGTGTATATTTTTCTTGGAAGATTAGCATAAAACAATTTTCTCAATATTTGTGCCAGACTAAGCTTAGTTTTATAAAATAGCTAAAGTAGTTGATACCACACTTCACAAGATAAAAAAAAAATGCCCCTGCTAAACAAAAATTAAAACAGATTCGACCCAAATACTAGAAATTCTTGGCAGGAAGCATGCGAACAGTTTTAAAATTACATTTATGATGAAAATTTTGTGAGGAACATAAGATTCTTTTTTTTATTTCTTTTTTTTTTTTTTGGGTGCTGCTAGAATTATTTTGGACGTGAGGGTATATGCTTATTTTTATACAAGAGATGACAGAACAAGATAGTACCTAGCAATTGTTTCTATTACATCATGCACATGTGAGTGTAGAGGGAGGGTTCTCTCCTGTAAATCAGATGTTCTCAATGAGGGGGTTCCTTTGTTGGATAAAGTACCAAACTTCGAGGATCAGAAGACAGATTTATCAGAAGACAGAACTGGAAGACTTTTTTCTTTTCTTTTAAAGCATTATGTAAAGGTGGTTATGTTTTTATCATCTTCAAAGTATTTGCCCCATGAATTTGAAAATAACAAAAAATGGCTTATACCCACATCATATTGAAACATTGGTTCCCATATGGTCACTAAAGGTAAGCAACATCAATGCTGGTCAGTACCTAGATGTGTGGGTGGTGTAATGAATAATGGTTCAGAATTGTTAAACAGAGAGCAGTGTTCCAATTCCTGTTGGGTTTGTTATACTAACTTACATGCAAATATCCTTGGAAAGGTATGAATTCACCTCTTCTCTATAGGTTAATTAGTAAGACTTGGTTTGGTTTGTTTTATGGCATATCAACCTCAATGTGTTATTTAATGCTGACAAAATTTTCATTGCTGGTAATATTTTTTTTTCCAAAAAATGTATTGCTGGTAATAATTTTTTTTTACAAAGTATTTCTGGTATTAAAACCTATTTTTACACTTTCATAGTATTTTGACCCAATTTTGGGTGTTAACTATTTATCTATAGTTGGGACCCTAACAGGTGCTACCACCCCGATTCAGGGTGGACCTGGGAACGCAAGCAATTAAGAGGTGGTTCCACACTCCTCAAAACCTCCTGATCATAGGCCTTGCTGTTGGACATAGTTTATCATCTTACCCAAGATGCAAAGATGGAGTAAGACTTGTATCACTAAAAGAATTATTATTTCCAAATGTATAGAAAAAAATAAAAATGCATACAAAATATTTAGATTTTGGCATTAAATGACTCATAGAGGTGTTGATATGCTGCTAAACAAGAACAGCCAACAACAACTAAAAGAAAAATATATGAATATGCAGATCTAGGGACCTCAGGGAATTGAACATATTTATTTTGAATAATGTTTTTAATATTTGGAATAAAAGAAACATAGTTTCATTATTACATCCCTATATATTTTTCTCAAGAGGTAAGAAGAATATAATGACATTGAAGCATTTGCCATTTTAACATTCACAATCTTTCAATTGTTTAGTTATATATGTTGGAATGATTAAACATGTGTTCATTTTTCCATCTTTCTTTATAATTGGATAATTAACAGCATTAATGGCCTGATGGTCATGAAAATCGATTAGCTGGTAAGCCACTGTGCAAGTTTCTTTAAATCATATATATATATATATTATAAATTAACTGAGTTAAAAATGTGGTTCCTTCGCTACACAGGAATTACCATGTTTCAAAAACCGAAGCTAAAAACTTCAAATTTAATTATATAGTTAAATTAAAGGCATTAGTTTTGTTTCAAGCAAATTTTGGAATAACTTATTTTTAAATTTAATTAGTTTTAAAAGCACATACATTCATAATTTTTTTGTTTCCAAGGATACAGAGAAATCCAATCATTTAGACATGGGCGGTAGCATGTTCATTTTTATTAACTATTATTGTATCAACTATGAGTTACGTTCGAAAAAGAGGTTAAGTCTAGGTAGGGTAGGGGTGCATAACTGGGAACACTTTTCCATCAAAATTGAAAGTATGTTACTTTATAATTACAATCATTACAACGATTGCCTTAAAGATTCACTATACAAGTGCAATATTGGTCTGGATAACTGGGAGACTCTAGCTGAAGACCGGGTTTCTTGAAGAGCTAGTATTGCTGATGGTGTCAAGATCTTCCATGAGGCATCACAAAAAAATGCAGAACTGAAGAGATGAGTTTGGAAGGGATCCCTGAATTGCTATGAAATGCTAACCTGGCCATGTGCCCAATGCAATTGGATATGCCTGCCCAGGGTATGTCTGCTCAGTCACCAGAAATCACACCAACACCAACAGTCTATTTCATCTGATGATTTCATAATGGCATGCTTTGAATGCCTGACCTGCACTAAAGTGTGCGAGTCCAGGTTGGGCCAGACAAGGCATATAAAAAGACACATTGGAAGTGATGTTTAGAATCAACTTCCACCACCTGGAGATGATTTGATATACCACATATATAACAAGAAATGCAGATCGATGGCTGGCTTTACAAGCCACTGTCATTCACACAACAAATGAATGCAATGTTGGGGGGGGGGTACTTTAACTGATGGACTGGAGATGTCAGTGAAGGTCATACTTGCTTTGTGAATCGACAGCCACTATATATATATATATATATATATATATAAATTTGTAGTAGTCTGTTGGTCTCATGAGATAAAGGTAGCATCCTGTTTGGTCCCATTTCAGTCCTTTGGTGGTGAAACTGGAGTGACTTCTCCAGGGTGAAGGCATAGGGCATGGTATATGGAGGCTACATGCCTACATCCTCAGCATACTGACATGATCCAAAGGAATACACGGCATTTTATATATATATATATATATAGGCGAGAGAGAAAATAAATTCTGCTATGTATTTAGAGATTCTTGACAAAACCCAAAGAAGAATCTGCAATGTAATAGATCATGACCCAGCATCTCAGCTCCAGTCACTTTCCCCCCACTGTAATATAGTTTCTCTTTGCCTTTTCTATAAATATTTTCATGGTAATTGCTTTGATTAGTTTTTCTCTTTGGTGCCTCAACTTTATGAATTTAAGCACAGTACTGGATTGGCAGAAAGGTCTCATCATTTTACATTCAAAATGGCTAGACGTAACTGCTAACACTTTCTTCTTTCACACTTCTCACTTGTGGAACTTTCTTCCATCCACTTGCTTTTCTGTCAACTTTGATTTTCAAAAATTTAAATGCAATGTCAATCATTATCTTCTGTGTTATTTCCTGTTCTTTTTTGTTCTCTCTTCTTAGTAATGTTTTTCTTTTTCACATATTCCTTCACACTCAGTAAACCCTTGCATCTTAGTAACTTTATTGCCTTACTTGGGGTCAAATGAAAAAAAACAGCAACAAAAACCATCAGTCAGGTAAAATTTCCTGCTCTTCCAATAATCATCATAACTGGCCAAAATTTTATCATGATGTTCTTCAGGTTTCTTTTTTTTTGGGGGGGGGGCTATTTTTCAAAATAACATATGGACATTTCAAACTTAGATACCTCCCCAGAGGTTTCAAATGTCGAATTTAAACCGTACAGTACATAACCATAGCATTTTTCCCTTCGCAGTTAAAAAAATTAAACTTTAAGATGGCCACAATAATTTTGTCTTAGAAAAAAAAACACCCTGATGATGACATTGTGCTAATGTTGAAGTACTCAGAATAAATGAATATGCATCAATATGGTAATTCTCTCTCTTCCTTTAATAAGGATACCAAGAAGCTTGTCCATGAATATGAGAGGATCCTAGTGAAAATAAGTAGACAAAACTTGTCTAAATTATTCAATGGGACTCTTAATTTTATGCTTTATATATATATATATATATATATATATATATATATATATATATATATATATATATATATATATATAGCGCCTGACAATTGCATTTAAGCATGAAATGAACTGCGGCTGCTTGGTGTTGGCCTCAGTGTCCACTTTTATATTTACATACACTCTATCCCTAATGCCGAGCACTATAACCCATAAATATAGCTTACCTTAAAACTATATTTTTATCATATATATATATATATATATATATGAGAGGGAGAGCGAGAGAGAGTTGAAGATCAAATGTAGATCAGATATGGATAGGAATTTGACAAGATGATAAAATTAAATAAAGATCAAATAAAAAATGTATCTTAATCTAACATGTTTCACTTTTATTAAAGCTTCATCAGAGATCAAGATAGAAATGAAAAAAGCAAAGAGACAAAATACTGGAATGTTATGATTTTTGGTTAGTTCTCATTGGTCAGATACGTGTCACATGTATTAACGCAATAGATAATATATAAATAAGTGTGAGGAACATTTTGGACGTTAAAGTGTGGAATAGTGTATGAGTGTGTATGTAAAGAAAGGCTTGTTTGTCTAGGTGTATGCTAGACGGTAACGTTAATTCATGTGTGTGTGTGTGTGTGTGTGTGTGTGAGGAATGTCTATAGATGTCAGCCTTGTGTATGCTGGTGAAATGTAATAATTTTGCATTTGGAAGGATTTTTATATTCTCGATGATGTGTATGTGTGTGTAGAGAAAGTCTGTTGTCATTACTTCTGTGTAGGTTGGTAAAACGCAGCAAGATATTGTAATAATCGTGTTTTACTTGGATTTATCATTAATCATTTCTTGTGTATTTTTAAAAAGGATTTTTATCTGACCAATAAGAACTAACCAAAAATCATAACATACCAGTACTCTGCCTCTTTGCTTTTTTCCTTTCTATCATGATCTCTGACAAAGCTTTAATAAAAGTGAAACGTTAGATTGAGGTACATTTCCTACTTGTTCTTTATTTTATTTTATCATATACATATATATGTATATAACACACATTTTATATATATATATATATATATATATATATATATATATATATATAAACACACACATTATATATATTATATATATAAACATGAACATTATATATAAACACACACATTATATATATATTATATATATAAACATGAAGATTATATATATATATATATACACACATTGTAAACACACACATTGTATATATATAAACACACACATTATATATATATATATATAAACACACACATTATATATATATATATATATATATATATATATATAAACAAACAGATATATAAGTTCCCCAGATTAACGTTTCAGCATCATCCTGAAACCATACTATAAAATTGTAAACTATTCCAAAAGCTAAAATGTTTTTTGTTTGTTTTTAACTTTGTTATTTTTTTTATAAACGTTAGTAAAATCACCATTAAAATTTTTAGAAAATAAATCATTTTAACTTCTTTCATTTATTTATTTACACTATTTATATTCAGACTATTGTCTCTAATCTTTGTTGTTATTGTCACATTGTGGCCGTCATGCCCGCCAGCCTTCATCAGGTGTATATCAATCTAGATAACCTACAGGGAATTCTGAACCATACCTTTTATTTAATCTATGGGACAATAACTCTGCAGTCAAGTCTACAGGTCTGGATATATTTTAAAAGTAACATTTTGTTTTGTAATAAATAACCACTCTTTGTAATTTTACATTTGAATTTATTCTTACCAACCTGTTATACAGCAAAACAGTCTGTCTGAGGATGACAATAATATAGGCTCCTGAAAAATTAATTTCGGTTGAGCTCTCTGGGGAAGGAATTGTGGGTTTGTAAACAGTGACTATTAAGGCTGATATAGCAAGACTCTTCGGTAAAGGGAATTGAGTCCTGTGAGTCACTGTGTGTTTATCTAAAAATAAATACACTAAAATTCACCTTCATTCCTGCCGTGTGCCGACGGCTTAGTGGTAGCATTTCCGACTGACGCCAATTCAGTCAGGTTTCGATCCTAGCTAGAGGCAACTGGACGCCTAGCCACACTGAAGAGCTGTGATACAGCGAAACAGTCTGTCTGTGGATGACAATAATTATATATATATATATATATATATATGTATGTATTATATGATAGAAATATAGTTTTAACCTATGCTATATTTATGGTTAAAATTGCTCAATATCAGAGCATATATAAATATAAAAGTGGACACTCATGTCAACAGCAAGTGGTGACAGTTCAGTTTGTTTTATGCTTCAATGCAATTTTCATGACCTGAAGAGTGTGCTCAAGCATAAAACAGACTGTCGCCACTCATTGTTGATCTCAGTGTCCATTTTCATATATATATATGTATATCTGTATGTATGTATAACAGAGGAATGATAACGAAATTATATTTTAAGCATGGAATAAGAATAAAATTTTTGCATTTGCTAAATACAACCAGGCTAAACCAAAATTTGCCTGATGCTAATAAGAAAAATGAAACAGTGTCATGGTCATGTGCCAGACTAAATTAAACAAAGTAAATATCTATTAAAAGACAACAGAGTGAAAGTGGATTGAAAACAGTTGAGAATAAGAGAGAAAGAGAGACAGACAAGATAGTTTTTGCAAACAGAGGAAACCAATCCACTTATGTGAAAATGGTTTTGCTTTAGTGATGGTTTCAAGAGGAAACAGAAAAAGTGGGTGTGGATGGATGACGAAGGTGGCAACACAAGGACAAAAGGCAGAGAACAGAGGTGTAAAAGAAAAGAAAAAAAGAAACAGGGAAATAAGAAAACTTGACTGATAAGTAAGTACCTACTTATTAGTAAAGTGTACCACTTTTTAAGTGCAATATGTTATTATTATTATTATTGGCTAAATAGTTTTTTGTTCTTGTTTCTGCCACCCCCACCTTCTCCTCTCTTGTACACTTTTGAGAATTTCACCATTTATTTACTCCCCCCACCACCACCACTACCACTCGAGAACATTTTCTTGAATAAGTGGTGGAAAAACAGGAAGGGATAACATCTTAAGTCAGGAATTATTATTACTACAAGTAGTAGTAATAACAAGATGCCTGTGGTAAAATTAGTCCCCCCCCCAACTAAACACATAACACCAATATTTTAAAGTACTTGGCAAGGAAGGTATGTAGTGATGTCATTGGAGCAGAAAAATAGCTGATGAGAATGTGGAAGTTTTCATTAATGATAATAGGTTTGGTAAATATTTTAATAATTTCTAATTGATGAAGAGACAGACAGACAGACAGACAGAGGTAGAGAAACAAAAAACTGATATCATTAAAGATCCAAGGAATTTTCCAAAAAGTTCTTTTATATAATTGATGAGCATTCTTTTTAATCATTTCACCGCAAGCAAGGCAATAAAGCCACAAAGACGCGTGGGGGGGGGGTGTTGAGTGTCAGAGAATATGAGAAAAATATACTATTAATGAAAGAGGACAAGAAAGAAAAAGAGTTAAGAAGATAATGAGGGATGCATTTAAATTTTTGAAGATCAAAGTTAAAAATAACTTTGTTTGGAGAACTGAAGATCCATATTGTTTATATTGTTATCACAATACTTTGGGTCAATCCATTCCATAGCCTTCTTCAGAAAGGCAAGAAGGACCCTTTTTCAAAAGAGAGCAAAAACAAAACAAACACACACACGCACGCGCACACGCGCGCGCACACACACACACACACACACACACACACACACACACACACACACACCCAACTGAGCAATGGTAAGAGGGAAAAGAACATTCAGGCCTTCAGTAATGGTACCAACATTCATACTCTGGCTTCCATCTTCAAAGTCCATTCAAGAACCATCAAGAGAACAGTGAATAAGTTTAAAAAAGAGGGAACATTAGAGAGGAAACCTGGGTTAGGAGGGCCCAACAGGAAGAGAGATCATCATATCAACTGAGAGCTAAAGAGATCAATTAGAAAAGATCCACCAACTCAATCTATAAGACATTTGGCATGTGAGAGAGGAGTTTCAGCTATGACAGTCCAAAGAGCAGTGAAAAAAGACTTGAAAATGAAATCATACGTGAAACCTGTGGGATATCTTGTTATTCCAGGACAGAAAGTTAGAAGGTTAGAGAGGGCAAAGGATCCTGGAACAATATATATGAACTTAATTTCAATCCTTCATGATCTTCTCATCCTTAGCTAGGATTAATTAATGATGAACATGTCCTTTTCGTTTATGGTCGATTTCATCATGATTCTTCTGTTAAGCTTGGAGAGTAATTATACATTCTTATTGCCCAAAGAGGAGTTGAATAGTGTTATAAAAACCCTGGAGAATTCCAGTAAGTTATCTTTAATCATTTCTAAGATACAACAGTTCAGAGCTTAATCTAACAATTGGACAATTTTGTTTTTACATCCAGTATATATATATATATATATATATATGATTTTCCAAGTGTAGCTTAGATATGGCTCAAGGCTGAAAGTATGGGGTACCCACATATATATATATATATATATATATAGCCGTCTCTTCTACTCCAATAGCTTCATATCTGGCACCTCTCGCCTGTGGAACTCCCTTCCCTATTCCTGTTTCCCTGATAGCTATAATCTCCAACTATTCAAATGTAATGTCAATCAACATCTCCAGTTGCCCTGATCTATCCACTCTCCTTCTCCTCATCCTTTCCTCTATCACTCTTGTCTGTTCTCACTCCAAATCCGCTGTAACCCCTTGCATACTAATGGCTTCCCGCCTTGCTTGGGGTGAAATGCTTAAAAAATATATATATATATATATATATATATATATATATATATATAAAACACAGACACACACACACACACATATATATATATATATATATATATTTTATTACTTGAATGTTATTTTTAGTGGATACCCATATCTGAGTAGACAATCCATTCATTCATTAAATATTATATTTATTTTTGTCTACCAGTGGCTACTCAAATATGGGTATCTACTAAAAATAACATTTAAGCAATAAAATCTGTCATATTAATAAATTAAAATCCATCATTTCTTTAAAAGTGTGTGTATTCTGGAGTTAGAGTGCTGAAGGCAACCTTAATCAGCTAAGTGACAAACTTTTACTTATATTAATTCTCTCTCTCTCTTATATATATATATATATATATATATATATATATATATATATATATATATATATATGGGGGATGTGGTATATAATGTTTATGTGTATATGTATTTTCATATATTGTAAAACACACAAAAAACACAAGCAACTCCAAAAGGAGCACACTTGAAAAGACACACAAGAAAGAAGAGCGCTCAATGCCATAATGAGAGTGACATTTTGATCCTAGGAAGACTGAACAGATACTTTGAGGCGAAAGTACTGAAACTAGATGATACTGTCTTTTTTCCTTCCTGTTTTTAGCTTATGGCCAAATCATGTTGAAACGCTGATTCTCTTACAATCAACCGAAGTTAAGCAATGTCAAGCCTGGTCAGTACCTAGATGGATGACTGCTTAGGAATACTAGGTGCTGTAAGCTCAGATGTGCAGGTGGTGTAATGGATAACAACTTGGAATTGTTAATCAAAGAGCCAAGTTCAAATTCCAGTTGGGTTCGTTATATTCATTTATGCATAAATGCCCATGGAAAGGTATGAATCCACCTCTTCTCTTTCCAGCAATGGGTTAATCAGTAAGACTTGTATCACGAAAACCATTCTTATCTCCAAAATAAAATTTTGCCCACAAAATATTTAGATTTCCGCATTAAATAACTGATAGAATTTGAAATGTCATTAAACAAAAATAATCAACACACCAACATATATCCTGTGTACAACACTTTTCACAAAGTGCACACACACTGATCCGAGACAGAGAGTTAGAAAGTAATATTTTGATCCTAGGCAAACTGCACAGATACTCTGATTCTTGACAAAAATGCTAAACCCTACCTAGATAAAACTATCTTTTCCCCCCTGCACCTTTTTAAAATTCAAAATTTTATATCTTTTTTTTTTTTTTAAATGCCATATCCTGCAGGACATAATTGATCATGGCTGTCTGCGAATTATTATTATTTACACTATTTACATGCTATTGTCCTCATCTATTTTGTTATTATCTCAATTTTTGGGACGTAGTGCCATTCAATCTTCATCAGGTATATGTCAATCCAGGTAACCTACAGAAAATTGCCCCACAGGACGATAGCTAAGTGGATTAAAGCATTGGTTCTTGAATTTGGTGATATAGTAAATGTGAGTTCAATCTCTGGGCTGAGCAGGGAAAACAGGGTGAGCAATAAGTGGGCAGTACTAAGAATAAGAACTAGATGAGATATCCCTAGACATGGACAGTAGAATGAGAACAATTTACTCCCATAGATTAAATAAAGGTTTCAGTTCGGAATTCCCTCTACCTGAGTCAACATACATCTGATGAAGGTTGGAAAGCAAAATGGCTGAAACGTTGTGATAACAACGACAAAGACAATAGTCTGCATGTAAATAGTGTAAATAAACTTCTCCACAGTTTGGAATTCAGTAATTTTGTTTTCTCCAGACTGATTTCCATCCAAGGCTAGAGAGCCAGATGTTAGGAGGAGAAAAGACAGATTCATGCATTTTCCAAGGGCATTTGTGAGAAAGTGAATGCAATAGACTAGCCCAAGATTTGAACACAGCTCATTGATTCCATAGCTGGTGGTGGGAGAAGGGTGGATACATGCTTTCTCCAAGGGCATTTGTGAGAAAGTGAATACAACAGACTAGCCCAAGATTTGAACATGGCTCACTGATTCCAATTTCTGTAACAATATCCATTGCACTACTCGATATCCCTTATATCTCTTAAACCATTTTAACAAAAATGATAACCTTCAGGTGGTTCACAATCTGTATCAAAGTTCCAGTGCAGAAAATTAAAAAATTAGACAGATGACTGCTCGGATTTTAACTTGTTTTTACCCTACAAGGTTTTTGTTTTAAGAGTCAACATTTCATTCATGCACATATTATTATAAAAAACAAAAAAAAAAAAGACTGATGTGAAAGTTTACAAAACTTCTCGTTTTTTTCTTTTGATAAATTCATTGCATTGTTATTCAATCCTGAAAATGTTTGTTCAGACTTTCATTGACTTCATGCCACCCTACACCTAAATCCTGATGACCTCATGTCACCTTACAAATAAACTGTATTCAGCCATGAAAGAACAAGTCTTCTGAGTTTATGAATTCTTCAAAAAAATATTTTGGTTTCATGAACTTGTTGGAATATTTGACCAGATGATGTAGTGTGTGTGTGTGTGTGTGTGTGTGTGTGTGTGTGTGTGTGTGTGTGTGTGGCAGGGAGAGGTACAAAGAGAATATAAGGAGAAGAAGGAGGTAGGGAGACGAGAGAGAAAATAAATTCTGCTATGTATTTAGAGATTCTTGACAAAATCCAAAGAAGAATCTACAATGTGTGTGTGTATGTACACACACACACACACACACAAATGTATATAAAATAAATAAACACACACACACACACACACACACACACACACACACACACACACACACAGAGGTAACACCTCGTCTGCATGACAACACTCTTTGCCCACATCATTAGACTCACCTGTTCTATGAAACTCAACATTTGCCTCTACCTTCCCTGCTGATGACATATTTTTTCCAAAATGAGCTTTGGACAATTTCTGACATAATTTCCTCTTTACCTGAGAAGGATTATTCATAATTTGGAAAAGTCAATCAATAATATTAATTGACATAAAACACCTGTTGTCCTTAATAACACTTGCCTTACATGCATGTGTGTGTAGACATACACACATACTATAGCTGCAACATGATATCATGCACTATTATCAATTCATTTACCCTCAAATATGAGCAGTGTGGATGTGAATTTTTAGTCCTGCTAGGGTCTTACATTCTCGTGTGCAAATGTGGCAACACTGGGTGCAACTTGTAGTAGGTATTACTTTAATATTAAGTTTTAGTCCACTAACCAAGGCACATTTTGTTAGAAAGAGGAAAATAAAAAAAACAAAACAACTATCATATTTATAATTAAAAATAGGGCTTTAGGACTGCAGTGAAAAACATTCCGTTCAAATAGAAATGCCATATATATATATATATATATATATATATATATATATATATATATATATATATATATGTATGTATGTATGTATGTATGTATGACATTTCAGTGTTTTCCTTTTCTCCAGACTAATTTCTATCCAAGGCTAGAGAGCCCAGTCTACCCTGTTATTTAACACATAGCTGATGTTGAGAGGAGAAAAGGCAGATTCATGCTTTCTCCAAGGGTATTTGTGAGAAAGTGAATGCAACAGAGTAACCCAAAATTTGAACACAGTTTTTATATATATATATATATATATATATATATATATATATATATATATATATGGCATTTCTGTATATAAACCCTTTAAATTAAATCAAACGCAGAAAAGGTATAATAGATTCCATTTAGGCTAAGATAATGAAGACTGTTCAATCATGATTTTTTTATATTTTAAATTATAAGATTCATCTTCCAACTGAGTAAAAAAATTGATATTTTTCTATAGTGAGAGGGAGAAGTTTGTATAGCCTGTAAATAATGTATTATAAGCTAACTGATTCCAAATGTACAAACAATAAAGAGCAAAGCCAATTTCAAAGATACTTCCAACACTTTCCTAACATCATTCCGGTAACCTTGTTGTTCAAAATGAATACTAAAATAAATAGTATATTTGCACAATAGTCCCAAGCAGATATTTGTGGTTTTTTGAGCACGCTGAATGAGTTTAAGCTCCTTTATAGAACTGTATTAATGTTATTTGTACTTAAGAGAAAGATAAAAAAAAAACAACTATCATATTTCTAAACAAACATATTTCTAATTAAAAAAAATAGAGTTTTAGGTCTGCAGTAAAGAACCAAAAGTCTCCAAAAGGGCTTAAAGTTTTCATTTAACTTATTTGGAATTCTTTTTAGAAGATTGTGCCAAAAATTGATTCAGAACCCTCAAAAACATAGAAATTGAGGTCTAGATCATGATTTTGTGATAAATACAAGGAAAATCATGTCAGAAACTGGCATATGGTGTCAAATGTGAGTAATAATCAATTTAAGGTATGAAAGGAACCCAGTACATTTTAAATATCTTCCTGGGAACAATTTTCTCACATTTTGCAGATTTAAATTGTTTAATATTTAGGAAATTACAGTAATAAAGAGAAAACTAAAGTTTTTGTTATTATTCAAAGTTGGGAGAAGTGTCAGAAACAAAAAAAGGCAAGTAAAATATGACAAAAATTGTGTTAATTTGAATTAATTTTGTGTTATAGGGCCCCAAAATCCACTTGTTATACATCATTTTTTAAAGTGTCAGCCACCTATAACATTCATTTCAACAAGATCCAAATGACTTTGCTAGCAAAAAGAAGACAAAAAAGCACCTACCCAGAAATGACCATTTAAAAAATGATTAAACATGTGCAAGTTTTGATTAACTTCAATCATTACTTGACAAATACTTGAAGCTAAGACAAAATTAGACCAGTTCTGAAATCTTGACACTGTCTACTTTCAGACTAGATATAATACATATTACTTGGGAAATATTTCAAAAATGCCGCATGTCCACTTGAAAACCAATTGTGAAATATGTTTGCTGATTAATTTAACCTTTTTTTCCATTTTCTGCTTTTCTACATTACAAAAATTCCCAAAAGAAATTCTTCTATAGAATAATGGAACTCTCAGTCATATGCCAGGTTCTTTGCTTGTAATCCACAAGATCAAATCTCCAGCCAGATCCAGGATGAGAGAAACTGGCCCAAAGATCTGGTTGGAACCATTGATCCGAGAGTTCCATATTTCCCACTGTTGTTGTCAATCAATGTTCAAAACCAAATAAAAGTCGGATATTCAATACTTAATTTTCAAGGCAGATAAGCCCTAACCACTGAGAGATTTGGTGCAACACAATCTTCCTTTCTGCACATATCACCTTGTACCATACATAGGACTGTCAATTTCCCACTGATGCAAGAAATTAGTGTTCAGGATTTAAAATTCTTAAAAACAGCCCTGCTTCCTTGGGAAAATTAGTGCAACATAATCTTCTTAATCTCATTTGCCATCATTTGGCCTTGTGACATACTAAGTTCAGTTTAGTAAATAATAGTAATCTACCAGCAAAGCTATAATGGCAATATTGCCTTTACAGCAGCCGTATATATTTAACTGATGCTAGCACAACCTCCTCAACACAAACAGCTCATTGACAAGGAATGAAATAAAGTTTTGATAAAAAAAAAAAATTCCTTTTATAAATCATCTGCAAGAGTTGATAACCAACTGCTAAGATATTTGGCCCTTGGCTCAGAAGTAAAAAATGCAAAGTGACAAATTCCTGGAGACAGAGAGAGAGAGAAAAGAAAAAGTGACAGTTTTATAAATAATTTTCTAATTTGTAAGGGGTACTGATGACTGACTTTTTTCTGTTTGAAACAAAAAAATTATTAACAGAAAAACTATCTAATAAATTCTTGGAAGTGGATTAATCACAGGAGAGAGAGTGAATTATTGTTTCATATCCCCCACCCAGACAAAAAAAATTGTACATATGAGGACAAGATAGGATATCATAGGGACTTTGAGGTATTATGATGGATGTAGTAAGAATGGTAAGTAAGAATGTGTTGTTTTGATGTAAGGAATACTGTGGTATGTTTGGGTCAGTAATTGGCGAGCTTAGTTTAATTACAAGACAGAAGACTAGCCTTCCCATATCTCTCCTTTTGGCCTTGTGCCACATTTTTGTATCTTTACAAAATAAATATTGAGAGAGTGAATTAAGGTGAGGAGAAAATATTTCCAACCCCATAAACCATGAACATAGATATATTTGGCTACTTAAATGGGGAGGAAGGAAATAAGGGATTCTTAACATTAGGTTCTTGATTTAGAAGAGGACTCATTAAAGTGGGATCACTGCACATAGTTTCTACATACAACTAAATTCCTTGCATTTTGACTTGATTTTCATTTAATCAGAGAGGCGAGTTTGAATTCCAGTCAAATCCATTACATTCACTTACTAACACTAACCCTTGGGAAAGGTGTGAATCCTCTTCTTCTCCTCCCTCAGCTGTGGGTAAA
The DNA here is from genome assembly GCA_964036315.1 of Acanthosepion esculentum. Classification (NCBI taxonomy): domain Eukaryota; kingdom Metazoa; phylum Mollusca; class Cephalopoda; order Sepiida; family Sepiidae; genus Acanthosepion; species Acanthosepion esculentum. The sequence goes on along the minus strand of OZ038490.1, from coordinate 6,832,609 downwards.
TAGCAGGACAGACCAGGTTCTATAGCCTTGGATGGGAACTGGTCTACTGCAGAAAGAAATGGCAACCTACTGCGGGAAAAAAAATCTGCCTTGTCAGTCATGTACTGAAAGATACATGATGGCCTAAACATGTATCCCACATGGTACATAACTGACTATATTGGACATCAAGAAGCCCTATTTTATAAGTAAAATAAAAACTCTGTAATTATGCTAATCACATGAAAATAAAATATTAAATACAGATTTATTAAAACAAACTTGCATATTGGATAATTCTGAAATGAAAAGTAAGTCTTAAGGTGGGGAACATCTTTGTAAGTAATCAATATTTATGATCAGTAGATCAATAGGTTCTAATCTCTGACTAAATGCTACCATTTTCATTACATACTATGCAAAGTTCTTGACCATAACCATTTCCCAAAACCTTTTTTTTTATCTGTATCACCCCAATCAAGGTAGTAAAACCACTAAAACACAAGGGGATACATGGTTTGGAGGAATTAAAAACAAAAAACGTTAGTAATGAGGAGAAAGAGAAAAAAGCAATTGAGAGGACAGTAGATAGGAATTGACATTGCATTTAAATTTTTGCTGCTTAAAGTTGATTGGAAAGCATGGAGCTTGGAGAAGTGCGAGATAAGAAACTATTAGCATAGAAGTTACGGCTACATCTAGCTAGCTCAACTGTAAACTGATGAGATTTCACCACCAGCCTAGTATTGCGCTTAAATTCATACAGTCTAGGTAGCATAGAGAAGAGCTCATCCAAACAATTACCATGAAGGTATTTATAAAAAAAGGCTTAGAGATGCAACCTTATGGTGGTGGGCAAGTGACTGAAGCCAAGCCACCAGACCAGGACCAATAATATTGCTGATTCTTCTTTGGATCTTATCGAGGAGCTCCAGGAAAAGAGCAGGGGCACCGGACCATATATGGCAGCAATATTCTAAGCATGGACGAATGGTAAACTTATAGATATGCAAAGTAGATTCCAGAGAGAAAAATTGTCTCGCTCGACACAGTGAACCAACTTTCTTAGCAGCTGATCTAGCAATGGATTCAATGTAGTCTTTCTATCTCATGTTAGCTGAGAACATTATCCCAAGAAGGCATAATGAGTCGCTTTCTTAGAGGATATTAACAACCATGCTGATGGAAGGCAGACAGGAGTCTTTCAGATGATAAAAGGAGAGAAGTTTAGTTTTGGAGGTTTTAACAAGCCATCTTTTGTCCCAATTAACAACAGCCTTGAGGTTATTTTGTACATCGGCTGCCATTTTGACCTTGGCTGACTGATCAGCCTTACTATCGAGGCAGGAGTAAATGATAGTGTCATCAGCGTAGATACCAAGATGAGAGCTGATGTCATTAGGAAGGTCATTAATGAAGATTAAAAACAATGCACAACCAAGGATGGAACCCTGAGGGACACCTGCATTAGTACAAAAGGATGTAGACAAGTGGCCATTCATGACAACTTTCATTTCACAATTTGATAGGCGTGACTGGATCAGCTCAAAAACATGCCCAGAGATACTGTAGCTTTTCAGCTTGTGGAGAAGACCTGAATGTCAAATCCTGTCAAATGATTTCGAGATGTCCAATGCTACAGACCAGGCTTCACTGTTTTTCTATCTAGAACATGACAGACTCTTTCCACAATTATTGTCAGCAGTTGATCTGGAGAAATGAAAACCGTATTGCTTGTCTGAGAAAAGGCTCTGCAATGAGAGATGATGAACCAATTCAGCATTGATTAGGGCCTCTGGGAGTTTCCCAAAAAGAGGCAGAAAGTTAATAGGCTGATAGTTGGATGGGTCAGATGGTTCCCCAGAGTTCTTAAAAACTGCAATAACACACAATGACTTCCAGCAAGCAAGAAAGCAGTGAGGCATTTATTATGCAAGTTAGAGAGTACAAGATTATAGTTCAGGAGCACACTTCTTGATGACTATAAAAGGGATGCCATTGGGTCGATATGCTTTGTGGGGATCAAGGTTAGAGATGATAGCATAAACCATGGAATGGGTTACTTGCATATCACACAACAGAGAATCAGTTCTAAGTGGGAAGTTAGGCAGGGATACTGCAGATGAGACAAGGGTAGAGTTTGAGGAGAATTTACAGACAAATCATTTAGCTTTATCAGCAGAGAATGATAACACCTCAAATTGATTGAAGATGGGAGGGATAGAGACTTTGCACTTATTTAGTACCTTATTACAAAGACACCAGTAATCACGAAAGCCAAAGTTTTTAAAGGATAGGCAGTGCCTCTTTCTCTCAGCAAACAGCAACTTAGCATTTTCAATGACTCACTCACATTTGTTACAAGCAGTAGCAAATAGCCACCTCTTATGATGAGAGCTGTCACACTAGTATAACCAGAAATAGTAGTTCCTGTGTGCTGTGGTCACCGAGCATACTGGTGTGAACCATGGAGTGGATTGCAGTTTCACCTGGTATTTCCAAGAAGGGATGAAAGCATCCATGCTGGCTTTGACCGAAGAAGAAACCTCAGTGGCGCAATTTTCAATTGGGAAATTGAAATATCAGTTCAAGGGGCGTCACAAAGAAAATCCCTGAATGAGCCCTAATTAGCATGCTGGTACTGTAAAGAGATCTTATGGACAGAAGATTCCTGTTTAATGGATGCTTGGAAGGAGATATCAATAGCTACCACAGAGTGTTCCGAGTTACCAACAGGACAGTATTGTGAAGCTTGGCAATAGCAGGGAGAGAATGTGAGAAATAGATCCAATAGAGAAGCATGTTGCTCAGTTTGGCTAGGGAAATGAGTAGGGAGGTTTTACGATTTGAGTGAGGGATTGGGCAATGGAAAAATTTAATGTCTGTATACTGGCAACATCAGTACCTTTAGAATGTTTCAGCGATGTTTCATGGTGAGCATTAAAGTTACTTAAGACAAAGATGGAGAGAAAGTGCCTTTTCTATATTGTCAGCTACTGCATCTAACATACTGTAGTCTTGAGAAGAGGGAGAGTGATAAAGGAAAAAGGGATACTGACAGAGTTGCGAAAGTTGGAAAACATGAAAAAGTTGTCAGTGGCCTCAAAAGACAATTCCCTGTCCATCAGAAGATTATCCCAGATGTAAACAGCAAGGCCATGCATATGAATGCTGGAATATTTTCAGCAAAGGGGAAGATAGCCTGGAACCAAGAATTCATTGGTATCAATGGAAGAATTCAAGTTTGTTTCACAGAGGGCAAAGATATCTAGTAACTTTTCCAGGAGAAAAGAGTCTATGTTGCAGAAGATGGAATGGACACCATAAATATTGGCAAAAGATTGAGGGGTAGGTGGTTTTTTGTTATCTGGTTTAGTTTTATTTCTTTTTGTTGGGATTTCCATGAGATATGTTTTGAGGTGAGAATAATTATCACTATCTGTCATCAATGGCAATACAAACCAGCATAGCTGAGAGCAAAGCATAATGTGGCTTCAGAGTTGCTCACCAAAAATACATGCAAAGACACCTACCTATGTACGACATGGCACTACAGATACCCCAATATTATGCAACTGTTGATCGGAGCAGCCTAAGCCCTCCAAAAAATTCAGGCTCCTAACAAACAGTCAGAAGCAGCAGTCAGCAAACTGCCAGCCCGGTATCCTCAATGTGAAAAGTCACAGCCATTGGTTAGTATGATCACCAAAGAGTTAAGATAGTTAAATCCTTGTGTACCAACAATACATTTTTATAGTAAAATAACCAACAATACATTTTTATAATGAAATTACCAACAATATATTTTTATAGTGAAATTAACAGCAATAGATTTTTATAAAAGAAGAAAAAAATAACAACAATACATATATCTAAAAAACATGTTTACTCTGAAAGTATAACATTATGTACAAGATATTTGTAGCTGAAACCCTAAAATTGCATAAAAAATATCTAGATTTTGGTATTAAATAACCCATAGAGGTGTTGATATGCCACAAATCCAACCAGCCAACATTCTTGGTCAGACCAAGAACTTTTCAATTTTGTCTGTCAATATTTATGAATTGCATTTATAAGTAGAAGAGCATATATTAAATGGTTAGAGTTCTGACCATGAAACCTGGGTTTTGAATCTTGCTATGATCTATTAAGTCAAGTTGATTTCATCGTATTGTTATAGAGGATAAAATCTCAGCATGGTAACATAGTTGAGAAGTGCCTGAAAACCATACCTTGTTAGAGATAATAGGTAGATCCCTGGTCTTTTGAACAGGTTTAACCCTTGTTTCCTGTTTATGATTGGGTTTCCAGATCCTTCTAAAGTCTATTGCAGCTCTGTATTCTTAGCATCCGCACTTGAACTCTGAAATTTTATTCACTAATTAAATCTTGACCTCTTCAAGTCTCGAGTTAGCTATTATCTTTCCTGCATAGCCACAAGAACTTCAATTCTTGCCCTTTCTTATACTCATACAAGTAACCCTCTACCTTAAGTGGCTCTTGGGCTTTCTATTAGTAAAAATAAAAAAAGACAAAACTGTTTGTTGTGCTAATGAGCAGACAGAAGCTCTTAAGCATCTAGAGAAGGCAAATTTAATAAAAGAAACAAGACACGCACACACACCTAGCAGCCTGGCCACTCATGAGAATATATCAGACTGAAAAACAAGCACATTTTAAGTAATGACTCTATAGCAAACAATACAGTCCTTTGTTTTTCTTTTAGTTATTTACCAAGTTGGGTTTAGCCTTTTAAACCACTAAGATAAAGCATGAGTAAACTGTGGGTCTGACTTAAAAAAAAAATAATTAAGATTTTCCTTGATGATGTTCATCAATTAAAGCATTTCATCTTACCGAATTTTTTTTTCCCAACCTTCACTCAACATGACACAAAACTAGAAATAAATGTGTGTGCGTGTGTCTGTGTAAAATAATACACTGATATATGATATATTGATATGTGTAAAATTATATAATTTAACGTGTGTCAAGTTGAAGAGAATTTTTGACAAAAGTGCGCAATAGCAATATAGAGCAATAATTATTACATTAAAAATATTTTAAGTTCATGATACTTATTGAAGATCAACTGAACTCTGAGTTTCGCAATGCTTCACTCTTCACAATCCATGTAAGAATCATTCTTATCTGGGTCCTGAAGAACAAAATATTGCGAAAGTTTGAGTTGATCAATGATAAGTATTGGGAACTTTCAATATTTTTTATAAAAGTATCAAAGTTCATTGTATATAAAAAGGAAAAAATCAAAAAGATATAAGCAGTAAATTGCTGATATCCCCTGAAGAGTGGATGGACAGGTTCACCTACAAAACTCTGGAGTTGGGATGCTGAAGGTAGCATCAATCAGCTAAGTTACAAACTTTTAGTCATATTAATCCTATATATATATATATATAGAGAGAGAGAGAGAGAGAGAGTGAGAGAGAGAGAGAGACTAAAATGAGGAAAGCAACAAATTATTTTTCTAAAAAAACATTGAAAATCCAATTGTAAATAACAAAGTTTTAATTCTTCTCTGCAAAAATTCATATATTATAAATAAATATCACTATATTAAATATTAGGTGTCTTTTTACCAATCCTCATTTTAGTCTATACAATAAGTTTTTGTACAGAATCTTTCGAACAAAAATTTTTTCTCATATATATATATATTTATATATATATATATATATATGAGAAAGAATTTTTGTTCGAAAAGGTTTAAGAATTAAAAATTAAAAATATATGCAGACATTTTTATATATAGTGCTCAAAAAATATTAAAATAATATTAAAAATAGAGCATTAATAATATTGAAATTTACTTAACTGTAAATAACAAATCCTTTTCAGTTGTTTCCCCGACTCCAAAGTTTCTTGGTGCCAACCATTCTTCAGGAGGTTCTGTATTTAAATGGTTAGTTATAGTTCCAATTTATCAATTTTTTTCCTAATTTTTTCCGTGTTTTTTTTAATATGTTTTGTACGCGCGCTCATGAATTTTGCGCTAATGGATTTCTGCTTTTGTTTACGTCTTTTATTTGTAATTCTCATAATTTTTTCTAGTTGTAGAATTTTTCTTCTAGTTGTAAATTTTTCTTTGAAATTAGAATTTTTTTTAATTTTAATTTTGTTTTATGTATTTTTTTATGTATATGAAAAGTGTGTTTATTCATTCATTGGAAATACAATAAACTAAAAAATTTGTATGTGTACGAATATTTGTTTCCCCACCACTGATTATGTGCATTTTTTTTATTTATGTTTTATATTGAAGTTTATTTTATTTTTTTATGTATGTTTTATAGTGAAGTTGTCATGGTGAGTTATATTATTAATTAAATTTTATAGTCTTTATTAATTTGTATTATTAATTAAATTATAATATTTTATGCTGCATTTGATATATTATGTTATATTATTATTAAAATAAAAAATATTTAATAACATAAATTATTATTATAATTTAATTAAAATACACATATACAGAGGGGAAAAACAAATACACATACAAATTTTTAATTTATTGTATTTCCAATGAATGAATAAAAATACTTTTCATATAATTAACTGTAGACAGATGAATAATAACTAAATATGCATAGAAAAGAAGAAAAAAAAATCATTTAACAGAAATAAATCCCATTTATCCATTTTATGGGTGAAAAAATTATTCATATAATGCAAATTTCAGATTTTAAAACTTTCAAATTGCTTTAATACTCTAGATTATTCAAGTGGAATATTCTAGAATGTTCCAATAATGTTATCAGTAGTTATTTTTAGCCTAAAAATGACAAACAGAACATTCTGTAATTGATATTTGTGCAAGAAGGTTATCATCATGGCAAAGAATTAAAGAATTGACAAATTCACAAAAAGAACTGATTGTTAAGCTCTGGAAAGAAGGTAAAAGTTACAGGAAAATCTCAGACAACCTGAATATTCCATTTGCTGCCATTAGTTCATTCATTACAAACTCAAAACTGTTGAAAACCAAAGAAGAACAGGTGCTCCATGGAAGATTTGTTCAAGACCTTTGAGGAAATTAATGCATTAAATTAAGCAAAATCCAATGGTTACTCATGAAGAATTGCAGGATGCTTTGCTTTCATCAAGAATCTGTGTCACTAAATGGACAATAAGCAATAAAATTCATAGGAACAGTCTAATGTCAAGCTCCCCTAGGAAACCTCCACCACTATTGAAAAGACACACAGATGGCAGGTTGAAATTTGTTTGTATACATAAGGATAATGAAAAAATCGTATTGGGAAAGAGTTTTATGGGCACACAAAACCAAAATAGAGTTGTTTTTGAGATAATTCTAGAAATCATGTATGGCGGAAAGATGGTGATGTCTTCAAATAAAAGAACCTAGTTCCAACAGTGAAGTTTGGTGGTGGCAGCATCATGGTCTGGGAATGTTTTTCTACAAAACATACTGGCAACATCTCAGTAATAGGTGGTAGAATGAATGGTGCAGCAGATCAAAATATTTTGGAAGCAAATTTAATGATTTTGGTTGAAAAACTTGAACTTCCTCCTGACTGGATCTTCAACAAGGTAACGATCCGAAGCACCCTGCAAAATCTATAAAGAAATGGCTTGCTGAAAATAATGTAAATATCTTGAAATGGCCAAGTCAGTCCACAAATTTAAACCTAATCAAAAATCTGTGGCGTTATTTGAAAATCAAATCCTATTGAGAGGTCCAACAAACATCCCAGATCTGAGAACTATCTTAAAGAAGATTGGAACAAAATACCAACTAAAATTTGTAAATCATTAATAGAAAACTACAAGAAGAGTGTGGTTGCTGTAGAAGTGAATAATGGCTATTCTACAAAGTATTAAATAAAGATTATGTATTCTTTTTTGTATTGTAAAATACTTTTTACACTCATTAAAACTGATGAATGGAATTTATTTCTATTAAATCAAAATTTTTTTTGTTTTCTATGCATATTTAGTTATTATGCATCTGTGTACAGTTAATTATATGAAAAAGTATGTGTATTCATTAGTTGGAAATACAATAAATTAAAATTTGTATGCGTACAAATATTTGTTTCCCCAGAGTCTTTGTATATACACACACACACACACACACACAAATATATATATACACACACACACATATATATATATACACGCATATATATACATATACACATGCTTATATATATATATATATATATATATATATATATATATATATATATATATATATATCCATTTCATAATGTGTGACGTCATTTGTTTACATGTTTTATGCCATGAGCAGTTATGAATGTACGTAAAAGATTCATGGAAGATTGAAGTTTATAAGCAGTAAATTCGACCTTGCCAACCGATCGATCCTTAGTGGGCAAAACCGTTAAGACACGTCAGGCTATATGACGGTTCTGTACAGGATACAGGTTCAAATCCTGTCGAGGATGAATATTTTCAATGAAAATTTCTCGGACATTCAGACCGGCAAATATTATTTAATACTGTTTATTATAAACAGAGCATTTACTTAAATACTTGTATCTATAAAAATAATGTTAAACATAAAAATGTCTTTAAATATATATATATATATATATATATATATATATATATATATATTTGTGTATTTAGGCAGCAACCCTTCTTTCATGCACATTTCATTAAAAACGACTGACAAGGTGCTTTTATTTCGGATAGTTTTTATATAATTTATTATCCGAAAAGAAAAACATTATTAGATCACATGTTTCAAACAGTGAAATTAATATCAACTGGCTTAGAGATCAAAAAGTCCTTACTAAAGAAAATGTGCCTCCCAACCAAAATTGAACCTGTATTTCAATTTTCCATCAAGGAAACCCCTTCTTTACTTAAAGTGTGCCCCACCAATTTCTACTGGTAGAAACAATCATGATAAAAAAAAAGTTATTATCTCTGTTGACTTCCCATTACCTGGCTAGGCTCCTTGGGAATAGGTTGGCTTTGACATGGGACAATGGGGGAGAGGATGCATTCTATGGATAAAAGAAATTCTTTCATAAACAATAAATGACAGTTAACAAATAGAGTGAGTAAAAAAAAAAAAATCAACAGGATTGGAGAAGGTAGGTTACCAGATTTGGAGACTGATATGAAAAGAATTTTGTTTTTAACTCTCTGAATCAGTTATGTACCCCTTGTTTTTCTACTTAAAGAAAAATAGTAAAAAAACACTGTCAAGACACTGTTTTGGTTAGCAGTCAACATTAAATATCTACAATTTAGAAGCAGTTGTTAGTTTGTCAAAGAGATTAAAGCAATAGAGACAAGTGGTCTTCAAACAAGAAAGTTATGTCCAAAGATTCCTTAAAAGTAGATGAAAACATTTTCCTCTAATTCTGAGATGAGTTACTGTTCCAAGGGTTGTTCCGAATACTGAATTCATTTTGATTTTACCACAATGTTTTGGCCACTCTATTTTCCAACCATCTTCAGGTGTAAAATAATACAGATGAAAAACACACAGCCATTTTTGGATGAGTTATTTGAACTATTGACCTGATTATTTAAATTATTTGCATTCGAATTAATGTCATGATTACAATATTTCAACTGTTCTGCCCCCAAGCCTTATTTAGGGGTCCACAAATCCAGATAACACTTTCAGGGGACTTCAAACTGAACTCTTTATTTGATCAATGACCCAATAGCCTGGTGGATTAAAGTGTTGGTTCATGAGTTTGGTTACATATTAATTGTGAGTTCAATTCTTGGTCCACATAGTACTATCTTAGACTTAGTGGAAATAGGGTGAGCAATAACTGTGCAGTACTAAATAAGAACAAGATCCATGACATGGATAGTGGCATGAAAAAAATCTATTCTCATACATTAATTAAGGGATTTTATTTCAAAATTCACTGAGGGTTACCTAGATCAATAAACACCTGAAGAAACCAGAGAAAAGTTACCACAGCCAAAATATTGTGATAATAACAAGATGAGGACATAAGTTCAAATGTAAATAATAACTCTTCATCCCAGAAATTCAGACATATTACTGATCTGCATTTTTTTCCTATTATTTTTTAAAAATCTTCCTATAAAAAAATGCAATCTTCAGCTTCAGCTCTTTGGCTTGAAGATTGTAGTTATACACAAAACAGACTGGGTGTTGACCTCAATTTTCACATTTATATTTACATACACTATCTCTGATATTGAACCCATAAATATAACATACCATAACACTATATTTTTACCAAAATCTTCACCAATAAAAGATCAAAGAGGGTTACTGAATGTTTTAGCATACCTACAGATGATAATGGGTATGTTCCCATTCACGTAAATACAGTAGTAAATAGTGTATGTAGGTCTACAGTTGGAGATTCGTCTCCAGCTGTGCTAGTTAAACTCTCTGTCTCTGGGCAGAGAGGATCCCCAGACAAGGCTATGTCAAAGGACAGAGTCTCATCTTGGGAAACAGCTACCCGACCTCATTTAATATAGAGTTTAAAGGGAATTTTTGACCAAGATTCTAGGCTCAGATACCCCACATTAAATTCGGCCTTGTACCACATCTGACCACATGGGGCGGTTGGTAGATATCCTGCAGTTGGAGATTCATTGTAGAATTCACTTGACTCACTTCTAGCAGTTGACTACTTCTTCTACATGCTGCTGGCAAATCTTATATGTGTTGTTCTTGTCCTAAATATTATCATTCATTACCAACCTTTGTGTGATTATTCTATTCTGTAACCTTCCCTAGGTTACAACACTGGGACATAAGAGGAAGAAGTAATGCAGATTATGAGGATATGTAAGATAGATAATGACTGACCCCAGACTTGAAGAAGCTAAGATTGTAGTGATTTGAAAGTGTTCTACAAAGTAACAATTCTTGGGGAAAAACTTATTAGTGGAATATGAAGGGAATGAGAATGATTCAACCCTGTGTATGTTGCATTGTAGATCTTAACTGTAAAGGTCTGAACGGGTGGAACTTAAAATACCCTTGTGCAATCGAGCATTCATTCTAAAATTGCACAATAACCCCAAATCATATGGTCTAGAAAAGCAATATTCAATGCCTGGATGAATGGTAAGTTTATAAATGTGCATGATGGATTCTGACGAGAGAAATATTTGCACACAAAACAGCGAACCAACTTTCCTTGCAGTAGACATAGCAATTAATTCGATATAGAGGCTCCACTTTATGTCAGAGGAAATCATGAGTCCAAAGAGGTGCAAAGTGTTGCTCTCCTGGAGGTTAGCATCAGCCATGCTGATGTCAGGCAGTAAAGGTTCTCTGTGGTGATTAAATGAAACCAGTTTTGTTTTGGAGTCATTATGATGATAATTTCAAATAACGGTACAATGCTGAATACATTGGCAAAACTAATCAGAGGTTGGAGGTGAAAATTTATCAGCATGAACTAGCTAAGATCTGTAGAAAGCAATGTGAAAATTTGCATATACTTCTAATTCTGTGAGTGATGAACACTTAATAAATAATCCCATTTGTGCCTTGTCTTTTGCCAGAGATTTTTTCAGGTATCAACAGAGCACATCAGACTACCATGTAAGATTGCTTGAGACTGTTAAATCCAAGCAAGGCTCCATCTGTAAGCAGAAGGAATGTAAAGTTTTAATGTATTTTGTCTGTAATCTATGACTTAGTGTCACCCTAAAAGTTGCAAGTAACAAAATTCAAAATTTAATAGTGCTTTTCTCTTTAATATTAATGTCCACTCAATACAAGTTTCCACAACCACTCAAGGTAAAAGGTTACTGTTAAAATGGTTATAATGAATGAGTTGTGATATGAGTGAAAGAGGTGGTAGGAAATGATTATGAGGATAAGGAGGATAGATAATGATTGACCCATGACTTGAAGAGGTTAACATTGTAGTGTTTAAGGAAACATTCATGTAGGAGTCTGTTCCACAAAGAGTGAAATTTTCATGAAATACAAAAAGAATAAGGGAGATTTGACTCTGTGAACATAGCATGAAGTGCCTTAGCTATTAAGGTCTGAAATAGTGGAGCTCATTTGAAAATTTGCCATGGAAATAGGAATAGATTAGCAACAGGCTTGTAATGTTGCATCTGTAGGAAAGAGGCTGCAGAATGGAAAAACTGTAAATGATTTCAAATTTAAAAAAATATGCAATAGGTCCTTCTCTCAGCTTTACACTAAATGGACAAATCATTCCATATTGTGTCTAGATTATCATTCATACTGGTATGGATAAGAACCGGGAAAGGCCTGGTGTACATTCACAAGGAAAATGAAAGCTGAAAATATTGTGATAGAGAGAAATGAAAAGACAAATCCTGTGCCCATGGAAAGGTATGAATCCAACTCTTCTCCCTCCAGCAATGGGTTAATTAGTAAGACTTGTATCACGAAAGCCATTCTTATCTCCAAAATAAAATAAAATTGCCCACAAAATATTTACATTTCCGCATTAAATAACTGATAGAATTTGAAATGTCATTAAACAAAAATAATCAACACACCAACATATATCCTGTGTACAAGACTTTTCACAAAGTGCACACACACTGATCCGAGACAGAGAGTTAGAAAGTAAAATTTTGATCCTAGGCAAACTGCACAGATACTCTGATTCTTGACAAAAATGCTGAACCCTACCTAGATAAAACTATCTTTTCCCCCTGCACCTTTTTAAAATTCAAAATTTTATATCTCTTTTTTTTTTTTAAATGCCATATTCTGCAGGACATAATTGATCATGGCTGTCCACAGATTCCTTTCCTTTATTATCTGCGAATTATTATTATTTGCGCTATTTACCTGCTATTGTCCTCATCTATTTTGTTATTATCTCAATTTTTGGGATGTAGTGCCATTCAATCTTCATCAGGTATATGTCAATCCAGGTAACCTACAGAAAATTGCCCCACAGAACGATAGCTAAGTGGATTAAAGCATTGGTTCTTGAATTTGGTGATATAGTAAATGTGAGTTCAATCTCTGGGCTGAGCAGGGAAAACAGGGTGAGCAATAAGTGGGCAGTACTAAGAATAAGAACTAGATGAGATATCCCTAGACATGGACAGTAGAATGAGAACAATTTACTCCCATAGATTAAATAAAGGTTTCAGTTTGGAATTCCCTCTACCTGAGTCAACATACACCTGATGAAGGTTGGAAAGCAAAATGGCTGAAACGTTGGGATAACAACAACAAAGACAAAGACAATAGTCTGCATGTAAATAGTGTAAATAAACTTCTCCACAGTTTGGAATTCAGTAATTTCATTTTCTCCAGACTGATTTCCATCCAAGGCTAGAGAGCCAGATGTTAGGAGGAGAAAAGACAGATTCATGCATTTTCCAAGGGCATTTGTGAGAAAGTGAATGCAATAGACTAGCCCAAGATTTGAACACAGCTCATTGATTCCATAGCTGGTGGTGGGAGAAGGGTGGATACATGCTTTCTCCAAGGGCATTTGTGAGAAAGTGAATGCAACAGACTAGCCCAAGATTTGAACATGGCTCACTGATTCCAATTTCTGTAACAATATCCATTGCACTACTCGATATCCCTTATATCTCTTAAACCATTTTAACAAAAATGATAACCTTCAGGTGGTTCACAATCTGTATCAAAGTTCCAGTGCAGAAAATTAAAAAATTAGACAGATGACTGCTCGGATTTTAACTTGTTTTTACCCTACAAGGTTTTTGTTTTAAGAGTCAACATTTCATTCATGCACATATTATTATAAAAAACAAAAAAAAAAAGACTGATGTGAAAGTTTACAAAACTTCTCGTTTTTTTCTTTTGATAAATTCATCTTCCCTTTGACTAGTAAAAACTCTTCTACTATCTCTCTGTCCATGTTTACATGAATACTATTCTAATCTGGCAATCTGGAACTCTCTCAATGGATGGTCTGTAACAGGTGGCAATTCTGAAACTTTCTAACTTCTTCCTGAAAGCTTACATTTATTTATTCCATTTTGGTCAAGTGGGTGGCCACTCTGAAGATCTTGCATTGTATATTTTACTGCTGGTCATATAAACACCAGACACTTCAAGCTCCACTAAAATCCTTATTTTCCATTTCTATGTGGGTTCCTAATTCAATCATGTAGAGGGACCCATAGTGTCATACTCTATCAAGACAGAAAAGTGAGGATTGTGCAGCTCCAACCCAACTTTTAAAAATAGCTCATTCTGGCAACCCTGATTCTTAAATAGACATACATTTCACAACTAGGGACCACAAAGTCATTTATTTATTTTCTTTTTACTAAAGTTCACCCAATATAAGGCCCAAGAGCCACTTAAGATAGAGGATATGAACATAAAAGGAGGAAATAGGAAGTGAAGATTATGAGGATATGACAGATAGATAATGATTGGCTCTAAACTTGAAGAGATTAAGATTGTAGTATTTTGGGGAAGCATCCACATGGGAGTCTGTTCCACAAAGCAGTAGTTCTTGGAAATAAACTTTTGGGATGGAACATTCTTCTTGCCAAAAAGAATATGTAAGAAGCGAGGATTATTCAACTCTGCAGAAATTCTTCATTATAAAGCTATATACCAAAATGTGAAGGGAGGCTATATCTTGAAATAAAAAAAGATTAATTCAGTGTCCAAATTTTAGTGCTCACTACTGCATGTTACCAATTAACTAATGTCTTCAAGCAAGTCAAGTTGTGAGAAGTTGGTCAAATCTCACCAATGACTATTTTACCACCTTCAATTTTATTTTTTATTATATTATTATTTTATCAAAATATTCCTAACTAATTAAGAGAAAAAAAATGTTGGCAACAAATTTTTCTCTTTTTTGCATTTGACCAGCTAGAAAAAGCAATCATCCATAATTTATTGCCAATTCATTGTCACCAGAGAAAAGGAGTTGAACTTTTAGTGATTCTAGAGTAAAATGATATGTGCTAATAGTTCATTTATAATAGCCAATAGGAAGTTATCAAGAGAGTAGGCCAAGGGTGGGGGTGGGGGTTAACACAATGAAAGCAAACAAAAACATTCATGGGTTTTCCCATATTTAATAACAACAAAGTCTTATGATTTCAGATTCAATATCTATTCGTGAGGTTCTGTACTAATATGAAAAAAATTGAGGTATGAGGTTTGGTTGAAAAATTCACAGCCTTCCCAAGAAGCCCTTAAGGAAAAACAAATTAAGCCAAGAACTTTTCACACAATTTATCATGTCCTTTTATTGCTTGTTCCCACTTTTTCATAAATATATTTTCATACTAGGTTACTATAGCCGTTTAATGTTAATGAGCTATATGCACTCAAACAATGTCTGCTTTCAGGGTCATCATCATCATCATCATTTTTTTATTGTTATTTCACCAATAAAAGAACCAAGGGTGAAGCTAGAGGGTTATTGAGCGAGATTGATCTAAGGAAGAAGTGAGTAAAAAGAGCACATAATGAGGACATATTGGATAGATATTGGCTGACAATGTACTTGAAGAGACTAAAATTGTAGTTGTCAGGGAAGCATCTGCTCAGGAGTTTGTTTCATAAAGTATTTTCCTGATCACTACAATTTTGACCTGTTCAAGTCTAATATTAATCTAAGATTCCCCACATATCCATATAAACTGTGCCTTTTACTCTGTAACCCTCTACCTTGAGTGGCTTTTAGGCCTTGTTGAACATCACTGTAAAAAAAAAAAAGGAAAGAAGCTGTCTGAGTGAAACTTAATCATTATCAAAGGAACACAAAGGGAGTGTGTCACCGAGAACATGGCATGGGGGTCCTAGCTGTGAAGGTCTGAGCTACTGGAATTAATGAATGTAACTCGTCTGAACATCTGCCATCATAATAATGATAGAGTAGTGGGAGGCTAGTAACGTTTCATCTGTGGGGTAAAAGTTGCAGGCTGGAGAATAATTCATCACCCACAAGGTTGTGTAAGAGCTTTTGAACTCTGTTGAGGCTGGACAGTGGGGTCTGGCAGCACCAGGCCAGATATGCCAGCAAAACACCATTCTTGGTCTGATCTGGCACTTGTCAAGAAAGAGCATGGCCATATAAGTTGGGTATTTTCTGGAGTGATCTGATGAAAATTTTATGGATAGTGGGCCAAGAAATAGTGGGGAGGGAGAGAAGCAGCACCAAGGAAGAGTGACAAGTGACACCAATTCTTTGGTGAGTGGACAAGCGGCATCAAGATAGAAGGTGAAAACAGAGATATAAAGGATTTTTCAAACCTATTTTACTGTAACATCTGTCTATATTTTTGAGATGAAGTATTGTAACTATTTACACTATTTACATTATTCGGACTGTTGTTCTTATTTTTATTGCCATATTCACTATGTTTCAGCTGTTGTACACTCCAGCCTTCTTCAAGTGATAAACATTGGAATTTCAAACAAAAATTTAGTCCACCAAGTAGATTATTCTAATAAGAATCCACAAGGGTTGATTTTTCGAATAACAATCTACTCTTATAGACTAAATAAAGTGATAGGTTTGAAATTCCAATGTATATCACCTGAAGAAGGCGGAAGCGTACAATAGCCAAAATGTTGTCAATATGGCAATAAAGATAAGGACAACAGTCCGAATGATATAAATAGTCTACTTTACTGACTCAGTTGAGAGTTAAACATTTTTTTTTTTAATTTTATTTTGCAATAAGGAAGAAATTTTCCCACCAAAATATTGGAAGAAAAATGAAATTATTATACATTTCAATTAATTATTTTAACAAGTGAGACACACATACATTCACTTGTTATCAATCTATATTCTAGCACAATAATTACCAAGAGATAGTGACAGGTTAATTTGTCTCCATAAATAGTCCTTAGAAAGAAACAACTGTTTCAGTAGCAACAATGTCAGAGTTTTTTTTTTATATAATTTGCAGCTATTATGAAAATATAATTGGTGGCTTTTAAAAACAGAGCAATTTAACCACGTACTCTCCATTTTGACCCTGGCAACATCATCACACCTCTGTGTGTCAGGCCACACTGACTAACCGAGTCATTTCAAAAGGAGATAAAAAATAATTATATTAAGAATAAGTCATGTTATATGTTTTATTCAAATTAATTTCCTTAGCTTAGTCTGATGCAAGGATATGACAGTAAAACAGCTAGTATGGATTAAACACATTACACAATTGGTCAAGATAAGTTTGCTGACCCTGAAAGCAAGCAATGTCTACATCCACCCAGCACAAGTGTGAATCACTCCAGTGAGGATCAAACTCACTACAGTTCTGACTATTTCTTATTACTATAAACGTTTTTTTAAGTGGGTACACGTGTTTCAGTTGCTATCCCTGCCTGTCGGAGGCACAATTTTTCTTTAGTAGGGCTTCTTGATCTAGACCAGTTGTTATTATTTCACTGCTTAATAAAATCAAAAAGAAAACCAGCAACTCAAACATGTATACCCACTAACAATAACATTTATAGTAAAATGTCAGATAAAAAATCTTTTCAAAAATTAGTTCTATCCAAAGATTTACTTCCTGATCATTGTTCTCAGGTGAGAGTGTTGAGATATTTTCCTCAAAAACACAAACATATACTCTGATTTATCCAAACTATTGTCCTCATCTTTGATCGATATAGATATTATAGAAAATGTTTTGGTCGAGTACTTTTTGACCATCTTCAGGTGTCCATTACTTTGTCCAATATGGCATATATTCTCTATGTTAACTGTCTTCTGTCTTTATGATACTGTTTCTTGTTTGTTCCTGCTGAATAAAAGAGCATCATACGACCAAAAATGACAATCAACACATTACATATTATTTACATTTGTACTAATGTCCTCATCTTCATGTTTCAGCTGTTGTATCTTCTGGTCTTATTCAGGTTTCTATTGACCTGGGTAATCTTCAGGGAATTTTTAACTGAACACTTTATTTAATTTACAGGGGTAGACTGGACTCACTCCATTGGGATATCTTCATTTGTTCTTTTTCATACTGCTCAGTTATTGAACATCATTGAGATTAGGTCTGTACTACCCGGCCCAGGGATTGAACTCACAATTACTATGCTATCAAATTCACAAAATAACGCTTTCATCTGTTAGGTTATGTGGGACAGAATGTAAATTGTAAATAATGACAACACCTTGTCCCAAAAATTCAGACAGAAAACATTCCAGTCAAAGTAATGGACATCTGAAGATAACCAGATGACTGAAGCATTGTGTCTATAATGGTAATATTAGCAGTTTTCTTATAAGGAAACATTCAGCATCCATTGACCAAATGGGGAAAGTGACTGAAGTCAAGATGCCAGGTCAGATTCTTCTTTGGATTTTTTCAAGCACCTCTAAATATATAGCAGGAGCACCAAACTATATGTGGCAGCAATATTTTAAGCATGGATGAATAGTAAACTTGTAAATATGTAAGAGAGATTCTGGTGACAAAAATTGTCTAGCATGACACAAAGAACTAACATTCCTAGCAACAGGCCTAGCAATTGATTTGATATAATCTTTCCACTTTATCTATTCAGATTCAATATTAGTCAAAACATTCGGCTAGCTCAAGAGAAACTTGAATTTAAAAAATAAAAAATTTGCCTCTATTTATATAACCTTTTCCCCGCCTCCTTGGAGTGGGTGGGAATTGTGGGAATGAAGAGTAGAGATTAAAAAAGAAAAAAAAAGAAAATTAATAACAAACAAAATACCAAGTTAGGAAAAAAAAAATGAAAAATTCTAAACAATTATTTTTTTCAAAACTCATAAAAATTCAACTCATGTTTTCACCATTCTTGAGTTAATAGTGATCAAAAAAATGTTACTAATGATAGAAAATGCACTTCCAAAAATATACCATTCAAAATTCCTCGAATCACAAATCCTCCCAGTTTTTCCACCCTGATGACAAGGCTTCATGCATTTTGAGAACTGTAAAGTGATATTTGGCTGGACACCAGGAATTTCTTTGCATATCACCTCACTTTCTGCACTTAAAATAGAGTGTCCGGTTTAATTTCAAACCAATTAGAAATAATTCAAATATTTTTATAAAAATGCAATGTTCATTAGTAACAAAGAAGAGAGTGCTGAACTGTTATGCAATATCAGACGACCTATATGTCAGTGGATGCTGAAAGATCTCCTCATAGATGAATGAGAGACATGAGGCAACAGAAATGTGGTTCTACAGAAAAATGCTGAGCATACCATAGACATGTGAGCAACAACAAAGTTTTAAGAAAAATGGAAACAAAAAGGACACATACTTAGTATCAGAAAGAGATAGTTGAAATTATTAGGACACATTATGAGGAGAGAGGGCTTGGAGAATTTGACACTCACAAGACATATTGAAGGCAAGAGAGGCAGACAGAGGAAAGCAGTGAGTAACCTACTTAATGAGCTTGTGTAAATAGGTGGCAGAACAGGAACTGGAATGGATGGTGAAAAGACAGACATAAAGGATAGGAAATTGTGGAGAACTACAATCGTCAATGTCCTGAAGAGACATAGAAGTATTAGTAAGTAGGAGTAGAGGTTTATTCATTATTGCCTGGTTCACATTCCTTCCCTGTTATTTGGACAGGAGTAGAAGTTTATCCCTTATTGCTTGGTTTATACTTCATCCCTGTATTTTGAACAGGAGTAGAGGGTTATCCCTTGTTTCCTGTTTAGAGTTGGATTTCTGGTTCTTTATAAAGTCTTCTTATTCTCTTTCACTTCAAGCAACCCCTTGCATCTTAGTGGCATTATCACCTTACTTAAATTATTATAAAAAAAAGTTATGATAACAGAAGTATATAGTATATTATAATATTACATTAGTTTAATCTAATGCTGAACCTAAAGTGCTGTTCAAAATCCTGGCTTTTACCTAAAAATTGTCACTAAATCCATTGGAAAATATGTATCAAGCTTAACTAGCCAGCAGACCCCACCATTCATAAGGGCTATAAAAATGATGGGAGATCTAAAATAAGCAAACTAAAGTAAACAAACAAAATCTCAGGTCAAGGGTCAGAGATTTTTGTTTTAAAATTTTTGCTGAATGTAAAACATGTTACACAGTATTCTATTTTCTGTTCCTTTTATGAAACACAGAAAAGCTAAGAGGGAGACATACTGACATACACTGTATGTGTCCTTGTTAACAAGGACAAATCACAAAATATGTAACTATATCCTGAAGCAGTATACGGAATCTCACACATGCATAATATGGAAGTCATGGTAAGGTCATGATTTTTTTTTTGTTTTTGCCTAGTATTAAATTTTTCATTGTACAATTCTGTGAGTCAAGGCAAGATGACTAAAACAAAATATATGTGACATTGACAATATGATTTTTTTTTTGTTTTGTTTTTTTTAAATACAACCTGTTTGAATAGTTACAAGTTACTGAGAATTGTTTTTGAAAAATGCCTCTAAAGATATATATATAAAAAAAATTAAATTACTTCAAATAAAACTGCACAAATTGTTATATTGAAAATACATAAAAAAGAAAAACAATGAATGAATTTTTGAAAGATAATTTTTTTTCCCAAAATGCATCTTGATACAAATCCTCTTTCCAAACTCTCGTAATTCTCTAATTCAAACATTTTTATGCACCATGTCCTTTCATGACAAGTGCGATCATAGCTCTCCACAACTTCTTGTCTTTTGTTGCTCTAAGTAACTTTTGACTGTCTACCATCCCTCTTTGTGTAAATGGATGGCAGAACATTGACAAACTAATTAAGAAGGCTACTTGCTGTTTTACCCTTACTTCTCATGTGTTTATTATTCCATGTGAAAGTCAAATTCTTCAAGCCTTCTTTCCTCATGAGTCTCAGAAATTTCAGCTGTCTCTTTCTGATTGTAAGTATAAGTTTCCTTGTTCCTATTTTCCTTCTGAAGTTCAGATAACTGAGAGGAAGATCTGCTGAAGAATAATAAGTTAAATGAGGCAGCATATATTGTCTTCTTCTTGTATGGAATTTAATGCATTGATTAGTGAATTTGGTGCCTTAAATGCAAGTTTAGTACCTGTACCAAACAGTACAGATATACTCAGTTGAAACAGAATTGACGATAACTTAACAATTAACCAAGTCATCCTTAACATAACCTTAGACATTTGAAATGAGAACAATCTACCGACACAGATTAAATAAATTAGATCAAGAGATACCTGAAGAAGTTAAAAAAACACAATAGCTGAAACATAGTCATAACTAAAAAGATGAGGACATTAGTCTAACTGTAAATAATTATATTAGAATTGATTTATTCTTCCACACTCAGTAACTCCTTGCGTCTTAGTGGCTTTATTGCCTTGTTTGAGGTGAAGTGAAAAAAAAAAAAATAACAGTCCGAGCTGATTCAACTTAAAATGTGACGATAAAAGCAGCAAGTTAAAGTAAAATCTAACTCAAAGTTGGTTAAGTGCCTGCTCAGTCTGCTTCCTCTGCATTTTTTTTTGTTTTTTTTATCAAATACAACATTAATACATAACCACATTGCCAATACACAATCATATAGTTAGAAGTCATTGGTGGTTCCTATCAGTTCTTAAAACAAAATGGATTTCTTTAAGCAGTTTGCATGAAATTTTACTATGATTTAATTTACACTATTTAGATTATGTAACATATGACAAAAAATATGATAGAGATATCTGAGGGGTACATAAAAGTAGTGAAAGATGCCAAAAGCTAAACAAAGTATTATGAAACAGGAAAGTATTGTTAGAAAGAAAGAAATGAGTACTGAACTCACAAGACATTGTCAGTAAGAGGGGCAGAGAAAAATGTAAATAAATGGCAGAACAGGGACTGGGTAATGTAGTAAGGAGACAAACATTGCTTAGAGCGACGCAGGATAGGAAGTTGTGGAGAGCAATGATCACTGATATCCTGAAGGTACATGGCACATAAATGTTTTGCACAATATTTCATTAACTACCAGTTCCAACTGAATTTTAAAACTTTATTACTTCAAACATTATTTTAACTGGAAACCTGTATTTGAGTAGACACCACATTTTTTAAACAGTGTGTAACACATTTACCGGTCTGCACATTTGAGAAAATGTGCTCTCTGACAGGACTCAAATCTGCGTTCCCCTTTGCATGAGAAACCATATTATGATCCAGCATGCTTTAGATTGCTCAGCCATGGAGAGTGTCACAGCCCAGCAAGGTTCTAATTACCTTTTTAAGGAATGCACTTCTCCTTATTCAGATTTTCTCTAAGACCCATATCTGCCCGGTTTCATATCCAAGACATAAGGAAAACAATTTCTAAAGAATTAATGGATTTATTTTATATTTTTATCACTTTGAACAGTTTTATTTTTATTTTTTTTAGTCAGTCAGTTATGTGCCATGATTGATACTTGCTTAGGCAATCACATAACTTTCAATACATGACTGACGAGGCAGATTTTTTCCCACAGTAGGTTGCTATTTCTTTCTGCAGTAGACCAGTCTGGGGGGGGGGGGAGAAGAGGATTCCCAAGATAAAGTGAACATAAGTGAATGTGATTTTTTTTAGTAAATACCCATATTTGAGTAAACATCCTTGTTTTTAAGCAATGTTTAATAAGAGCTACTGGCTTGCACACTTAAAGAAAATATACCCTCCAGCATGGTTTGAATCTACATTCCTTTTTGTTGGCTGGACAGTCCTTAAATAGATTTTTTTCTTTTCTTTTTATTAGAACAGTATTAAATGTCAACAGCAATTATCACTTTGTATAAAACATTTAACGTCCAACTTCACTGATATTTGTTACAAGCTTCAGGCTCACAAGATGCATTGATGCATAGCCATGTGTACAACTGCAAAAAAAAAACAAAGCTGCCTTTCAGGAAATTTCTTTATAGATTCCTGTTCAATAGAGCCTTCCCATATTGCAGATTATGTAAACAGCTTGTCTATACAAATGAGAAGTCAATGCCTGTCGTTCAATGGTTCAATGCTACAAAATGTGAATTACTTGAAAGCATAGCCAGTTTGCCATAACCATGGCACTTTGTGCAACTGACTTGCTTGTTAACCTCTTTTCTATTATGGATTCTTTTTTAAAAAGTTGGACTAATATATTAAAAGAATGTGCAGGTGGGGTAATGGTTAACGACTTGGATAAAAGAAATCAGCAAGCTGAGTTCAAATCCCAGGCAAGCTTGTTATATCCAAATACCCTTGGTTAAGATAGGAATCCATCTCTTCTCTTCCAGCTATGGGTTAAATTTGGCAACCAGTCTAGAAAGACAATTCTGAATTCAAAACTTGTTGGCTAGCAATTCTATCACATAAAAAACTTGCTATAGAAACCTCTAGTGTGTTGAGATGGTGGCCCCATACCCTGCAGTTGGAGTATAGAGGACTTGAGAGAGAGATTATTGATTCATTCATTTTTTACAGCTTATCAGCCCCTTGCAGATTATTTAAAACCAGAAAATACTTTTTTAGATTGTAAGAATTGCTTCTTTTTTTTTTTAGATAGTAATGAACCCATAGTTGTGGGGAGAAGAAACAAACCCAACAGAAATTAGAACTCGGCTCTCCGATTAACAATTCCAAGCCATTATCCATTACACCAATTATACATCCAAACTCACAGCACCTGGTATTCCCAAGCAGTCACCCATTTAGGTACTGACCAGGCTTAACATTGCTTAACTACAGTGATTATATGGGAACTGATGTTTCAGCATGATATGGCCATAAGCCAGAGAGAGATTAAAAACTAGCTGAAGTATCTGTCTTACCCAAATAAGTAGTCTAGACTTTGGTCTAATCTGGTTATGATGACAGAAAAACTATTCCTTAGGTTTGAAAAGTAGATCTGCTTAATCTTTTATACCAACATGAAACAAATGTTCAACTTACACATGTCTAACTTTGTTAAATAAAAATTCTTATTGGCATTTCTTATATTCCGTGCTAATATACTTGAAAAACATGGTGGATAAAATAAGTAAAGGTTTATTGTAAAAACCAGTACAATAAGAATAAAGGTAACAGTTATGCACACGATCGTCGCAAGTCAATCCAGTAGAGAGTGCTGCTATTGGAAGGTCAGTAGTTCTTGCGTAAGTCTGAGTTGTACTCAACAGATACCAACTAGACTCCGTAGTCCATTGACTTACTGATACTTATAGATAGTTACTACCTATAGTGTAGTTACTCAAGGGGGCAACAGGTTATTCCATTACATCAGCATTCATCTTAAGTTGAGTGATCATTCTTGAAACTAGAACAATTAAAGTTGCTAGAAGGTATACTATTGGCTGACTATAAAGTTACCAGCATTTATGATGAGGCTTATAATTATCATTGGTAGTTTTATCCATATTTTCCTCTTATTTGGCCTTGTACCACACAAAGTTTAACTTAATACCTTAGTAAATATCTATAATCCCTTGTTAGAGAAATGCAGGTGTTGTTAAAAAAAAGTAATGTAATTCTAATTTTAAAAGTGTTAGTTTTTTGTTTTTGGCAGGAATTTAGTTCTCAATAGTTGATTGCATTTACTATCTATTTTGGGGGGCATTTTTTTTTCTTTTTTTTTTTTTTGCTAATGATTTTGTTAACGTCTGACTGACTCCTATAAGGGGGCTGTTTCTACTGTCGACCTAAACAGTTGCTCTTTCAAACTTATTCAGTTTTGACCTGCAGATGGTATTCATTTTTGATTGAATTACAATGGTATGGACAGTACTAATACTTTTAGTGAGGTGTTCAACCATGATTCCAGGTCAACTGTAGAAACATTCCTTTTATAGGGGTCAAGCAGCTGGATATTAAAATTGCATTTTAGTGGCCATTGTTGGAAGTTAAACTATAGGATCCAAAGGAAGGGAAAAAGCTCAAAAGGTAGACCAGCAAGAACCTTCATTGATGAACTCATAGATGACAACACCAGAATCAGAAATAAAAATTTGGGTAAAACCATGTATGAGAGAAATGGTTGGGGAGAAACAGTAAGGAATTTTCATTAGGGATGGATTTTTTAAGCTATAAAACATAAAGTGTTGAGAAGTAAAGGAGAAATATTTGTGGAGTTGTCTTTTCTTTTCTGAGCCATAAATTGTTTTTTACTGCTCTTCTGTGTATATATATATATATATATATATATATATATATATATATATATATATATATATATATATACACAGAAAGCAAAGTTTTGAAAGGAAAAGATGCTGCAATCATTCTATATACTATCTGTGTTGCTGCCCAAAACAGGGATAGCACTTGAGGATAATGGTTCTTCAAATATGATGAACTGAAAGAGTTAACTTGCAGATGACTAAGAAAGCAGCCAAGAAGCTTCTATGAGGTCAATATACATGCCCTCATTCAAAGGTGACATACTATGATTGTGAAGAAAGGAAACTATGTTAAAGGCTAGATTTGATATCCTGAGTCTTGTGTTTATTTTGTTTTGTTTGTTTCTACTAATAATAAATATGTTGTACTAAAAAAAAAAAAAATTCAAACCAACCTTGAGAGTTTTGGGTTCTGTCTGACTGAGACACTCCAGTACCAGTACATGTGGTGTCCCTATGACTATATAGTGGGTTATGGAACTAGTGATAGTGAATTAAAGAGGAATAGACATTACTTTTTGACTGACCATAGGATAAGAGCATTTCATGTATTGATACTAATGGTAATAGCTATATTAGATGTTTCCTTATAAGGAAACATTCAACAATGATTGACCGAAAAACCAGTTCTACTTTTGGTTGAAATTTATAAAATCTTTGTATTCAAAAAGATTTTCAGGAAAATAAGTTTCTCAAGATCACTAAGTTATCACTATTGATGGGTGCTTCCTATCTTAACCATTTGTGTGAAGTAGTGTGGAATCTCAACATCTTGAATACAATATGTTTTTTCTCTTTAAGTTACATGTGATATCCATTTTAGTTGTTACTGTTGTTGGAAATCTTCGATTGATGTGGTTTCTGTTATTTGGTACATTTCTTTCAATGTGATTCTACAGTAACAATCCATAATGTTCAAAGAAGGATGGTCTTAGCTAAGACATATGGGCTTCATTTGCTCAAAGCCATTTTAACCATTGATCAGATAAAACAGTTTTATGCATCTGATAGTTTAGATATTTCTGAATGGATCTGATGCTATGCATGACATCCGCATAAAGAACATTATTCAAGTTTTTGGGTTAATGTTTTGGCTTTGTAGGAATTTGCGGTGTTAGGTGAAACTACACCTAAGCCTATTCTATGTTCGTTTTCATTATCTCCTATACTAAATTTGTTATTACTTATCCATTCACCAAGGTTTTTGAAATCTTTAGTATTTACTAGTTCCATATCCTAAATTTTTATGATCATTCAGGGTAGGTGCCATTACAACTTTCATTCCAATTTCAGATCATAGTTTCTGTTTTGGAAAGGTTTTATCTTAATTCCTATTTCTTGGAACGCTTGGTAGAGGATGTTAACTTTTTTTTTTCAAGCTCATTCTTATCCTAACTATGAATAACATCAACGTAGCAACCACTCATTGTCAATCTATTGGTCCCAGGAAGGAAAACAGGAAAACTGTTTTCTATTAGTAGTTTTGTGCTGGTGAGACAGAGAAGTACTAGGAAGAGGAAAAAAGTCAAACAACTATGTCCTGACCCCAAAAAGAAGAGGTATTGAGCAAAATTTCATGGGAAAATTAGCTCAGGAGGAGGTGTTGTAATGGAATGTCCCACACTCCCTATCGCACATGTGGACTGATTATATCAGTAGATATATATAGTGAGCACAAGATATACTTGCTTCAGGAATTACTAGCCTGCTAACCAATTCCCTGTCTTTCAGTAGTATTCTTTTTTACAATAAACCTCTCTTTCTTTTATCTTCGCCCGTGTTGCTGTTCCTTTCACTCAAGTACCACCTTTGTCTGTTTGTAACCTTCTTTAAAGATACAACAAGTAGAATAAATGATCAGTGCCCATCTCTTCACATCTGTGCTTGTATATGTGCAGAACATAGTCTAGGAAAAGATTAAATAGACTGGGACTCATTTCCTCCTGATGAAGTTTAGATTTTTCAAAACCTAATTTTGTTTTATAAGATACTAGTCATCCAAGTATTTATCTGTAATTTTTCCTTTTTATTAAGAAAAATAATGGGAAAAGAGAAAAAGAAATCTGCTAAATGGGATACCAAATCAAAATGGACAGCACAAAATGCTATGGATGGCTTCACACATTAACACAGAAACGTTCTCATAATAGCCAATACAAAAACTTCCAACGCCTTCATTAACTAAGATCCAATATTTTTACTCTCTTCCAAGTGACCATACATACACTCTGAAAGTACATCAGCACTTGAACTGCAACCTCTTCATCAAGATGAAAACAAATTTCTGTCAAGGAAGTGCAAAGAAAGAAAAAATGGTCAGTTTTACTGATTCTTCAATTGATTCATGAAATTCTGACCAGTTTTGATCCACTGTTCAAGGCAGAAATCATATTAAATTACAGAAAGTAAAGCTTAACACTATTAAATAAAAAATAATTTCATAAAATTTAATTTTATTATTCTATATGGGTTATCGGTTAAATATCTTAACTACAAAACATTAAAATTTAAATTAATAAACTTGTTACCATAAGAACGTTATATTTAATGCACACAATAGATTTTGTCATTCTATTTTCTCATCTTCATTAGTTTTATCGTGCAGATGCATCCTTCTGATTTCATGATTTCTGAATTTCTGATACGATCTTTACCATTATTCCATAAATTGTTCAATTTCACATTCTTAACTCCTTTATCTGCATTCTTCCGATTTGTTATCAGAAATTCAGAAGAGTTCTTCAGCCTGCTTCATGTATGTATAATTCCTCCAGAAATTGTTTGGGAAGACACCTCATAATAATTGTTAATAATTCTCTTGTTAATAAGACTCATGGTAATAATTGTGGATGAAGGTGTCAAAGAATTTTGCAATCAGTATAATTAAAAAAAACAAATTTAATCGAATTACAGGGTAGATATTATTCAGCAATTTGTTAATGACTTAGTAAGCAAAACAACTAAGTAAAAGGAATAAGCTATATATATATATATATATATATATATATGTATATATGCAAGCATGGACACTCCCAGCTATAAAGTACTGACTTTTGGAGAGGGAAGTTTCCAGCAGTCCACTCTGACAGTCGGACTGAACATTCTTGCTGTAACACTCTCGTTTGTATATGTTTGTATTACTGTTTCTGTTAATAAATTTGTTTAAATCAATTCTTCTCTTTGTGTCTTTATTTCTTTCCCTAACAAGGCCACAATATGACAAAGTGGAAAAAGTTTACTTTTGACGCATTTCCTTCAGGTCACAAGTAAACTTTTCCCATTTTGTCATACAATTTCTACAATACTGTCCTTGATATATAAAAAGTACTAGGGTTGGTGCTATAAAAAAAAAACTATAACACATATCAATTTGGCATTTAATCCCCTTTGAAGTAGTCCCCTTCTGAAGCCACACACTTTATCCAGAATCACTTCCATTGATGCAAGCATTCCTGGAATGCCTTTTCTGGAATAGTGAGCAGCTGCCTCGATGTGTTCTCTTGGATTTCATTGATGTCTTGAAATCTTCTTTTCAAGTGGGATTTGATTTTTGAAGAGGGAAAAGTTACAAGGGGCAAGATCAAGGGAATATGGTGGTTGCTGAGCTTTGGTCATTTTGACTTTGTGCTAGCACAGTCATCGATGCCCTTCAGACAGTTACCATCTACCCAATTTCACTCACAAGACTTGGGTTAAGCAGTTGTAGGTTTTTCAGGCATTTCTGAAGGTGCTATATGCTGGGATATAGGAAGATAGATATCACATAGCAGTTCAGTGTTTGTGTTTCTAATGGCTTTTTTCTATCTGAATATTTTTATTTCTAGAAGGCAACTTTCGCTTTTCCGATTTGCCTTTGGGTTTATGTGTCACATTTTTTGTTGACTGTTTCATTTCATAGATAATTAAATTGCTATTCCTACCTACTTGATTCTGAGATCTCCAATTCATAGTTCACACCTTGGGGTCTGTTTTTATTGATGATCCCTGTATTCTATTGTTGCTGCGCTGATAAGGATGACAACCCCACAAGCTGGTTTATGTTGAAGAAAGGTGTGAACAGCCAAGACAATGAGGAGACAAAGGCACAAGTTTATATTTAATAAAAACGTCAGCAAGTTGGTCAGTCAGCAAGTTGGTCATCGATTAGATGACAGGTTGGGCTTTGAGGTCGGGGGGGGGGGAACAGGACTGTCAGTGAAGGCAGGCAGGATGGGAAATGGTTTTGTAACCGAAACAACAAAGTTTTGTAGTTTGGAGAGAATAAAGCCTTTTTGTGTCTTGCCCTTCAAGGACAGTTTGTGAGAGTCTCTCCCGAGAACTCAGTCAGGGGGTCCATGGATGATGGGATTGGCAGGAATGTGTTAATGACAGGAAGCTGGAATGGTTGCCACCTAGCCGTCTACTTCAACAATTTGGCCGAATTGTCAGAGATATTCCAACTCACAAATGGGAACCTCCTCCCTAAACAGGGCTGAGTCGGTGAGATGATACTAACTTCAGTGGTAGATCAACAGCAGAAAGCAGGAACTCACCAAAGAGTATCACTTGGCAGGACACTGGAAAGATCAAAAGTGGATATCAAGTAGTGTGCAGATACTACACTGCTGATCTTAGGCTCCAGGCCAAGAAGTGGTATTTACCTGAACTCCTCAAAGAGCACAAGGCCAGCTTTACATGGATCTTTCCAAGCCCATAAAAATTCCCTGTAATCCCCATAATAACGAGGTTGGCCTTGTCTATCTCCACAGACAAGACTCTGCCCTTTAGCATAACCGTGTCTGAATTCCTTTCTTCCCAAAGGCACAGAGTTTGACAAGAGCTAAGAGTTTTGCACAAGGCTAGCTCTAGGTGCCAACCTGCTCTAAAGGCAGGTGGCCCCCAGACCAAGAAGGTGGTTTTTGTCAAAATGAGGTCAAATTTATACCATTCTGTGTGTTCATCTACTCCCTGACTACTGGGAGTAGAAGGCACTAAATATAAAAATATTCCGATAGTTGTTTAATTCCTAGTTAACATTTCCTTATTCAAGATGCTTAAAGGTATGTTTTTAACTCTAAACATATCCCGATAGTTGTTTAATTACCAGTTAACATTCCCTTATACAACATCTACATCCTGACTGCTGATTCAGTTCTGGGAGTAGAAAGAACTGTGAAGGTCAAGGTCGTCCTGCTTGTTTTTGTTTAGGTTGCGGCCAGCAGTGGCTACAATACTATCTACTTACAGTTAATAGTTAGTCCTTTCTTCCTGCTTTCTTTGACTACCTGCAGTTTCCTTTCTGAGACTGCCATCAACACAGTTTATTTTAAGCTGTTAAGATTGTATCTACGGATAATAAAACCTAAAGAACATATGGAAATCACCAATCATTAAACTGAAGTTAAAACTTCAACTATTTGTTTCTCTCATTTTATCAATCTACAGCACAGAATCTTGGACTAAACAATCTGTAAAGGTGCTGAACTTGTTTGGAACCAACTGTTACAAATATCTGCTGTGTGTTAAAAGAACTGCCTGTATCAGAAACAAGGATATCTTCCAAAGGCTCAGCCAATAACCACTGATTAACAACTTCAATGGGTGACAACTACCAGCCTTAAGGCAGTAGTTAAGGACAGCCAACAATCCTATATGAAGATTCGCTCTCTAACAACCAGGGCATGGTAAAAACAGGGGAGGACACTGAAGAATGATTTACCATATTTTTCAGCTTACAAGACACTTTTTTTCATGAAAAATACATGTACATTTTCCAAGACAAATGTAAAGCAATGACCAGGCTCAAGTAAGCTCAGATGCTCACCTAATTGGCTTGACTGTAGGGACGTGGATTTGTATGTTGAGTCATTACACTATAATGTTAGCTATCTAATTCAACCCTTTATATGATGTAACCTCAATATTTAGCTGTTACAAGCATTTCCAAGACTATAAACCTTCCTGGAACTGAGCCACAAGCTTAAACATGCTCTGTTTACTAGCAGCTTTGGGAGCCTTTCTGCTCTTGACAAGTATGTCATTGCCATACAAACAAAATCGGACGCATGATTAATGTAAACAATACGTGGCGCCAGTATGTGTGGGACGTATGGTGAATGTGTTGTTGCAGGAGAATGACTTTTTTTTCTTAGAAATTTCTTTCCAATATTAGACTGCGTCTTTCAAGCCGCAGTGTCATGTACACTAAAAAACATGGTAAATAAAACAGAAAACCTCATACAAAAAATAGCTGCAGAACTGTGGCTACTTGACTTGAACAGAGGGTAGTCAAGAAGCATGGCCAAGCCACACATGTTCCCAAATAAAGAAAGAATTTGCAGAAATTAATGAGCGATTTGGAGCATATACACTATCAAAGATAACATTAGATTGTTTAATTCAGGGTTCCCTTTGTATCCATAAATGTACATATTGCTGACCCAATTGGACATTATGCTTATTGTTACAGAGTACATAGTTTAATATTTCACATTATAACACAGGTCATATGACAAATAACATTCTGACATTTAATAACACAGGAGACATTTTTGTTTGTTTATAAATTATGTTGGAATTTTTTAGATAAGCAATCTCTCCCCTCCACGACAATTCCAGTTCATTGGCAAAATATGTCAAAGTCAAAATTTTTTAAATTATCTTTTATAATATAAGCCAGTGTCCTTTGCTTTGTAATGCACAAAACCTGTCATGCTATGTTTAATAGAACAGAGGTTGACAAATAGAATATTGGTGCTTGGAAAGAATTATGAGGTGTAATAATGATTAAATAATGATGCATCAGCAACATCAATTGTGAAAAAATTAACTTTGCCAATTTTTCTGTGGTTCATACTTTCTCCCAGTGGGAAATTTAATATCTATTTTCAGAAAGTTCAAGTTTTGTTATTATATCAACCAATTTTCCTCAATATTTGCAGGAATTAATAAATGACTTGGAACATGTACACCATCAGAACTTCAAAGATAATAATCTTAAACTGTTTAATTTAGGGTCACCCTTTGTATCCACACTCAACTCCTTATTTGTTTGAGTGTGCATGGTCAAATCTATCATATTATAACATCAGACAACATCCTAGTTGCAATAATAAATAAAAGACAATCATACATGAAAATAATGCCTGTGTCAAAGAAACCAAGAGGAAGTAATAATAAAATTATAGACAAACAACAAAGATTGGATGGGATAAGGGAAAGAATAAGAAGATACATGCAAAGGATGACAGAAGAGCACAAGTGTGAGAACAGATTCTTAGTTGCCAATAGATGCAGTTAGCAATTAATAATTGTAATCTATACATCTAAAATCCTATATCCAGTATTTTGTATGTATAAAACATGCTATTTTTTGCCCAGAAAGTTCAACTGATAGCAGATTTAATACCTGTGGTCGGGTGGGTAAAGTTTGTTACAGCATCACCCTGATGCTTCTCAATATTTGCAGGAATCAATTAGTGACTTGGAATATTATACACCATCAAAACTTCAAAGATAACATTATGGTTATTGGCTTTTGCATATCTAGATAAAGGCTAAATCGTAGTCCAACAATTGGACGTGCATTTATCACTGACAAACTAAAAAGAGTTCAGTTCTTTTAGAGATTTTGTTTAAAGTTTCTTTCAAACATCGATAATATTCATTTTGCTAAGTACCTTGCCATTGATGGACGTAACTATGTGTGTACAAATGCTAACCAATAAAAAAGACTGCAATACTTAGTATCTAAGAGATTGAACAGATTTTTTTGACTCTAGTCATAAAAAAACTTCTGAATTTCTAACAATTGTTATTTCATTTTTGGCGATATATGTTTTTTTAATCCACCACTTTACAGTGAGTATTTCTTTTTCTTGCTCTTCCTCCCATTTGTTTTATATATATATATATAATTATATGTTTTACCAGTTTGTGACTGGAAGGGATAATTCCGAGGAGGATATAAATCCAAGGAGAGCTCAATGTAGACTACAGAGCATTATAATGATAATAAGAAGACGGAGACTTTAATTATCCATTTCGTTTATAATTTTTAATTTTTATTTTGTGAACACCAAGATGTTCATCTCATCAGAATGAAAGCCTTCTCTACAAATGGAGAAAGTACACTGGATGGACACTTTAGATTAGTAGTGGGGAGGGAAAGTGAGAGAAGGGTGTTGGGTAAAGATAGAGCTGAGAGATTATTGGTTGGTAGTAGTCAGTTTCCTCAACCAAGAATTTACTCTACACTTTTTAGATTTTAATAATTTAATATTGGTTTGTATGTTACTTTGGCCAATAGTGTCTGCTGTTTTTATGTAGGATAAATCAGGTTGATTCAAATTAGTTTAATTAAAGGGATCTTAATCTAAATAAAATTTGGTATTAATATAGTAATACTTAAGCATTTGTTTGTAGGCTGCAGTTTGATAGTGGAGACATTAAGTGGATGGGAACACAAGGGGGTGGGAATAGAAGGAGTGGAAGATTTGGGGTTTTCATTCTGATGAGATGAACATCTTGGTATTCACAAAATAAAAATTATAAATGAAATGGATAATTAAAGTCTTTGTCTTCTTATTATCATATATATATATATATATATCAAAGTGTAGGAGAACAAACAGTAGGATTACAGTGTTCAAAACATTAATTTAAAAATAGTGCTCAATACATAAAGTAGAGCCATAAATATTTATTTATCTTATGCAGTGTTACATTAGAATATGCACATACCCACTACAAAATTGTACCTTTTTGTTTCAACATCAAAAAATCAGGTGGGGAATTACAGTGTTACTAAACTAGTAATGGATATGTGCATGTTCTAATGTAGCACTGCATAAGATAAATATATATATATATATTGGCAGAAAGATGTATGACAAAGTGGAAAAAGGTTTTGCAGGACACATTTCATTTTTTAGGACTTCATCGCACTATGTTTGTTTATGTTGATGCGACTACTCACGAGCACAAACAAAAGACAATGAATGGGAATTCCAAATTTAGAAAAAATAATTTTTTTTTTATATGTTTTTTGGGTATAAAATAATCTGGTCAGTTTCATTTAAATTCTTTTTCTTTTTGTTTCCACCATCTTTGTTATTAAATGTCCCACGTTGTGATAATAGAAGATCTGCTAAGAAAGATGAAACAAGAATCTGGACACAAATTTACTGTGGATGAACTAAAGCACTTTCTAAACATTTTTGTCATAATGCATTATTTTCTTTTTTAATTAGAGTAGCATTTTTTATGTTAAAATTGTGCATTTAATGTGATATATATATTATATATATTTTTTAAATGTCTATTTTTAAAGCTTTAACAACAGTAAATTGTTTAATTGAAGGTTCAAATTGCATCCATGAGTGCACATATTGTTGACTGAACTGGATATGATTTTTATTGTTTCAAAGTACATGGCTAAATATTTCACATTGAAATATTAAAACTAGTTATATGAGGGGCATCATTTCTTCTTTATATGCCATGTCTCTTCAAGATGCTGGTGATCATGGCTCTCCACAACTTCCTATCCTTTATAGCTCTTAATAAATTTTTTTTTTTTTTATCTCTACTAAAATCTGTTCTGCCATGCATTTACTCAAGCTCAATAGCTAGGTTATGCATTGTTTTCCTCTGTCCCTCTTGCCTTCAATCTGTCTTGTATCAAGTTTTCCAAATCCTTTTTTCTCATTATATACCTATCAATTTCAACTGTCTTTTTCTGATGCAATGTATAAAGTGCCATTTTTATTTCCATTTTCTCTAAAACTTTGTCGTTGTCTACATGTTTGATCTCTGGTATTCTCAGCATCCTCCTGTAGAATGACATTTCTGTTGTTTAAAAAGCAAGAATATTAAACTGGAGCAAAACTTGCAATAAAATTATTATTGTGAAAAAGCTTTATCTGAAAAATTTCTAGAAAAATAACTATGAGATTGCTATGGATACCTGATTTATTTTAAAATAAAATTGTTTTATTATTAATTTTTTTAATTATGATTCAGGTTTAAAATGTAATCTAATATGAAATATTAGAATTCTAAGTTACATAGAAGTATTCTTTTAGAAATGTTATTTTAGAATTTGTGTACGTGCATATGTATATATGTGTATGTAGTGTGTGTGTTCTAAGTAAACGTAAGGAACTCTGTTGCAAAAACAGAGCATCTAAGCAAACGTCTTGACAGAAGTAAGACAGAGCACTTTGTTTATTGTAGTCCTATGCCCCCACCAAGCAGGGTGTGTATGTCTGCTTGGAAGAAAGAAACTGTCTCACTAGCCAGATCATGTTTTCATATCTCCATTAGGTTAAACAGAATTTGGGAAGAAGAGAAAAACCATTCATTTATCACACACCGACCACAAGCATCTGAATGAAAGATCTCCATCTATCATAGAGGCAAGAGAACTACACAATATATTACAGTTTTAGGGAAATTCAAAAGGTTATCAGTGTCAAGTCGGAATTTCAAAATAGCTGAAATTATTATACCAATATCAGTCAACGTGAGACTTGATATACATTACAGAGATGCATTGGGGTGCGTCATCAATGATGTTAACCGTGGGTTCATTGATACTATTGGGTCTTTTAACATCATACTATTTTGCCCAGTTATAGGAACACTAGAATCAAGCCGACACAGAAATTTAAATATCTGGGAAGCGTCTTGACAGAGGACAGTAAGTGTGACACTGAGATCTGCAGATGTATTGGGATGGCCAAGGACACATTCCAAAAGCTGGGCAGAGTATTGTGAGACAGGAGGATTTCTTTGGTAACAAAGAAAAGAATACTTAGCTGTTATGTGACATCTGTTCTTCTTTACGGCAGCGAATGTTGGACAATTTCCTCAAAGATTAAGAAGAGACTCAAAGCAACAGAGATGTGGTTCTACAGAAGGATGCTAAGGATATCATGGACTGAGTATGTGAACAACAATGAGGTCTTAGAGAGGTTACAAACAAGGAGAAGGATTATACTTAACATCAGATAGAGGCAGCTGAAGTTTCTGGGACATAATGTGGAAGGAGGGCCTGGAGAATCTGATACTCACAAGTCAAATAGAGGGAACGAGAGACATGGGAAAGCAGCGTGTGACATATCTGATGAGCTTGAGCAGGTGGATGACAGAACGTGGTCTGGAGGAGTAAGCAGAGGGAAGGAGCTTACTGAGAGCTGCAAGGATAAAGGGAGGTGGAGAGCCATGATTGCCCACATCCTGAAAGGATATGGCACATAAAAAGAAAGAAACCTTGCCATTGGAGGTCATAGGACTACGTGCATCCCAACAGCAAATGTTTAGCCTTTAGAATAACTAAAGAATAATGGTGTCAATTTTTAGTGACTGACCAGCATGCCAGCCAATAGGAAACACTCATTCCCATTTCTGTTATTTATGACATAAGACTACATTAAACATCAAATTTTCTCAGCCCTACTATTGTCAAAAGGCATTCTGTAGACTCTGCCAGCGTTCTATGTAGACAGTTGAGATGTTTTTTTATTATTTTCGTGTTTTGTGCCATTTGATCCATAAGCTATTTAGAGACTTCCCAGCAATCTGTTATGAATCTTCTGGCTTTCCCTTTATCTAATCCGGCTCTTCTGATGTTTTCTAATGTTTTGCAGAGGAATTAATGAATCCTCAAGTTCCTACTCCTGAGAAATCCAACCAGTTTGAAGAGAGAAAAATTACTCAAAAGTGACAACTCTGATCTCAAAGGCATAAAGTGTATCACAAAATATATATTCACCAATAAAACCAAAGAAGAAAAATAATTTTATGACATTCTGACACATGTTAGAATCTCGTGTAAAATTACAAACATGATTATATGAAAACAGATCAAAATAGTTGTTATATCTCAGGCTGTTAGGATGAACAAAAACGAATGAAAATAAAAGACAAGTGTATTTTAACACATAAATAAACAACTTTTATTCATTCACTGTCTGAGAACAGCAAGGACTGTGTGGATTGAAACAATGAATTTCACGGGCATGTCAGATAGTTGCCAAGTTCAATTCAGAAGTAGCGCACTCATCTTCACAGATAAGGGGAGTAACTCAATTATGTTTTGAATTGTCATCCTTTTTAAGGGAAGGGATTTAGCTTCCCCTAACAACAGTCATGTATTTTGTGGTTAAATGTGTTCTGTTGGAATTGTCATCAGTGCACCAACAATTATCAAATTGTCACCAGCACACCATCTGGTTACCAAATTGTCACTGGAACACCAACTGGTTGCTAATTTGTCACCGGAACACCAACTGGTTGCCAAAGTGTCACCGGAACACCAACTGGTTGCCAAAGTGTCACCGGAACACCAACTTGTTGCCAAAGTGTCACCGGAACACCAACTTGTTGCCAAAGTGTCACCAGCACACCAACTGGTTGCTAAATTGTCACCAGCAAACCAACTGGTTGCCAAATTGTCACCAGCACACCAACTGGTTGCCAAATTGTCATCAGTACACCAACTGGTTGCCAAATTGTTGCCAACACACCAACAGTCATATAAAAAATAGTCATATTTTTTGAAGTTAAATGTTTTTAGGTAAAATTTTCATCAGTGGACCAATCGTCAGGGAAACTGTCATCAGTGCACCAAGGTCACCAAACTGTCGGCAGCCTACCAATTGTCACAAAACTGTCATCAGCACACCAATGGTCGCCAAACTGTTGTCAGCACACACAAGCAGTCAGTATCTCTCTCCTTCGGCACTCAAATCTGGGAGTTTATATAACCACATGAAATGCCCATGATTGGTTAGAATAAAATTTGCATACCATGCTGATTATCTGCCAGCCAGAGACATGGCTCAGATTTTTACCTTCAGCAGAGAATACAAGCAACGCATAAGCATTTCATCTGATGAGGAAAGTAAATTTCATTTTTACAGTAGCATCATTTTTCTGTCCCTTACTTCGATATAACACCCCATATAATTCTTTTACATGTATGATTCCTGTTGCATAAGCAATGATTTGACAGGACATCTTTTATATTGAATTTAATATAATTTTAATATAATTTTATTCTGATGCTTAAAAAGATGATCATCTTTATAAGAGTGCACTAGATTTGATTCAATAAAAGGGGAAGAAATTTAACAAACCTTAGTTTAAAAACTCTTCACTTTATCAGATTATTCATTCTAAAAGTTATTTACCACTTCCAAAATATGAGAGTGAGCTGAGAAATTTGACCCACTTCCTAAATTCTGACCAAAAACTGATGGTAGGTGAGAAGAAAGACAACTATCAGTACAAAAATTAATAACAATTTATTTTCAATTGAGACAAAGTTTTAATAATTTAAAGCCAGCTTTCTTTAATTTTGCATATTTCCTATATTTCCAGAGTGACAAAAAAAGAAAGGATTTAAAATGCTGATTTGAAAAGTAAGCAAGCCCTCTCCATTTATATGTTTTTTTTGTTTTGTTTTACTAATGTCCACCCAATACAAGGGCCAAGAGCCACTCAAGATAGATAGAGGATTACTTCACAGTGTTGTATTAGTGTAAGAAAGGGTAAGAAGTGAAGTTCTTGGGCTATGCAGGTAAGATAACAACTAACTCCAGGCTTGAAGAGGTCAATATTTTATCAGTTGGAGACATTAGAAGGAACCAGAAACCCAATCCTAAACAGGAAACAAGTGATAAACCTCTACTGTTCTTCAAAAGGAGGATGAATCAGACAATAGCTGAACCAATGTACTCCTATAGGGAGAAAATAAAAAATTAGTGAATAAAATTTCAGAGTTCAGGCAGAAGCGCCAGAAGTACACATTAGTACATTAGAAGGAACTGGAAACCAAAAGCTTAAATAGGAAACGAGGAATAAACCTCTACTCCTGTTCAAAAGATGGGGAGGAATGTAAACTGGACCATAGACAAACTTATCTACTCCTATTGGGAGAGAAGAAAAAAAGAAATAATTAATGAATAAAATTTAAGAGTTCAAGCGGAGACATCAGTAGTACAGAGTTGAAGTAAGCCTTAGAAGGAACTGTAAACCCAGGATTGACTTAATCAAAAGTGAAGAATACAATTCTAACCAGTTATATGGGAAATCAGTCAATGACCATCCTGGACAACATAACAAGAGCTTTTTTTTTGTCATTCAAAAAGGTTGTTTACCAGTGGATTGATTTCTCTTCTCCCAGTAGCATTTCAAT
This sequence comes from Acanthosepion esculentum, assembly GCA_964036315.1. Lineage (NCBI taxonomy): Eukaryota > Metazoa > Mollusca > Cephalopoda > Sepiida > Sepiidae > Acanthosepion > Acanthosepion esculentum. The sequence goes on along the minus strand of OZ038490.1, from coordinate 6,793,358 downwards.
TGTTTTCTTAAAATATTTTTTCACTCTTATACAAACTGATAACCTTATTCAATGGACTTTCATCCAATTTTAACTTATAATGCACTTTTAAGGGATTTTCTTCCTACTCAAATTTCTTTGATTTAGCCCCCTTCTAATACCATAAAATACATTTAGCTCCCTTCTAATACCATGAAATACATTTAGCCCCCTTCTACCTACCATTAAATACATTTAGCCCCCTTCTACCTATCATGAAATACATACTTTTTTATATCAACCATAATAACAGATTTGTCTGAATTTCTGCGATGAGGAGTTATTATTTACACTAATTACATGCAGACTGTTGTCCTAATCTTTGTTACAACTGCCAAAGCACTGTAATAGCAACAACAAAGATTAGGACAAAACTATGCATGAAAATAATGTAAATAACACATTTGCATACAATACTATACAAAGCAATTTTAAATCAATTAAAAGTACTAATTTACTTTTTTGAACTACTCTATACTGATAGCAGAGAACAACTCATTTACAAAAGTTAGGGCATCTAGAGAGAGAAATCAACTTTATGAACATTCATGGATCAAAGATGTGAGAGAAAATGAAAACAAAAAGGAAATGAATACTTAACATCAGGAAGATACTAGGGCACATAATGAGGAAGGAGGGCTTGGAAAATCTGATACTCACAAGACAGAGGGCAAGAGGAACAGAGGAAAACAACACATAGCATACATAGCTTGAGTAAATGGATGGTGGAACAGGGCTTAGGAGAAATAATAGAAAAACAACGTTTACTAAGCACTGCAAGGGACAGGGGGGCCATGATCGCCTACACCCTGAGGAGACACGGCACATAAAGAAGAAACCAGTTTCTCTCATTCTATGTTCATCTTATTCAATCCATTCTCATACTTTTAAAACCTGCCATGCTACACACATTGTCGCAAACCACTGTCATTCATTTCATATTCCATTTGTGAGATGAACTGCTTTCCTGGGGAACTGACTCCCAAGAGGTTGTTTTCCTGGTCACTACAATCTTAACCTGTTCAATTCTAGGAATTACCGTTACCTTTCTCGCATATCCACCTAAACTCTACTGTAACTGTGTACCTCAGGTGGCCCCCTGGCCTTGTACAGAGTGAACATGACTGTAAAAATAAACAAAAAAAAGTGTTATAAAAACTATGGAATGGTATTTCCTTTAAAGACACTAGTTCTTTCATGAGTCAGGTCAACTACTTGGTTGACTCAGAAGTAACTTAAGGAGTGGCCATCTAGATTTAGGGAATGAACTTCATTTGCACACTATACATTACTTTTTCTCCTTGGAGATAATATACTTGGCACAATCTGTGACACAGAGATTTCCATTCACCAGCAAACTGTTAGCCTAACCGAAAGTGAAGAATACAATGCTAACCAGTTATATGGGAAATCAGCCAACGACCATCCTGGACAACATAGCAAGAGATTTTTTTTTTTTGTCATTCAATCCAAACCACTTCCTAGTCAAAAAGGTTGTTTATCAGTGGATCAATTTCTCTTCTCCCAGTAATGTTTCAATTTTTTTCTTAAAATATTTTTTTTCACTTTTATACAAACTGATAATCTTACTCAATGGGCTTTCATCCAATTTTAACTTATGATGCGTTTTTAAGTGATTGTGTGTATATGCATGCCTATAGGGTGCGATGGATAAATTGTCATCTAAATTATGCAAAAATGAAAATAATATTGACAGATATATTTATCAAAATTACACAAAAATATCTTGAAATACTAAAGAGTAAATTTATTCAATAACCATTCAATGAAAAAAAAGCTTACTTTATTTTTTTACTAATAGACAAGTTTAGGAATAATATTATAGAAATAGTAAATGTATAAGCTTTATTTTGAAGTAAAACTAATTTAATGAAAATAAACTTGTATTTAACAACTAAATTCTATGGAACTTTTATGTACACTAATATTAATAAATTGTAATAAACCATTTTACAATATTTGAGTAATAAATTTTAAAAAAGTGCAGATTTATTCAACAAGATCTCTGTGATTGATGTGAGTTTTTTTATATTTGACTCCATCGATGTCAGTTTTTTTCACAATGTCAAATCTATTACTATATTAATTAATGTTGAGTCTATTAATATATTAATTTATATTAATATATTATATTTTATTTTATTAATATTTAAAATTAATATTATTTATTAATAATATATTAAATTAATTTATATAATAAATTATAATCTTTATATAATTTTCCTTTATATATATATATATATATATATATATATATATATATATATATATAATCTTTCCTTTATATATCCTTCCCAGTTTTTATTCAACATTTACGATCAAAACAACCAGTAGAGTAAAAGGGATGCTAACTTACATCCTTTGAGCTCATTTTCTACTAGTTTTAAACTTGTTTTCCTATTTTTAGTATTTTAATATGGCATAGAGTACTGTAGTAATTCCACTTATGAGTTGTAATAACTGTTCAGAAGTGAAATTGGTTTATGAACCACTAAAATATTACTGTAGACCCCAATTTGCTATTTTTTTAGTGTGGGTAATGTTACATGGACCACAGGGTCCATATGGATCCCAGTTGAGAATGGCTGAGCGAGATGAAGACACCAATGCCACTAATGTCTTACCATTAGGTTTTTATTGTTTGTTATAGTTCTTTGATTTTGTAGAGCTAGACTATGGGGTCGGAAAAAGCATAACCTTCCTTAAGACCTAAAGTATTTATTAGTTTGAAGCCATTTTCAATCACTGATCCGAGAAAATACTCGCATATAGATGACAGTTGAGACATTTCTGAACAAGTTGGCCTCCATGTATCACATCATCCATATGAGAGTATAAATCTGAGAGTTCTCTGGTTATTATTTTGATTTTCTAGTATCTTGCAGTGTTGGACAAATGTACTCCCTGGTGCAAACTATCCTGTGTTCAATTTCTTTATTTTTCTAAAATGGTAATCCCAGAAGTGGATCATCTAGTGAACAAAGCAGGTGAAAACTTGATAGCTGAGCTTTAAAGTTTTGACAGGCTGTAAAAAAAAATTAGGCCAAGCAGTATCCTGATTAAATATTATGCTTTTACCTTTTTCTTTTTTAAATCATTTCACCCCATGCAAGGCAGTAAAGCCACTAAGATACAAGGAGGTTACTGAGCATGAAAGAATAAAAAGAGAAATATTATTAAGGAGCAAGAACAACAGAAGAGTAATCAAGAAGACAGTAGATAGCGGTTGACATTACATTTTAAATTTTTTGAGATCAAAGTTGGCTGGAAAGCATAGAGCCAGAAGAGAGTTCCACAAGCAAGCAGTGTGAGAAAAGAAACTGTTTACATAGAACTTACAGTTACATCTAGCCAATTCAACTGTAAATTGATGTGACATTGCTGCCAATCTAATACTATTCTAGGTACCATAGAGAAGAGTTCATCTGAACAATTACCTTAAATGTATTTATAGAAAGGGCAAAGGGAAGCTATATTATGGCATTGCGAAAGTGACTGAAGCCGAGATGCCAGGTCAGGACCAATAATATTGCTGATTCTTTGGATTTTATCAAGAATCTCTAAATATATAGCAAGAGCATTGGACCATTTGTGGCAGCAATATTCAAAGCAAGGATGAATAGTAGACGTATAAATATGTAAGATAGATTCTGGAGAGAAAAATTGTCTAGAATGACACAGTGAACTAATTTTCTTAGTAGCAGACCTAGCAATGGATTCAGTATAATCTTTCCACTTCACGTCAGCTGAGAATATTAACCCAAGAAGGTGCAATGAATCATTCTCATGGAGGTTAGCATCTGCCATGCTGATATGAGGCAGGAAGCCTTCTTTCAGGCTTTTAACTAATTCCACACATTTTTTGCAGATTGCTACGTTCAATTAGCCTGATAGGAACATACTTGTTCAAATCTATTGTTTATTTCTGTGTAAGATACTCTTCCAATCCCATATTATATACAAGTTTGGATGAAGATTGGTAATTCATTGCACTTGGTAATCTAATATATATATATATATATATATATATATATATAACAGTAGGGTTCACACTTCACAAGTCCTGGGAGCCACTCAAGGTAGAGGGTTACATTAGGGATAGTTAATATGGATAGGAGGGGAAGATAACAGTTAACTCTAGATTTGAACTAGTTAAGATTGGAGTGATCAGGGAAACATCCTCTTGGGAGTCTGTTCCACAGGGCAGTGGTTTACAGGAAAAAGCTGTTTGAGTGGAATTTACTTCACACTGATGGAATACAAAGGGAATGTGGGTGGTTTGCTACTATGTAAGTGGCATGCCAGATCCTAGCTGTGAACATTAGACCTGACGGAACCAAGAAATGTAGTTCATCTGAGCACTTTCCATGGTGGTAGCAATAGAGCAGTGAGAGATAGGTTGGAGGGTGGAAAATAATTCTTCAAAAAGGGCTCGGAGATGCTTTTGAACTGGAAAGTGAAGTCTGCGTAACTCCTGCCCAAATATGGCAACAGTACTCTATTTTCAGCCTGATCTGGCTCTCATAAAGGTAGAGGATAGCATGAGGAGTCAGGTACTTACTGGAGTGGTACAGGGAGCTAACCATTTTACCTGCATCTTTAACAATGGATCATATATAGGAGGTCAGGTGTGAGTTTGAGGCCCAATATCCTCTCAAGGCACAGGACATCCGTTCATAATGACTGGCGGTAGTTCAGGGTCTGATTGATGGTGATGGAATGTAACCAGTTTGGTTTTAGAGGAATTGAATCTCTACCAGTAATTTTTTCCGCACTGAGAAGTTAGTGTTAGATTGAAAGAGAAGTCAGCTGCCAATCTTTGATCATCAAGAGTTTTAGAGGTGCATAGCTTTGGCTTTCAGTCCCACCTGAAAAAACTGAACCCAACACATGTTGGCAAAATGCGACATTTATAAGCTTTTCCACATTGTCTCATCATCTCCACTTTTGTTTCAGATCCTATTATACATCCTACAAACACACACCCATATATATATATATATATATATATATATATATATATATATAGAGAGAGAGAGAGAGTATTACACAACAAAATCCAAAGTAGCTCATATGGGGAGGGATAGATCTATTTCAACTGACAAGGGTTGAATAAGACTGATGTAGTTTTCATCAGTTGAAATAGAACTATTAATATATGAGGTAATTTTGGAATTTTTTGAGTAATACTATTTATTGGCTCTGTTATAATAAATACATTGAGCTCTTTTTGTGGATCAGTTTGAATATTTTATATTACTAGGATCCACTTGGATTATATACCAATGGATTTATTACCTTTAATATATATATATATATATATATATATATATATATATATATATACACTAAAGAAAAAACAACTATGTTGGTGTGACTATCAGACAACTTGCCAGAAGACCTAACACCTTAGACAGGAAAAAATCTTGAACAAAGTAAGAAAAAAGAAAGACCAAAAGGCCCAGTAAAGTGATCTCTCTCTTCTCTTAAATATATATAAAAGCAATTTGAACATAAGTTTCAATACTGTACAGAAATGTCATTAGCCTCATTATGAAAAACTAATGATTAAAATAGTAGGACTTGTATCTGGAAAACAAAATCATTGTTATTCCCAAAAGATTTGAATGCAATATTCACTCCAAAAAAAAGAGAAAAAAAAAGAATTATTCTTACAGTCCAAATATGTTTTAGATTTAAATAACCCTCAAAGGGTTATTAAGCCATAAGAATATGTGATGAAAAATGCACACAAGGATGAAGCAAATAGTTCATTATTTACATATGAACTATTATCCTCATTTTTGTTGTTAATATCAAAACATTTCAATCAACTGTTCAGTCTCCGATTGAGGGTATTCCCAGGCA